>CM073769.1:79158830-79783830 GCA_037158775.1 Hetaerina titia | reverse complement strand
CTGCTCTATTCTTTCCCCGCCTATTTTAATATTTAGCTTAGCCTTTTTCTTTCTGGAAAATCGCATAACCTTTGTTTTATTAATATTGATTCTCATCCCATATTTATCGCACTGAACCTCCAATTCACTCAACAATGCTTGCAACCCCTTGGCTGACTGAGCAACTAATGCTTGGTCATCAGCAAACCTAACCGATTTTACGAGTTTCCCTCCGAATTTCATTCCTACCTCCAGTTCTTCCCATGCCTCTTTAATCATTTCCTCCACATATACGTTGAACAGTACCGGTGACAATGGGCAACCCTGCCTTACACCTCTTCCTAACACTGCCCATCCAGACTCTCCGTTCCCCACTCGCACCTGAGCAGTCTGAGACATGTACAGGTTGCGGATCAGTCTCCTGTCCCTCCAATCCATTCCTATTTTCTGCAATACACGCATTAATTTTTCCCAATTCACTCTATCAAACGCTTTTTCGAAATCTACAAAACAGGCAAAAACGTCCTGATTGTATTCTATATTCCTCTCGACTAGTGATCTCATTACTGCAATGGCATCACGCGTACCTCTTCCTTTCCTGAACCCAAACTGATCATCCCCTAAGTAATCATTTGCCTTACTCTCTATCCTTTTGTTGATGATCCTGAGAATAACTTTAGCTGCGTGGGATATCAAACTTATTGTTCTGTAATCCTCACATGACGAAGCCTTTGCCTTTTTTGGAATAGGAACTAACACCGACCTCACAAAATCTTCCGGCCAGATTCCTTCCTCATAGATACTACGAATCAGTCCATATATGGCCTTTTTCCCACCTTTCCCTAACCATTTCAACATTTCTACAGGAATATTGTCCACCCCCACAGCCTTATTTGCTTTCATCTCCTTTAATGCCCTTTCTATTTCATCGTCGAGTATGCCTGGACCTAAGCTATCTTCTTCTACGTCATGTTCCTTTTCTATGTCTAACCTTGTCGGCCTAAGTTCTTTACCATACAGTGTTTCTATATATTCCTTCCATCTCTCTTGGATTTTTCCTGGTTCAACTATTATCTTACCCCATTTATCTTTAACTGTTAGCACAGCTCTTGCCTTCTTACTTCCCGATAATAACTTAACCTTGCTGTATAGAGCACCAATTTCACCCTTCTTCTGTAAACTTTCCATATCCTCGCATTGCGTTTTCCACCATTCTTCTTTTGCTTTATTTGTGGCCCTTCTCAATTTATTGTTTAACTCTTTGTACTTCATTTTGCCTAACTCTGTGTTTACATTTTTCCATCTTCTTCTCTCATCCATCTTCGCAATCATCTCATCCGTTACCCATGGTTTCCTTATCCTTTTCCCGTTAACGGTTCCTATAGTGTCTTTAGCGGCTTCCAATATCCCTTTCTTGATACATTCCCATTTTTCTTCGATAGCACTCAGTTCTTTACCGTCATCCATCATTTTCTCTACAGCCTCCTGATACTCCTTCCTCGTTAATTCATTTACTGCTTCTAAATTCCATTTTTTAACCCGCCGTCCTTGCCTTATCTTCTTGAAACGAAGATTACATTTCATAACAACTAAATTGTGGACAGAGTCCGCATCCGCTCCTGGGAAACTGTGCGAATTTATCACACTGTTCCTAAACCTGTGCCTAACCATAATATAATCTAACTGATACCTTTCTGAGTCACCTGGCATTTTCCATGTATACCTACGCCTTTTGTGGTGTCTAAACCATGTGTTAGTGATGACTAACCCCTGTCTCCTGCAGAATTCAATTGCTTTCTCCCCGCGTTCATTCCTCGTGCCTAACCCATAGTCCCCCACCTCACCCCCATCTCTTCCTTCGCCTACCGTCGCATTCCAATCCCCCATCACTATCAAATGTTTCCCTGCAGGAACACTCGCGATGATATCCTCTAACTCATCATACATCCTATCGACTTCTTCCTCCTTGTGGTTGCTCGGTGGCATGTATACCTGCATGATGACCAAGTTCGTCGGCTCTGCTTTAATCTCTACGAGTAAAATTCTATCTGTCTCTTGCTCTATGTTGACTACGCTTCTTCCTACCCCTTTATTTAAAATTACGGCAACCCCTCGTTGGCTCTCATCCCCGCCGCTGTATATTACTCTATAATTGTCACTCCAGTAATCCCCGCTATCCTTCCATCTCACCTCGCAGAGGCCTAAAACATCTATGTTACCTCTTTCCATCTCTCGCTTAATATTTTCTAATTTGCCTCTCCTCAACATTGTCCTGACGTTCCAGGTTCCTATTCTAACTACTTTCGCCTTCTTCTGAGTCTTCTGTCCTGCTGAAGTTATTTCTTCCCCGCAAGGGTTTCGTGGGATGACGACCGCGGAAGCCTTGCCTCTCCCGCTGCCGGGCACGACACACGGCCTCTTGGGCCGTGTCCCGTAGTTGCCAGGACTCATATTATCTATGGTGCCCATCATAATATTCTTGGGAGTCATAATTGAGGTGGTTTCCCGTTGCCTTCCTCAATAGTGTTTTTAACGTGACACCATCACTTAATGGCCGCCCCACTGGGGTCAGACGCCATTGCAGCCGCCTCACTGAGGAACAGACGCTGCGTGGACTACCTTTCGTCTGGCTCCTAACCTTCGACCTATCTGGCATGGGTGACCCTTCCAGGAGTAATTATTATTACTCCGGCCAGCACAGCTCTAGTGAATATATATATATATATATATATATATATATATATATATATATATATATATATATATATATATATATATATATATATATATATATATATATATATACACACACATTCAAATACGAAGTCCCGCCATACGGCGCACAAATATTCATTCAAACATAGAAATAGGTATAAGAAAAGGGGATAGGAAAACACATAAAAGGCGAACACAGGATATAGGATATATACGAGGGTCATCCGGAAAGTAGTACCCGTTCGTGCCGCATGAAGTGCTGACGACGCGAGTAGCCGCTGGACGAGGTCAGATAGCTTCAGTGGCTTGTCTGCCTTCTCTGAGCCAAGTTGCGTGACGCTAGCATTGCCTGTGTTGTTTCTGTGATTGTTTACAATGTTTAAAAAAATTGAGAACGCCGCCAGTTGTGAAGTGAGGGCAGTGATTAAATTCCTCAATGCAAGAAACGTTCGCCCATGTGATATTCATCGCCAATTAAAGGAGGTGTATGGAGACAATGTAATGGACGAGTCGTCTGTTCGGCGGTGGTGTCGCAACTTCAACATGGGGAGGGGGAACACACACGACGATGAGCGTTCGGGGAGACCGTCTGTCATTACAGACCAACTGGTGAGCTCAGTTGACGAATTCGTGAGGAACGATCGGCGCGTCACAATTGATGACATCTGTGAGTATTTTCCCAATGTTTCTCGAACAATTGTTCATGAAATTGTTAAACACCATCTGCATTATGCAAAAATTTGTGCAAGATGGGTCCCTCGCATGCTTACAGATGAGCACAAAACCAAGCGTATGGCTGCAGCACTGACGTTTTTGGGACGTTATTCTGATGAAGGAGACTCTTTCTTGACTCGCATAATTACTGGTGACGAAACATGGGTTTGTTATGCCTCACCTGAGAGTAAACGACAGTCAATGGAGTGGCATCATGCTCATTCACCAAACAAACCAAAAAAATTCAAGACAGTTCTGTCCACCAGGAAACTCATGGCAACCATTTTCTGGGATCGACGAGGTGTATTGCTTATTGATTTTATGGCCCGTGGAGACACTATTAATGCCAATGCGTATTGTGAAACATTAAATAAATTACGGCGGGCAATACAAAATCGGCGGCGAGGTCTATTGTCTACTGGTGTCATTCTCGTTCATGACAATGCCAGGCCTCATGCAGCTGGGATAACACAAAAACTTTTGCAGCAATTCAAATGGGAAACTTTCGACCATCCACCGTATAGCCCGGACTTGGCCCCTTCAGATTTTCATCTCTTTACAAAGCTTAAAGACTTTTTGGCAGGAAAAAGATTTGACAGCGATGAAGAACTTAAAGAAGGAGTGACCCTGTATCTCAATGAGCTGGCGGCGAAGGACTATGCAGCAGGAATACAGAAACTTGTCACACGTTATGACAAATGCCTTAATTTGCTTGGAGATTATGTTGAGAAGTAGTTTAAAGTATCCTCTTTCAAATAAAATTTTTTATGTTTGTTAATATTTACTTTTGTGTCTTTATTTCACGAACGGGTACTACTTTCCGGATGACCCTCGTATATCTTTGAAATTGACGTTCTCCGGTGGTCTGAGTGAGGTTTTTCCGGGTTTCCTCACTCTCTCGGGCGAATGTCAGGCCACATGCCACCCCGGACCAATAGGTCAATAAGCCAAGGAATTAAAGATAACATTTTTTACGCTTTTTTTATGCAACCACTTCTCAAATTCATCCAATAAATAGTCTTTTCAAATACCTGAAGAGGATTCGGCCTATAACGGGTATTTGCCATTACCAAACATATTTCGCATTATATACTGTATTTTTGTCACCGGTGCTGTTCAACGTATATGTGGAGGAAATTATTAAAGAGGCATGGGAAGAAATGGAAGTAGGAATGAAAGTCGGAGGGGAATTCGTAAAATCGGTTAGGTTTGCTGATGACCAAGCATTAGTTGCTCAGTCAGCCAAGGGCTTGCAAGCATTGCTGAGTGAATTGGAGGTTCAGTGCGACAGATATGGGATGAGAATCAATATTAATAAAACAAAGGTTATGTGATTTTCCAGAAAGAAAAAGGCTAAGCTAAACGTTAAAATAGGAGGGGAAAAAATAGAGCAGGTAGAACAGTTTACGTATCTCGGATGTGTTTTGGATCAACACGGTCAAAGTTGTAGGGACGTAAGGAGAAGAATTGCGCTAGACAAAGAGGCTGTCACAAGGAGGAAGGAGTTGATGACGGGGACGTTGAGTTGGGAGGTTAAGAAAAGACTCGACAAACTTTGATATGGAGCGTAGCTATGTACGGTGCGGAAACGTGGTCACTGAAGCAGGAGGATAGACGTAGATTGGAGGCTTTTGAAATGTGGGTGTGGAGAAGAATGGAGAAGGTGAAATGGACCGAAAGGAAAACAAATGAGGAAGTTCTAGGGATGGTGGGTGAGGAGAGGGGTTTGTTGAGAGATATCCTTTGGAGGCAGGAAAGATGGATGAAAGGCGTATTGAGCGGCAGTGGGATGTTGAAGAAGGTAATAGAGGGGAGAATGTTGGGCAAGCGAGGAAAGGGCAGGAACAGGATAGGGATGTTGGACGGGATGAAGGGAGGAGAGAAGTACACGGAGATGAAGAGGGACTGGTAGAGTAGGTTGCTGGATTGTGTTTTGTTAGAAGTTACAAAATATATATTTTATAGTTGTGTCCACCCAAAAACCTACCTTAACCGGTAGATTACCTAATAATAATATTGTATTTGTATTGTAAAATTTATGGCAAATAAAAACTTATAAAACGAAAACGAACGCTCTCCGGCGACGCACAAACACACGGATACAAAATGTTCACCACACAGAAACATAAAGAAAGGACATCGACGCCTTCATTGTGTCTTCTGTTCCTGTTGTCTGTCATCGCATCGAGCCGTTGAAACGTCAATACATACTGTGGAGAAGGATGGTGAATGTGAAGTGGACGGCAAGTAAACAAATGAGGAAGTACTAGGCATGGTGGGGGAGGAGAGGGAATTGCTGGGAGAAATTCTAAGGAGACAGAAAAAAATGGATGAAAAGCAAATTAATTGGCAATGGGAGGTTGAAGACTGTGATAGAGGGGAAAATATTAGGAAATCGAGGAAGGGGTAGAAATAGGATATGGGGTGTTGGACGGAATGAGGAGAGGAAGAAAGTATAGGGACTTCTATTGTAGAGTAGGATGTCTGGTTGTGTTTTCTTGGGAGAAACAAGATATTTATTTGATAGTAGTGTCCATCCATAACCTACCTTTCCGGTTTTCGTATGTACGAGTCGTATAGTTAGGCTTTTACGCATTGTGGTGTTTTTTTAATTCTTCAATTATACTATCGGTGAAAATGTGTCTAAATACTACGATTTATTGGAAAAATATCATTGGGTTGCAGTTCTCTTGATTGGATCATCGTATGAGAAGAGAGACGAATTTTGGAAACATTACGGTAATGGCGACTTCCAAGTTGTTCGAGGACTTTATTCGACACTATCCGTAATTCGCTGAATCAGATCGTTCCATCGATGTTGGTAATGCGAACGAACTCTCTTGTTTTATAAATTTCAATATAGTCTTACGTGATAACATTTAAAAGTATTAGCCAAGGAGAAAATTTACTGAGAAATATTAGAGAGAAACTAGACTATAAAGAAGGTTGCTGTCGTGCCCTTCGGGTTAATATCAATGGTTTTTGGTCATGCATGTCTCTCCTATGGGATTCAATGGATTCAGGTTAAAATGGAAATATAGGGATTACCTTCGTCCAGTTTTGACGCAAATTTTAAAGCAGGTATAGGCAACGAAAATTATTGATTGATTCGAGTATCCATAAACAACATAACATTTTACACAGTATACCGTTTACAGTATTTATAAGTGACTTAAGACATTATGGATGGATTGTGAAAATATTCCAAGGTCAATAAAGAGGGTTGTTTGCACAATTGATCTCCATGAAGAAATGCAAATAAGATTAACAAATCTCTTTGTCTTTTTCAGGTGATGTCGTGCACGATACAGTCATACATGATATCCTTATTCGTGTGTTTGAAGAGACTTCTTGGTTGTTGCCATCCTAATCGATACATCAAATATCTTCCTCAAGGACACAAGCTGTTTGCATTCATATTAGGCACATCTACTTTTCCCATAGCTCACAGTCATTATTCACCAACGCAATTCAAAATCTCACTAATAGGTATTTGTTTGCCAGATATTTTTTCGTGGGAAAGAGACTCTTGAACATGTTTCAGTAACACACATATTCTAGCACATCCTTACGGTTCACTTTACGTACAAGCAGAGCTGTCGAGAAAATTAATTAAATCTGATTATTTCCACGCGACTTCTGATTTTCCACAACCATTATGTTGGCGTTTAATAATTGAAAATCTTTCGTCTCAATATAAAAATTAGTATTACACTCTTATGACCAGGGATTTTTTTAAAAGCCTTTTGGAAACTAATTAGAACCTCCGGGCTAATATCAGGTTGAGCCTTAAAACCATTTTATAGAATTCATTTGTCATCCTAAACTCTGTGATTTATTTATTTCAATTCTATGCAACTTTTATCCAAATGTGCGAACAATGTGTATGCTTTGTTTCTTACTCAGGATCTCTTACACGCCATGTTACTGCGCGTGTCATATTACTGCACCATGATTTTTTTACTTAGTTTGCCAAGTGCTGCTAGTCATAATTTTGAAAAAAAGACTGGATCTAAAATTAAGTTGATCAAAGAGTACTTTATGACAAAAAGGGTTTCAAGAATAACTGGGTTTGTTTGCTGGGCAAAAGGTAAGTACGAACAGAATTACACAGTCTCAATTAATGTGTAAAACAAATTTTATCTTTTTACAGTTCTATGTGTCTACAGGCATCTCCGTTCAAATCTTTTTTTTATTTCATTAAAATAGTGAATGCAAATTTGATTCTTTGAGCGTAATATCAAAACTGATTACGAATGTATTTTTCATGATTTAGAAGAAATTGCCCTACTCGTCAAAGAACTTTCAAAATCTGGACTCCACAGCTATTTCGTTGAAGCACAATACAAAAGTGATAATGCTCTTAGCGCATTGTCGAGATTAAGCGAAGTTCGAGAATGGTGGTCTCAAGGAATGCTAATCGATACTACCTGCCATTATACCCAAATGCTTCTCGACTTGGTAAGGATGCAAAATCGCATTTATAATTATTAAATAAATGGCAATCCTCAATTGTTACAATTCTCGACTACCTGTAAAATTCTATTTTCCAGAGCTCTGGGTCTCATAAAGGATGGGTTTTTACTAATACTTTGCAATAATAAGGAAGAAACGCGCTGTAGTTATTAAAAATTTGAGATGTTCCCAGAAATAGAAGTGTCTCTCCAGAGCTCTCCCTCACGAGACATATCGTGTTTTGAACCCTGAAGGGTGTCATTAATACGGCCCTCGACCCCTCGATCTTCGGACATGGATTCACAAGAGATCTAGACCCTTCACAGTGGTTTTCGAAACGGTAGTTTTACTGAAGAATTGATTGATCTAACGTGGATTCTTCACTTCTTCTTTCAGGCATTCCAGTACAATGTATTTGACAGCATGCACTTCTGGCTGATTCTCCACGATCAACTGGCATTGATAAATGGGAATGAAAGGCAAGCGAACAAAACCGAGTGCAATCTAGACCAAATTACCCTTAGGGAAATTAACCGGACGTTTTCAAATGTTCAGATGCTAATTAACAGTGAGGTTACCTTTGTAATCAAGAGGTAAGCCTAGTCTATTTTTTTAACTGAAAACAATTGGGTATATAAGGAATTTTCTTTAATTTATTTTCATTGAACTTCAACCTCAATTTATTTTTAAAATCAAAAAGTCTTTATTTTCAAATGTCTGTATCTCTTGTTATTGTACGTATATAAGCATATTTAAAGAGGACGTTATTATTATTTATAGAAAATCGACTTCTGGCTACCAACTATGTTTTTTTGATATATATAGAGTCAGGATAAACGACTCTTTAATAGTGACACATATTTCCACAGAAAAAAATAATCCATTAATGGGTATGCCTCAATGCCACACAAGAGCAGCCCTTAGCAACCATATTGTTTCTGTGAATGAGGTAAGTTATTCAGCAACATGGAAAACTTAGCGTTGTCGCCACCGATAGAGATTATACTCTATCACTATTGGTCGGACTATTTTGAGGAGATTGCATAGTAGCAGTTATTTTTATTCTCTTTTTGGCAGATATATAAGTTAATTACTTAATAACTTTCATATTTTCACCCATTATTAGCTCATCTCATGTTTCATTAAAGTAAAGTCAATGTGCTTTAACTTGAATTAGATTTTTATATAATTTTAAGATCAAATGTTTACTTAAAGAGGTTGAGAGTTTACGATTTATCGCAAACATTTTTGCCTGAAGTGGGCGGGCAATTGTGAATGGGTCAATAACATTTAAATATAGGGTGGATGAAAGGGAATTGGAAAAAAATAATTTCAAGTTAATCAATTCTAAGAAATTAGTTTCGTTTGGCGAAATTTGATTTCACCATTTTGGCAAACTGTGGCTCTCGAACATTGTCATGATATATTTCTATTCCTCATAATGACTGGACTTGCATTTAGCGGAACCTAATATTTTTTTTCTTCACCTTCCGATAACTTGATTTTTTATTTCCTTAAAGGTAATCTCGACCCAGGCAAATGACACCAAATGTTTCATTCTCAATTCGCCAAGGGATTTCCAGCCAACTAGCCTGCGTCGCAGCAACTTTCAAGGGTCCACGCTGCTTGCGGGAACGGTCGTAAGTTGACCCACAGTATAAATACGTTCCCGATGAGGAGTTTGAAGTGAAGAAAAGTAGATCTATTTTAATTCCACGTATGCGGATTATGATATTTTGCGGGTTATGCTGCTCGAAAACACGCCCACTCTTCTTTTACCTGTAAAAATGTCTCCAAAAATGAACAACTTCAGTCCGAAAATGCCGTCAGTCTATAATTAAATTTTGTGCTAGTTTATATTTTAAGAGACGTATCTTTATTAATAACATTTCTACCAAGGCAAATTCTACGAGGCCGTTCGGCAAGATTGTTTATGAACATTTTTTATTCGCATAATTTAGTGTGGAAAATTAATGTTATGTCATGTTGTTAGCTTAATGTACATTGTGTATGTAATATAAGCTTCGTGGATTTGACTCCTGTGAGAATCGTTGCAAGTTGAAACAAGTTCAGTTCGCCAACGGTAATTTGTAGGAAACTGATCGAGAGGTTTCAAGGTTACTATGGTACTCATATCAAAGTTATCCAAAGTTCGGCTCATCGATTTTTAGTGGTGATGTGTTTGAATCTTAAGAACAAACTATTAATTAATTTATGTAGTATGAAACCATTAAGACTCTTGAATGTAGTCTATCGATTTTTCCGACCTACGAAGTGTTCATCACTGCGTATTCATAGAAGGTTTGCACTTAAGAATATTTTAAAAAGCGTTAGATATCCCATCGCTGTTTGCTCTCCGGTAACATTACAAGGCATCATTGTGAGTAATAATTTATATGGTCCGTGTCTTAACCGAGTATTATTGGTCTTTGGTTCTATTTAAAAGCAGAGGAAAAGCAGGAGTGTGGCACCACCCCCTCTCTTCCTTACTTTTTGACTTCCCAAAAGGAATAGACACCGATGTAATGCCGTCTTCGGAAATGGATTTAAGAATAGAATTTGTTCTTGAACGTTATTTCTTAAAATATGTTTGCATTTTAGCTGGTAACAAATTTGCAAAAATACAATCACTAGTAACTTTAAATTATTTGGACTGGAGTAAGATCCCTACCGCATTTAAAAAAAATTCAATCCCACATTGAAATGAATTACATGAAAGAGTCGTAGAAACGCGTCAATAATTTCCATGAGCGAAGGAACATTTATTATATTTGTATATTTTAATTTGCAGTTCTTCAGTCAATATTAATTCCTTTCTTTACTGAATAATATTTTATTAACTTTAAAAAAAATCCAACAACACGCAATTTAGCTAGCTAAGTTGCCAGTTCTCAAAGTTGCCGGTCAATTTACATTTTTTTGTAGGTAGTAGACAAAGACAAAAATAGTGACAGAAAATCTGACATAACAATTATCTAGAGCCTGCATTTCAGAGGAAGTGACTTGAAAAGTTTTATTTTACAAAGTATTTTCTAAGTGAAACCTTTGTTCATCTTTAGCTTCACCGGAACTGCGTGATGTTTCCGGTACCAGATTATTCCTTGGGAGCCGTAGGCGGTGTAGGGAAAGGAACCCTCTCCCCTCCACCCTGATTGCGAATTTTATTCCCAGTATGGGACGAAATATGAATTGAGACTCATCAATCAAATTTACTCTCGGGTTGATTGCTGTGGTAATGATTCATGAGGAATTGCAAACTGACATAGCCTGTTTTTAAGAAACCGGCAAAAGTCAGCGGTAACTCCTCCGGAGGTCCACTGATTATTGTGGGAATGAGCTTATTAATAAACGTTTCTTCGAAACTCGCAAATAGTGCAAATCGTTTATATTCAAATATACGTATATTAACCGAAAGAATTTATGCAGTCAAAGAGGAATTCAGGATGAAATTAACTTCTTCCACCATTATTTTGTTTTAGATAACAAAGCCAAAATTATTTACTGGAATGCACGACATGAAATTGAAGCACATTGATACGTGGACAAAAATTAATTACATTATTGTGGAGCACATGTCACTGGATCTGAATTTTAAGTGAGTGGCTATTGTTTACATATTTAATTCGTAGGCATATCGTTCTCATAAGAAACGAAGTAAAATCAGTAATACTATTTATTCTCTGCACGTATTATAGGCTGATTCTGCAACAGTTTGATAACTGGGGATACCAAACTAATGGCTCTTTTGATGGTTTGGTTGGGGCATTACAACGACGAGAACTTGATCTTGGAGCAACGGGAATGCTTTTTAAAGAGGACAGATTGTTGGTTATGGACTACGTTGGAGAAACCTACAAGTTTAGGTAAATATTTTCAAATTATTATAAATTAATTAGTCATATGAAAAACCTAGTCATAATTTGACAAATATATGTAGACATACAGTATTATTATTATTGGTATTCTACTGGTTAAGGTAAGTTTTGGTTGGACCATCTTATAAAACGAAACATTTTCTTACCTCCGCTAGCAAAACAAAACCTGACATCCGACCCCGTTATAATTCCTTAGGCATTAACTATCCTAATATAATAGAGCAGTCTACTAATAGACTGTAGCTATACCATTAATTGACTTTCCATGTAAAGCGGCCGTAGCTGCTCGAAAGAAATTCCTCTCCTCCAACGAAATGGTAATCCCCTTCTTGTTTTTTTTCTATCCTTACCAGGGCATCTATATTATTTCGGCAGCCATCTCTTGCAAGCATAACTAATATTTTCCTGCTACCGTTTAGTACCGGTGTTTGGCTGTGTACTTTATTGATGTTAGCCATCACGGTGGTGGCACTAACTCTAGAAATGAAAGTCGAAGGGAAATGCCAGCAAAAAAAGCGCAGTGGTAAGAAGAGAAAGTCCAAATCCAAGAGAGATGCTATCCATTTTGGTGAAGTTGTAATTATGGTAGTTGGCGCTGCTTGCCAGCAAGGTAAACTGTTTTTTTTTCTTGGCATAAAAATTAGATAATAATAATTAAAAAAACACAAATTTTAAAATTCACGTTAAAAGTTGAATTCAATACTAAATTAATTACAGATTTTACTTTTTCTTTTTGTAAATATTACAGCTATGAGCAATGTGTTCATATATTACGTCAGAACTTTTGATATTTATGTGCAATGCTAATTCAATCGCGCATGTTAAATATTTTGGACGGATACTCCCTAATTCCTGGGTATGCATTAAAGTGTCATAATACCATGTAGCTTAACGTTTAAACGGAATCTATTCAATTTTTTTTTATGTAATCTACCGGTTAAGGTAGGTTTTTGGATGGACACAACTATCAAATAAACATTTTGTGACTCCCCACCTAGCAAACTAATCTATATCAGGTCCCTCTTCATCTCGGTGTACTTCTTTCCTCCCTTCATCCCGTCCAACATCCCTATCCTGTTCCTACCCTTACCTCGCTTGCCCAACATTCTCCCCTCTATTACCCTCTTCAACATTCCACTACCGCTCAATACGCCTTTCATCCATTTTTCCTGCCTCCATAGGATTTCTCTCAACAAACCCCTCTCCTCCCCTACCATTTCTAGTACTTCCTCATTTGTTTTCCTTTCGGTCCATTTCACCTTCTCCATTCTTCTCCACACCCACATTTCAAAAGCCTCCAATCTACGTCTATCCTCCTGCTTCAGTGACCACGTTTCCGCGCCGTACATAGCTACGCTCCATATCAGAGTTTTTACGAGTCTTGTCTTAACATCCCTACTCAACGTCCCCGTCATCAACTCCCTCCTCCTTGAGAAAGCCTCCTTGCCTAGCGCAATTCTTCTCCTTACGTCCCTACCACTTTGACCGTATTGGTCCAAAACACTTCCGAGATATGTAAACTGTTCTACCTGCTCTATTTTTTCCCCGCCTATTTTAATATTTAGTTTAGCCTTTTTCTTTCTGGAAAATCGAATAACCTTTGTTTTATTAATATTGATTCTCATCCCATATTTATCGCACTGAACCTCCAATTCACTCAACAATGCTTGCAACCCCTTGGCTGACTGAGCAACTAATGCTTGGTCATCAGCAAACCTAACCGATTTTACGAATTCCTCCGCGACTTTCATTCCTACCTCCAGTTCTTCCCATGCCTCTTTAATCATTTCCTCTACATATACGTTGAACAGTACCGGTGACAATGGGCAACCCTGCCTTACACCTCTTCCTAACACTGCCCATCCGGACTCTCCGTTCCCCACTCGCACCTGAGCAGTCTGAGACATGTACAGGTTGCGGATCAGTCTCCTGTCCCTCCAATCCATTCCTATTTTCTGCAATACACGCATTATTTTTCCCAATTCACTCTATCAAACGCTTTTTCGAAATCTACAAAACAGGCAAAAACGTCCTGATTGTATTCTATATTCCTCTCGACTAGTGATCTCATTACTGCAATGGCATCACGCGTACCTCTTCCTTTCCTGAACCCAAACTGATCATCCCCTAAGTAATCATTTGCCTTACTCTCTATCCTTTTGTTGATGATCCTGAGAATAACTTTAGCTGCGTGGGATATCAAACTTATTGTTCTGTAATCCTCACATGACGAAGCCTTTGCCTTTTTTGGAATAGGAACTAACACCGACCTCACAAAATCTTCCGGCCAGATTCCTTCCTCATAGATACTACGAATCAGTCCATATATGGCCTTCTTCCCACCTTTCCCTAACCATTTCAACATTTCTACAGGAATATTGTCCACCCCCAAAGCCTTATTTGCTTTCATCTCCTTTAATGCCCTTTCTATTTCATCGTCGAGTATACCTGGACCTAAGCTGTCTTCTTCTACGTCATGTTCCTTTTCTATGTCTAACCTTGTCGGCCTAAGTTCTTTACCATACAGTGTTTCTATATACGAGTTTCTCGTATTCCTTCCATCTCTCTTGGATTTTTCCTGGTTCAACTATTATCTTACCCCATTTATCTTTAACTGTTAGCACAGATCTTGCCTTCTTACTTCCCGATAATAACTTAACCTTGCTGTATAGAGCACCAATTTCACCCTTCTTCTGTAAACTTTCCATATCCTCGCATTGCGTTTTCTATTCAATTACTGACGCGCAAAAGAATTGATCATTGTTAGCTTTGCCTGACTTCAAACTTCCCTGAACTCAATTAGGTTCAATTCACGTTCAAATAATACGAGAAACCGTACTTTGACAAATAATTTCTTCTTATTAATGTTTCTTCTTAGATACATGTATAATTTGAATATGGACGCTATCTGTGCGAATGTTTATTAATTTTCCTGGTTCACTTTTTTAATGACCTGAATGACTGTTTTTCCAGGGTTTTACTCACCGCCTTCATCACTCTCTGCAAGGACAACGTTCTTGGCTCTCTGGTTGGCAAGCTTGTTCCTGTTCACTTCGTATGCAGCTAACGTGGTGGCTCTTTTACAAACGCCCTCCCATTTGGTCCAATCCTTGGCAGACTTGTTGAAAGCGCCCTTGGAAGTAGGCATTGAAGATGCCATTTACAATCACGTATATTTTAGGGTAATTGATTATGGTACTGCATGGGAAAGGGGCCAATACGCAGCGGTAGAACAACAATTAACTGTGAGACATTTTTATTATTACATTCAGGAAACAACTGATCCATTGACTAGGGAGCTGTATCACAAAAAAATTGAGCCGAACCATGAGAGAGCGTACTACAATGCGATTGACGGCATGGGGAAGGTTAAGAAAGGACTATTTGCTTTCCAGGTAATTTATGCCATACATATTTGCAATGTTTTAAAATCGATGGAGAACAAATAGATATCTAAACTCAATTAAGGTGTTAACCCGAGGTTCTCGAACAAAGGGTAAGTTTCTAGTTCAGGCATGGACATCGCGTTGTCAGTCTTTGAAAGCGTTTCTCCAAGAGAACCGGCCGACATTATCGCAGTTGTTGGAGCACCTTTAACCTCAATTTCTAGTATCATCGAATAGAGTATGCAAAGTAATTGAGTGGTCAGTTATCCCATTAAATGTGCTTCCGTGCTTTTTGTCCTGTTGAGAGACTTATTTGAAAAAAGAGCAATACATAAAGGAACAACGTTTTTAAATCCCAAGGTACATAGACAACGATTGTGTGGCTGATGAATCAGAAGAAATTTCATTTCTATGGTCTGGATGATTAATTTTCCACTTTTAAACCAATTCTTTGTTTAACCAAGCATGGCTTGAATTTACTTAGTAAAGTACTATTATCTACGTAAGAGTCGATTTATTCAATTATTTTAGCTGCTTCCTTGAAATGCATTTATCCTTTAAAAATGTCGTTGGAGTATTAATAAGGTAAAATAGGATTTTACTAAAATAAAAAATACAACAGAAGTGAAATAAGTCGTCATAAATAAAATCAAAAATTTCAAGAAACTGTAACAGTAACTTTAACGGAGTCACCCGCTATGAGTGCATTATAATGCAACAATTTCAGAGAGTAAAAATCATTCGCCTTGACCGGGATTCGAACCCTGATCCCTCGATATCTGGCCGAGTGCTTTAGCCACTTAAGCTACCGAGACGTCCTCTTACACTCTGAAATTTTGGAGGCTTTAAAGGAACAAGACGTTATGACGAAATACCGTACATACAATGTCACAGGCATTCGTAGTCGTGCGCGACGCGCCACAGTCCACGATGTTAATAAAGCCAATTTCAAACACTTAGGCTGTTCATACCTTAGACAAATTTCAAGAAACTGTAACAGTAACTTTATAGTATTTATATATAGTATAGTATTTGTCTAAGGTATGAACAGCCTAAGTGTTTGAAATTGGGTTTATTAAGATCGTGGACTGTGGCGCGTCGCGCACGACTACGAATGCCTGTGACATTGTATGTACGGCATTTCGTCATAACATCTTGTTCCTTTAAAGCCCCCAAAATAGAGTGTAAGAGGGCGTCTCGGTAGCTTAAGTGGTTAAAGCACTCGGCCGGATATCGAGGGATCCTGGTTCGAATCCCGGTCAAGGCGAATGATTTTTACTCTCTGAAATTGTTGCATTATAAAATCAAAAATGTTTCAATAATTCATAATTGATTTTTGATGGAGGTTAATAATTCCGTTTCCGTATATATTTCATGCTGGTTCGATAGAAATGCAAACACGACGATAGACACACACTTTCAATAATTATTTATTTGGATTACAGGTGGAACATGCCATTGGGTATAAAATAATCAGCGAAACATTTACAGAGGAGGAGAAGTGTGGTTTGGGAAACGTCCAGCTTCTTCGCATGCCTACGCTCGGTTTACCAATAGTTCGAGACTCACCATACAAAGAGATTCTGTCTCAGAAGTAAGTTACTCATTTGAAATTTTAATAATACTTATCCATATACGGGAGGAAAATTTTGTTTTCTATCTATCGAGACTACTTGTGTATCCTAAAGGGATGACAACGATATATGCATTGATACATTTGATTCATCGTTATATTTAAGCTGCATCGATTTTTCTCATGTGTCATAGCGTAGTAACTATCGATGTAAATCTTTGTGCGCGTCGATTAAACGTTAGCCATTAAGGACAAGTACAACGGATAGTGTAATGCCCTAGATAAGAAAATTAGTCATCCAAAATTAAAGGTTGTAGGGTCTAACCAGCCAAAACATAAGTCCGGTTGTTCGGGCGCAATTCTTCGAGTTGTTATTTTCTATTGCTATATCATGAGAAAAAGGTTTTTAAATTAAATAAATTTAATCTGGTGAAACTGTCGTCTTCGTATATATTGCCATATAAGACGGCGAATAGACTAAGGTTTCCACGCGAAATACCCTGGTTCAATTCCAGCTGTCCTGCTGGAAAAGTCAGCAAGAATTCCTGAAAGCAATAATGATCAAACGTTAATAGGCCGAAACATCCGTTATTGATGGGTAAGGTCTTGTAAAAAGTGTTGAATATCGTTGATAAGCATTTTCATAGCATCATTTAATTTCGTCATATCTCATCGATCATCCAATTAATAGCGACGGCCTCCTCCCCTACTTAATCAACCCAACCTACCCGTGGTCGCCGCTCCGATGTATCTCCCCGACCCCAAATATTAGCCAGAAAATGTTACTTCTCTCTATTTCTCTCTAAACAGTACGTCATGTACCTTGTTTTATCATGTCATATAATTCGAATTGTTAATGGTCAAATATGCTTTCTCTTACTCTGATTGTTCTCGATACTTGAGTCTTTTGAATTTGCGCCTTGAATGGTTTTCGGGTAACATACCAAACCGCACTATTTTTTTACCATATCGAAATTCATTGGGAGGCCTCATGCCAGAGTGACCCTTACAAACAGGGATTTTAATGTAATGGGTTGAAAATATCTTTCGTGGCAACTTTTGCAGTCACTTCACCTGCTCAACAGTATGGAACTGGAACAATGACGAACAAATCATCAGTCTCACTTTCATTCTTTTAAGATTGCGTTACCTTCGGGAAGTGGGCCTCCTCGACAGGACCTGGAAGCAGTGGGTTCCGCAGAAATTGCTGACCTGCACGAATTTGCACCACATGGCGTCGCGACAGTTCGTGAGCATCGGTCTGGGGGAGCTGGGGTCTTCCTTCTCCCTGCTGCGAGCCGGGGCCATCGCCGCCGTTTCCCTGTTAATCCTCGAGTGCCTCATTCATAGATACCCGATCTGGAAGAAAAGGCATTCAGAAAACATGAATTAAAAATCTATCTAATTGAATGAGAGTGAAATTAGTCAGTGGGAAAATAATACCCGTTTCTTGGTCTCCGTCTTGATCGGTAGGAAGAGCGGGTGGATTAATTTTCTTAGATTTACATTAATACCAACAGACATTTGCCCAGAAATTACACGACTATATATCCTAAAACAGCACATGAAGTAGTAGTTAAGGGGAGACAACCGACAGCTAAGGTCATTGGCGCCATTGGGGACGGATGGCAAAGGAGGAATGGTGGAGAGAAACCCGGCGTCGGCATTAGCCTACTTTTGACGAAAGGCTCCTCAGTTTAACGTCCCATCCGACGGGCGGTGCACCCGAAATGCTCTCCACAAAGCACTTCAAGTAGGGTTAAGGATACCCGGGTCCCCTCGGTGGGAAGCCAGTACGTTAACCACCGCACCATCCCAATCCCCCACCAGCACATGAATCTCCATAAAATGGACACAGTACACTCAGTAGTACTCACTCTATTAGCCTGCATATGCAAACTTACTCATTACTTAGTGTAGGATCCAGGGTCCACTGTTCATGATGAGAGTTGTTTTTTCAATCAGAAAATTTTTCTTTAAAATTGACTAACAATAAATAATACTCCCTTTAAACAGTACTCCCTTTAGTTGCCTGTATACGCAAACCCTATGCTCATGGCATAGTATAGGGGTATATATTCCCATGGCCCACCATTGATGACAAAGACACTAAATTGAACTTGGCCACAGCTAAATAAATGATCAAGTGATAGGTATGAATTTCATTTCATATCTCTTTTTCAAAGCAAAAAAGCAAGTGAAGAACAACATTGATGTTAAACAACCTACTTGGCAAGATGATTTTGTCTCACATAAAGAGGCACTCAGTAGGACTTCTAACTTGACCAGTAGAGTTTGTGGGTGGAATGTATGATCTCTTTGTAAGGAGTTCTCTGCTTGAAGCCAGTTATTTCACATTCAAGTGCAAATATGTTTGGTTTTGTCATCCACAAATTGCTTCTAATATTTCCCAATTAGATTTACCTGCAATCTCAATGGCTTATCAGGTGCCCTTCCAGCCTGTTACTTCCACTTCTGTCAACTTGTACTTTTCCCTCTCTCTGTTGGGAAATCATAAACATAGTTACAGGAACATTCAAACAATCAAATTTCCTCTCCTTTTCTAGGATGGCTCAGCCTTTAACCCTGTACAATACTACAATTTGCATATTGGCTAAAAAAATATTTCAAATGAAATGGCTGATCAAGTGCCTTACTGACCTGTTTAGTCTGTTTTCTTTTGCTTCTGTGAATGGGTACTTTTGTTTCACCGCTATCCAGAACTTCTTGCATGCTTGTTTGTCCAGGTTATTTTCAATAGGCACCAGCAAATTGAAAAATTTAAATTTTCTCTTAATTTTTTTTCTAGGATGGCCCAGCTTTCCACTCTGTACAATGCCAAAATCAATCAATAGGTTTTTGACATTTGAAAATTAAACAACTTGGCTTTTCCACTTAAAATTAAGTAGGTTTTCATAAACTGTTTCATGCCAGTCTTGATTTCTTTACATTTTGACAGTCTGCTTTTGATATGAATTGATTGTTTGGCCCTATATACAGTTGCCTATGGCCCTGGTTCATTGTACTTTTAATACTTGAGGCCAATTCTGTTAAGCTTATGATGTGTGCAATTACTTCATCTGGAACTGTTTGCTCTTCCTCCAGGTCATTCTTCTTGTATATCATATCATTTCTTAATTGTACTGTAAATAATTTCTGAATATAATTGTTCTGCACATATTTCTTCCATATACAATTCATACCATCTTAATGCAAATTCCTCTTCACCAATTATTACTCCTTCAATTTTCTTTCTCAAATGTTTGTTCTCATTATGAATATCCTCCAGGTTATGGAGTGAGCTTTTTCAGTGTTTATCTTAGGCATAATTTCCCAAATACTCTACATTTGTCCTCATTCCATTTCTTATTTTCACTGTTTACTGCAATCTGTATATTATTATAATCGTCTGTTTCCTTTTACATTTTACTATTTTCTGAATTATTCCACAAGATCTTGAGTCCATCATAAGATGTGTGGGGCCTCTTGTGAACTTAATATTGTCTTTTTCTCTGTGTTTGGCCTTATATGTATGAATAGCCTTGGGTCCTTATTTGCATTCATTTTACTCTCTTCTGTTTTATTTAATTAAAATTTAATAATATTTATTTTGTAAAATTGTTGACTTTTTGTAAAAATAATAAACCTTGATGGGTTGCAGTAGTCCAGGGGGTAGAGCATTGGACTACTGACCTGAGGGTCCCGGGTTCGATTCCTGGGCAAGCCACTCTGGGCACCTGCAGCTCCACCCAAGCTATGTGATTTTTCGGGTACCAGATCTTCCTGGGAAACCATAATTGGCACAGGGAAAGGAACTGGCCCCCCTACCCTGATGAGTGAATTTCACATGCCGTCGGGCTTAGTACTGGGTGAACTCTACCATCACCTACCAAACCGACCTCCGGGTTGATTACTGTGTCTATGGTTTTTTATAATAAACCTTGAAAAATTAATAAACTATAGTAATGATCAATGATTGACACCATTTTGACCCAATCTATTCCTCAAATTGGAATGCTGCTGTAGACATTTCCTTTCTTATACTCACTAAACCTGTTTATTCAACATCTATCAAAAGACATGCTTGAAATCCTGTCCCTCCCTTCGATAAAACATAAAATTTGTGATGTATGCTTTCAGCTTAGACGAAAAATTTACCGTTATTTTTCCTGTTGTCCTCTCATGTTGATACAAAGTTCTGCGATGGAAAGATAAATGAATCAGAATAAAAAAATGTGTGTAATAATCTTTCATGAACCATCTTTGCACCATTTTCTTTATTGATTCACAGACATCGGCGGACAGTGTCAGCAGAGAAGCTTTGATAACATGACCTATTTTCTCCAGAGAAATTCTTTTAGGTGAAATTCATTTGATGAACGATATAATTGACAATTTATTTTGCAGGATCATAGTTCACCTTACCTTATTAGGCTCTTTTGTCTGTAAATGGCTGTTAGTCTATATTTCCTCGATTAAGAAGTCAATGAATTTTACTTGGCTGACTGACAAACTAGAGCTTGGTCATCAGCAAGCCTAACTGATTTTACAAATATCCCTTGACTTTATGATTTTCATTCCAGCTCTTCCCAGGCCTCTTTAATCATTTACTCCACATATACATTGAACATCACCGGTGACAATGGGCAATCCTGCCTCACACCTCTTCCTAACACTGCCTATCCATTCCCCACTCGCACCTGAGCAGGCTGAGACATGTACAGGTTGCAGATTGGGCTGACTCCCACAGTTGCCAAGACTCATTTTCTCTATACAGTCCATCATTTTGTTCTTGGGAATGATAATTGAGGTGGTTTCCTGTTGGCTTCCTCAATAGTGTTTTTAACATGACACCACCACTCAATGGCCACCACACTGGGGTCAGAGGCTTTGCAGCTGCCTCACTGAGGAACAGATGCTGCGTGGACTACTTTTCTTCTGGTTCCTAACCATCAACCTATCTGACATGGGTGACCCTACCAGGAGTAATTGTCATTGCTCCCACCAGCACAGCTCTAGGATATATATATATATATGTACACACAAAACTTCCGGTTACTAATGAAACTCCAACGCCAAAAGTAAACACATTGACCAGTAGTGAGACTCCGGCTCCCTCACTCATAATAATGGCAAGTGGAGTAACAAAATGTGGCATCAGTAAACTCCACCTGATGGAGTAACTCTGCTATATATAGCCCCTATTCACAAAGAGAAGTGTTGAAAGCTTTGCCCCAGGGCATTAACATCAGAAAGATATTGATCCCCTGCTACTCAATGAAAACTTATTACTTTCATTACCATTCCACTAATCTTTCTAACCCTTTCGACCTTCTTCCTGGATCACTAATACACAGAGGTATGCACCTTCATTGACCTTCTTCACCCTTCCGCACTTTCTGGATACCTTTCCACCTCCCAACACCCCCCTCCCTACCTCCTCTCCACGTCATCACCTTGACACCTGAATAAAAGGCCAGTGTTTTTTGTCCAGACTGTGCAAACAGCTGCCCCACCATCTCTTCCCCCCTCCCCTGGGTAATTTCCCTCCCTTTCTCCAGACACCTGAAGCCAAAGCAGACACTACAAGATGCCTTTCTTTGGCAAGCAGAGAGGATAACGACCAGCCGAAGACAGATGTCCCAGCAAAAACAGAGGATGACCATAAATTCACCCAGCAGCTCAAGAAAGTCACAATATCCAAATGACGTTTTTTAAAACCCACAGACACAACAACACATTTGTCTATTCTTTCCTTACCCTTCTCACAATCCTTTACATTATTTTCCTGTTCTCCAATGGCTCCCGTCCCCCACCATCGGCAACACTCCTATCCCACTCACCCTGATTGATCCCCCTGTCTCCCCCCCTTTTTTGCCAGGTACATATATATGCCAAAGTAAAACAAATGGTTCACTTGAAAATGATGTAGTACACCAAAATTAGTCAGTATAAAAGAATCTCCACCACATCACACCTTAATCTCTACTGTATTTTGGAGGAAAAGTAAAAATGATTTGAGCCACTCACATATATTTCAGAGCCAGGCCCTTCATCAGCAAAAGCTAGTTTAACCTTTGAGATGGTGCATGATTTTGTATGGTGCAGAAATTTGGTCATTAAAGCAAGATGATAGCCATAGATTGGAGGTTTTTAAGAATGGGTATGGTGAAGGATGGAAAAGATGGAACTGACAGATAGAAAACTCTAGGCATGATCGTAGAAGAGAGTTTATTCTTAGGAGAAATCCAAAGGAGGCAGGAAAGGCAGATAGATGCACAGCATTTTGATTGACACTGGAATGTGACAGAAGGGAAAACGTTTGTCAACCATGAAATGGTTGGAAATTAGGATAGAGATGTTTAATGGAAGGAAGTATGAAGAATAGAAGATGAGCTAGTTGCAGTGTCAAAAGTCGGGTCGGGTAGGAGAGGCAAGGAAATGCATCACTGTTCTGTCATAATGTCTGTGTCCATCTGTGTCTACCAACTATATAACTGGTACAATACTATTTAAAGTTTCTTGATGACATGAGCATACATGCGTATATATACACAAATGTGTGCATACGTTTATTATGTCCCCGCGTTTCTGGCTTAAGAGGAGACTTTTGAAGAAAATTTGAAGTGTAAGAGCATGTTCATTTTGCCATATTGGGTGGATTTACATTAAATGACTCTTTCGCATTCTCCCCACTCCACAATACTTTTAAATTTAGACATATGCAGTCAGTGAAATTATTGTAACATGGGAGGTGGTAAATCATGAAAAAGTTTGGGAAACCCTCTACTTTACTCAAATATTTTATTAATCGATGTAACTGACAAGAGAATTGAAAAAATCAAAACTCTTTGGCATGACAAAAAAATATTACATTCAAATTGGTATAGTTACAACTAAAGAGGCACCTGACTTAACATATGTATAAAAGAATTTTAGCATCTTAAATTTCAAAAACAGGTGGTGTGATATCCAGAGTTTTTAATTTAACACTGAAACTCCCTCATGATGAAGTAACCAAGCCTTGACTTTATTCTTTTTTCCAAAGGCATATTTTCCCAGTTTACCACTACTAGGTAAAACACGATGGCAGGGAACAATAATTTGAAAAGGATTTGCTGACATTGCTGATCCAACAGCTCGCGCAGCCCCTATGTTAACGGAATGTACGTAAATTTGATTATATCATAAATTAAGTCATTTATTTCACTCTCAATTTACTCACCAGGGTTGTTTGCCACTTCGGCCAATTCTTTATATGAGATGGTTTTACCAGGGCCAACTTGTTGCGCCAGCAATACCCAAACTCTGCTTTGAAATTTATCTGTTTAAAAATTGGGGCAATATGAACTTATATATATCCAAATAAGTTCATAATTTATAAACTTTTATAAACTTATGTATACAAATATAAATCAAAGTGCCTTTACCTGACGTTAGAATAGGGCATAACTTCGGCATTTGCAGTGTTGAGACCAATAGGGGATCAATGAAATACAATGAAAGCCAATGAACACAATCACTTATAATGGGATCGTTTACTTCCAATTTCTTGGGGTCCATATCATGTTTTACATTTGGACATTTCCTGTCAGATAAAATCTACACTGTTACGTATACATTATAAGGAAAATGTTGACACTTCAACAGCATACGTACGTGATTAACTAATTGCCTGGGGTATTAAACGTTAAACGAATAGTGTTCGACATTTTCCCTTATATATTTATTCTAGATAAGTATTAGTGATAAAAAGGAAATCTTTTATGAACTTACCCCGCAACTTCGGCGAAATTTGAATCGTCTATCGTGCCACTTTGAGATACTGCATGAAGACCCCGCGTACACGACTTAATAACCATACTCCCAATTGGAGAGTTGATATAAAATGACCTTAACAAGCAACTAGGGTGGTTGGCCATTGTTTTAATTAACAAATGTATGCGTATTAACACCTTTAGGTAACCCTATTCATTTTAAAAGCACTACGAGACCACCTATTAGGCAGGTAAATCTGTGGCAGACTTAAAAGATTATTGAATGTGAAGTTAACTGAACGTGGTCCTCGGCAAACTATACCACGACTCCGTCCCGGCGGTAGACTGTATTCTAAGGGTCGCCTATCACGTGTTTACTCTGTTTTCTTTGCGAAACCCGCTCAGAGAAACTTGTTTTTCAATTTAGCACGACGTAATTACATTCTTGGTTGATAGATGTCACTGGCATCGTATTACTGCGCTGTGGTAAATATTACGTCATATCTTTCGAATTTTTTTGTACTGTCTTCCATTTATTATCCATTTTTTCAACCATTTGTTTAATTTTATTAACAAAATGAAGCCCCTACGTTAGGAAATGATTTGGGTGTTGTTCAAAGGAAAGAAAAACATCTGTATTGGCCTTTATATTTTACGTAATATATTTCATTTAATGTTTTTTCAGCTAAAGTTGTATTCTGCAATGTCAAATTTGAAATGTATGCATTGAATGGAGGAAATGATTAAATTCCTGATTAATCGCGTACAAAGCGTAGTGATAGGTGTTGCCGCTGATACAGTAGATGCCCCGGGAAAATGTTAATCGGACATCTTTTATTCCATCTCAACGTGAATGGCATTAACTCCCTGGTTTATTGTAAGATACCTCTACTTGCCGGGGAAGCAGTCATTTGCAGAGATATCCGTAACCCTGAGAACAGGATAATTGAGGAAATCAAATGCTCTCTTGGCTGGCTAGGCAGGTGGCTAAGAAACATAATGTAATCTCTTCTGAAATAGTGTGCTGTGAAGAAAATTAAGTGGAGGAAGTTAGTGCAAACCAATGGCTAGCTGCCAGACTGCTTTAGGAAAAAGGATTCTTGGCCTGGTCAGAGTGCTAAGGACGACTACAGTCCATCTTAAACCACACCATTTTATATACAGTAGAGGAGGTTTTAGGGGAGAATATTTAGAAACTGGAAACTACTACAACAAAATTTTCTTTCCAATCTACAAGGACTAATCTCTTCATCTCCAGTCCTACACTCCACCATATTCTTTTTCTCATATTCCTTTCTAAGATCATCGCCTACAACAAGGAGTATATCATCCTGAAATGGCCTCTTAACCCATTTCTCCCAAATAACTGATGCATTTAGGGCAGCAAATGGAGGAGGGCAATTATGCCATCTTAGTACACCTCCATAAATGTCTATTTCCTAACATTTGTCATCTCTGATGCAGTGTAAATCAACTCCACAAGTGTAGTTCTAAACAACATAACATCATCAAAAGGAAAACACAAGACAAATTGCAAGTTCTCTCAAAAGAGTTTCTCTTAGCAGAGAAGGTTGATACAAGGTACTCTGCCTACTGTGGAACACTTTTCAATTTCCCCATGTTTGGTCTTCATGCAGATGACAAGTGGACAAGCAGACAGAGCATCTCTGCCATAGGGAAATATAATAGATTCACGGAACAATGTGAAAATCAGCATAAAGGAGAAATGATATATGAATGAATGAAAAACTATATGAGAAACGGGTGGCTTCATAAGTACTGCAGGAAAATAATATTATAATTTTGAGGTATCAAAGAAAGGAAGAGTTTACACAGTCATCATTTAATAATCATTAAATTACTTATGATAAAAATTTAAATCAGGTATGTGGAAAGACATCAAATGATAACTTTGATGATGATAAAGAAGATAAATTAATGAGAATAATCACCTCCAACAATAAAAGTTATGTAAACACACATAGTGAATGGTCATAACCAATTACTATCAAGAAATAACTCTGGGATTCAATTATAGGTGCATTTTCTAGACAAACCCAATTTATTGCAAGTTGTCCACAAATCACATCAAATTTCATTTTCCTTCATAAATACATTATAATTTAATAACACAACAACAAGAATAGTTCTAATACATTTTTTTACCAATCAACTGCAAATAGAACATCAAATATTTTCTTTTGCTATTGGTGATCATTTTTATTGCTCCAAAAATATGATTTATTTCAAAATTTAAAAATGGGTATATCAAGATTTTAAAAATACTCTTTTTTTCAAAGTAATCCTAAAGGTAATCTAAGACCAAAAAATCTAAAAGAGAAAATATGGAGGATCATGGTAGAATAAATAATTAAAGGATTTCAATATATTTATGAGCATGACTTCTTACTTAACATCAGGTAATACTTTTTCTTGATCACATCTTTACACCATTCTGGTTTGTTTTATCACGTCTCATTGTAAATACAAGCATTTTGTTATTCTCATATACTTGCTTAACTCAATTAGTTAAAACTTAAGAGCCTTTGATTTAATACATGAAGTTAATTCCACCCACATAAAACAGGTGGTAATAAAAAGTGATTAAAAAGGAAAATAAAAGAATATTACTCATAAAAGCTGGCAGTTTATATTAAATGGAATGTGCTAAAGTATTATCACAGCATTTGAAAAAAAAGAGGCAAAGGAATGCATTCAGAATCTAACTAAGTTTACAGATTAATCACCAATTAAATGCATGAAAAAAATTACTTCGTTTTCAATAGTTCCATAATTGGAAAGTAATGACATTTTCCCAAAACTTCTGCATATGCTTATTTTGGTGGTCAGATATGCCATTCTGTTAATGATGATTAATCATTTCTATGCATATAAATGCAGTTTAATTTTCCAACACTACCACACATGCCCCAGCCCTTCCAGTGCTCAATGGTGCCATCTGAAAAATAAAAAAACAGTGAAGTATTTACAAAGTTATAGCTTGACTATCATAGTTTAGCCTGCTCGGCATTCGTAACTCCCATTCCACACACACATTTCCATTCTGTGATATGATTTATGTAAAAATACATATCAAAGACGACAATTGTCAAGTTACCTGTTGCCATGAGTTGTTATGAGGATCATAAGCTTCAACTAAAGGCAAGTATGAAGACCCATCATATCCACCAACAGCAAGAACCAAATCTCCTAGCATACAGGCTCCCATTGCATCTCGGCCTACACTTAATGGAGCAACACTCATCCATGCATCAATACGAGGATCATATCTGTGAGAAAATAATAAACATCAATGACAGGAAAAAACTTGAAAGGTCATTCTGAAAATTCTCCTAACCTGTATGCTTTAGCAACTGAACATTTACACTTTGGAAAACATCTAAATGCATATGACAAAGTAGAGCCCTGTCTATACATACATATATATACATACACACACACACACATAAATTTACTTATACATAGAAACACAGAGAAAGGACACTCGCATATCTAGTTGATGTTTCCAAATTCTGTCAAAATTCTTCGTCAAAAATCTCTAGTCAATCTGCATCTTACGATGTCATCAGAACCAAAAAGAAAATGACTCTGATGGTCGTGCCATCGGAACATCAACTAGATAGTTTCTACTGCAGCACACATTTTAACAGTTCACAGTGAGCAAATTAGAAGAACCACAGTCTGCACACTACCATAGCAGGATCTGTAATTAGTGTAGGGACATCTAGACAAGGTGGCTCTAGCCCTATCCACCGCCATGCTCGGCCGAAACTTAAGTTACTTTCTCGACAGATCCTCTTATTTTTAAGTGAAGATAGAAAATAACTCCTGCTGCAAAAGCTAAGGCACTACTCAGATTTGCATGTCAATGACTTGCTTCACAGTCTATAATATGAACGTTTGATTAAGTTATACCTAAAAGGAGAATCATCTATTCATCACTATATCCTGGATCTTCATGGTGGGCACCATGATCTCTGAATTCTTTCTCTGTCAAGAGGTTTACATGAATCAATGTTATTTAATTAATTATGATTTACTTTTCACTTTCTGCTTAGAATACAAGTCCTGCAGTGACTCATTGACAGATAACAAAAATTCAAGATAAAATTAGTTGAATAATTGCATAAATATAATAAACAAGTACAAAAATAATAAATATAATAATTGCATGGTCAAAAGAGGGGACCTGGGTATGAGAAGATTACAATGATGTAAACTAAATGGTAGGCAGCAGGCTTTCAAAATATGAATAGGACACTGTATAGTATTAGGTCGCAAGATCTGGAGGTGTCAACCACAAACATATGGGGAAATGGCCTTTGGAGTAGAAGCAACTTCCCTGACTCTTCTAACCCTCCCAACACAAACCCTAAAGCCCAACAATCCATAGGGCAGGGGTAGATTTCTAACGTTCATATTTAAGTCCTTGGCATTTGTTGTGACTTGGTTCTGAGATGGATAGTTTGTTGTATCCCCGTGATTCTGCTAAACATGTGTGCTTTATTGGTGCAGTTTTGTGCAGCTAGTACACAAATGATAATTGTCTTTCAAACTATAATCAGAATTCATTCCATGTCCTTCATACTTAAACATGAGTAATTTGCTTGTTATTTCACTAATAATTCATTAAGATAAGGTTTAACTTATGGTGAATGTATAATTCATTAGTGGTGCCTGAAGGTTCCTCATCATTTGACTCTGGTTTGGCCATATGGATGTTAGAACTCTCGATTAGAAATGTAATAGGGCTATCATGTCAAACATACTATGCAGGGTCTTTTTCTGTTCATTTTCAATGAAATTCCACTGCCATTGTTATTATATTGCATGGTATTCATGGTCACGAGGGAGGAAAGGAGTAGGAACAAAGGGAGGCAAAAGGTAAGTGAAACTGATTAAGCTTTTTCATAGTGTAGGGATCAGGTTGTGTCTTCGTTATGTTTAAAGGCTTGGAAATGTAGAGGTGATTAATCTGTCCATCCAAAATCTTAATTAATCAACAATATTCTTTTTAAAAATATGATATAATATATTATGTTGGTCACTCAGTATCACTGAAGTTTGCAATGATAAATGTAACTAGTAGCACAAAGGACTTATAAGTCACTGTCACTTCAAAGTGTAAAATTACACACCTAGACTGGGATTCAAAACCAAATACCTCGAAGTCCAACCAAGGACTTGATTAACAGCTAAGCAACCATGGTAGCTTCAATAACTTAATTGGCTTAAGTTACTGTTGTGGCATCTGCCACAGTTTCTTTGAATTTGTCAAATTTTGTATGGAATATTTTTAGATTTTCATGTGAAAAATCTCATATACGTTATATAAAATGCCTGTTTTCTAGCTAAAAAAAAAAGGAAAACCATCCCTACATTTATTTATAAATTTGAAATCTTACACACGATGAAAATTCAATTTTTAAAGCCAACTTCTGATACCTCTTGTCACACACTGAGTATAAAGTCCCCAAATCATGTCAACCTAAAATACTCGGACAGGAGCTTTAAAAAAAATATAAGTAAGCCTGCAAACTAGCCACTAAGGGTTCAGCAGTCCTAGTTTGGCAGCATTAGGAGTATCATTTTGTAACCCATTATTTCTCTCACAGTGCAATGCAAGCATCTTTGGGAGCAAAGATTCTTCCCCATGTTCCCCAAGACATTTACCAAAAATGACAAAGGAATGATAATTCATAAAATGCTTTAAGCAGAGCAAAAGCTTAAGATCAGTAGCCCTAAAATTTAAAACCATTTTTCAAGGGAAGTTAGTAAATTCACAATGCAAGATTTTGGGGGCTTTAAAGGAACAAGATGTTGCGACAAAATACCATACATACAATATCACAGGCATTCATAGTCTTGTACAATGTACTAAAACCCACGAGGTTTAAGTGTCCTCGGAGTGTAAGAGGACGGATGATTTGATAGCTTAAAAAAGTCTAAAGAACTCGGCCAGATATCATGACATCCAGGTTCGAATCCCAGTCAAGGCGAATGATATTTACACTCTGAATTTGTTGCATTGCAAAGCACATTCAGTGGATGACTCCGTTAAAGTTACTGTTGCAGCATCTCCCACAGTTTCTTGAACTTTTTCACTATCACAATACATTTACCTTATGGACAGACTCAACATGGAGGAAAGGGCTCTCCACTTATATTTGAAGGTACTTGCCTTTCAACACACTGATATCTTGCAGCAGCAGGTTTGGAAGCTGGTGCATCATGACCACCAAGGGCATATATAGCACCATGCTCAGGTGCTGCAACAGCAACTACTCCTCCACGCCTTCTCGCAAGTGGGGCAACTGAACACCAGCGGTTGACATAAGCATCAAATCTTTCAACCGATCTCAGACAAGAACTACCATCTCTTCCACCAACTGCATACAACCTACAAAATTACACCAAATCAAACAGTCATCCTCCAAATATAAACACATCACAACAGCACTATTTTTCTTCATTAAAAATTAGGAATAGGAAAAGAGCGAGTGTGATAGCAACATCCACAGTTACTACAATACTCCTTTATTAGCAAACTATCAGACTGGTCCAATGAAAATTTAGCCAAAGGCATCATTCATGGAGAAAATGAAATAAGCAATGTACAGATGTACTAAGTTATGTATACTTACAAATGTATTAAGTTATTAGGATTTTAACTATGGTCTATGCTCAAGCCAATATATCGACTCAAGGCACTTTTCGCCCGTGGAGCAAAAACTGAAATATCAGCTTGTGGCATTAAGAGGGTTTAAAAAAAACATTGGTCCACTGACCAATTTTTCCCAGAGTTTTTGTAGAAATTGAAAAATTTTCCAGGAATTCTTACTTAGTGGTGACCCTTGTGTCCATCACCTAGTTCACATTCAAGACACATACTTTTGTTTATTTTCAGATACCAAATAAAAAATGTTTATTTTTATGCACATAATATGTGATTGTTTCAGTCTGACCCATCACTTGGAATTTGCAGCATGCATAGAAGAACCATCCATTAGGTTCAATTTTGAATTTAAACTCTGCTTTGCTCAAGGGGAACATTTTATTTCTCTAGGCATTTCTGGAAATGTCTCTAAGTACATTAACAGTAATGCAGTATATTCTTAATGGAGTAAAATGACTTCATCATCATGCACTCACTTTCCATGCAACACAGCCACCCCAACAGTTGATCGCTGAGTTGCCATTGGAGCAACATAGCTCCACTGCCGTCCTACAGGATCCCAACGCTCCACTGTATTAAGATATGACCATCCATCATGTCCTCCAACTCCATAAAGGGCCCCACCCAATACACCAACACCTTTCGTTAATGAAATACCACACAAAAAAATAGAATAACACATAAAAACAGCAGTTTACGGATTAAGCATTTTATTCAGAATAACATACTGACCAAGCCCATGCCGGTGAGTAGACATTGGTGGAAGAGTTGCTACCACATTCGAGTCCAGGTCAAATGCCTCCACTGTGTTAAGAGTCTTGAAATTATCCCGTCCCCCAACAACATACAACCATCTCTTCCCTCCAGACCCAGTTCCGGAAGCACATCCACCAGTGGAAGTTGTTGAACCTGAAAACAAATGACATAGAGATGATGCTTAGATATTTAAAAAAAATGAACAAAAATAAAATAAACATGATGACTCGAAAGCACAATAAATACCTAAATATCAATTTCCTGTGCATCAAAACAACATGCACAGCCAAACCTTATTAATTTGATCATAAAGACAGGTGGATGGGAGAGTTGAGTTGGGAGCCCAGCTCAAACAGGAACGGGATAAAGCACTCGGCCGGACATTGAGGGACCCGGGTTCGAATCCCAGTCAAGGCGAATGATTTTTACGCTCTGAAGTAGTTGCATTGTAAGGAACGTTGAACTTTATTTTCACAGCTTTCACTGATCATGGATGAAAATATCTGCATTCTAATACAAGGACAACACTTTAATATCATCCATCAATTTCAAGACCTCTTGAAATTTATACAAAGATGTTGGCTGACCCTGGTGGTTGGGGGGGTTACATCCTTGCCTGCCAACCCAGAGGTCGCAGATTTGATTCTTACTTAGAAGGGTTTTTCTCCATTTAGGACTTGGGTGTTTGTAATTGTTTCTCTTGTTAAAAGTAGGATATAAAGTCCAAATTGCTGTATTTGGATTAATGTGAAATAGACGAATAAATGATGTATGAAGCTTAGGCTTCATTCTTACCAAGGTCTCATATATTTTTTGATGATTTTCCCAAGCTCAAGCAGTTTCAACAATTGAAATACTGTGAAATGAACCCAGTTATCCACATGTTGTGAATCATTCCTTCTTTGTCTGACCCTTACTCATCACTTTTGCCACTGCATCTTCCCCATTATAGTTTGCTTACATACAGCTTGTTAAAGGGCCTTTCAAGCACAATGCTCAAAGTTGAGCATGCATTACTCGTAAAGCCTAAAAACCATTTCTCTCCACAAGAAATCCTGAATAAAACTATATTTTTTTTAAATTTGACCCTTCAGATTTTTTCAAGATATTAAAAAACCTGATTCTTCCCTGGCTGAGTTCCTTTTACTAAATCAGCAAAGCATACATATACTCCACCATAAAAATATGCAGAGGATCTCAAATGTCTGGTGGTCATTATTATACATGTAAACTTGTGTTATCTTAAGGCTTAAATATTTATTTAGTGACATCAATTAAAATATAAATAAAACACTTTTTCCAAAATGGGAAACATGTGAAAGCATATTCCCAAGAAGGGAATTTGGTTTTATGTCTCACTTTTGAGTGATAACAAAGATTGGGAATCAGTAATAGCAAGGCATTGATTTATTGAGTGTGTAACTACTTTTACAGGAATACCATTTGCATTGGATGAGGCTGCAGATGACTGATTTGAAGAAGATGATGATCCTTTAGGATGAAGGACTCCTTCCATTAATGCAACACCAAACTGAAGCCTTCGTCCTGGCATACGTGCAATGTGTGACCATGTATTGCTTCGGGGATCATAGCACTCAATACTTGTTTCTCCTGAAATTAAAAGTTTCATTCAGTAAAGAGTAGTAGTAGTAAATACTTGTCAAGGGGATTCAAATTTCAAGGTACTACCGCAGAAATGAGTATGCTAAATAACAACCTTGACACCCATTGACCAAACAAAAATGCATTTAACCTCACAACATTCATTTTAGTGAATATGTCAAAATCTATAATTATACTCTGGTATAATCATGTACATTGTCAATGTGATCAAACTAATCACAGATACTTAGATTTTAAAAAACACATTTGTTACATCAGAGGAAAGTGACTGGAAAGTGTTCATATAGAAACCTTTACGAGGGGAAAATGTCTGCACTTTAAAGTTCACAATTAATGGGATTTAATATTGATGTTATTTGACCATTACCTTTATAGGCATCCATTCCACCAACTGCATACACTTTGCCCAGAGTTGCCTTTCGTGGGTGGGCTCTGGGATGGAGCTGAAGCATGAGCTTGGGCCTGCGCTCTGGGAGCGCATGGAATGTCAAAGCCTCCATAACCAATGACTGGCACTCCACATCTTCAGATAATAAAGGTTCTGTTGCCACATTGTCAGCAATGAACTGAATATGGGAATGATGACATGGTGATATAATTTTTAAAAATTAAAATAACTGCTCAACTTCCCATTCATAAAATTACAATGTTTCATACTTACAGCTGGGGAGAGTAAGGGTAGTCTGACAAGACCAAGCAAACGACTGGCTTCCTTACTTCTCACATCTGGATCATGGTGCAGCCATGACATCAAGGCCTATAAAATTGAAAGAATGCAAGGGGGTAAAATATTGAATGAATTATAAAATAATTAGCCCCACAAAAAATATTTATTTCCCCTCGACAAAAATCGTTCATTCAAAAGCTTGCTTCATTTTCACCACTAGACTGTAATAAGTATTGAGTTATGCAAATGTCCAAATTTTCCAAGAGGACTACACCAGTATTTAGGAGGGGACAATTTACAAACTAGTGATTTTGGCATTCAAAAGTTACAAGACTATACAGTTTATCCGAATGAAGTGTTTTGGAAATTTCACAGCAACAACGTAGGATTACTCGAGTGAATTCTCTCTATTTTTGAGAAATTTACAGATGATACCCAATTTTAATTTTAAACACCTCTTTATGAAATTATTGTTTTCTAAAAATTAACAACTCTCGTTACTTTATTCAATTAAGAATTATACTATTTATCACTCATAAGCCAATTGCATGTAGCATCTTTGCTTAAAGTTTCCTTATTTCAACAGTATAATTAATATTGAATCAATTGAAATTCATATACAGTGGAACCTCGCATAATGAGCATAATTTGTTCAAGTAATTCTCATAAAGCAAAACAAATTTCCCATATTAATTAATGTTAAATATAATCCATACCAAGCCAAAAAAGTAAATTATGTAAAAGGTTATTTCCGAGAAAATTATAACCACACAATGTTTAGGATCATGAATCATTTTCACCTTTTCTTCTATTGCGGAATGAACCAACCTGGAATGCGAATTCGATTTGTAGGGAAAAAAAAATTGAAATAGTTAACCATATATGATACATTCCCATTTATTTCTCATTAGAAAGTTATCTTAAGAGGCAACAGGCTGTATGTTTATGCCAACACTTCAAAATTTTGTGAAAATATGACACAGCATCATCATTATATAAATGTGTAGTGCCCATAACCACTCCCTTATTAGGATGATGCTCCTCAACATAAAATGCAACAGTTTCCCATGCCCTACAAATTACATTTAGCTGGCTCTTTGGGACTTCACACTTCTTGAAGGCCCATGGAATTTCTGAACAGTAAACAAGCAGGGGCTTAATTTTCAAATCGCCACTTGAATTTGCACAAAATAGCATCATGAGATAGCCTTTCCTTGACTTGTGGCTGGGCAATTCATTCTCTTCTGCTGTCGTACAAGTTCACTTCAGCATCTTCTTCCTGAAGAGACCAATCTCGTCGCATTAAAAACCAGTTGCAGCAGTTAACCCTCAGGGTCTACAAGCTTCTTAAAGTCACTGATGAAGTTCTCTACTGCCTTTGAGTTCGAGCTCATTCCTTCAATATGCCTCACAATACTGTGTATGCTGGTTCTTCTACCAAATTTCTTGAACCACCAACAACTTCCCCAAAATACTTCTTCTTTGGCCATTGATGAAAATAGCATCTTCTTAAGAAAGTCAGCAAAAATCACTTTTGCCTTCTCACAAATGATGTCCATATTAATAGCATTATCTTGCAATTGGTTTTTGTTTATCCATATGAAAAGCAACCTTTTAATATCGTTTAGAATACGTAACTGCTGAGTAGATATTCTTGTCACTCCCTTTGAAGCACCTATCTCCTTGTTCCTTACATCCTTGTTCTTGAGGATAAGGCAAACCATTGACTTAGATGGATTGTATGTATGCACTCATGATCAGCCACTCTCACACCTTGTTCTCACTTTTAAATGATTTTACTTTTAATTTCTACGGTTATTTTTATTCTCTTAAGGCTGTCTTCTAGCAGCTTTTTCTTTGGGGACATTTTTAAAACTACGCACAAAATATATATAAACTTTGCACAAAAAAATCACAAATAATATGCCTGAACACAAGTTTGGAAATATGTAAGATCACAAGCAGCACTGAGACGACAGTGGAAGGAGTGTTAAACATAAACTGAAGTACCAGGTGCACAATCATTCTGAGAAACCCCTCTCCTCACCACTCATTATGCAAAAAGTCACTTATTAAGCAAGTCATTAAAAAAAAAATATTTTTACTCATAATGTGCATTAATTTATGTGCAAGATGCTTGTTAAGTGAGGTTCCACTGCAAATATTTACAAATTTAAGACCTTTAAAGAGGGTAATGGCTATTGACCATTTAAAATTTTTTATATGGATTACATCTATTTATTTTGATAGAGCTCCATAGATATGAAATCAATCCTCTTCTGTCATTTAAAGTGAAAAACTGCCCTTTTCCACATGCAGAAGTAGTTCCAGGTGAGAAAAACAGGTTGTGCCCAAACGTTTCTGACGAACCCTTAACATCTAGTTTATTATTAGTAAAAAATTAAACATATTATTATCATTTGGATATCATAAGTTATCACAAACAAATTTATGCTGATGAAGTGATCATTCTCACTAAAAGTGAGAGAAGGAGATGAATTCAACTCTTTCCTTTCTTCACTACAGTTATAATCTTCATCCCGTTCCTCTCTTACCATGTTCCTGTAGATCACTCAACAATATTTGCAGTCCCAGTCTGACAATTGCTTCATAATCTCCAAAATTAACTAACTAAAATTAGGCATGCAAAACAGGGGGAGTGAAGCATCTAGACTGCTGACTGGTCAGGTAACACTTTAGGACAAAAGACACTTTAAGAAACCCTTCGCCAGAGGATGCCCGGGCACATCCTCCTCCTAAAACCTTTATCGATCATATGCATGCTACAAAGTGATTAATCATATCAAGTCCAACAAAAAAAGCCAAAGCAAACCATTGAATTGATTTATAGTTTAAAATGATTATGAATAACAGATTGTAGCACTTTTCCACTTGATAGAATTTATTTCATGAGCAGGTTTTGATGTTTTCCAAGATTATTCAGGTCTCCCACCGGGTCCACGTTTGTAGGTTTGCCAACGTTTCGATGGCTGAGTTATCCTTCGTCTTCAGGCCATGTTGTAATTCAGTTTTTGGCCATCTTATATAGTTTGGCCAAGAGGTCAGGTCACGTCTGATTGGTCGGATGCTTTCCGCCTCTTGTTTTCCTTAATATTCCTCAAAATGGGTTTCCAAGTGTTACTGAGGGAGTATCCGCTGTCTCGGTTGATGGATTAATTTTCGAGCCGGATCGCTATTGCTTCCTTTGACCCCTTGGCCAAACTATATAATACGGCCAAAAACTGAATTACAACATGCCCTGAAGACGATGGACGACTCGGCCATCAAAACGTCGGCAAACCTATGAACGTGGACCCAGTGGGAGACCCGAATAATCTTGGAAAACATTATTTGCCGGGAAAGTACCAGATCATTCTTCAGGTTTTGATGTATTATATCATCTTCAGGGAACAAAATGAAGTTGTGTGCTGCCTTATGCATTTAAGATTCCGGAAGGAGGGGAGTGGACGTGGTTGGAAATGCTGGGAGGGAGGGAGAGAGAGGGGAGGAAGGACAGAGCGAGAGGGAAGGGTAGGGGGAGAGAAGGGACACTTTAAAAAGGATAGCGGAAAACAGAGATTTGACCTTGTTAAAAACAGAACACATTACAGAAAAGTGCTCTACGATCTATTATTCATTATATTCGACTTCCACCACATCACGCCTGAAACTACTCGATTTGTTAAAATGATTAATGAAACATTACATGAAATATGATCTCCTCCGATGGAACATTAAGGTCGTCTGACACCAGAAGTGTAGCTACTTCATCAGCTGGAAGCAGTAAGAACTCTTGATTTGCAATGACCTCCATGAAATGCTCCTGAAATGAAGTACCCAATTAAGCATTTTCAGTCTCCATGACATAAAATTTGAGTATGGAGAAATAGATGAATCAAGGATTCAAAGGGAGCCAAGAAAGTAATTTGAAAGAATATTGCCTCAGTGATCTACTTTTCCTATTTTATGCAGCACTGAACTATTAAATATTACCAGCAATACTGCCCCAGATTCCCAACAAAGGGAGAACAGATTATTTTCAGAACGACTATTTTCCAGAAAGCATAAGAATGTAGGATTCAAACAGAAAATGATATACCTTTTCTTTGAATGACTAACCAAACATGAAGTGATCACTTTTAATGATTATATTTCAATAATAGTCCTTAGTAATGCAAAAACTGACATAATTAATGACAAAAGATGTACCAATGCTCCATCTCCTGCTCTTCCACAATAAATATGACACTTTTCAGAACTATGCACTTTGGTTTAGATGAATGAGGAATATTACCGAAGTGTATTTGTGTGCAGCTTCACAAAGTCCTGGGCAACTTTGAGCATCAGCAAATAAGCGTATGCCTATGCAATTGGACGGGTGAAGCTGCTTCAAAAGGAAGGAGCAACAAGCAGAGACAACGGGAGGCAGCTGCAGAATTCTGGCACTCACAAGAAGTGTCTCAACACATTCTTCACGGAGCTCCACCCAGCCTTAAATGAAGTATATGAAAATATTAATTAAAATAAGAATTATTCTCCCACCGATTGACTTTAAACTCATGCCTTCTTCTCCCCATATTATTTACACAATGCACAATACCTCCACTTGAAATTGTTTGCCACCATTGATCTCTACTTACTAAATACTTGAGGTTATTTTCTTGGACTTATACACTGTGTCAGAGGTAGCATAATGGTTTTCAGGAAATCAAAAGTAGCATCAGCTGAAGTCAAATGTGCCGAAGTCAGCAAGCATGTATAGCATACTCATTGAGCATACGGGACAGGAAAAGAATTGTGAAATTTGGAACGTGGATGCTGCAGAAGAGTTGACGGAATTAAATGGATGGATAAGTGAAGACTAAAGAGGTGTTATGCCATGTGGGAGAGGATAGAAGGTTACTAGAGATGATAACAAGAAGGAAAAAGAATTAGTTTGGCCACTTCCTAATACGTGAAAGCTAAGACTAACAGCAGGAGGAGAAGAAAAGAAAGGAAAAGATGAGTGGCATTGGATAAGCTAATAAGATGCAAGGGTACAGCATATATTGATAGAGACAACTTTAGAGAGAGGACTATGAAGGACACCAAGGACCTGATAAAGGTTAGAGCACCTTCATGTTGATGATGATGAATGATGTATGAATTAGATTTATTTTGGATGTAATTAATGAAATACATTAGAGGCATTAATAATATTTTACAGCTTTTTCCCAGACGACAGACGTAACATTTGTGAGGATAGGAATATAATGCATAAGCATATAATAGATAAAAAAATGTAATACATTAATAATTCCCTAGGACTCTTGGGAGACTAGTTCACAAAAAATGAGCTTACAATAACTTTTGAAAAATAAACTATACATAATTTAAGGAAAAAAACCCTAAAATGGACCTATACATCAAAGATAACCTTCTTAAGAAAGCAGTACCAAATTTTTAGGTTTAATAACTGATGAAATCTTAAACCAGAGTGAACATAGGCATTTATGCAGTAAACTTCCCAGAATTTCCAATGTCCTATTACACCTAGCAAAATACCAATATTATATAATATTCATTAAAACACGAAATCCTGCCATATGGCAAACAAATATTCATTCACATAGAAATAGAGATAAGGAAAATGGGAGTGGGCTCAAGTGGTTAGAGCATCCACCTGGCAAGTGGAGAGATCCGGTGTTCAAGTCCCGGCCGAGGAAAATATTTTTACATTTATGATCTGCTCACATCCACCTTCCCCACCTCTCTTGTGTTCGTCCTTTATGTGTGTTCCTTTCCCATTTTCCTTATCTCTATTTCTATGTGAATGAATATATATATATATATATATATACATATGGACCATCGTCATCAGAATAGTGTGTTCTCAAGGAAGACGGACATGTGTGGGGGAAGGGTGAGGGGAGGAGAGGTAAGAGACCAATAGGAAACAGACAGTAGGATGTATTCAGTGGGGTTGGTTCAGCCCGGGGGATTTAAATGAGTGGAGCACCCAGATATGCGCCATCTCACAGGTTCTCACCTCTATACTACTTGCAGATTTGGGAAGATTCAATCACCGAAACAGAGGAGCAGTCATCGAAAGATTGGTTGTGGGAAGCAGTGTGAGTAGGGATGGGATAATTAAGGAAGGTGGGAGATTTGGTGGAATAGCAGTAGTTATTCATGCAGAGGGAAAGGGTGGTCGTGCATTCACCCACGTAGAAGGCAGGGCAGAAGTTACAGGAGAGGCGATGTATAATGTTTTTAGAGGTGCAGGTGGTTTTGGGTTGGGAGTTGGTAATAAGGGACGTGGAGGGTCTTAGGAGATGGCAGCATTTACAGTGTGGGCGGTTGCATGGTGCGGACAGGGGCGGGGAAGAGACAGGGGTGCTCGTAGGTGGTTTTTTGACTTGAAGATGTCTCGCAAGTTTGAGGGGTGTTTAAACAAAATGAAGGGACAATGTGGGAATAAAAGTGATGTGGATTGACTGTTGTTAATAATTGGGAAGAGTTCATGGATTATATGTTTGATTTTGTGGGTACCAGGGAAGAAAGCCGTAATAAGGTTGGGACATTTTGGGTGGTTTGGTTTGGGGAGAGGAGTTTACTGGGTTGACGGTTTGAGAATTTTACTATTCAGTAGTTTTTCAGGGTACCACATTCTCTGAGAGAGTTGTGTAGCTGGTCCATGTATTTCTGTTTGGAGGGGGTGTTGTTGCAGAGACAAGAGGCCACGGACTGAGAGTGAGAAGGGGATGGAGCGTTTTGTGTGTGATGGGTGGCAGCTATTGAAATGGGGCTATTGTTGGTTACTGGTAGATTTAATGTGGAATGAGGTGTTTAACTTATTATTGTGGAGACGAATGTCAATATCTAGGAAAGTGATATTCGAGTCAGATATAGATGAAGTGAAAGATACTGAGGAGGAGGAGTTGAGAGAGGAAATGAGGGATGATAAAGTTTCGCGTCCATGGGACCAAAGGAGGAAAATGTCATCAATATGGTGGGGCCCAGAAGAGTGGTTTCAGGGTTTGTTGCTGGAGAAAGTTATGTTCAATTTTACACATAAAAAGATTGGCATAAGCAGGAGCCTTATGTGTGCCCATTGCTGTACCTTTAATTTGCAAATATATTTTCTCTTTTCATTGGAAAGCATTTTTGGTGAGGACAAGTTAGCTCAGTTTGATAAGAAAATCTGTGGATGGGGTGCATAAATACCCCAACTTATAAATAATGCAAAAAGTCATATCATCTGAAATTTTGGTGCAATTAGCCATAACAACAGAGGATAGCAAACTAATCATATGCAAATTTCCCAGTTTATATCAATTTCATAGGTAAATTTGGGGTCTTAGAAGGGCAGTAGTTTTCTTGATTGAATTATTGCTAAACATTTATAATTTCCAATACATCACTATAATTTATGGTTTACATCACCTTTGATTAGTGCGAAATTTATTTGAAACATTGCAAAATTTAGAGAAAATGGTATTCAATAAGGAAGGGGTAAAAGGAATTTTTAATTAACCTCAATCCTAACCACTCTTTTGGTCCTTAAAACTGCCAATTTCAGAATGTCTGACTAAAACATCTGAAAATTACAACATCCCTTTGACGTTTTTTTTACAGGCATATGTAGTACATTACAATAATCATTACCTGTGTAGCAGTAATGCACGAGAGTTTGTAACGCATCTGGATCTAAATCTACAAGTGTTACTTCATCTTCTCCGGCCTCTCTCAGTGCTCCTGTGAACATGGCTGAGAAATATTCCGATGCAGCACTCAATACCAGACGATGGGCAGGGATTCGTCGATTTCCTGGGGTAGAGAATGCATTACCAGAAGGATTAGAGGTAAAGTTGAATCACAATAATTTCCGGAATGGATATACGTCAATTAGATGTAATTCATATACAAAACATCAAAAGCCTGTATAACCAATTTTTAAATGCAATGATAATAAAATTCAAATCGTGCTAATCACATACCAGCTATTAGAGTAACGTCAGTGAAGCGCTCTTGATTTAGATAATCTTCCATTCGTTTAAGGCTACACTCTGCATGTTCACCAGATCTGAAGCATTCCTCTTGACCATTACTGCTGGTCAATGATTCCCCAATTAGTTCCACAAACCCATCGCTAGAACTTGTTGCTCTGTCAGGGCTTAGAATGGTTCTTACTCCTTCAACAATATCCGACACAGTACGATCTCCATCTCTTGCTTCGTCTCCATTTGGAGGCATATCTTCTCTCTGCCCTGGAATGACTATATTTTCTTCCCCATTACCTACGGGAGCATTTTCGGGGGCTCCTATGCGATCAGCATCGCCTGTATCACGAGCATTACCTTTCTGTTCCATCTATAAGGAAACTGGAATAAAATTGAAAATAAATTAGATGCACACATTCCAAAGATGTTTCCTCAACCTATATATCAACTCGCACAGTAACATTTCACAGGATTGAGCTTGTCTATGATTGTCAATGTATCAATTTCTTGTGTTATCGTAAGTGAAAACACCAAACGATAAATTTCCGAGGAGCATTTTACTAAATCGCATCTCACCCAAAATTCTGGAGGGAGTATAGCTATTTACTCATTTAAAATGGGTTCCTAGATTTCCAGTTACATGTCAGCTGCAGTAGTAATGATTCAACTGTGGATAGAAGTAACTACGATGATAGCTAAGCACTTGTACTGCTTCGTTGACAACCTTCCCCCACGAAGTTAACGTTGTTACCCTTTTTACGCTTTTCTTTCCGACCAATAGTTACCATGTTCGCCGTAGATCGCTACATGTAGATTTTTGAGCGCCTAACTTAAATTACTAATACAATGTGCTAGCAATTACACATTTTAATTTTTTCCACTGAGATGTCGAGTCCCATTAGGAAGAAGCAGGGAAAGAATTGAGATATGGACAGTTGGTACATCCCCTCCTCATGGACATCGTTTGATCCTGACTAATGTAACTTCACTGCCTTTTCCTTTCCTCCTCAACTTCTTGCATTGAAAACGCCCCATGAAGTCAAGCAACCGTGGCCGCCACTAAACCCCTCTCCCCACCCACCTTCCCCTTCAGTATTTTCCCCAAAACCCATGCACTTCCTCTCCTGTGACTATATAAAACTCAACATTATGTATATCTGTGTGAATATTTCAGCTATTTGCAGAGCCTAAAACTATAGAATTACTATTATTGCTGATATTCTACTGTAATATTCAAATCTATAGTAATTACCTGCTGAATATCAACAGGAAAATGCAATAAAATAGGAAAAAACAACATTGGACTTATCATGCCATCCTACCCCACAATAATTCACTGTTGTACAAGAAAAGATGCATCCTTATATTTTACATTGTATCCAACACAATTCTGCTTCTAAGATAGCAAATATATTATTTTATAATTGAATGAGATTAATGCTGAAATATTATAATTGATTAGTACAACATCAACTTTTTATTACCCTTTATGACCAAGAAGAGTTACTTTATTCAATGCAACGAAAATATCTACGAAATGTGTCTGCTTCACTTTCATGTCAATTTACATAGTTTTTGGTTGTCTCCAAGATTTTATACAGGAAATATACCTTTTCGCATCTGGAAATTCAAGGATGCATACAATGTTGACAAAAAAGTGTCCAGAGTTTTATCAATAAATAAGCTAATTATGTTATTTTTATGGTAGTCACAATTTCATCCATTTTTGTTATAATTGAGAACCCTGTAGTAAAATTAACCTTGGATCAAACTTTGGGGGAATGTGATGAACCATTGCTGCAAATAAATACCACACATTGAAAAAGTGTACCCTTTAACTAGTCTTTTAGTGCAAGGATATGGGATAAATACACCTGCATATGCAGAACTATTTCAAGTGGTGAAAACAAGTTTTCATACATATTTCTCCAATAACCAGCTATAGCACACCTTGCTGGTGAGCCTGATGGCCAGGTGGGGCCATGCATACCCTCCCTCATTCTTTCTCACTGGTTGTCTTAAAATTAAAACAGGACCTGCCCACCCACACTGAGACACCTCAGCTGAGATAATTTTGCAAAAACTAAAGGTGCCTTCTTGTAATGTATTGTGCATTGGCAGTACTGTTTCCAGGTTTACCATCTAGTGGCATGCAGTAATATCTGAAGGGTCATCGTATATTGAAAGAGTGCTATGGATGAAATAATGTATGTGTAAAATGAGGTGTAATTATTTTATTACCTGCTGCAACCTGGACTGTAGAGAAAAGTGGTTGACATGGGGACAACTGTTATGCAGAAAATACCTCATTTCACCAGAAGTTATCTTTTTCTTTGTCAAAGTTATTTCCCATGAAATGTGTAACAGGACATCTACATTATGAAGTATATGTCCACATATAATTGCCCATTAACAGATGTTATGAGAGAGTAGATAATACATTGCAATTTTTGATGACCTTATTCTAAAATGCACAAGCAAAGCAAAATTTTCCTTTTTCCTATCCATTGGACTTTATTTTCAGGTCATCAATGTTGATAATGATATGCCATGATGGGTTGATGCCCCAGAAGGTAAAATATGCTATTGGAAGACAACAAGACTAAAAAGTGCACAAAAGAAAAAAATAAACTGAAATAAAAGGAAACAATTCAAAACCACACAAACAGTCATGTTTTTAATGTAAAAATTAAGCAATTGTTTGCAAACCATGGACCCTCTGAAAAAAGAATATGCTGGTTTTAAAACATCATGCTACATTATCTCCCAGCTAAAAGAAGCACCATAATATAAGCAACAAATTTTGAAATAATTTCAAGTATTTTTACCAAAAAAATTATTTTGAAGAAACAATATTTTTTGGGATATGTAAAATGAAAAAAAAACAGAGAAAATGAATTATGCTCCTTATTTTATACCCAATATATGACCAAGGTTTTGTAATAACACAAAACTGAGTTCATTAAATTAGATTTGAGGTCTAAAGCAGAGCAGTCGTAAGTATTATGAGTTGGAACTCCTTTAGTCATTTTATCAATAAAAAGAGGCAGTTTTTCATACTGGTGTATTTTATTAAACACAACTACTTCAATTCCATGAAACCAAGAACAATTTCAGGAACTACTTTTTCATTTTTAATTCAGAAAATTACACAACATTAAATATAAGTGCATATAAAACCACTAAAGAAAATATATATCTTTTTATGACAGCCAAGAATTCCACTTAAAATCTTTTCCACAACATAAACAAAAAAATACTGGATTTTAATGTGAGTAAAATAAACAAATAAATTGCCCACAAAATTAAGTACAATGCAATGTGGATTTGATACACTTTGGTGTACATTGTCTAGAAAAACAATGCCATTTGATAGGTAGATTATAAAAACAATCACAGAAACAATCGGGAGGCCTCTTAAGGCATATACTTCTTTTCAAAGCAGGGCAAATATATGCTGATAACAATTCATAGTCATTACATAATAATACATGGAAATAATTCATATCACATCATTAGGACTTTTACAACAAAAACAAAATAATACAAGTATTTGAATGAAATCATTGCTTAATTTTAACAATTAAATTGTGCATTTTCAAATGAATAATACACATTGGAGTTCTCACAACTAAAAAAAAATACAATAGGAATATATTTTCCCTTGGTCAAAGAAAACTCATAATTCCTCATATGAAACCACACCCCGAAATATCAGTTATGTAATTTCTTATGACCTCCAATGATTCATAAAAAAGGTCAAATTTCAGATTCTGATATTTGTTTGAATTTAAATATTACTTTGAAAATATCTATTCAGACAAAAGCTCTATAAATTTCAAATTGCCAACATTAAAAGCCATGACAAATCGTTAGAAGATGTATCACTAGCAATTCCAAGTAAAGACAAATATCATTTTTTAAATCAATAAATGAAAAAAAAAATGAGACGGCATATCTCACCTCTTTGGCAAATCATTATTGATTAATGACAATTTATCAAATTAAACCAGCTTGGGAACAGGTAAAAATCCATTCTGATTATTTATTAAAATGAAAGCTTTTACTTAATTTTAACCTTGTAATGCCTGATTCCGTCCTAAATGGCAATTGATGTTCACAACAGTAAACTAGATTTAACTATATCAATAATTTAACAAAGGAAATCATTTTGCATGAGACAAAATTTGATGCAATGAATAGAAAGATCAACTTTTTTCTAGGAAGCTTCAGTGAACTTGAATGAGGTTAACTAAAAAAAACTACATATTGAAGTGAAAAGGGCAAAAGGAAAAACTGCAAAAGAATAATGTAAAATTTTACCATCATGAGTGGCAACAACTCAACAAAAATTATAAGAAATTTGATTCCCCTATGTAATACATATATACCTTTATCCCATGATTTGCACAGTGACATGCAAACCTCTACATATGGCTTGCAGCACTATTATTCTCTAAATAAAATTTAATAATGTATTTATTTGTGGAAAAATAATTGAAATATGGTTTTGAATCAGCATAACAACCCTAAACCATACTTTGCAAAACACACCAGGAACCTGCTTTACAGGCACATATCATTTCAGCATACGGTAGGTAATATGAAACATATTTCATTGTACAGTATGGAGACAAGATTAATCCATTAAACTTAAATATCCCCCACAACATTTCCAACTTCTTTTGTTTAAAAATTTCTTGAATCCAAATCCTGTTTTCATTGAGCCAATTAAAATAAAATGAACTCTGATGTAGCATGTAACGGAGTTTTTTTAGTGTTTGATAGAATGCTGAATATATTAACTGAAGAACAGTTAAATGTTCTAAATGAGTTGCTGATAGTGAATTATAATGTAATGAGAGAATCTCTCCTTTGCTAGCTGAAAGAGGTTTCCGATTCTACGTTGATGTTCAAAACTACAAGTGATTTAATTAAATAATTGATTAAATCAATTATATTTATTTTTTTTAATATTTCTTTACAGAAATATAACATTTCTTTAATGTGACTTAAAATGGAACTTAAAAAGATTACATTTTATCTCAAAGGAATTCAATAAATATTCAGGCCATTTTACAATTATCAGATGTAAGTGTCAGATTCCTAATCCGTTAAATGAATAACAAAATGGATTTTCCAATGTACTTTCTTTTGGTACTACTAGTTTCAACAATTAGGCGTCAACATCTTAAACAACATCTGGTACCTGATAAAGAGGCCTAACCATTGAAACTAGTAGTACCAAAATAAAGAACAATAGAAAAATACATTTTGTTCTTCATTTAAGGAACAAGAAGTTCCACAAAGTTGAGCCAGAAACCACCGAATACCTAATATTTACCCATTTGACTGCAATCTATTTTTTAAATAATATTTTATTCTAAACCATACTTATGGATTTTTTTCAAATTTTTTCACAAAGATTGTTGAACGAAACCTTCCATAAAGAGTAAGTACATAGGCAATATATTATTAAAATTACCATGAGAAAGAAAAAATTTACAAAAGGTCCCTTCATCCTTTCAAATTATATTCAATGCAGTTAACTGAATAAGAAAACTATATTTTCTCATAATAATCACTAAATGACAGACTCAAAAAAATGTAATTTTACAAATAAAATAAGTCTAAATTAATACATAAAAGGAAATCCAATGGGATTGAATGCAATCGAAAATGTTACTACCACTTTGCTTGTTCTGAACAATTCCAGTACCCATGAACCATGCTTCTACAATTTAACAATATGTATATAAAATACCTTTACTGAAATCTGATTCAGTTGTAAACCAATTATGTTTTCGGAGCATTTAATTCAAACTTTTAATCAAATTTCATTTGATGAAATACTTCTCAGTGGAGAAGTTATTGACTTACTTAATTTGCAAATATAATATTAACAATGATCTAGTCACATGGAAGAGTAACCCACATAATAATTAAGCCTCCAATTCAAGCAATCCTGAAACCCTAACAAATTTTTCAAATTTTGAACAAAAGTAGAACATCATGTCCATTCAATCAATGACATTGCATTAAAAGTAAATGTATTGTTTAGATATTTACTGATTATCTTGCATATGGATATAAAAAGAGGCAAAGGAGATGTGGAATTCTTTAACTCAAATTTGTGGAATCACTTTTATAAAACTGGCATGATTATTATTAGTATTGTAAATGCAACTATGCAAATTGTTCAACATCATCAAAAGCCAGTGGTCTCCAATTTTGACTGATCATCCACCACTGTATATGGGTAGCTAATGTTTTCTTGCATGTGCTTAGGCATCACTCTAAAATCCAGTCACTCAACCCTCATATGCTCATTTTGTTTTTCCAAAATTAAACAAAATATTGATTTTAGTGTGCTTGTTCATTTGATGTGATTTTTCTTCAGAGTTTCCACTTAATCATTGTCCTAGTCAATGCTTCTTTGCAGTTTTTAAATTTTGTATAAGTATTATTATTAAATATTTAGGAAGCAGCAAGAAAGTGTTATCTGTTTATGAAATTATAAGAATACTGAAAACTGATAAATACTTTAAAATATAATGGCATAATTAAAAATTCAGCCGTCAAAGTTTCAGCCATTGTGAATGAATTCATGCTAAATTACACCAAAACAATTTGGACTCTAAAACAGATCATTAATACCCAACGTAAGGATAATGAAACACATATATATCATAACATAGTCTCTTTCAAAACATGTTGGTGGGATTTAAACATTGATAAGAATTGATAAAGGTAAAATGACCAAATCACAACCACTTTTGTGTATATGTGGAAATCATAGTAGTGTGGTTTGTTTTCATTGTTTAAGAAATGCAAATTGAAACCTTACTCAATTACAGTCAAAGCAATACTATCCATACTAGGCATATCTAACGTTAAACAAATGAGACAGTTCTCAAATGTTAAAAAACTTAAAATAAAAGAAATTTGATTGAGAAAGGTCAAAAGTCACTTGGTATCAACATTAGATACCACAATTTTTTAATAGCCCTTATCTAATGCAAACACACATTAATTTTTCATTGAATTAAAGCACAGGAAATGGTTTATATGAGCTTAATTGCATTAACCCATGCTACCTCTTTTATCTATCAACTTAGTAAAAGATTTGTACTGTCTTTCCTATTTTTCAGACACCAATAAATTAGGCATCAATGAAGCCTGATGCGATTTAGACCCTTGTACCCTAATGAATGACCATATGTTCCATTTGGAGACAACTGGTAAAGATAATGCTTATAAAATCCAACCTGAATGGTTTTTCATGAATAAAAAACTAAAACAAATAATACAAGGCATAAACATAGGTAAATTTGAATTTAAAAAAATCTCTTCGAAAAACTTAAATTTTACTTATGTAATACAGGGTGTGGCAACATAACTTACTTTTTTCAAATGCAAAATACTTTCCAAAAATGAAATTATGTTGCTGCACCCTATATGAAATAAGCTAAAATGATTATCTATGAGTAATATGGAAAAAATGTATATAATAACATTAAATATAGAACAATATGTGATTTCGTAATTGCTGCGTGTGTTCTTAATGAGAATTCCAACAAAGTATGAGGTAAATGAGGCAGCTTTACATATTTCAAATAATTACAGCTTTACACATTTCAAATAACTCCTTTTTGAAAATTCAATGCCTACTTAAATATTGATAGTTGTCTTGATAGCATGAAATAATTTCTTTTTATCCAAAGGCAAAATATTCTAAATGATAAAAGCTTATGCTTATAACTTTAACACAAAAGATAGATTTGATGAAATGTCTGAACTTAAACTCAAAAACATCAGCACATTTTCACAACTAATAAATCAATGGACATGATGATGGATGCCAATAAATAGAAAAAGGTGTATTAAAACTTAAAAAAAGGAAGCAACATCAAATATTACTTTTAAGACACACATTAATGTAAGATAAGTATCATGAATAATTTTGGTGGACAGTGCATACCTATTCGCTAAAGATATATCATGGACATTTATGAGCAATAAAAACAGAATAAGTTGATTGGCACAGAGCTGGAGTTTGAAAATCACTTTAGGATCCATTTTGTAAATGAAAATCCATTTACAATGTGTGATTTTCTCACTTCACACCCAGAAGATTTCAGAAACATTATTTACTACACACACTTTATGATATTGACTTCATTCATGTAAGAAAAATGCAAAATTTGAAGAGTTCAACTAAAGCATTTCCAGCAAAATTTAACAGTGCTTGATGTTGTAAATATGCCTCCATGCAATATCTTGTTGAACAGTACAGAATGTTCCTGTATCACGCATGTATGCAATAAAAACATAGGATAAATAAGCTCTAAATCTGATGATAAATAATACTCCTACACTAATTGATGTAGTGATCAACCAAAATCATTTTGCACATTTCTTACCAACATTTTATTTAATACAATTCAAAATCACAAGCACATGCTATTGCCTCTTGGGCCAGAAGGGATTGGGAGGAAAATTAGCACATATTTTGGCAATTTATTAAAAGTAGTTAGAAAGGCACAAAAAATTTTCATTTTCAGGCTCAGATAGGACTATGTATATTGGGCTAAAAAAACAGCCCACTGGCATAAAATGGTGTTGATATATTTATAGTAACTCATCATTGTCATTCATTTATCATGAACCACAATGGCCATTCATTTACCGTTAACCATTCACTTTGAATTTTATTTCAACGGCACTAGAATATCACCTCAACATTAGACTCTAGTCATAAACACCCAGACAATATCCCTCTCAATCCAGTCAACTTCTTACTTTCCAATATTTTAAAAACTAATAACTTTTTGTAAAATATGGTTTTCAAAAATTACTATACCACTTCTTGGTAGTTGAATAATCAAATTATTCAGAAAAATTTGAAGAAATTGGTGTTTTCATTGCATATACCCTATAATGTCATTTTTGGAGTTTGTCCTAATATGTATTGTTTCACTGTCTTATTCAAACTACACTGAGATGAAACAAGCCAACTCTAAAACCAAACTGTGCAGGTAATCGATTAAAAACCTTAGTTTATCACTTTTTACAATTCCAATTAATTACATTGATATTCTCAAAAAACATGAATGATTCCTTCATTGAGGGCTAGTCCATAAAGTGTAATAGTCAACAAACAGTAACATGTGACTAATTTCTTCACCTGCTGAAGTACATACATTGAAGATCAAATTGTTAGTGCATTTATATCATTGGTAGAACTAATTCACAATCAATTAGACAAGGAGAAACTTGTTAATGATTTCATTTACCACATCAGGATTGAATGCTTTTTCTAAACATAATATTCATATATTATTAGACACAGCAATTACATGTTTCTGAATTGAAGATGATTATATTTGAGGTCTACTATATGTTAACCCTATCTTTGAGCAAGTTTGGTAAGGATTATTTTCTATTGTGTTTAGAAGGCTTTGGATTCACAGGGAAGCCTTAAGTGCACCATAAAGCAGTATGATTTTTATCCATTTTAACACAAGAATGCAGCTGCTCTCATAAAGTGGTAAATTACAGTTTAACAGAAATATGTTTGGTTGTGAGAAAGTTCATCCATCCTTAGGGTAATTTCTAGGGTGAAACCCGCAGCAGGTCTGTGATGACCACCTTTAATTTTACAGGAAGATTCATTTCATGTGAAAACTGTCTGCTCACAGAGGCCATTACAGTTAATTCCACATTAGAACTAAGAACATATACACTATACATTTTATTAAAAATGATACATCTCCATTATGCAAAATAACTTATCGTTAGAGAGCTCAGTTATTCTCATATAAATATGTTAACTTGAAAAGGCCCTTACCACTATAGCATTGAGAGTCATGGGCCAAATACACTGGACTATCATATGCTATATTTTTCAGTGGATCACACTTTACATGATGTTGCACCTAAAGTCACACGCAAAAGAACAGATTCTATGGGATATTACATGGTAAATTATTATCAGGCCTGACTTTAAGATGTACTAGTATTCAGATAATCCTTTGATAAGGTTTTTACCTTTCAGTCATGTACACAGAATGTACAATTTTCGTCTCAACCATTGCTTTGGAAATATAAATAGAAATATGCATTATTCATAATAGATAAATCGCTGATTTTAACTGGGAGGACTTTTAATCTATGTATGCATATTTTAAAGCTAAATTTGGGACATTGTAACTTATGTGAAATCATCATCAACAGTTGGATATGGTTCAATCCAAAACACCAAACCAATTACACACAATTAAATTTACCAACCACAAAAATTAATGCTCCCTGTACAAAATAGGAATAAGAATGAAAAAAATAACTTGATTTTGATGGCAGAAACAACAATTAAAAATTCATAAATCATATGCATTTCTGCAGCTTCTGGGGAAAATTGTTCCATATTTGCTTGTGAAGAATTTCACAAAATTCAGGATATGAAATATACAACAGAGAGATCGACAAAATTTCATAAATTAAGGCAAAATAAGCCAGTCCAGATATCAGAATTTTTTTTTCGTGAAAAATTTGACTATGGGTAGCTTTCCATGATTGGTTGATTTATTAATACAAAACAATAAATTAAAACTTAACTATAAATACTAATAAACAGCCAAAACAAGATCACACATTCCACCTTTGGCTCATTCACTCCATAAAAGGGTCATTACCTTAACTCAAGTCTGATGAAAAAACCAAGAGCAATATCGCTGATCGTCTGTTTTTGATAGGAAGAAATGTCTCCTTGATCAATAGCAAAAAGTATATAAAATTCTATTGGAATTACAAAGAATATTATTTACAGTAACTCTTAATACATATTGATCACTGATCACTGCAAGTCTGAACATTTTCATTGGTAGAACAGCTAGTATCTTGCTCCTGAAATTTATAAGCAAAAACAATAAGAAAATCAAATAAAATAGATTAACTTTAGAAGGATAAAGATATTCTAGCAATGGATTACGCATAAAGGATACACAATATTATACCAGAACCAACAAGTACATTACTTATCAAGGCTTTTTTCTATTAGTATACTATAGATGGTCTTAACTATGACATAATAAAGTTTTCCAATAACATAAGTGTTTTTCTTCATCAAAGTTGTATATACTTCGTTCTCATTATGATTTAAATAAACAGGTTACCAATTTTAATGTCATTATTAATACTGAATATCCCAATTTACCACTATCTTATTTCCTCACAAGGTTACCATAAGAATTTCTATGAAAAATAATGTCTTGTTATACTGAAGTCTAAATCCTTTTCCCAGTGAATAGGTACATTCTGCTAGCAATTAGTTAAAAAAAACTTACCCAAAGAGAATAGTCAGCATTACAAATAGGTTAAGATATCTGTTTTGGTTCTGCCCAGAAGGAAAGTATCACTTGCTTGTAGAGCACAGTACTTAAAGCACTCAGGAGAAGTAACTGTTTATTTATAACTTTCTAGGCAACATTGATTATTTTACAGTTATGTGTACACTGTATTCAAAGTTATGATCATATGGTCAATAAATAAATAGGCACATTATAATGATCCTCAGACCTCTGGAAAATTTATGATTTATATTTGTGATAGATAGATATATCTATAAATATGATTTATGGAAAAGTTGTATTCAATGTGTATATCATTGTAATAATATAGGAACTTGAACTAAACTCATTACTGAATAGACCAATTTTTCTTGCTGGAGGTTTTGCTATATAACATGTTGTGCACAGAAGAGGACATCATGGATACTATTAGGCATATGTGGGTCATTCATGCAGGGACAGTTCTTTTGTGTTGTGTCTGTTGCATCTGCTACCATTCATTTTCTCATTCTAGCTACCAGAAAATTGCATCATTTGGATCTTTTGAATGGGTTAACCTAAATCTATAGGAATGCACCTGGGTATGAATTTTTGGAACAACCAGAAGTGACACATTGAAGAGATTAACACCACAATGCTCCAAACCAAACAAAAGACATATTGCAATGCAACAATTTCAGAGTGTAAAAATCATTCACTTTGACTGGGATTCAAGCCTGGATCCTCAATGTTCTAGATTAGTGCTTTAGCCAGTTAAGCTACTGACTCTCTTACACTCTGGAATTTTGATTAACTTTTTGACAGATTGTCTCACTGACACTGGACTTTGCTATCACAACAATGCAAATATCAATAACCTTTAGCAAGGAAAGTCTTAGCAGTTTATTTATTTATTGTCCATTCCAGATTTTATAGTAAATTTTATATTGAATGAAGTTGAACTTTCAAGGCTATTGGAACTTGGCCTGCAGAAAGAACTTACACTATTGTTTTTGCTGAATATTCTGCGGTTTCATTAAGTTACATTCAAGTGAAATAGATAAAGCATAGTATTTCTATGGAATCCAGCATTAAAAAATCCTTACTTAGAAAAAGTGATTGGCATGAGGCAGGATGAAAGTAGTTACATGTTATGTTATTACATATAACAAAGTTGAATCAATGTTTTATGAATGCACAATTGCTCTATGATAATTTTAAACTATATCCTCAATTTATTTGTCAATTTATTCTATAAAATGATCTTTCAAGTTTTCAAGTAACCATAATTCTAGAAAAGTGTTTAATGAATTATCAAAAGTGATCATCCATTACTATGTGGAAATACAAAAATGTTGAGAATCTTTTCAGCAATTTATGTAATCAAGGAGAAATGAGAATTGTAGGAAGCATCTTTAACAAAATATATAGTTAAGAAGGAACTGAGGGCTAATTACTGATTACATTATTGCATTTTTATAAGCTTCCATTGTTGAGGTCAGAACACTTGATTGAAACAGCCAAGATTTTCATTGGTGAGATAAATTTTGGAGGTGAAATTGATTACAAATGTAGGGATAGCAGTCTTCTATCAATGAAAAGGTATCTGAGATATTTATTGTTAGCACCATTGTTATGTTAAGTTCTTCAGCATGAACATTGAGATTGATCCGAAAAATATATTAGATTAGAAAAATATATTATATAAGTTTAACATTCCATGCCATTTAGCAAAACCAAAGATAATGAAATCATTCCATAAAGGTAAGAATCATCTAGCCCACTGATCACTTGAATTTATAAAATATGTCATCCTGATCATCACTAAGATTTTTGAGAGTATAATTGCAATTAAGCATATTTACAATTTGTTACTGACTTTTGAGCTATTCCAATTTTATAAACTTCCAAAATATAACATAATTAAAGCATTTATATCTTAATGTTGAAATCTTCTCAGCAATAAAGACTAGAAATATTTTCCTAAATATTGATGGCCTCTACAGCACTTTTAAATTCAACCATTATTGGAAAATTAAAACACCCTCTTTAGGATTCTTCACACTTGTGGCAAGTCAAAACACCCACTTTGTTAGTACATTAATGCTAATTTATGTGACTCATTGAAAGTGAAACTAATTATATACAAGCAAGTTTGCCATAGCCAGAAACGAAAGACCTACGGAGGAGAGGCAGTAAGCATATACAGGCAAATGGACAGCACCACTATGTGGAAAGTGGCCACATTGAAATTTTTATTTTTCCAGGAATTTGAAATGAGAACAATTCAAACCCACATAAATTTTATGAATTAACCACAGATAAAATTCTAAATGTTACAATATATTTTGATTAACGAATACTTTATGCAAACATATTCATGAAGAACTCATACATAATTCCATTATCATTTTAACATCTCAAATGTTGAGTCTGATGCCATGCCCTAGTACTCAAGTCAACATTATACAGCACAACATTTAATGATTTTTTTATTTGTTCATATAGGAAAAAGACTTGATAGAAAATATTCCAAGCAGATCTCTATAGAGTTTTTTGATCCAATAAAGATTGGAAATTCAGCTCATTGATTATATAAAACTAATGCAAGCAATATAAATTAATGTGTGCCAGAAGTAAAGCTTAAAGCATGTTCTTTTGTGAAAACTATGCTAACAAAATTGAAAATAATCTAAAATATGTTGAAAAACCTGAAAATTTGAACATTCTGGCATGAACAAAAACCACTAAGGGACATGGGATAAATCATCTCTGCATGGAACTGTCCTGTGCACTTACTTACAATGCATCTGACATACCTGGTTGTGGTTATTGAAGAACTTCCTGAACTTACTTGAAAAATATTTACTGGTCAACAGAAATGAATGTAGATCAAAATACAAGCATTTGCAATTGCATAGTCAGCAATCCATGGGCACTGTTATCAAAGTAGTAAAATGGTAGCAGGTGCTTTTAAATTGAAATTAGCATAAAAAGCTAAAATCATACGCTTGCTAATGCACGTCTTAAGCAAAATGTAACAAAGAAAGTCCATTAAATGCAGATGCTATACAAGGTGTGTTAAAAAATTAACGGGAATTTTTTCATTTCGCGGGCTTGGAGAGTCCGATAAACTTTTTTTATACTATGTTGGTATACATCCCCCTGAAGTATGATAAAACTTTCAGCTGTTTTCATTGTGGACTTTGTCTGTGACAGCCACTTAGGGTAGACATGTTTTATGAACTCGGCGATTTTCATTTGTTAAAAGAAATGGATCAAAGAATTTGTATCCAATTTTGCGTAAAAAATGAAATAAAGTGTGTGAAATGTTAACAAAGGCCTACGGTGAGTCTGCTATGAGTAAATCAAGAGTTTATGAGTGTTAAGCGTTTCCAAGAAGGCCGTGAAGACCTTGAAGATGATGAACGCCCTGGACACCCCAGCACATCAACAATCGATGAAAATGTGGAAAATTGAAAGAAATGGTTATGAATAATCGCCGAATCACAATTAGAGTGGTTGGTGATGATGTTGGCATATCGATTGGATCATGTCATGACATTTTTTCCAATTTTTTTGGCATGAAATGTGTGGCAGCAAAATTCGTTCCAAAATGGCTTTTGCATCATGATAATGCACCAGCTCCCACTTCATCGCTTGTTCGTGAATTTTTGGACAAAAACAATACTGTAACGATGTCCCAGCCTCCATATTCGCCAGATATGGCTCCATGTGATTTTTTCCTATTTCCAAAAATTAAGAGAACCTTGAAGGGCCATCGTTTTACAGCCATAGATGACATTAAAAGCGCATCGCTGAAAGAACTAAAGTCTATCTCAAAGATCGAGTTTGAGAAGTGTTTTGGGGATTGGAAGAAGCACTGGCACAAGTGCATAATCTCCAATGGGGACTACTTTGAAGGGGACAACATCAATGTATAAGAATAAATAAATATTATTGTCTGAAAAATTAAAATTCCCGTTAACTTTTGAACACACCTTGTAAATGAATTATTTTCCAAAATAACCAGTTTCATTTGCTAAGCAATACTTTTGTTTTCAAAAACTGTAAACTTTACTAATTTACTTTGCCAAAACAATAATATCAGTTTGGGCACAACAATAGGAAGATAAACATTGGATAAAGAGATAGTATGCACACAAAAATTATTTACCTCCTTCATTAAGAAATAATTAGAAAGAGTTGACTCCTGTTATAGTGCTGTTTCCTGCAAAAATATCATAGTACATAATGCCATTCGGTAAGTATGAAATAAAATTCAACTCTTGTACTCACTACCAATATTCACATGCCTGCAATTTGTTTTATAAAATTAAATATGACTTAGAATTCCTTTTCAAATATAAAACATTACTAATAGTCATCAATCAATAGATTTTCTGTATCATGTTTGACATATTTCAACTACATTTAATAATTAGCTTCACACAGTAATGAGCATGAATGAAATGAGGTGTACTGAGGTCATCAATTCATATGGGTATAGATGCATAGATTTTTTCATACATGATCACACACCTAAAAGATTCAAATGGGCCCAAACATCACTGGGGAACTGGGAGGAGGCAATAAAGTGGTGTAAGTGGGAAATTCCCCACATGAGATAATTTGTGGAAATCTTTGGGCTGACATGGAATAATGCATTCAACCACTCGGCATGAAATTCTCATGGGTGAATAATGATCATAACGCTTTCAGGCTTCATTTCATAGAATTGTGTGATGCCCATATTTAAAGATTTTATAATTTTCCAGACTTTGTTTTAAGATACAATGTATTTCACTGACTTACAAATTTTGTTCACAGGCAGCAGTTGAATATACACTATTGGGACAGAGGAGAATAGGTGGCTATGTATGAGGGAGGGGGAGGTTGAGAAGTTAAAGATGGTTGTCAGGTTCATTTGGATAAGGGAAGGGAAAAGGCATTGGTTATGACATGACATGGGGTGGGATAAGGGACATGGGAGGGGTAGGGGCAAGCAGGTACGTAGAACAGTGGGATTTGCTTGCCCTTATAGTCAATTTCTCAGAAAGGAGAGGGAGAGATGAGAGTATAATTGCTTGTAACAAAGAATCATTTTGGGGTCTACAAAGTGCTTTCTAATTTTGATTTGCTTGACCACGTCCATTTTTAATCTGTTAGGGAGGGTACGCAGTATTTCAGGGACAAAATTGCTATTGTGTTTAAAATCTATGGGGTTTTTTGCAAAGAGGGAATTGGAGTTTAGATTTTTGTGACACCTAACATATGTTCTTTAGCTCATGTGTTGCAATTCCTCCAGGTTTAACCAACATAAGTAGTGTTACAATTATTTATGTATGCTATAACTATTTATCATATTTTATCAATATCACTTCATTTTGTAGATGCCTGTGTTTACAAAGTATTTCCTGTTTGCCTTTGCCATTAGCTATGAGTTTGGAGAGAGTAAGGGGTGAGTAAAATGCCACTTTGTCTGAAGGAGGTAGGTGATTGGAGATTTTATAGGAGATATGTCCTAAGAATGGGTTCAAACATCATTTGAAGTCTTAAGATGTTGAAGACTAGGAAGAGAAACTTCTACTTCTTGTTGTGTATGAAGGGGCAAGGTTCATCCCATGATGGTGGCAATTGTGGCTAGTGACCTCTGAACCACTGACCAATGCCAGAATCACCTACCCTATCATCACACATTATGATACCATCATATAATGTTGCAAATGGAGTTGTGGTTGCCCATGATAGTGACAACTGAGGTTAGTGACCACTGTTGACCAATGATGAATGCCTGAGTCACCAACCCTATTACCGCACATCATGATAATGATAAACGAATGACTAAAACTCCCATGGTTGGAGAAGGCAGTCTAGGACTCACAATCGGGCGACACCGTTGGGCTGGGCCCCTCTGGTGGTACTGCAATTGTAAGGCTTGCGTAATTGTTACTTTTGTTTTCTTTCCTCATTAAAGTTTGGGGTTAATATCAGAGTGCCGCTGGACTCCTCCTTATTTTCTCATTTTTCCCAACACCCACCTAAATCAAGCCCTCAATAACTGGTGAAACAGCCGCTCGACTCGCTGTGTAACTTCAAATTGCCATCCATATCCCACGTGAAGATGCAGGGATACGACATTATGGCCAATGCTTTTCACTTTTTTCCGAAGTATTTTTTCAACTAAACTGGCATAAAATTCATCAATATTATTTCAGTTTTGAACATAATTTTTACATCCAAGCTAATGATCTAGCTAAGGGTTCCCCACTTTCCATCCTTCTAGCCGAAATCTCCCTCAATTCATCAGAAGAACATCTGTACGATACTGTGAATAAACATTTGGAAAATGTGGTGTATTGGTTCCACTACATTGATGATATTCTTTGCCTGTGTTATTTTAGTTAAGAGACATACCCAAAACCCTTTTTAACAAGTATTTGTATTTTATGAAACTAATTTTTAGTAAAAATTGATAGTGCCTTTCTAAAATATATTTCTAGACATTTGCAAGTTGTTTCCACTTGGTTACAATATACTCTGCTAGCATATGAATGACACATAACTTCAATCAATTCTGACTTCTTGCCTACTCCTAATAGCTAGTATATATATATATATATAAAATTGACCCTTGTGAAGAATATGTAATGAGGTAAAATTAGCACTGCATTAACTCTTCTTTGGCCTTGCCCATATTGATAGTATTAATACTCATGTTTTTTTCTCTTGTCTTGGCACACCTGTGAGTAGATGCCTTGTAAAATCCCAAACCATTCCATCCAGCATTTTACTGTAGGTAGTCTTTTAAATCAGTTGCAGCACATGTGTTGTTAGAAATAGAAAAAATCAAGCATTGTGCATGGGTAAAATTCTTCATAAAAGAAGGTTTAACGCCACCCGAAATTCATTCAAAGATTGTGTATGTGTATGGGGACTCTTTTCCTTCAATTTTCACCATGAAGAAGTGGGCGACAGAGTTACACATGGCTGTGAAAGCCTCCAAGATGATCCACATGAAAGACATCTAAAAGGTGCAAGCACACCAGCAATCATCAAAAAAGTACACAATATGATCTTGGAAGATCCGCATACAAGGATACATGAAATTGCTAATACTGTAGGGATATCAAAAGAACATATCAGTTACATTATGCATGAGGAATTAGACAAAAAAGTTTTGTGCAATAAAGGTGCTACACGTGCTGACTGTGGACCAAAAACACATGCAGATGACACATTCCAAACAGTCCTTGGCATGCTTTATGGAAAACAAGAGTGATTTTCTGTGTTACTATGTGACAATGGTTGAAACATGGATTTGCCATCACACATCAAAATTGAAACAACAATCCTTGCAGTTGATGCTGGATCTTCAGCTTCAAAGAAGATGAAGAAGGTGCCATCCATGGGAGGGGTCATGGTGTTGGTTTTTTGGGATGCAAAAAAAATTCTGTCGATCAACTATCTAGAAAATGTTAAACAAACACTGGGGAGAATAATTCTAACCTTCTAAAGAAACTGGATGCAAAATTTCATGAAATAGAGATGCCATGAATGCAATCAATGACTATGAGATGTCATAGTCATTGATTGCATTGTCCTGATGGAAAAAAAAACCATTTTCCATTAGGACAATGCACATGTCCACACAAGTGTCTTGGTGATGGTAAAATTGAGAGAATTGCACGATGAAGAGCTGGAATTTTCACACTATTTTTATCATCTAATCAAGAAGCGATGGTGGTTGTAGGCAAGTCTTTTGCAGCACTTTTGGGAGAACATGGAGAAGAGATAATAGCTCAATTATTGTCATTTTTAATCATCAGACTGATGACTTATCAGAACACAGTTTTACTTGCATATCTGATGCTAATTTTGCATGAATATCGGTACCTATCCTAAATTAAGTGAGTGTACTTGATGGATACTAATGAAATGATGTTGAAAAATGAATATTCATCACAAAATTGTTTAAAATGAAAGTAAAGATACTAAGAAGTACTTATGTTATCAAGGGCCCTTACTTCACTGCGCCATTTATTTGTTAGCATAGATTTCACAGTAAATGAAGGATAAAAACACATAATGCACAAACCTTAGATTCATTTTTTACTTCTTGCAGTTCCTTTTGTCTCTCCTTTTCTTCCTCATCTTGTGCATGCTGTAATCCTGAACAAGCATGCAACATTAAAATTGACAGAACTTGGCCTCGACCACCTTCAGGCCCCCCATCATGCCGACTTTTTACTTCCTGGTCCATTGCATCTTCCAGTTTGGCAATCTGGAAAAATTTATCTTGAAATTAATCTTTCCAAGAATGCAATGTGCATGTCAAAAGTATTATATTATAGAATGGAGCACATAAGTCTACGTTTAAGTCCTCAAAATTATTTATAAAATCAAGAGGTGAATTATATGCTGACTGTAAAAATTAAAATGTTGATAAATTGACAAATTATGAGGCACAAGGAAGGAAAGATAGTACTGAATATAATTCAAGGTTTGCTAATAAGGAAGGCATGGGATTCAAATTTATATAAAAAATTAAAATTGTTGGGTGCTCACTAAGACTTGTTTCAGACCTCAATGAAAAAACTTCATGTTCATTATTCTTTTTACAGATCATTGATAAAACTGATGCCTAAACCCTGCTCTTTCATACATCACAATCACATTGAAATTCAACAAGAATCTGGAATACTTGTCCTGGGAGTGGATCTTATCCACCCACTCTATGGACTCTATGTATTCCAGAACAACATCCCAGGTCAACATCACTGGATGCTTTGTCCACTGCATGTGAACATATAGATCTGAAGAATTATCCCTCACCAAAGGTATACAGGGGACCCAGCAGAGTAACCTACGATGTATTTTGTGCTGTTTCCAAGAGTGGTCCCCTTCACTCAGCCTCACTTATTTTTACAAATTGCCAATGCATAAAAAAAATAAAATGCCTGTAAATATACTTAAAAATGAACTTACGAAGCTGCTACTAATCAAGTGTTAAAACAGTGCAGATGGGTTTATGAGTGATAATTTGTGATTGACAGCTGCAAAACATAGAAGGGTGTATTTGTAGTCATTCAGTGGATTTTTCTAAATTTTAATTGTGACTGACCACTATGTTTTAACGAAGAATGTACTAGTGTATTTTTTTATATTGTTCTAAATTCTTTGTTCTGTAAATCTTTATTACCATATTCTACATCACATGATGGGCCGACAGAACAATATAGTAATAAATAGAAAAATACATTTTCCAATTCACCATATTGTGTGCAACACTCAGCACAAAGAGCAAAAATTATGCCAAATCATTTTGTCCTCAAAATTGGTGTAATGTGAAAACTCAACATAATTCAAGAAATTATTATGGAACTAGTTTAGTATGAATGTACAAGATGAGGCCAAGGCAAAAAGTTAATTTGATATATTTCTTTGCAAGTATTTTAAAGACTAATGTTAGTTATTAAGCAAAGCCAAATCACTGGTATGGCAACATTTTCTCACCATTTTCCCTATCTTCTCCCGACGCTTCTTTGGAGAAAGAGTAGAGAAAAGAGACTTTCCAGCTGCTTTGGCCTCCCCCATGGCAGCTTCTTCATCTTCTCTTGACTGTAGCAGGAGACGGGGATGTTGTTGCAATAGTTTCTCCATGGCCTCCTGGACTAGTTCACCTTCCTCATCCACTTCTTCCTTACTTGAAAGTTCTCCATTTTCAGCGCCCAATGCATCATTCTGAAAACATACCATGATTTTCTGTATACAATATGCATTTTATTCCACAAAGGAAATTTTAAAAAGTTAGGCTGAATTTTCACATTTGACAAACGTGCAGTATAGGATATTTTCATACATATTTCTAGCCATTAAATACCTTTTGTTTTAATGCACTAAACTTAAAAATATTTACAAATGTAAATAAATTAAATGATTTATAGACTAAAAACCTCATCACTTCGATCCCTCTTAGGCAGAATTACATACTACCATCGTATTAATCCTATGTTCTCCAGCCATATTCACAGAATATTACACATTTTTTAGCAGACATAGTTTGACAGTTCATCTAAAATGAAATTTGAATCCATATCCTATGACCAATGAAAACAATTTTTCCCTTGAAAGCATTCAAGATATCAATTATATGAAGCTTTTAGAGCACTATCCACTTCCCTGAGGAATTTTTTCTTCATTTTTTCTTTTCATTTTCTCATGGCGTAAAACCCATATCATCATGTAAATGTGCAATGAATCAATGAAAACAAGATAGCCAAGACCATAGACTTGTTTACGTAAACAAGTTTACGGTCTTGGCTATCTTGTATTCACCCATTTAACATCATTTGGATATCTGTGCTTCATTCTTAAAAACTAAAATTCTTTTTTTTTTAATGTATGGAAGGTTTTGCTACATTTTGTGGGAGACTAAAATGTGAAAGTACAGTTTTATTCATGCAGTTCCACCTAAATTAGAAGGTATTTATTACATATACCATAAATACAATTTGTACTTTTGTGGGTGATAAAGAAGTCAATCTCATTTGAATCATGAAATATGTCAAAAATTATTTAACATGACAGATGAATAAAACTGATATGTTGCTTACATTAATTCAAACTTAAATCAGCAGAAAAAATACACTATGTAATGCTCCCAGCAACTGCAGAGGGGTTATGTGCACACAAAAAATCAGAAGAATGGTATGCCCATATAGAATTCATGTACCACAAAACATGACGGGGGTTTAAAACACCTTTTCTCATTTCTAAGTAGGAGATCTATCACAAAGGAGGAAATGTGGCCATGAAATGAGTGTAATAATTCACCAACTGTGCTCAAGTATATTCCGTAACATTTTTACATAATTAGTTTCATCAGCTAGGAGCTTCCTAATTATATAAATTATTCTCCAAATTCCTTAAACTTCTCTTCACTGAATCCACTTATTCTTTGCCAGTGTTTTAATACAGCATGGAGAAATTTGCGGCATAAAAACCAAGAGCCTTCAGAGAAAATACATTCATATGAAAACATTTACAATAAAAAAGGTAAAGAGTTCAACAATTGCACTTTAATAAGATTTGGACTTAAAATTAAAGTCTTAAATTAGAAGAATTATAAAATGTATGAAAATTAAGATTACATAAAAAACCTTTTTTTTCATTGCAGGAAAAAAATTCCTAAAAAAATGCATCCTTCAATCACACAACTTTGAAATTTAAAACAAGGAAAATATATGCTTTAAAACTTGAAAGTTCTGTCAATTTGAATACAAAACATTTTTTTATAGACAATCTGTTATTCATGTCGGCAAGCATTTTTCTTCACTCTATTAATAATGGTAATTTCATATTTAAAAACTTCACTTCATGACAATATATATTTTCTGAGCTTTCAATGCTAATAGCATATAATAGAGTAAAAGCCAAACCTCAAGAGAAACCTTAATGGTTGTCTCATCCAGAGAGTTATTCGCAATTCCATCAGAATCAGTTGTTGCTACATCACAAGAGCTATCGCTTTTCACCTTGGACTTCCTTATTGCTGCTGGGAGATGGAATGGACTCTCGGCTAAAGAAGTCTAGCAGGAGTACAAAAAAAGGAGAGGTTGGTACATATATGGATGAAATAATACCAAAATGAAATAATACAGCTGGATTTTATGGATAGGCAATTAGCTCTTACGCTTACAAGATCAGCTCATTAACACAAAACTTAACAGCCAACATTGAAAGCCATAATGCATAAATAAATAATTATTAATGCCCTCTTTAATCCAACTTTAGTTGAACAATACATACTGAGCAATACTAAAATAATAGCTTTGCTTTGCAAGCAGTAATAATGGTTGGTGGAGATTCCCAACTTTGCTTAGTGATTTTAATTCCAACCTTTAAAAAAAAATGCCAAGAGATTCAATGCAAATTAAACTTAAGGATATAATTCATGATTTGATGAGCCATTTCAGAATTTTTATTAATTAAATGTAAAAAACTGTGAAAATTACACAGCATCTACCAAATAATAAATGTGCAACCTACTATATTAAAATTAGTGAGAGCTATATGAATAATCCAAAATTTTCTGCACCATTATGCTTCTGTCAAAGCAATAAGTGCATAAAATAATTATAAAAACTTCACTAAATGACTTTTTCAACTAAAAGCTGCAAAACTAGCATTTTAGCAAAACCATGCTTAAAATTATGATTCTATGTTTATTAGGTATTGGAGAAGCATTTCTCCTGACAATTGTTAGAATGATTGACCTTAGTTAGCTTATTGCTTCTATTCAATATTGATTAACATTGCTTTAAAAAGGTTAAAAGAAAATAACTTCGAAAACTAAGCAAAAGCTGGAAATACTACACAAAAAAAAGATACGCAAATATTGGGAACCTTCACAAATTAGGAGTTGAACTACAAATTTTTTACAGTCAGTCCTTTTTTATTTACATTTATGGTAACTGATTGTACAAACAAATCATTGCTAATATGATTTATTTTGTAATAATCTTGTAAGATAGTTCATTTACAAAACAGGAAAATGCACTTTTAAAATACTTTCCCCGACCTAAATTTAATGGAATGCCTTGATTTTAACACAATTTGCTACTGGTCCCTTCCTTCAAATACATAATGTTGAGGTTTCACTGTAAATTATACAAGGAACGGAAACATTTTAAATTGCTTTAGTAAACAAATTTTACAAGAATGAATTATTCAACAATAAAAATCTTTAATTAGGATCACTAAATTAAAAAAGTTTTTAGCTGAATTTTTATATATGATCTTCACCTGCATGCAAACCTAACTGGAATGATGAACATGAAATATCTTTTCCAGTGAAATTCACAATCAACACAATTTCGCCATATAATTGTAAATGAAACTAATATGCTCACAAATTCATGGATCCCTGATATTATGAAATTGTTAATACAAAACTTCAAATTTTGTAGGGAAATGCAATTCAGTTTTATGTACACTAATGAAGTCTCAGCAGTGATTATGCAAGGTGACACAGCAGAGACCATTTGCCAAGTTGTGGATATGAGGGAAATTGGCAAAGAAGGCCTGCACAGAGGAAAGGTAAAGAGACACCAGGGATCAACATTAGCTACATCTAAGGAAAAGTCATTAAGGAGTTCACAACTAAAACTAGTCCCACCTAACGGACAGAGCTTTCTGTACATGAATTACTTTCCTCATGGCATATCAATAGAAATAAGAATATTATTGAGAAAATGGATCTGAGAAACTTATTAATGTAATAAACCCTAGTGAAGACCATGACAACGTAACAGCTTAGAGATATCAGCAGATGTGGTACTCAGTGGTTGTGGATACTACTAATACTTATCATAAAATGCATATGGATACATCCATCACCTTTACTTTCAAAAACTACAATAAAAATAAAATGACCTCCAAGGGCCAGATAGAAATATATATCAAATGAATTTAATGCACCATATTTCCCAGGCCATAAAACACATTATTTTTACTCCAAAATCTGCTCTAAAATCAGCCCACTTCTTATGGGCTAGGGTTACATGACTATAATTTGGACCTATAAGCAAAAGCAGATTTCTCAAGAAAATACTATTAAGTATTTTTTCCCACATTAGGTGTAGGAAACGGTTGCCTTTATAACACTTTTATGCATTTTTTATTCATTCTTTTGAATCAGTAGTAAGCAATGTGTTACATATAATATTTGGTTTAAAGTGCTTCTTAAATTAATTCCCAAAAAATCATGAATGTATGCAATGTAGCAATGTTGCAGAGATTTCTATATATTTGGTATCTGTGGTTCCAGGTGTACAAGGTTTACCATGTCTCATGATGGTCGAGTTGAAATACGACAAGCCATTAACTCATAAAAGGGCATAAGAACTTAAATTTTTATGTGTTTTATTATTAAGTAATATAGGCTATTCCTTTTTAATCCTTTAATTCCTTTAAATTTATCAAATGAACTTCATAAAGGGTATGTATGTGAAGGAAAAGTAATTTAGACATAGATTTGCTATAAATCTTCCTGCAGTTGTGGGCATTTGTGATATGTCTTAGAATAATAACCCATAAATGAAGGGGGACTTAACCTTTTCCAAAGAATTGAATAAAGTATTTTGAACAAACTTCTACAATCTCACATTGAAGTTGGAATGATAAACACATCAACACCAGCAATTTAAAACTAGGGCCCAGTTACCCCTACTTACCATATCATTCTCAACACTCAGCATTATTTTCAAAGATAAACTCAAATAGCTGCATCATGAACTTTATACAAATTATGATGCAAGAAAAGCATGGTACTTTTTTGGTACGCAATGAAACTGTAATGTATTACAGCAATAAGGTGCACTAAATATTACTTTAGAATGAATGGCAAAGGAGAAAAATAATGGCATAGTGCCACAATGTGGGACACTTCCAAAAGAAAAAAAGTAACACAGGCTCACCTTCCTGCTAGCTGTGGGAGAATGTTGTGGGGAAGGAGGAAGGGAGCGGGAAAGGAGGAGGAGGAGGGATGGAGAGGAGGTGGAATTTGAGGAGGGTGAATTGGGGGAGGGAGAGAGGGTGAGTGCAGGGGTTGATGGAGGCGAGGGTGCTGTGGGAGAAGGTGATGCATTTGTCGCAGGAGTTGCTGCACTACCTCCCTGAGCTCCTCCAGGAGCTAAGTTCTGAGCTGAGCCAGCTCTCCTTAAGCCGCGACTTGCTTGGTGTGAGGCAGCTGCAGCCACTGATGCAAGCAGACCTCCCAGGCCAGATCGGATTCTCTGGTGAGTGAAATCTTTATTAAAAATGGGTGGCATCCAAATTTTAGGAGGCACCAAATATAACATGGTTTGGGCCTTTGGGAATAATCACAGAACAGCATTAATTAGAGGATAAGAAATGACACATACTGAAATATTGCACAGAAAATTCAATGAATAGTATAATAATATGTACTACTGAATTCCATAGCATAGAATTCCTTTTGGATAAGTTATCAGATGAACATTAGGGTATACTATATGGTGACAACTCAAAATATGACTATAAATGAATATGTCAATGGCCAGGAGGCATTGCCTTCATATTAATACCAATCAGTTTCATAATACCTATTTTAACAATTGATTATTACTTATTTCATTTATCAGCAGTTGAAAACATCAAGTTGGATATTTTAAATATAAAGTACACATACATTATACTTTGTAATAAAATGATAAAGGTATGTGAAGCAACGTAATTGATAGCTGACTTGTACATAAAATAAGTTTTATACTATAAGTACTAAGGATCAACCTCTGAACATACTATCCGAGTTAAAGCATTTTTAATTGATAAAACTATTTAGAATTTAGAAAACAAATTGAAACTATACAACTATGTCGAGTGAAAGAGTTTTATTGGGTCATATAGACAATATTTCGATTATTTATGTATATACTAGCTAATTAGTGCGAATGGAATAGCATGGCATTCGATACTACTTGTATTAGGTTTTTAATTATACAATCCTTTCATTAATAAAGAGAAACCATGTGCTGCTAATTCTTGATAATAATACATTACCAATTTTGCTGTCAACAAAATTACAAAACTTAAATGAACATTTTCTAGGATAATTGAGAGGATTGATAGTTGATCAGAGCAAGCAGACATGTCCTTGATGACCCATACCAATGAATTTTAAATCACAAATCAGACAATACTTTAAATTAAGACCTCAACCCCATTGTTTCCTCTTCTTCTGATTATCTTCAATGAACCCACTGCTTCCATTGCCCCCTCCTCTACCTCCTATTTTTCCCCCTTCCATCTCACTTTCCCACAACCTGTAGTTGAGCCATTCAGTAGCCATTCTTTGCCTGATGAAGATGACCTTGACACTGCAATGTCATTGAAGCTCCCTCTTCTTCTCTTATCTTTACCTTTGATCCTTCTTTACTCTCACTACCAATTCTTACCTTCCACTACATCACCTGTTTACCCTAGTGAACACCTATTATCTTATAAAAAGAGACTTTTCAGGTGTGATATGGTGGAATAACATGATTAAATAAAATTGGCAATTTTCCACAAAAATAAAAAATTTATTAATACAACCGGTTTCGATGCAACTACATCATATGATGTAGTTGCATCAAAACCGGTCGTATTAATAAATTTTTTATTTTTGTGGAAAATTGCCAATTTTATTTAACCTATTATCTTGTATACGTGTGAGCACTTCTAAGTTCTATTTATCTGAGTGTGGTGGCAGCATTGCTACATGGGCTAAGATTTATGTTGCTTTAAGTTTAGAAAATCAGTTTTTTTTCCAAGGTGTTGCTGAATTATACCTTACTTATAGGGATATACTTCATTAGTTTCAGGATAACAGGAGAATACACATAAAGGATGTTACAGAAGTATATACCATTATTAGATGTGAAAAATCCAATTAGGACTATGCAAAGTACTTTGAGGATTCTTGAAATAAAAACTCAATATACTGGAATTCGTTTTGATAATTAAGAAATAATATATATGATGATTTTGCCTAAAACAATGATATACTCATATCATACGACAGTATTATATATAGACAATATATTATTATAAGGCACTCAATAGATTTAAGTCACAAAAGGGTACATTTTATTGCATTTGCAATGATTTCATTTTTTATATTGAGTTTCTTAAATACACAATCCTTCATGGCTTTTGTAATCAGGTTACCTGAGGTGTTGGAGTGTTTGATGAGCGGCTTGAACCCCCAGCACCTGTTCCTGGACCATCCCCATCAACTCCATACTCATCCACATCTATCCCTTCCTCCACATCACCATCATCATCTTCATCCTCTTCAGAAGGCCCCTCCACAGTAGTGACGATTTCTGGGGCCTGCTAAAATATTTATAGGCACCAGATTACAAAAAAATGGCTACAGATGAGTACATTTATAAGAATATCATATTAACAAAGGCAAAACTTACAAGCATTGATGACACCCTTTGACCTCCTGAAGGACATCTGCTCCCAGATTTGCATTTAGCAACACATTTTTTGTGACAAACCATGGAGCAACGACGGCACCTATCTGCATCTTTCAGCCATATCTACAAAAAATAGATGAATAACATGTAACATGGAAAATGAGATATTCATTAAAAATACATCTTAAATTGAAATATTTTTTGTCCAATGTATCTTCATTTGATCTTCTAACAAAAGAACACATGAAAAAGAATGCATTTATATTGTAATTCTCATGCTGAATTTGGAGAAATTCAGCTGAATATGGCTATTTCTTAAATTATACTTCTTAAATTTCCTTAAGTTTCAATTACAAGGGCATGGGAAATGAGTAAACACTCATAAATAAGTGACTCTTTGATAAAAGAAGACACGACATTTTTACTAAAACAGTCACAACAATCCAGAAAAAGTTTGGAGTATAACCAAAGAGCTGTGATTCTTGAAAATGAACGAGCTGGTCGCTTGGTGATAAAACTTATTCAGTTCTTTGGGAACCCGAGATCAACAGATTTTGATTAATGGGTCAGAAAAGTCCAACAATGGTTTTGCAACACTGGTGAGGAAACTCACTCAAAGGAGCATGTTCTCAGGACACCCAACATCATCCAATGGACTTGGCAGTTCATTTTTGAGGATCCAGGGCAATCGAACCAAAAATTGTTGTCAGTGTGAGTGAAAAAACTATGGATAAAATTATCGAAGAGGACCTCCACCATTAAAATAAGACAGATGCTTTCTGAAGCTGCTAGGGTAAAGACAGTTGAACATTACAACCTGTTTTTGTGTTCCTTAAAAAAACAATGCTGCTGGACAAATCAGATTTTTTTCCGATGAAAATATTTTTACTATGAAAACTTGTTACTGTACTATTTTTCAAGAACAAAATTTCCGGTGAATGTTCACGTGCTAGGAGTTGTGTCCATGGAGGATGATGTCATACCATCACATTTTTTGGGGAAAGGGGAAAATATCAACAAATAAGTTTATCTGCATGATCTAACAAATGCAGTGAAGCCATTGATAGAAACTGTGCCACCTGGAAGGCTGTATGTTTTCCAGCAGGATGGTGTGCCAGCCCATATGAGAGACTTGGTGAAAAACTGGTTGTCAGACAGTGTTGGATATTTTGGTCCAGAGAATTCTGGCTGCCCAAATGCCCAGATCTAAATTAATTGGACTACTATCTGTGCGGCATGGTCGAAAGTGTCACCAACAAGTCTAGACATCCAAATGTTACATTATTGAGAGCAGCTATTGAAATGACGTTCACTGATATGGAACGTGGCACTTAAAAACCGGACTGTGAATGCTTCAAAAAATGGAAGCCGTCATCCAAGCAAGTGGAGCATACATTGTATAAATTTGTTGTTTAAGATCATAAAAACAATTTAGAACAAAAAATGTTCATTTTTGTAATAAAAAATGTTGAGAAAAATTTTTTAGTTTGCCTGGACTTTTGCACAGCACCCTGTAATCCTTATGTAAGTAAGAAAATGAGTTTATATTATAAATGCCAATTATCAATTTTTATTCAAAACACAATGAATTAATATTTATAATACCTCTGTTAAATGAGCATAAGAAATGATCAACTTTCATTTATTCACCTACCTTTTTCCCACAAAAATCACACAATGTTGCACGATGGAACTGAGTCCTTACAAAATCATGCTCCACACTGTCCCCAGGTGAGTCATCCATTATAGCCTTATTGTCTTTGGTCATTTTGTCACCTACTTCATCATCTTCGATTTCAGTGCCTGGTTCCTTACTCAGTTGTACCATCTCAGTCCCTGAGATGTCCTTTTCTGGTCTAGATCTCCAGCCTCGTTTTGCAAATGACTTAACAGATGTCACAGATTGTTGACCACTTTGAGTTTTAGTCTCAGTAGTCATAGACACTGTTAAAAGGATGTCCCCAAAACAAAGATTGGGATCAAAACCAGAATGAGATGTCCAGTCATTGTACCTTCAAATAGTAAGAATTAAGAAATCATTATCTACCAACAAGAGAAATTATAGAAATAAATACATCAAATCAAAATTTTTACACAAATATTTTCCAATGCCATTATTAAGTATCATTGATACAAAATGATGAAATGGCTTAAAAATATTCTTATATATTATATTTATCTAGATGTGCTGGCGGAAGCAATGATAATTGCTCCTGGTAGATATCCGTGCCAGATAGGTCAAAGGTTGGGAGCCTGATGAAAGTGCCTCCTCAGTAAGGTGGTTGCAAAGGCATCTCACCCATCTGGCCATTGAGAGATGGTGTCACATTAAAAACACTACTGAGGAAGGTAACAGGAAACCACAATTATTATTCCCAAGAATACAGTGATGGACAATACAGAGAATTTGAGTCCTAGCAACAATGGAACTCAACCCAATCGGCAGTGCGTTGTGGCTGGCAGTGGGAGAGGCAAGGCTTCCACGGTCATCATCTTGCGGAACCCTTGCAAAAGAAAGCCAACAGCAGCAGGACAAAAGATGCAGAAGAAGAAGACCAATTTAGTTATAATAGGAACTTGGAATGTTAAAACAATGTTGAGGACAGGAGGTACAGGCAATGTTGAGGACAGGAGTGATAGTTATAGAAAAATATACACCAGGGGGACGAGAGCCAAGGAAGGAGATGCCATAATATTGAATAAAGAGTTAGGAAGAAGCGTAATCAACATAGAACAAGCAAAGGATAGAATATTACAAGTACAGATAAAGCAGAACCAACGAACTTGGTCATTGTTCAGGTATACATGCCACCAAGCAATCATAAGGAGGAATAAGTTGATAGGATGTATGATCAGTTAGAGAACATAATTGTGGGTGTTCCTGAAGAAAATTTTTTTCGAGAAAGATGGGGGATTGGAATGTGACGGTAGGCAAAGGAAGAGATACTTTGGCAATGATCTGCTTGGGTTTAAGAAGTGGAGAGGTATGCGTGATGCCATTGCAGTAATGAGATCACTAATCGAGAGATATATAGAATACAATCAGGATATATTAGCTTGTTTCGAAGATTTCGAAAAGGTATTTGATAGAGTGAATTGGGAAAAACCAATGAGCATATTGCAGAAAATAGGAATACATTGTAGCAACAGGAAGCTAATTCGCAACCTGTATACATGGTCTGTGCAACAAATGCATGAACTGGTGCAATCTGGTGGCCATGACACGGACTATAGCCCTGTCCACTACCGGGGCTGGATGTCTGAGACCCAATAAGCCGTCTGTGCTTGAAGGATCATCGAGCTGTGCATATGGTGCCAGTTATGTTAGTTTCTGTTGTCCTTGTTTTTACTGTTCGTCGAAAATGGATGTTGACGAAATCAAGGAGCCACAAATCAACATCAAGTTTTTGGTGAATCCCAATTAAAGTTAACAAGATATTACTGAAATGTTGACAGCTGTTTACGGGGAAAACGCTCTAAAGAAAACATCCGTTTTCAAGTGGATTAAGAATTTTAAAGGTGGCCAACTAGACACCATGGATGATGGGGACGACCTTCAATAACCTGTGTTGACAACAACATTGATTGTGCGGTTTCACCAACATCTAAATATTATTAAAAATTATTGTATGAGATTTTGCTAGTTTCTATATCAATTAGCATTTTATTATTATTAGAGACAAATATAAATAAAAAATTCAAATCTTCACTATATTCAAATGTCAAGAATTTCACTTTCATAGTACTTCCATATCACCACTTGAGAAGCACACAAATTTCAGAACCATCTCAAAGGTAATTAAAATTTTGATTGAAACAGTCTGTTGAGGAAACTCTCATGTAAATTGTGTACAATTATTTTTTGTGTAAATCTTGGTGCCTAATTATAGAGCTAAAAAATTCAGATTTTGCAGTTATTATTAGGTAATCTACCGGTTAAGGTAGGTTTTTGGATGGACACAACTATCAAATAAACATTTTGTGACTCCCCACCTAGCAAACTAATCTATATCAGGTCCCTCTTCATCTCGGTGTACTTCTTTCCTCCCTTCATCCCGTCCAACATCCCTATCCTGTTCCTACCCTTACCTCGCTTGCCCAACATTCTCCCCTCTATTACCCTCTTCAACATTCCACTACCGCTCAATACGCCTTTCATCCATTTTTCCTGCCTCCATAGGATTTCTCTCTACAAACCCCTCTCCTCCCCCACCATTTCTAGTACTTCCTCATTTGTTTTCCTTTCGGTCCATTTCACCTTCTCCATTCTCCTCCACACCCACATTTCAAAAGCCTCCAATCTACGTCTATCCTCCTGCTTCAGCGACCACGTTTCCGTGCCGTACATAGCTACGCTCCATATCAGAGTTTTTACGAGTCTTGTCTTAACATCCCTACTCAACGTCCCCGTCATCAACTCCCTCCTCCTTGAGAAAGCCTCCTTGCCTGGCGCAATTCTTCTCCTTACGTCCCTACCACTTTGACCGAGTTGGTCCAAAACACTTCCGAGATATGTAAACTGTTCTACCTGCTCTATTTTTTCCCCGCCTATTTTAATATTTAGCTTAGCCTTTTTCTTTCTGGAAAATCGCATAACCTTTGTTTTATTAATATTGATTCTCATCCCATATTTATCGCACTGAACCTCCAATTCACTCAACAATGCTTGCAACCCCTTGGCTGACTGAGCAACTAATGCTTGGTCATCAGCAAACCTAACCGATTTTACGAATTCCCCTCCGACTTTCATTCCTACCTCCAGTTCTTCCCATGCCTCTTTAATCATTTCCTCTACATACTACCTTGAACAAAAAGTTCCCGGAATAACCACCGTGTGGCGCTCCCATCGTTTCGATTTGAGTTCTGTTTTTTTTGTTAAATTGGTACATCTGTTGTTGATATTCCCTTCTTCTTAGTGTCTTAACTTGACATTTGCAAAAGTTACGTAGCCAAGAGTACATCTATCTCTGTGTGTGCTGGCGATTTTTTACAATTGCAGAAATGGATTTAAATTTGCAACAACGAACTTGTATTAAATTTTGCGTAAAAAATGGATTTAGTGGCGCACGGACGTTGGAAATGTTGGAAAAGTGTTTCGGCAACGATTCTCTAAAAAAAAACGGTCGTTTACAAGTGGCACGAGCGGATCAGAAGTGGTCGTGAGTCAATCGAAGATGATGAACGCAGTGGCAGACCATCGACATCGAAAGTCGGTGAAAAAATTGATAAAGTAAAAGAAATGTTGGTCAATAACCGCAAATTAACCATCAGAGAAATAGCGGAGGACTTGAACATTGCCTATGGATCCGCCCAAGACATTGTGGTTAATGATTTGGGTTTCCGTCGTGTAGCAGCAAAGTTGGTGCCAAAAGACCTCAATTTCATGCAAAAAAGAGACCGTGTTGATGTCGCAAAAGACATGATTTGCGAGGCTGAATCCGATCCCACATTCATCAAAAGGATCATTACTGGAGACAAGATGTGGGTTTATGAGTACAACACGCAATCCAGACATCAGGCAAGTGAATGGCGTTCACCAAATGAGCTGAGACCAGAAAAACCACGTCGTTTTCAGTCAAAAAAGAAGGCAATGCTGACGGTTTTCATGGATTACAACGGTGTAGTGCATCATGAATTTTTGCCACAAGGCCAGACAGTAAACAAAGAGTATTATTTGGGCATTATGAGACGTTTGCGTGAAGCAATTCGCCGAAAGAGACCAGAAATCGTCGCACAGTGCGTCGAGACCGTCCCACAGTGCTATCATTATTCGTAATTTTTTGACGAAAAATGCAACAAATACCATCCAACAGCCACCGAATTCACCTGATTTGGCTCCCTGTGACTTCTTTCTGTTCAATCGAGTTAAAAAACCATTACGGGGAACGCGTTTTAGCAGCCGAGAGGAAGTAATGGAAAAATCGCAGGAAGCACTGATGGACATACCGAAAACCGAATATAAAAAATGTTTCGAGGATTGGATCAAGCGCTGGCATAAGTGTGTTGCAGTCGATGGGGATTACTTTGAAGAGGACAATATAGATTTAGATGAATAAACTTGTATTTTTAATTTTCTGAATAAATTCCGGGAACTTTTTGATCAAGGTAGTATACGTTGAACAGTACCGGTGACAATGGGCAACCCTGCCTTACACCTCTTCCTAACAATGCCCATCCGGACTCTCTGTTCCCCACTCGCACCTGAGCAGTCTGAGACATGTACAGGTTGCGGATCAGTCTCCTGTCCCTCCAATCCATTCCTATTTTCTGCAATACACGCATTAATTTTTCCCAATTCACTCTATCAAACGCTTTTTCGAAATCTACAAAACAGGCAAAAACGTCCTGATTGTATTCTATATTCCTCTCGACTAGTGATCTCATTACTGCAATGGCATCACGCGTACCTCTTCCTTTCCTGAACCCAAACTGATCATCCCCTAAGTAATCATTTGCCTTACTCTCTATCCTTTTGTTGATGATCCTGAGAATAACTTTAGCTGCGTGGGATATCAAACTTATTGTTCTGTAATCCTCACATGACGAAGCCTTTGCCTTTTTTGGAATAGGAACTAACACCGATCTCACAAAATCTTCCGGCCAGATTCCTTCCTCATAGATACTACGAATCAGTCCATATATGGCCTTCTTCCCAGCTTTCCCTAACCATTTCAACATTTGTACAGGAATATTGTCCACCCCCACAGCCTTATTTGCTTTCATCTCCTTTAAACCCCTTTCTATTTCATCGTCAAGTATGCCTGGACCTAAGCTATCTTCTTCTACGTCATGTTCCTTTTCTATGTCTAACCTTGTTGGCCTAAATTCTTTACCATACAGTGTTTCTATATATTCCTTCCATCTCTCTTGGATTTTTCCTGGTTCAACTATTATCTTACCCCATTTATCTTTAACTTTTAGCACAGATCTTGCCTTCTTACTTCCCGATAATAACTTAACCTTGCTGTATAGAGCACCAATTTCACCCTTCTTCTGTAAACTTTCCATATCCTCGCATTGCGTTTTCCACCATTCTTCTTTTGCTTTATTTGTGGCCCTTCTCAATTTATTGTTTAACTCTTTGTACTTCATTTTGCCTAACTCTGTGTTTACATTTTTCCATCTTCTTCTCTCATCCATCTTTGCAATCATCTCATCCGTTACCCATGGTTTCCTTATCCTTTTCCCGTTAACGGTTCCTATAGTGTCTTTAGCGGCTTCCAATATCCCTTTCTTGATACATTCCCATTTTTCTTCGATAGTACTCAGTTCTTTACCGTCATCCAACATTTTCTCTACAGCCTGCTGATACTCCTTCCTCGTTAATCCATTTACTGCTTTTAAATTCCATTTCCTAACACGCCGCCCTTGCCTTATCTTGTTGAAACGAACATTACATTTCATAACAACTAAATTGTGGTCAGAGTCCGCATCCGCTCCTGGGAAACTGTGCGAATTTATCACACTGTTCCTAAACCTGTGCCTAACCATAATATAATCTAACTGATACCTTTCTGAGTCACCTGGCATTTTCCATGTATATTATTAGGTAATCTACCGGTTAAGGTAGGTTTTTGGATGGACACAACTATCAAATAAACATTTTGTGACTCCCCACCTAGCAAACTAATCTATATCAGGTCCCTCTTCATCTCGGTGTACTTCTTTCCTCCCTTCATCCCGTCCAACATCCCTATCCTGTTCCTGCCCTTACCTCGCTTGCCCAAAATTCTCCCCTCTATTACCCTCTTCAACATTCCACTACCGCTCAATACGCCTTTCATCCATTTTCCTGCCTCCATAGGATTTCTCTCAACAAACCCCTCTCCTCCCCCACCATTTCTAGTACTTCCTCATTTATTTTCCTTTCGGTCCATTTCACCTTCTCCATTCTTCTCCACACCCACATTTCAAAAGCCTCCAATCTACGTCTATCCTCCTGCTTCAGCGACCACGTTTCCGTGCCGTACATAGCTACGCTCCATATCAGAGTTTTTACGAGTCTTGTCTTAACATCCCTACTCAACGTCCCCGTCATCAACTCCCTCCTCCTTGAGAAAGCCTCCTTGCCTGGCGCAATTCTTCTCCTTACGTCCCTACCACTTTGACCGAGTTGGTCCAAAACACTTCCGAGATATGTAAACTGTTCTACCTGCTCTATTTTTTCCCCGCCTATTTTAATATTTAGCTTAGCCTTTTTCTTTCTGGAAAATCGCATAACCTTTGTTTTATTAATATTGATTCTCATCCCATATTTATCGCACTGAACCTCCAATTCACTCAACAATGCTTGCAACCCCTTGACTGACTGACAAACCAAAGCCTGGTCATCAGCAAACCTAACCGATTTTACGAATTCCCCTACGACTTTCATTCCTACCTCCAGTTCTTCCCATGCCTCTTTAATCATTTCCTCTACATATACGTTGAACAGTACCGGTGACAATGAGCAACCCTGCCTTACACCTCTTCCTAACTTTGTATATGTACTTTCCATGCATACCTACGCCTTTTGTGGTGTCTAAACCATGTGTTAGTGATGACTAACCCCTGTCTCCTGCAGAATTCAATTGCTTTCTCCCCGCGTTCATTCCTCGTGCCTAACCCATAGTCCCCCACCTCACCACCATCTCTTCCTTCGCCTACCGTCGCATTCCAATCCCCCATCACTATCAAATGTTTCCCTGCAGGAACACTCGCGATGGTATCCTCTAACTCATCATACATCCTATCGACTTCTTCCTCCTTGTGGTTGCTCGGTGGCATGTATACCTGAATAATGACCAAGTTCGTCGGCTCTGCTTTAATCTCTACGAGTAAAATTCTATCTGTCGCTTGCTCTATGTTGACTACGCTTCTTCCTACCCCTTTATTTAAAATTACGGCAACCCCTCGTTGGCTCTCGTCCCCGCCGCTGTATATTACTCTATAATTGTCACTCCAGTAATCCCCGCTATCCTTCCATCTCACCTCGCAGAGGCCTAAAACATCTATGTTACCTCTTTCCATCTCTCGCTTAATATTTTCTAATTTGCCTCTCCTCAACATTGTCCTGACGTTCCAGGTTCCTATTCTAACTACTTTCGCCTTCTTCTGAGTCTTCTGTCCTGCTGAAGTTATTTCTTCCCTGCAAGGGTTTCGTGGGATGACGACCGTGGAAGCCTTGCCTCTCCCGCTGCCGGGCACGACACACGGCCTCTTGGGCCGAGTCCCGTAGTTGCCAGGACTCATATTATCTATAGTGCCCATCATTATATTCTTGGGAAACATAATTGAGGTGGCTTCCCGTTGCCTTCCTCAATAGTGTTTTTAACGTGACACCATCACTTAATGGCCGCCCCACTGGGGTCAGATGCCCTTGCAGCCGCCTCACTGAGGAACAGACGCTGCGTGGACTACCTTTCGTCTGGCTCCTAACCTTCAACCTATCTGGCTTGGGTGACCCTTCCAGGAGTAATTATTATTACTCCCGCCAGCACAGCTCTAGGGGTCATCGGGACACACAAGCCCTTCCACCACGACAAGGTTGTAGTCCATGGGAGGGAGATTTTGCAGTAACTTACTCAAAATTAAACTTAACCATTAATATAAATTCACAGCAAGAAATTTAAGAATATCATATTTCTGTTATAATTTTAGATTGATTATAATTTTCTAGTTTTTTAAATTTTGTTGCACCTTTTAAATGTGATAAAACATATAGAAATACATATTTTTATCTTTTACTTAGATTTCAGCATTCCAAAATTCAATACACAACTGTAACTCATCCATATGTTGGCAAATAAAATTTAATGATTTCTTTCCAAAACTTCCATGCAGTATTACAGATTAAATCGAAGGTAGAAGCTTTTATTTTGTGGAAGGACGTCATATTTAGAAAGAAATAAGCACTTTGTGACTTCCACACTTTTAATATAAAACGACCGGTTTCGGCTGTTATGCCATCATCAGGTACAAGATTATTTCCGAAAATGCCAGTATATGTAGTCACACACTGTGGGGGAAAGGAGAGGGAGGAGGGTGGTAGGGGTGGGGAGGCAAAGTCACAAGCAGCAACGGGGATTGGTTGCAGAAGGTGATGTCGTTGAGCAAGACATTAGAATCCCTGGCCAGTCCAATTGCACGCTGCTCCCAGGCGTCCAACTTCCGTCCTTTCTGGTGGCAGTAAAGGACCTAAGTAAGTAAGATGATGGCATAACAGCCAAAACTGGTCGTTTTATATTAAAAGTGTGGAAGTCACAAAGTGCTTATTTCTTTCTAAACAGTGTTACAGACTTGAGAATTTAACACTTCCGTTGGAATATACTACAGATTTATCCCATTTAAAGTGTGAGCATGCATTAAACACATGCAGGTAAAGAGAAATTTCCTAATATTTGCCCAATCTCATCTACTCAATAATCAATGTATACTCAAGAATGCCAAAACCTTACTTTAATCCAAGTGGTGAAAAAGGATCTGGAGGCTGGAGACTCCAGCACCGTATGTGACGATCCAACTCTCCCATCTCTTCTCTGTCACTAAGGCCAAGGAGACTTTGGATTGGGATGCATAGATGAGCTAATAAAACTTTGGTTTTATCACCATCCTCACTGATGATCAATGATGAATCAACCCCCTTACCTCCTATTTTACAACAAAACAGGGAATGCTATTTATATAATTTTCAATATTTTTTTCTTCATGACAAATTTACACAAAAGTGAATAGAAGTATGGCTATGGGCAGGATGATGACATAAAACACTAAAAATGGACAGTCACATATTGTTTTTTTTCTTTTGTCTTTTCTGATTTTGTCTTTTGTCGACGCCTCAAACAAGTCCGGTATTTACAAAATCAATTGCTCCTCTTGCGATTCATCTTACATCGGCCAGACTTGGAGGAACATTAAAACTAGATTCAAAGAGCACATAGCCCATTACAGATATAACAGACCAGACAAATCAAGCATTGCCCAACATTTACTCAAGGAAGACCATCAAACATCAGAAAACGAAATGAAACTTATCAAACAGACTCCCAACCACCTTTTGGACGCCTACGAAAGCATTTTTATTCACAAATTCAAGAAGGTCGTAGTTAACAGCGATAAAGGGCCGATCCCATTCTCTCCTCTTTATTCCCTTTTGAAATGATTTCTAACTCCTGTTTTAAGCGGATAAAGTGATACTTTGTAATTCCGCAGATTTTCAGAGTCTGTGGAATTACAAAGTATCATTTCAAATTTCCATTTTCAAATAAATTTCCGTTGGACTTAGTACTTAACCCCCCCCCCCCCTTTTTAGTCCGTTACTCAGAGACCTTTCACTTCCTACCCCCCCCCCCCCTCCCAACTCCTTCACTAATTACTTCTTCCCGTTCCACCCATCCCATTGGTTTCTGTTCGCCCCACCTTCCTCCCTTCCCCCCCCCCCCTTCCTCTTTGCCAATAAGTTTAAAGTATTCCATCTTCCCACTAATCCTATTGGTCCCCTATCTCCTACATCCTTTCCACAGTCACTATATATATTTGACGTCTGTCTTCGGTAGTTTACTTTCAACCTTGTGTTGGAGGTGTTTTTTCCCTTCAGTTCGCTGAAGAGGGCCACTTTGTGGCCGAAACACGCGTGTTCGACGCTATCCTCGTCTGCGCTCTATCGTTTCAGATTCTCCCATTTGGCCCTTTGGGTGCGTGTGTGTGTGCTTCTTGAGTGCTAGTGTGTGTGATTGGTCTGTGCTCGTCCTTCGTGGATAGTCACAGAGTGTGTGCTTGTAATACATCCTGGTATCCTTAACGGGGTCTTCCTTACAGCCTTGTGAAGGATTACATTTCCACCTGGAATCTTTAACGAAGTCTCACAGCTTCGTGAAGGATTCCAGACAGGATAGTGTGTGTGTGGCTGTGTGTGGTCCCTGGCGTGGATTAATTTCCCGTAAACCACCACAGAGGGTATTCTTGGTCGAGAGGTTGTGGTTGGTTCCCGCGAATACCAACACAACAATTTGGTCTGATGAGAGTTGCGACTGTTTTTTACGGCCAGTGGAGTTTTTCCCCCTTATTATTATTTAGTAATATGGAGGCTAACCACTAGTGGGACGGTTCAGGCCCTTTTTTTCAGCTATACCATGGGCTATACAAAATCATTAAATGGATTATTATAACATACAATCAACCGAGAAAAACTGAAATGAAATAGGTACAGTAAAATCCATACAAGGTACATAAAAAATCTCAGGACAAGGACAATTGATTTGTTAAAAATGTGATAAAATTTTGACAGAGAAACTGAACTGAGGATGTTAAAACATTGACAAATGAGGTTTAACTTCTTTCAAAAGTTATACTATAATTTTCTTTAAAAATTCATGTTTACTGTTTTGAATGAATGGATTTTCTATATTTCAGTACATGAAATTAATCAATATTGAGTGTATGTCAAATACTTATCAAAGGCTGTAACATTGAGATCCCATTATTATCAAGGCCCAAAATTTTAAGTCCTTGCTGAAGAAGCCCCCATGACAGACAACAATTCTTCCTTGCCCTTCAGATCATCAATAGTTACATGAAATTTAATGTTTCTGGCCATCATGATAAGGACATACATGATTGTCACCTCTTCACAAAAAATGTTAATGCTGTAACTATACTGCAGGTGATCATCAATCACAGCATTATAAAATCAGCTGAATGATGCAAATGAGACTAATTATTTATGCCTTCAAGAAAAATGTTTTTTTTGCAATGATATATGTGAAAACTTATTGTACCATATGAGGCACTATAAACAGAGAACCAGTTTTTTAACTCCCTGAACATAAGACTCCCCAATGCTGCCCTTGGTAGCAAATGCCTAGATAGAAGCCCTGTGATTCCCAAATCCCCATGAGTGAGACCAAACCATCAGAGATGACCCGGAGAGCACCCATGCCCAAGGCTGAACTTGAATATGTGACCTTTGTGTTCGCAGGTGAGAATGTTAACCATCTGACTAACCCAGCTGGTGAAATGGTCTAAATAGTTTAGGAGGAATAATCTATGCAGAAATAGCCAAAATCCACAGTCATTAACATCAACATAAAATTGACAAACTTTTGCTATAAAAATATTCACCAGCAGACAAAGATGAAGACGAAGATGAAGATGACATTGAAGAACTTGATGGAGGATCACTAGAACGGCGTCTCTGGCGCAATAATCCACTACTAGATGATGAAATAGTTCCAATTGGCTTGCTTCCATCTAAACCATCAACAGGAGTCACAACATCTTCTATCTTCTTTTCTCCAGCTGCTGGATGTAATCCCCAAACATTTATATTTAGAAACCTATGACGATCATTAATTTGGAATGTAAAAGCTTCAGCCACTGGTATCACCTAAAATACAATATATGAATCATATGTTAAAAAAATATGAATGACGACAACCAATCATTGAAACAGGAACTTTATTAGAAGGGAAATAATAATTTAAATACAGTAAGTCACTTGAATTTCAGAAATCCATAACTTAGGAAAATCGATATTCCGGCAGTATAGCAAAAATAATGACATCATGCTTTAAGAATAAGTAATAGGGTGGTGACAATAATAATAATACTATATTGGGGTATCTGGGGTATGGAAATATGGTGTACGTGTATGGGGTATGAAATATACTTCTCACAGTGTACCTGGTAATAATTTTGGCTGACTAATGATAGATATTTGCATGCCAGTTTAACCTCCTTGTATGCAGCATGGTTCGGGGCAAATAAAATAAAGTCACCCAAAACTGTCCCCTATATTATGGGGTTGTTGTGGAATTAGGCAATGCAAAATAAACACAACATCCCAAAAAGGAGGTTGCATGGAATCAGATGAGGGACCATCTGCGTGCCATGCTGACCATTTCATGTGGTAAATGGCAAGAATGTGGCGTGAGGTGCATCAAGAACAGGCTCTGACAACAAAGCCTTCAAGACACTGCCAAATACCTGCAAAAGAAGACAACTTTCCACCAACAATACAGCCTGAGTGTATCACTGTACAGTGAATTCCATTTCCTAACATAGTTGTCCTACCTCTGGTTTCAAAAAACCACAACAGTTAGAATGAAGCTGAGCAGGCTGAATCTGATCAAAGAGTGGTTGATGAGTGAAATTGCAAATTATGAGGCATTATGTGGACACAGAAATATAAACCTAAACACTTCTCTAAGGAAAGCCCACCCAAATGAATAGCTTTGTAGATGACACTCTGACAGAAACTTCCAACCTTTGAGTGGTCAATTGTGTGGTCTATGCTGTGGCCAAATATCCTCCTCTAATGCTACCTCTGGGAAGGATAAAGCAGGGAGTTACCAGGTTGAAAAAAATTTGAGGACAAGATCACAAAGGCCAGAGAATAGGTATCAAGAATTCAGTAGGTGCCCGAATACATGACATCTGGGTGTTCAGTCGTACCCAGGGCATATTATGTAGCTTCTACATTAAGGAGATACCATCACACACTAAATAAACATGTTTTGCCCACCATCAAGCAGAACATGGTGGACAGTGTATGGAGAGTGATAATAGACAAGGCAGTCAAAAGGACTGGGGAGGAGAAGTCCACTTTTTTCTCATCCCCTCACCTCAGAAGTCATCCCATCTTTTCTTGCTTTCAAACCCTCAGGAAAATCGAAATTTATAAATATAATAAATCTGGGATAAAGTTTTAAATCAGTTGATGTTTTCTTCAACAAATATATCTGTCAATATTGTGTCACGAGCACATTAATTTACAATTCATAATTTAAAACAATAACTGTCAGATTTAAATATCACGTATTCTATGACTGACAATATTGCATGTGAATACAATCATTCACAGTAGATTTTCCTGCACAATTATGAGATATGGGAACCAAAAATATTCAGCTTAAAGCAAATTTTTGCAGGTATTGATTTTATATGGAAATTTAAAAAAGGAAATAATGAAACAAGTCAAGTTATTTGCTAAAACCTACATGGGAGGCTTAAATCCAGTATGGTTAGAAGCCAAGATTGGTGCACATGTTACCGCTGTACAAAAAATCTGAGCAGAGTTACTCTTATTTTGAAATGGACAATGGAGAAGGTAGGAGTAATTCATAGAAATGAAGATGCATGTAAAAATGTTGTCATACCATAAAACTCTAAAAGTGCGATGAATACTACCTTGTTCAAAAAGTTCCCGGAATTTATTCAGAAAATTAAAAATACAAGTTTATTCATCTAAATCTATATTGTCCCCTTCAAAGTAATCCCCATCGACTGCAACACACTTATGCCAGCGCTTGATCCAATCCTCGAAACATTTTTTATATTCGGTTTTCGGTATGTCCATCAGTGCTTCCTGCGATTTTTCCATTACTTCCTCTCGGCTGCTAAAACGCGTTCCCCGTAATGGTTTTTTAACTCGATTGAACAGAAAGAAGTCACAGGGAGCCAAATCAGGTGAATTCGGTGGCTGTTGGATGGTATTTGTTGCATTTTTCGTCAAAAAATTACGAATAATGATAGCACTGTGCGACGGTCTCGACGCACTGTGCGACGATTTCTGGTCTCTTTCGGCGAATTGCTTCACGCAAACGTCGCATAACGCCCAAATAATACTCTTTGTTTACTGTCTGGCCTTCTGGCAAAAATTCATGATGCACTACACTGTTGTAATCCATGAAAACCGTCAGCATTGCCTTCTTTTTTGACTGAAAACGACGTGGTTTTTTTGGTCTCGGCTCATTTGGTGAACGCCATTCACTTGCCTGATGTCTGGATTGCGTGTCGTACTCATAAACCCACATCTTGTCTCCAGTAATGATCCTTTTGATGAATGTGGGATCGGATTCAGCCTCGCAAATCATGTCTTTTGCGACATCAACACGGTCTCTTTTTTGCATGAAATTGAGGTCTTTTGGCACCAACTTTGCTGCTACACGACGGAAACCCAAATCATTAACCACAATGTCTTGGGCGGATCCATAGGCAATGTTCAAGTCCTCCGCTATTTCTCTGATGGTTAATTTGCGGTTATTGACCAACATTTCTTTTACTTTATCAATTTTTTCACCGACTTTCGATGTCGATGGTCTGCCACTGCGTTCATCATCTTCGATTGACTCACGACCACTTCTGATCCGCTCGTGCCACTTGTAAACGACCGTTTTTTTTTAGAGAATCGTTGCCGAAACACTTTTCCAACATTTCCAACGTCCGTGCGCCACTAAATCCATTTTTTACGCAAAATTTAATACAAGTTCGTTGTTGCAAATTTAAATCCATTTCTGCAATTGTAAAAAATCGCCAACACACACAGAGATAATGTACTCTTGGCTACGTAACTTTTGCAAATGTCAAGTTATGACACTAAGATTTAAAGGGAATATCAACAACAGATGTACCAATTTAACAAAAAAAACAGAACTCAAATCGGAACGATGGGAGCGCCACACGGTGGTTATTCCGGGAACTTTTTGATCAAGGTAGTATGTTACTTTTTCAGACAACGTGATCGTGAATATAGGTCTGTATGAATGTCTAGCCTAGAGACTCCACTCCATATAGTCAGTATTTAGACAATACCTTCCTTCAAAGCTAATATTCATAGTAGCAAGAAACCCCAGTTGTAGAAAGTTAATAGCTCTAATGAAAAGATATATTTTCAACTATGTCATGGTCATTCTGATAATGCTACACTGGTCATGTTTCTTAAGAGAACTTAAGTTATTACGAGGGCATTAGTTTTGCTACAGTCAAAAGTATATTTCTTTGTTTTTCCCATTTACTTTCATTATTTAGCAGAAACATGCAATTTAACTATAATTGGCTGGTAAAATTGGACTTCTTAGCATTATATTATTATTATAATACCCTAAAAAAATAATTACACATATACATGATAAAGGCGGTAGTAGTTCAGTGGGTAGAGCACTGGCCTACTGTCTGGAGGGCCTTTGACTTCCAGGGACACTGCTGAACACCCACAGCTCCACACAAGCTGCACGATTTTTTCGGTACCAGATCTTCTTGGGAAACCACAGGCGGCATACGGAAAGGAACTACCACCCTACCCTGATGTGTGAATTTCACATACCATATATAGAGAGAAGTATATGGAGACCCCTACCATTACCTACTAAACCAACCTTAGGATTAATACCGGTCGTTTTATATGTTCACTGCTATAAAAAAAAGGACAAATATGTAAGTATATACGGTCTGTACAAAAAAAGATGAGACTCTTTGAATAAATATTTGCTTTTATTATTTACCCTTTAATCAAGCTTTGCCTCCAAAATATAGCCCCTGGCTGTCAATACAATGATCCCAATATTTTTTCCATCTTTTGAATGCCACCTGGGACCCTTCTTGTGGGATAGCTTTTAAGTCTGCAGTACATTTTTGTAGGATGCCTTCAATAGTTTCAAATCGATGTCCTTTCAAGGTGGATTTCAACTTAGGAAATAGGAAAAAGTCCACGGGAGCAAGATCTGGAGAGCCAAGTGGCTGGAGTATCACCAGTGTGCTGTTTTTAGCCAAAAATCTGGAACAATCAATGAGTACGCTCTGGTGCATTGTTGTGATGAAAGTGCTAAGACGTGTTTTTCCATACTTGTGGTCTCTTCCTCAGCATGATGTGTCTTAACCTTCTCATAACCTCTATATGATTCTGCCCATTCACTGTTTGTCTTTTGGGGACATATTCATAATGAATAATCCTTTCCTAATTGAAGAAAATGATCAACATCACCTTCAGATTTAATCACAACTTCCGAACTTTTTTGGTTGTGGGGAAGTCTTCCACTGTGAGGACCAGGCTTTGGTTTCTATATCATAACCATTTACCCAGGTTTCATCACCTGTGAAAATTGTTTTTAACAAATTTTGGTTGTTATTTGAACGATCAAGCAGTGCCTGGCTGATGTCAAGACTTTTATCCCTCCATTCATCCATTAAAACTCAAGGCACAAATTTGGATACAATGTGCTGCCAGCCTAAAATTTTTGTCAAAATGGTGGAACACGATCCAACACTAATGTCAACTTCATTGGCAATCTCCTTGGTAGTTGACCTACCCTTTACATGCACTAACCAATTTACACTGTTAATGTGGGCATCATTTGTTGACGTCCATGGTCGTCCATTTCTCCGCTCTTCATCAGTGGGGGGATTGTTCAGACTAGAAGCTGTTGTACCAATGAAAACACTGTACCCAACTCATAGATTCATCGCCGAATGCCTCTTCAATCATTGCATAAGTTTCAGTTGCACTTTTCCCAAGATTAAAGCAAATTTCAAATCACACAGGCTGCTTCTCTAACACTTTCATTCTCATCAAAACAAGAATTTGTACAGCAAGCGTGTGCAAGCTCAGACAAGAATTGCTGTTGTGCGGAGACGAGTCAAGATAGGGTCACGAGATAATGGCATCTTACTTCTCACAGATGCTACTAGAAGGTGACACCTCACTGATTTTGATCATTCAAGCAGTTCATGTGCAGAATAACCAATTACTTTTTTTTGCTTAATAATGCTCTACATTTTTAATAGTCTCTTGAATAATTTTGCCTCTCTTCATTCAATTTCTTTTCAGTTTCACATTAATTAGCAAATTATTTAAGCTCAAGTAAGTACCAGGAAGGTATCACATCCCACTTTATGATACCCCTATTGACAAAAGAATACTTATATAGCCACATACATACATACAATAGTATAGTATAGTACTTCTAACACTAGTCCCATCAACTGAAAATCCACGAGGATAATGCCAATGCATTATTACAATATAATAATTCAATATAATATGTAGTAAAATACTCATATTTACCTCATCTGGAATGAGTTCTCGTGTTGATTTCATCTGGAGTGTTGAACCTCTAGGTTTTCTATCTTCTCCCTGAGTTTTACTTCCACCAATATCGCTTTCCTCGTCGAGTTTGGTCCCTCTAGATTTTGGCAAACTTGAACTACGATTACGTCTCATGCCAACAGTTGGTTCTTCCAGTGTGGTGGGAGTTCTTTTGCCTATAGAAGCAGAAACTTCTGGAATATGGACAAATGATTACCATAAAATGACAACACTATGAGAAATGAATGCCTTGTCTTTTACGTGTATTTCTAATACATAAGGATGTGAATTTTAAATGTCACATGTGCTTTTAATATTTTTAAAATTTTGAAAACACAATCATTTGTCTGCACCCCTTAATGCCAGACACTTAAATTACTGAAGTATTTTGTACATCAGCATAAATTTTAACTGTGTCCCAATTCAATAACATTAGCACTGAGGCTACAGAAAAATGCATCCTGTAAATGGATCATTTTACCATAAAATCAGTTGCAATTTTACTATAGATATACATACATTGAGCAATCATACTTCTCTGTATAAACTTACTTCACAATATAAGCTTTTGAAACATAAAATTTAAAAAAAAGCTATGCCATCAAATGATTATCTATTTTACATTTAGGAATTCACTGAATTATTATAAAATATGACATGATTTACTAAATTTGTCTGAAAATCAACCAGCAGGAAATACTAAGTGGGAAAAAAGTGAAATTATATTGCATAAAAAACAATGTATCATTTCAAAATTGTTCTACAAGAGAGTATATTTATTGGGAATCCAGAGTTGATACTTTCACTCAAGGATGAATTGACTAGTGCAGTCTACTTGAGCCCCATGTTACCTTTGATTAAATGCAGCAGATCTATATGAATACAAGAGGACTAAATAACATAATGAACTCTTCATGAGAAAGATAAATCTACATGATTATATGTACCTGGAGTCGATGAAGTTAAATGACAACTCCCATCACTGTCAGTGCACAGCTGAGACATGATCACTGTAGGGCCAATGGCTGACGATATGGCACTATCAACCTTTCCTCTTTTCGGTGCCGGTGATGATGGCAAAGAAGTTGACATTGGTATGGGTGAAGTAAGTAACATGGATGGAGCTAACTCAGCATCTCGGTCCAAAGGCTATATTAAAATTAAAAGGGTTTTTCAATTAACAGCTCATCACATCCTATGCATCGGTTGGCAACTAAAAATTTAACATAAGCGGTTTCAGGTGAATTTTGAGCAGCCAAATATGTAGGAGAACTGATTTCTAAAAATATTATATATACCTTAAAAATAATCTTATTTTTAAGGTATATAATTTTTTTATAATTTAAGATATATAGTTTTATAATTTTAATCAATGAGAAATTAAAAACTCATAAAAAATTATGGATTACAGAAATAACTATTACTGAACTTTTCCACACAGTCAATACTCAGTTTGTGTGGCAAGCAGAACTAGAGCACAATTATTCTACTTAGCATTTAAGGGCTGATCATATGAAATTTGATTTGCTCAAGAAATAAGTTATTGATACATAAATCAATTTTTTTCTCCATGAAATTGTTTCACTATAAAGATGAATCTTGCACAAATTATGTATAATTGAACTCAATTAAATGAGCCTATATAAAAGAAATACATTTAAAAAATCAAGCAAGAAAAAACTATAACAACATCTATTAAGTCTCTATTGGAAGCCATGCATTTATTACTGTATATGTTAGCCAAAAGTTACACATTGATTTTTCACTTCACATTTTCTTTAAATCATTTGGGAGAGCAACAAAAGACTCTGGACTTTGAAATATATTATAGTTTATTCAATAAATCTATATCTCCGAGATGTTCACAATCAAATTGCATATATCTACCAGCTCCCAGAGTGTGTTAAAAACCACCAGTTAGCCCAAAATTTAATTTAAACCAATTTAGTCACCATTAATCAAGCAACACCCACAAAAAATAACACCAAATCATATGAAAGAAATGGAAATGTACTTAAATCATACCTATGGTATGCAATAACACATTTAAATAATTACTATCTAAGGAAAAAATGTCCATTAAATAAGGATGGTGTGGATTTTTTATACATAAATAAATAAAAGGACCCATCACACACTATAGTATGCCAGTTTTCTTCATTTTAAATTATTTTCAAAATTATCCTCAAATTTGTCAAATTTCTGCGAAGTTTAGAGCCACTCAGTCAATAGCAATTCATGCCACAGGAACAAAAAAAGTACATTCAAAGGAATAAAAATATTTTACCAAAAAAGTCAAGTAATGTAAATAATTAATCCACTATTAATGTTTTTATCTGTTTCTCAAACTTTTCAGCACATTTACGAACATTAAAACATTCATATTTGTGGAATCAATATGTTTTTTTGCCTTTCTTTGTGTAAAAGGGTTATTTCTGTTAAATAAATGAATTCCTTCAAATCTAGATTAATAAAATATGAAATACTAGTTCGGTAAAATATACAAAAGACATTAGAACACAACTCTCCTGATTTTTTTCCTAACTCATACAGCTCAGAAAATTAAGGTGATTATAGCCTATTACCATTCCTGGTTATCACTGCTAAAAAATAATTTTACATTAACAACCAGAGTCCTAGTGATTATTGGGCATCTGCCCCAAGTACTGATGACCCCTGATGTTGACTTAGATTTCTCTATCAATCAATATGTGTGATTTGTCATCTATGCTGGTTTAACTTAGCACATTTGCTATTCATTTAATTATAGCTGTAGTTCTCCCTATTTGAAGAATATTTTAAGGCTGTAGCCACTCTTCTGACTTCATTTAATCAGATTGCAATAAACCTGCATAGACTAATATTTTGCTGAAATAAAAAATATTTCATTTCTAGAAAAACTGGACCTTACCTTTTCTGACTCACACCTGCTCAGAGATGACACTGAAGTTGAATTACCCAAACTTGAGATACCAGACCTTGATTTCCGTTCTACTCTCATTGTGAATGTCTCACCGGTATTTTTAATTATTCGGGCTGCCTAAAGTATAAAAAAGAGAACTTTAAAAACGTGAATGCCACCACTAAATCACCACAGGAGTGTGACTACACACAAATGCATGTAATATATTTACAGCAGAACGCTGATTATCCAACAACCAGTAATCTGATGGATCCAATCCACTCATATAACTGAATCATCAGTTCTCAGTGAAAAATATTAAACACTAAAAGTCTATTCACAGCATAATCAAGAAAAAGTATCACTGAAAAAATGGTCATGCCCAGCCTTACCATTCTTAATTTCTGGGCATACATGCTATTCCTGGCTCATTTGTTTTCTTCAGTGCTGCCTTTCAATCAGACTACTGCAGGGTCATTCCTTGTCAATGAAGTTGAGTTAAAATTCTGGACATAACAGAATCTGTTCTTTTAAACTGACTTAACCAAAAAAGATCAGCAGTTGGATAAAGCGCTTCATGCCAGCTGTATAAAAAGCATAGGTAAACCTCTGATAAATTTTCAATTCAGAATACAATAAGAGTTAATAAAACTGAGATTTAAAAAGTTCTAATGACTCACTTCCCTGGATCAGAGGAAATACATCAAAGGTTACTCATTTCTGGAGCATTATTTATATAATAGAGATATAAAATGTGTATTTATATAAAAGTAGGACAGCTCTAGTTGATTTCCTACACATACATTACAAACCTGCATGGTGATGATAAAAAAAATTTGGTGAATTTTCTCACTAACATATTTATTAAAATACTTTAGCAGTTTTAAATGTTTTCACATAATTATCAAGTTATCTTGACAACGATGTGAAGATGTTGAAATTGGTTAGGAATTGTAATTAATAACTGTGGAAAATTTCTAAGTGTTTTTAATTATCACAACAATATTTCACCTACTTACAACCGATTCTAGACAAATGGTATCAAAGATTCAATGATCTGGGCATGCAAAAATCAAATATATCAGTTTAATAAAATCCATTGCTTACTAGTTACAGGGTGACAAGCAGCGACTAGTGTATGAAATGACAAGAGGAATAGGAGCTTTCCTTTGATGCAGCTCACATACTACATCTTGAATTAGTCAATTTTAATTGATCAGATATTCAAAATTATATGTAAAACAGCAATATTGTTCTCTGGAGATAAAATACCATTGTAAATAAGGAGAACATATGGCAATTACTGTAAGTATCAAAAATGTATAATGCAAATATAAAATTTATACAACGCAATGCATATAGGATACAAATTACTATATGCAAAAAGAATTATTAAAAACATTCATCTGAGAAGCAAGGAATTTTTCTGGCCATGAGACAGATACAAAAGTTTATCATTTAATTAAGGACCATCATAATTACTTTTATCATTGCACAATGGTACCCCATAATTGTACATCTATAGACTACCCTATATTTTTCAAATTAATGAGAGGTATTGTGATAACCCTAATCTATGATGATATATCAGTACTTCTGCTGATCCATACCAAAATCATCACAGTGAACTGTTAGCTGTGAATGACATTCGGTAGAAATGAACAAAATTTAGATAGTAAAATAAGAGAAAAACATGAAAAGTGACAAAAAGGTTGTTTTCTACAGAAAGTAAAAGGACATTAGAATAAAGTAATATTTTCAATCAGAAATATATTTATCTATGCACATCTCCCTCTCTTCTGCTGAACCCCCCCCCCCCTGCTTCTGCCCCCCAATAAGTTCAACTGACCTGTGATAGAGATGTTATCTTTTTCCCATCAATTGAAAGAAGTGCATCTCCTGGATGAACTCCAGCCAATGCACATGGAGATCCTGGCACAACTGAATCTATCACCACAACAGCTAATGATCGACGAAGTTCTGCTCCTCCACTGTTACTTGTACGCTTCTCAGGATGAATTGGACGAAATACTAATCCCAAAGGCTGCTGTGAAACCTGATAATGAATATTAGAGGCACAATTAAACAACTTCAAATTCATTAAATAAGATGTATTACTAAACAATATAATAAAATGCAAGTTTCAATCACTCACTGAGAATAGAATCCAAATTTAACCAGCAGATCTGATTAAAACTAGCAAAAAGGAAAATAGTGAACATATAGTATTATTTTCAGTAAAGGATCCATTGGGCCATGTTTTCCTGATACACTTAATTAAAAAAATACAGTTAAAAATGTGTTCTGCAACCTCCAAAGATCTCAGCCAGCCAGGTCTATAGCAGTTAGCACTATAACCTGAGTGGACATTTTACCAGATGAGGTAGTAGTCTGAATGAAATGTCCCATAATCAGTATTCTCAGGGTCTTTGATGAAAGAGAAATTCTGAGTTAAAGAAGGGTGTAGAATTAACTCCATGACTGGTGAGAATTCAAATTTTAAATAGGATTGCCTTAATGAAGATGACAGGAGATTTTACTCAAATTCTTATCTAATTTATGAATTTTTCTCATTTCCCTGAAACATTTACCTTTCTGACTTGGGAATTTTCAGGCTCACTACTCAAGAATTCCATGAGTCATTAATTTAGAATGAGAAACATGCTCACACTCATCCCTGCTCTAAGTGACCACAAACCCATCTGTAGTGAAAAACAACAGCTGAATTTGGTCAGTGAAATGCTGACTACAAGGATTCTTAAATGTTTTTCACCTAATCATATTTGGTTAAGGCTCTACCAATTACCATTCCAGTCAAATAACTTACCAGTAATTGTCAGGAAGAGAGGATTAAAAAAGCCCAAGTTGCCCTACTCTACCCTTGTTTGCTCATAATCTATGCTTTGAGGACTACTACACTTCTCACTATGAGGTATTTCCCTTGTATATGAAGTTCTGCCACATTACATTCCAAGTTAAAATTTCATTCACAAATCGTACGGCTAAAATGTCATTTTAATTCAATGAAATAGTTTTTATTAATTTTCTTAACTAAATAGCTATCTATATATCACTACACTACCATCTCATCATTCTGAAATATATAATCAGTAAGAATTGCTTCTATTTCATCCTTGAATCTGACATGCACACATACACTTCATTGGATGAATTTATATTCATTCTTGAAGGAAGCTGTGACCGCAGAAAATTGTTACATTGCCTGCTTTTGTTACTGGGGGTGTCCCTCAGCTAAACCCAACTCTGGCTCAGTCACCTGAAATTTGAGTGTGCGTAATGAAGACTAGGTCATTTTCTCAGTTCAAACATAAAAGCTATGCATTAAATGGGAATGAAACATATAATAAGAAAGGGGAGTAGAAGTATTGCAATTAGGGAGTGAAATGTAATGACATTACAGAATAAGGTGGCACATTACAGACTTTCTTGCAGGATATCCTGTGCTTCCAACATCAGGTTGGCAGGGATAAACAACTTCACAGTAAGGACAATTAAAAAGATTTAGAGTTGTTGATCCAGGCAAATGCTGCAAGTGGAATGTGTATGAATGTAACAAACATTTCAAGGGGAAGTAAAACTGAATATTAGAGATGGAGTTAAAAACGTGGACATGGCAAGATATGATGAAACATCAGTTTCTGTTGGAACACTGAAATTATGCAAGGATAAACCTGGATGGAGGTTAAACCAGTGACCTCCATACCTATAATGTGGTGCTCTTTTCCATATGTATGAGGCAGGCAGGTAAAATGTGGGCTGGCACAATGGACCCTGAGGTCTAAGTGCCTGGAGCTACTGTCAAAGGCCCCCCAAGAAAAACCATTCATTTAACAATCTCAACATGTGGATTGAAAGTTCAAGAAAAATACCGAGCTCTCTTGAAAAAACTGACAATATGCGAAAAGACCATGTTATCATTATAACAATTTGTGTGATCGAGTGAGCATAGTGTTAGCTAAGATTAGCAATCTTTAAGGATTAGTTTGGGAATTTTAACCAATATAATGCAACCATTTCAGAGAGTAAAAATCATTCGCCTTGACCGGGATTCGAACCTGGATCCCTCGATATCTGGCCAAGTGCTTTAACCAATTAAGCTACCGAGACGTCCTCTTACACTCTGAAATTTTGGGGGCTTTAAAGGAACAAGATGTTATGACGAAATACCGTACATACAATGTCACAGGCATTCGTAGTCGTGCGCGACGCGCCACAGTTCACGATGTTAATAAAGCCAATTTCAAACACTTAGGCTGTTCATACCTGAGACAAATTTCAAAAAACTGTAACAGTAACTTTAACGGAGTCACCCGCTATGTGTGCATTATAATGCAACCATTTCAGAGAGTAAAAATCATTCGCCTTGACCGGGTAACTTAAGCTACCGAGACGTCCTCTTTCACTCTGAAATTTTGGGGGCTTTAAAGGAACAAGATGTTATGACGAAATACCATACATACAATGTCACAGGCATTCGTAGTCGTGCGCGACGCGCCACAGTTCACGATGTTAATAAAGCCAATTTCAAACACTTAGGCTGTTCATACCTTAGACAAATTTCAAACAACCGTAACAGTAACTTTAACGGAGTCACCCGCTATGTGTGCATTATAATGCACACATAGCGGGTGACTCCGTTAAAGTTACTGTTACAGTTTTTTGAATTTTAACCAAGTTAAACAATTTTCTCCTTCAGTCTTCAGCAATAAATATTAAAATTTCTAATATTCCTAAATATTATATTAAGACAAAAACTGTTTATGCAGGGAAAAATAGTTGTGATCCCTTGACTGATGGTTATACACTTATTTTACGGTGTGTCTTTGATATGGAGCAAGTGCATTTTGTTTCACAATTTCAACTGGAAAAGATCAATTCCATCGAATTTTTCAAAATGACAGCAGGTGACAGCAGCTACAGCGTGCGGCAAGATAACTTCCTTTTTTTCAAACCACAATAAGACCCAGTTTATGAAACAGAACCATTTTATTTTTTAATGTAGGTGCATATTTTAAGTTTTGTTTCACACAGTTTTGAAAATCAAAGTGGGTTGGTGACAGCCCCCATTGTCCATACACTGAATATGCTGATTTCTGATGTTTGTCATGACCCTTACCAGCATAGCAGCAGGTACATTGGCAATTTCTGCCTGGACATTATCCTTCAGGTCTTGTAGGGTTCTTGGATGGTCGACATAAATGTGGAATTTCAAAAAACCACACAAAAGAATCGCAAGGGGCCGAATAGGGGGAGCAGGCTGGCCACTCCAAATCACTCCTTATTAAGATGAGGTGCCCCGGGAAGTGGTCCCTCAATACAGCCACTGATGCCCTTGAAGTGTGAGCCATTGCTTCGTCATGTTGGAACGAAGGGTCCCCTAAGTCCAGTTCATTAAGTTGTAGAAAAAAAATCCTCCAACATGTTTACATACCGGTCCCGAATTCACTGTGACCTAATTTTCTTCAAAAAATCAGGGACCAACAACTCCGACTGAGGAAAATGCACATCACACTGATTTTAGGTGAATGCAAAGGCATTTGATTACATTCCCTGGGATTCATGTCACCCCAGTAGCGCATGCTCTGTTTGTTGACATATCCACTCACATGAAAACAGGCTTCTTTGCTTAAAAACATAATTGCATCCTCGGGAACACTTTGGAGAAGAGCCTCACATGCGTTCCTCTGAGAATTGAAGTCATATTCGGAGATTTCTTGCACAATTACCAACTTGAAAGTAATGAAGGTCATCATGAAGATTTCGCCTCACTGAATGATCAGAAAGTTCAAGGGCTTGACACATGTTAGCATGCAGAATGCTGTCAGTATTGCAAGATGGCGGCTCTCACTGCCTCAATGTTCTTAGGTGATCTGATGGGCCAAGGGACTCCAGTTCTTTGTCTTGCCACACTTGGCACACTCTTTATCTGAACGTAGTGACCCATTTAACAATTGATTTCCGGTCTGGGACAGGGCCCGACGGGGCTACATTGAAGCGATTTCAGAAGACCCTCTGGGTTGCAATCACAGAACATCCATTCAAAAAGTAGGCTTTGACAACAAACGCATGCTCCTCAATGTTCCAGTGCATGATCGTGACTGATTGGGGAGGGGGGGAAAACTTAAGAACCCCAGCTGTTGAATGAGATCACTCTTATCTAGCTACAACCTCTACAGCTTGGCTGGCGCACATTTCAAAAAAGGAAGTTATGTTGCCAATTACAAGAGATTGCTATAATATAGTGGGGGAAAAGAGTTTTAACTTAATATACCTACTTGAATTTAGATTAATTAAGAAAAAGAAACTCATGAAAATTTTTACTCTGGTTATGAGGAACATGAAACCTAATTCTGATTCACCATATAATAATAATGGTTAGCCAGCTGAAGTTTTGCAAACCACAGGGTTTTTCAAGGATGCAATCCCTCTAGGTGATGAGGGATACCTGTGTCTCAACCATGAAGGATGTAAAAAGCTAAGTGCTCACCAGAAAATTTCATTACCTTGATTTGGGATGGCTGATGAGGCGGTGATATGGAAGGCTTTAAAGAAATAGAAGAACTCAGTCCTTCAATGCGATTCACTTTTATATCAATGGTTGCAGTGGTTGCTGACCCAGTCTGCGTAAGGTGTATCCATGCAGCACAATCTACAAGAGATTAAAATCGTATCCAGTAAGAACTACAGTGTAAACTACAAATTTATAAAAAAAACATGCACCTACACAGTTACTTTAAATATATGTTGCATTAAAACAAACACACAAAATTTTAAATAGAGAAAATTTAAATTTTTTCTTGATGGACTAAAATAAAAGTTGGGGATTCAAAGAATGATTTGTACAGTGCAGTGACATCATGTCAACTCATATTCATTCCTATCAAAATACAGATAACACCTTAGTGAATTAGGAACCAAGAGAGTCATCATCTATCACCTATCATCCTTATGTGGCCACAAAAACTTTTACAGTTGGTTGGGGATATGAGATATACTAACTCCAATATTGATCCTTGGCATAAAAAATGAGTCAATGATGATGAATGGAGATTAAAATTATTTTAGTATATTTAATAATAATGATGACAATTGCATTGTAGAAATATAGTATTAACCACATTCAGAATATGGTTTTCGATTTTTTTGTAGCAGAGAGAGGACAATTATCTACAATAATGGCGATAAAAAGATATTTTCTTTTTATGAAATAATGGTCAATGTTATTGGGCTAAATGCATTTGTTTTTATCTGGCCAACATCGACTGTTGGTAACATTACCAATTGGAAATAAAAGGTGTATTATCAAATAAATAGTAGTCATTAGAATTGTAAAACACCTCAAGAACCATTAAAAAGGAGGGCCAGAGCATTGGTCACCGCCCTGACATAAAATTCACAATCTTTTTATGCATGACTGGAATTCTAATGATTTTCTAAAACTTATTTCATTAAAAGGCATATGGTCTGTTTTTTTCAAAAAGTAAGTTAGATATTATTAAGGTGTCTAAGACCACTTAATGTGTAACAAGGTTCATTACATTGCTAATGAGAAGACAATTGATATAAATATTGCTACTAGTTATGGTTCAATTTGGTTCAATGCTTTCCAATTTATTTATTTATTTAACAACCAGTATTAAAAGTAGGCGATAGCCTGGTGGTAATGTTCTTGATTACGAGTCATAAACCACTTAAACCATTCATAGCACAAGTACATACGGCTTTATCACGTACATTTCTCACTCACATGTTACAGATAATTATTTTAAGGAGAGCATACACCTCGTTTTAAATTTATTTAATGAATAAGGTAAGGACTTAAAGATATCCTCAGGTAACTCATCCCATTCTTTTATTCCACGATTGAGGTAGGGGTTTTTTTCAATGTTTGTTTTGTGCCCTCTATGTTTTATTTTGAACTGATGGTCCTTCCGCCCAATGTAATTTGGTTTGTCTATTCTTTCTGAGAGCTCCTCCCACCCCTTCTCTTTATTTACTATCTTGAACATCCCACATAGCCTGTTCAGCTTCCTTCTGAGTCAGAGCGGTGTCCATCCTAGTGTCTCTAACATTTCTGTCACACTATCTGTCCTGTTACGTCTTCCTAGAGCGTACCTAGCTGCCTTTCTCTGTACTTTCTCAAGCTTATTTATATGCACCTTTACCATAGGGTCCCATACTGTTGTTGCATACTCCAATATTGGTCTTACAACTGAAGTGTATGCTAAATACTTGCAGTTACAATGGTTCTTGAGACTAGACTTGGAGATGGAATCAAGCCAAAAAACATTGGTTCAATATATATTATACAACTTATGTGAAAGTCTCATGGATCCTTTGAATAAATGCTATAGTGTATCCATTTTAGCATCCCTCCCACCCTCTGACCCTTCACTCAAAACAATAGAGCAGGCATTTATTTGCTCCTGGAATTACCCAGGCATAAAAATTAGACATTAATTACCACAATTTTTACATATTTTCATCCACCTTCTGCTCCTAACACCTACCATATTATTCCCACACTTCTAAAAATCTCCCTCTAAGCTCTTCCCCTCGCAAACCTTTCCCCACCTTCCCCTTCCATCCTGTGTTTCCAGCCCCTTCTGTTATAACCTTTCCCTCAGTTCCTTCTCTTCCTTGAGAAAGGTGGCTTGTACCACCAAAAATTCGAAAACTAATGAGTTTCTTTTCTGTTTTGTGTGTTTCTGTCTGTGTTCACTATTGCTAACTTCATATATTTTAATATACATATATAAACACAAACAACATATTGATTAACACAAATTAAATGAGTGATAATAATCTTCTACAAAGAAATATTTCATCTTCTGAGTTTGAAATGTAACACCTTGAGACAATAATGAAGGAGAACAGAACTCAATTCAGAACAACATTAGTTTTTCAATGCTATTCCACTTTGAATGGTAAGGTACGAAAATGAACTGCAACTTACCTAAGGCTAAAGTGATTTGGACACAACCTCCTAATGGGTTATCAGGAAGACGACTAGCTTCAAGAACAGCTACCTCCAAAGTAGTAGGACCCTCAGTAGTAATTCCACCAAAGTCTAAGCTACTTTCATCATCAACAAATTCATCTCTAGGCAAAAATGGCTTGTGGCGCATCTTGAAATTAGGAAGGGTATGCTTCTTTCTAAGGGCTTTACGAATCTGCAACAAAAAATTTATTTCCTTAAAATGAAATGAATTAATTGGTGATGGGAGCACTATCTCATTCAGCAATCAAGAGAAAAGAGTGAAGTGATCACGATTGCAGAGTGCATATAAGTGACATAAACTAGAAAAATTAAAAGGTTAAAAAAGGATCATTTTTAAAACTCTGCATATGGATAACATTTAGTGTTTTGATTCTCGGAAATGTTCAATGTACTTCACTTTAGCAACTATCTACCCTCTGTGATGATAATTTATCAAAAACCATTAGTTCATTGTTAAAAGTTCATTACCATTAACATTCACACTATTTATTCAATGTTCCTAATCACTGAAAGTCACAGGAAAGAACAAATATGTTTTAATTTTTTCATGCTATCTTCACAGGGATGCCAATGTTTTTATCAAATGATAACTTCCTGAGAAAGTAATACACTGGGAAAATCAGTGCCCCTATATATTGTGTGGAGAGTTCTATTTCTATTCTGCGTATAATTGAAGTATGAGTAATCAACTTTTTTGCAACACCCCACATTGTCTACTTTCTGCAGAACTGACAGCTTCTAATTAAGTTTAAATATAGTGATATTATATTTTAACATTTTAAAAACAATGTAAATAATGATTAAAATGCAACAGTTAGTTCAACTACGGTAGTACTGTAGCTGTGGTAATATTTCAGGTGATTTTCCTAAAAAGATAACTTAAAAATGCTTTAGTCAGTTCAGATCAAGGTTCTAGCAGTTTAATTCATCAATGATCATTTAAAAAATTGATAAATATGTCATTTATAATCAATTGATTTGAAAAAAACTAATTTAATCGAAGTAATATACATATGTAACATAAACACCAACAGTTATAATCATAGTAATATTTTTAAGTCAAATTTTATGAGGTTGGACAAAAAAGAGGAAAAAGCACCATTCTCTACAGCATCAAACATGGAATACTAAATAAATTTTTAAAAGTGAAAGTGCAAGGGAAATATGATTTGAAACTCAGACAGTATGTCGTACCTCGTATATGAAACAGCCAAATTAAAAAACTATATCTTAAAACTATAAATTAAACTATATCTACAAAGAAAATTTTATCTATCCAATTTAGAAAAAGACTACATAAGATTAGCATTAGGATTAGTTGAAAATAAGCAAAGGACACAAGAAATGAAAGATTATAATTTTTTCCCCAGTGCTTGGAGATCTCGAAGGTGATTACAATACGGTGACAGGGAACCAATAGTTGTTGGAACATATCGTTGCTAGTTTGATAGTGAGACACCTCGATAGTCAGGAGTAATTAATAATAAATCAGCATGCTTTCCAAAAGGGTAGATCATGTGAGGCATAACTGGTACTTTTTGTTCATGATATGCTTATTTCCGGAGAGAGAAATGTTCCTGTGCATGCAGCTTTTCTAGATTTTAAGAAATCCTTCGACAGAGTACCTCATAGTAAACTACTCGGAAAGTTACAAGCATAAGGCAGTAGAATGAATAGAATGGATGCAGTAGATGTTACTTCAGGTGTTCCCTAGGGAAATATTATCAGACCTCTTTTATTCCTTCTTTACGTTAATGACATTGACTCCCTAGTCACTAGTAAGATATGTTTATTTGCCGACGATCCAGTGGTTTACCATGATATCCGTGATCCTGAGGACACAGAAGGTTTATCAGGTGATCTTAATGCTATACAATGCTGGTGCGACACTTGGCAATTAGAATTAAACTTAAAAAAGTGCGCAGCGATGAATTTTTGAAAAAAGAGCAATTTCCTCTCCACCACCTCGAACACCTACTGCATTAGGAACACAGAAATGGAATGTGTAGATTCAATTACATACCTAGACGTTACCCTCACTCACGATTTCTCCTAGGTGGAATACATATGGGGAACATGTGGACGAGCTATCAAAAAATTATGATTTACTAGAAGAGTACTGGTTGATGAAATGTGGGGAAACTGGGAAATGAAATGAATGTAGTGAAAAGATCGAAGAGAAATGTTATCTGTCGTTGGTTGGACCTCATTTAGAATATGCTGCTAGTATATGGGATCCTCACAAAGTTAGATTGATTGCCACATTGTATCACGTACAGTATAGAGGAGCTAGGTTTGTAAAATCTTGTTATGATAAACAAAGTAGCGTATCCAAAATATTATAGGAGCTAAGCTGAGAATCACTTACAGAGAAAAAGGTTAAATTACAGGTTAACTTTCTTGCATTAATTGGATGTCTCCTTATCAGTGATGTTGAAAATGTACAACTACCCCCATTGTACTATGGTAGAAGAGATCATGCCAATAAAATTAGAGAGATTAGGTGTCAAACAGATATATTTAAGATGTCATTTTTTCCATGAATGATAAGGGATCAGAATAACATTGTCTGACTACAGTAGGGTCATATTTGGGTCAAAATTAGTCTGGGGGATATTCACCCCCTGCCACACACCCTAGCATTGCTTGCAAGGTACTAAAATATACCCTTGTAACTGCCCTTGAAATGGGTGCAGATGATGAACTTGCCTTAGCATGTAAAATGCAATCTAGTTGAAGAGAATAAGCATAAGAATGAAACTTCGAATGCAGAAATAAAACAGACAAAGGCATTTAAAAAACATATGATTGCTTCATCTGCAACAAGTTGGGGGCTCCCTAAAAGGACTATAGAGTTTGGAGAGTAAGACTATAGGAATTTAACAAATAAAAACACAAACATGAAGGACAAATCGCAATAGATGTCTGTCTGAAAGTACATGAATTAACATTTGCATTCAGTTTTGTGAGGTATGATAAATCAGGTGCTACAAGCCAAATGACAAATACAATTGGCTTCTTCTAGAGATTCCAAAAGAATAAACAAATGCTAATAAGAGCAAATTACTACAAAAAGAACAAGGGAATGACATCTGGATTTAGTGTATTTCTTTTTGGAATGGAAAAAGATTCAGCTAGAGGACTGCCATGCGCATATCTACCAGACTGGCATGGTAGCTAGTTGACAAGGAAGAAATTGATTTAAAAAGGGAAGGTAGTGTCTTTCGAAGGGGAAAACACATGATGGAAAAAGAAGGCAGTATATGAGGTATCAGAAGGATAAGAATTTTGATTTGGATAGCAAAATAACAGCTAAATCTGATCGCAGTTGGATTCATTTGTTGCACAAATGGTTTGTACACACAGTCAAAGTGAAGAGATTAATCTTTGATTAAATTTCCATTTCAATTTTGTTGAAGGAAACTCAGGCTAAATCCCTCTGCATGGAATTGAATCCCTTGGCAGGAAAATAATTCACTAGCTAAACCTTCAGAAAAGATAAATTATGAGATTCACATATAATTAGGAGGTCTCTACAGAAAATGAATCACCATACCAACTTAATAAAATGAGCACATGGGATGGCTAAAAATTAAATTTATGAGGACACTTGAAAATACTGTAAATACATAACAAATATAATATGTAAAAGTCATCAGTATTGTATGATTAATGCCTTAATAGATACTACTTTTCATCTCTCACCTGGCCAGTAATTAAAGTTGAAACTTGAGACAAGGACCTCCCTTGAAATAAAGATCGGACATTCAAATCAAGAAGTGGCTCTCCTACAAACGCTAAGGACCAATGGGCATATGGGCGGCGGCGAAAGCTTAGTACACATTCTCCTGACAGGCGACGAACTGAAAGTTTTTATGCATCATGCATTAGTCATTCAACATATATGCACATTGTGTGGGCAAAAAAAAATTCTTCAGAAATTAAACGACATTTTCTTGATAGAGAAAGTATTTTGATGCAAACATTTAAATTTACATGATTTTTTGTGAAAATAAGTCACTTAAAAAATGCAATTTATAAGAGTTTATCAGCCAAATGTTCTACCAAGTGAACTACCATACCATCACATTTAATACTCTGTGTCTAAACCAAATGAATGATCAATATGACACAAACTCTGCATAGCACATATATTTTAACCATCTAACAGCCTCCAAAATCTCAACATTTAAAGAGTCCATCGGGTATCCATATTCTAAATAAAAGAAACATGTACTTTTCCACAGAATTTATTGGGTAGGATGTGTTTCAATATGATACAGCATCATCAGGTACAGATTTGTAATAGAGTATGTGTGATGCATATAGTATACACATTGTGAGGGGTGAGAGTAACTTGGAAATGAAATGGAACTAGTTATTTCTTAGGAACAAGTAACCAATAGGAGGCAAAATGTGGTTATTCCGAGGGTGGTTTGGATGAGGGTGGGATGACAAGGAAATCAGGGGGTTGGTAAAGACCACGTAAATTTTGTTCAATGTGCTCTTTCAAATTTTATCAAAGAACATAAATGTGGAACTCAATATGTTTAAACTGCAACATGAAAAACAAAGAAAATATGAATAATGATAAAAGTAATCCTTAATTTGTACATAATATCTTTCTTAAAAACTTGTAATTCCAACTAAGTACAATAGCATTAGGATTTTTTAAAAACTTGAAACTAATAGGAGTTGACCAAATTCTTCATCCTTGACCATATCCCTAGTTACAACAATGCACACTACTATCATTTACTAGGGGCCAAGTGTTAATAGTACCAATAATATTACAGCTAACCAGAATGGGAATGCATACCAATTTGCTAGCAATATAACTGAAACAGAGTGAAGTTGCAGGTATTTTCACTTTTGACTGAGGCTGTTTAATACAGTGGAAGTACGGGCTGGTATGCATTTGGAGGCAATGTGTTTAATTTCTGCCACCAGAAAGAAGTTGGCATTACTTCCTAACTGAAGACTATAACTAACTAATGGTAAATTTGGCAAAATATAATTTTCTGCACATAGTATTCATCTCTTGGGACAAAATTGGGTCCATACACTTGAGAACATAACATGCATGGTGACCATGAGTACTACATTTTTTTGTAGTGCAACAGATTACACATAACATACTGCAGGCAATTAAAATCATACATCATATTGAGATTTGATTAGTAAAAATTACAAAACTATGAAATCAAATAATTTTAACCGTCTTTATCACTGAAAATGTATGGGAGGTGAGTTGGGGGAAGAGAGTAGGATGCAAAACAGAAATGCTTCTGGACTCAAATCATAGAGATCTGAAGTTACACGTACATCATGAAATCTTATATGCTTGCCTAGAAATAAGATGGAAAGAAATCTTTTTCCTCTGACTCACCGACTAAGTGAACTAACTAAACTAAAAATTTGGCACAAAAAATCACTAACAATATGTCTGAACACAATTGGGGAAAAGTGTGATCACTAGGAGGAAGTGCGACACTAAGACGCTAGTGGAAAGAGTGCTACACACAAACTGAAGTAGCAGGTGTGCAATCATTCCAGGAATTCCTCTCTCCTTGTCACTCATTATGCAAAAGGTCACTCGTCATTCTCTCTATCTTGTTGTATGAATTTCACAGGCCACATGGGCTTAATTCTAAGTCAGCTCTACCATAACATATCAAACCCACCTTTGGGTTGATTACTGTAGTACGGTTCCATATACTGTTTAACATGTTAAAGAAGTTTTTCAAAACTCGTGCAAGGCTTGTGCACCAATGAACATAAGTATATAATAATAGTGTAGGCATGTAACTTCTTAAGATATTACCTTCAATGGATAAGTGAGCCGTACGTCCTAGGACCATGTTTGCACGAGTTACTATTCGAAATCCTCCAGCATACAGAAGAGACAAACCAACATCTAATGAATTCAGAAGTGGAGACGGAGATGCACTGGACAGCTGGCATTTATTGGAAGGTGAATGAAGTTGAACATCACGTACCCAGGCTCTTCTAATAATAGGAGCTTCTACACCAAGATCAATATCTCGGATCTTAAAGGGGAAAAATATTTAGAATAAACAAACATAATGACAGGGATGCACACATTCATAAAGATTTCAAAATAAAATTTTCAACTTTGTTATTTCATAAATATTTGGTACCACTTCACAGTACCAACACAACAGATTTCTGAAATATCAATCACCTATGCTTTTTAACTAAATTACAACTTTGGAGATCATTACTAATTGGCCACAGTACACTAAAAAAATTTTACAAGGGGCAACTTTATAGGATTGTTTCAACTCCACAAAAAGCCTCTTAACTGATTGCCATTTATCAATTGTAGCTTGTGAGTGTGAATGTAGAAACAAGGTTTATGCACTGGCAATAATTTATATTAACATAACACTCCTTCTAAAATTTAATTACACGCAAAAGGTTGACTTCAGATTTTCAAATGCATATGGTTGCCAACAGGTATACATGCCACCGAGCAACCACAAGGAGGAAGAAGTCGATAGGATGTATGATGAGTTAGAGGATATCATCGCGAGTGTTCCTGCAGGGAAACATTTGATAGTGATGGGGGATTGGAATGCGACGGTAGGCGAAGGAAGAGATGGTGGTGAGGTGGGGGACTATGGGTTAGGCACGAGGAATGAACGCGGGGAGAAAGCAATTGAATTCTGCAGGAGACAGGGGTTAGTCATCACTAACACATGGTTTAGACACCACAAAAGGCGTAGGTATACATGGAAAATGCCAGGTGACTCAGAAAGGTATCAGTTAGATTATATTATGGTTAGGCACAGGTTTAGGAACAGTGTGATAAATTCGCACAGTTTCCCAGGAGCGGATGCGGACTCTGACCACAATTTAGTTGTTATGAAATGTAATGTTCGTTTCAAGAAGATAAGGCAAGGGCGGCGGGCTAAAAAATGGAATTTAGAAGCAGTAAATGAATTAACGAGGAAGGAGTATCAGGAGGCTGTAGAGAAAATGATGGATGACGGTAAAGAACTGAGTACTATCGAAGAAAAATGGGAATGTATCAAGAAATTGATATTGGAAGCCGCTAAAGACACTATAGGAACCGTTAACGGGAAAAGGATAAGGAAACCATGGGTAACGGATGAGATGATTGCAAAGATGGATGAGAGAAGAAGATGGAAAAATGTAAACACAGAGTTAGGCAAAATGAAGTACAAAGAGTTAAACAATAAATTGAGAAGGGCCACAAATAAAGCAAAAGAAGAATGGTGGAAAACGCAATGCGAGGAAATGGAAAGTTTACAGAAGAAGGGTGAAATTGGTGCTCTATACAGCAAGGTTAAGTTATTATCGGGAAGTAAGAAGGCAAGATCTGTGCTAACAGTTAAAGATAAATGGGGTAAGATAATAGTTGAACCAGGAAAAATCCAAGAGAGATGGAAGGAATATATAGAAACACTGTATGGTAAAGAACTTAGGCCGACAAGGTTAGACATAGAAAAGGAACATGACGTAGAAGAAGATAGCTTAGGTCCAGGCATACTCGACGATGAAATAGAAAGGGCATTAAAGGAGATGAAAGCAAATAAGGCTGTGGGGGTGGACAATATTCCTGTAGAAATGTTGAAATGGTTAGGGAAAGGTGGGAAGAAGGCCATATATGGACTGATTCGTAGTATCTATGAGGAAGGAATCTGGCCGGAAGATTTTGTGAGATCGGTGTTAGTTCCTATTCCAAAAAAGGCAAAGGCTTCGTCATGTGAGGATTACAGAACAATAAGTTTGATATCCCACGCAGCTAAAGTTATTCTCAGGATCATCAACAAAAGGATAGAGAGTAAGGCAAATGATTACTTAGGGGATGATCAGTTTGGGTTCAGGAAAGGAAGAGGTACGCGTGATGCCATTGCAGTAATGAGATCACTAGTCGAGAGGAATATAGAATACAATCAGGACGTTTTTGCCTGTTTTGTAGATTTCGAAAAAGCGTTTGATAGAGTGAATTGGGAAAAATTAATGCGTGTATTGCAGAAAATAGGAATGGATTGGAGGGACAGGAGACTGATCCGCAACCTGTACATGTCTCAGACTGCTCAGGTGCGAGTGGGGAACGGAGAGTCCGGATGGGCGGTGTTAGGAAGAGGTGTAAGGCAGGGTTGCCCATTGTCACCGGTACTGTTCAACGTATATGTAGAGGAAATGATTAAAGAGGCATGGGAAGAACTGGAGGTAGGAATGAAAGTCGGAGGGGAATTCGTAAAATCGGTTAGGTTTGCTGATGACCAAGCATTAGTTGCTCAGTCAGCCAAGGGGTTGCAAGCATTGTTGAGTGAATTGGAGGTTCAGTGCGATAAATATGGGATGAGAATAAATATTAATAAAACAAAGGTTATGCAATTTTCCAGAAAGAAAAAGGCTAAGCTAAATATTAAAATAGGCGGGGAAAAAATAGAGCAGGTAGAACAGTTTACATATCCCGGAAGTGTTTTGGACCAACACGGTCAAAGTGGTAGGGACGTAAGGAGAAGAATTGCGCTAGGCAAGGAGGCTTTCTCAAGGAGGAGGGAGTTGATGACGGGGACGTTGAGTAGGGATGTTAAGACAAGACTCGTAAAAACTCTGATATGGAGCGTAGCTATGTACGGCGCGGAAACGTGGTCGCTGAAGCAGGAGGATAGACGTAGATTGGAGGCTTTTGAAATGTGGGTGTGGAGAAGAATGGAAAAGGTGAAATGGACCGAAAGGAAAACAAATGAGGAAGTACTAGAAATGGTGGGGGAGGAGAGGGGTTTGTTGAGAGAAATCCTATGGAGGCAGGAAAAATGGATGAAGGGCGTATTGAGCGGTAGTGGAATGTTGAAGAGGGTAATAGAGGGAAGAATGTTGGGCAAGCGAGGTAAGGGTAGGAACAGGATAGGGATGTTGGACGAGATGAAGGGAGGAAAGAAGTACACCGAGATGAAGAGGGACCTGATATAGATTAGTTTGCTAGGTGGGAGTCACAAAATGTTTGTTTGATAGTTGGGTCCATCCAAAAACCTACCTTAACCGGTAGATTACCTAAAAAAAATGGTTGCCAAATGAAAACTTATTTATACAAAGTTTTTTAAAAGAAGATTTCTCATAAAAAAGTGATACTTGTAATTTAAATGAGAATTCATGAAATGCAATTTCCCCTCTCTTTGAAGGTTCATTAATGACATATTTAAATGAAACTCAATACTTACAGACACACGCTCAAATAGCTTTCCAGTGGTTGTGCGAGTCACAAGTTCTTCAAATTCCAAATTTAGCTTTTTAAGAAACCAGTGACGAACCTGTAGAAGAGCATTTTTATCAAAATCAATGAATTTCTTTTAATAATTCTATTAGTAAATGATTGTCTTTACTACAAATGTTGCTTACAACAGTGTTTTAAGCCAGTGGTAAGCAATAAAGCTTTAATACTTCTTACAAAAATTCTCATATAAATCGTAAATATGTACAACCTATCACATATAGTTTAGTATGCTGTGCTGTTGTGAAACTTATATGAATTGGGCTAACAGGGATGTTGCTGCTATGTTCAAGCATTGTATCTCTCGTGGAAAACTCATGAGTCTACAAGGATTCAACCATACTTGTAAGTAGTATGACACTCCTTTTGCAATTTAATATGCTCCTTTCTATTTAGTGTGTACATCTGCTTTTCCACATAAAAACTAATTCATGCATAACTAGTTAAAATTAGAATAAGCTCAAGGAATCTGAAGAGGAAAGACAGCATTCCATTCCAATTTGCCATGAATTTGGCTTCAAAACATGGAAACAGTAGCTGAAAGGTGTTTGTCCTCCTGACTCTGACTGAGATGATGATATGAGAAAGGAGGAAGCAAAAGACTGATATAGTGAATACATATTGGAGTAAAAAATTACATTCATGGCAAAAGCTTGAGGAAAATGTTAATAATTACACAATAAATCACAGGAAGAACAGGATTAATGTTTAATAAAATTAATTTTAATTTAAGTGAGACAATTATTGACAGGCATATCAATTGCCAATTTTTCTGGGACAACAGCATGGTGCGAGATATTCATAAGAAGAACTGGCCTGCACATGAATAGCAGAACTACAATAACACAAAAGCTGCCACTTGAATGTGAAAGGTTATGGAAATCCACCAATACAGGTGGTTTCTGAAGAAATCATCTCTGTTAGTTTGCAATCAGTTTAAGGCCCAGAGCGGAGTCAGAAGAAAACCTTGTCATTTAGCAGAAGAGAGATTTTGCTGTGATTCCTGTTCGACTAACTTCTCCATTGCAGCCTCTGGACATTTCAGTCAATAAACCATTCAAGGGATCTATGCAAGAGTGAATAAAATAGATCTTGAGTCTCCAAACTCATGACAACACACAGATGGGAAGAATTAATCATCAACTTCTAGTGTTTATGAGTGAGTGAAAAAATGAGAAACTATCATAGTCTTTTAAAAACATGGAATTAACAATGCACTAGATGGGAGTGAAGATAACATTGTATCAGAAAAGTGCTACCTCCAGTGAAAATAAGTGCAGATATGATTTTAGCAGCAATGATGATGCGTTTCTGGGATTCTATGATGAATAAACATTTACTGAGTAGCCATTTTTTAATATGTCTCAATTCCATTTTATTCATATAGTGTTCAAATAATTTGATTTTTTTCGGTCTGACCCAAGAATGTTTTGTAAATTCTAACCTGAAAAATCACAGAGCATCTTATGGGCCAGCAAATATTGTGTACAGAATGTGTCTTTCTGTGTTTTATAGAAACTTTCTATAGTATTTCAATAAAAAATGATCATAAAAACATGAAAAAAGAGTTGTATTAATGAAAGATAAAAAGAGGTAAAAATATTCTTCATCACCCAAAATGATGCATGAACCCAAACTGTATTTATTCAATGATGCTGAATTTAGGCTTTCCATTCAGTTTTATCAATTAGGTAGCACTATAAAAGTCTTAAATTTATATTATATTAGATCAAGCTTGATTAGCCAACATAAAAACTCTACCCAAACTGAATAACAATTTTTATGCATTCCTTGGAAAATGAAGAAATTTTAAATATTTGAGCCAGAGACAGTCGAAGTTTTATGCAGATAAATGATATTTGCAGAAATAATTCAGTAGAAATGAAAAAGGAAAAAATATTTCTCTAGTGCTAAATTGATATAAATATAGAACGTCACTTTAAAACTGGGAATGGTAACAGGTCTGCTTCTTTCTGAAATATAAACTAATTTCATGTAAACAGATTTTCATACAAAATTATAACCTAATTTTTCCTACTTTGATTAAATACTCAATAAAATGATAAACATTTAGTTTAAGCATTGACAGAGTAGTATAACCTTTGACACAAAGAATAGAGAAGGAAATGCTAGTTTAACATTTTTATTACTAGGGATTGTTTTAGTCCACCTGACTACTCCCAAAGTGGATGATGGGTGAAATTTTTAGGATTCTCTTCCAGATTTTTAGATGCTTATAACTCAATAAGTATTAACCTAATTCTGAAATTAAGACATTTTTCTAAAACAATGCCACCATGCTGTATGCCCAATTTGTCATCATTGGACTCTGTGAGTTTGACGTCATTATATTTTTGGATTAATTGACATGGAATTAATGATCTAATCATGAAAAATGATCATGGCACTCATAAAAAATTATTAAAGAGAAAATGCCACCTTAAGAAAACAAATAAAAGAAAAAAATCGAATTATTTAACAATGCTAATTTAAATACATTATTATGATAGTGTTAGTCAATTCAAATCAGATACATATATTTAATTATAAAAAATAATACAGACTTTCAATCATGATGAACATATTGCTATCTTTAGAATTTTCAGTGGATACAAGATACCAATCACTTCTTTTTTAATTCTTGAAAAAAAATTTTATAAATTACATAGACTTACCAAGGCCGAAGACTGAATTTCTCGAAACACAAACTGGACAATAAGATTAAGTGCCAAACAACAGCCATCTCCTGCTCCTTCTGAATTGGGCACCTTCACACTTTCAAGCAGTTCTCCAGGCAAACCAAGGCCACTATTTTGGAGGGCCTCTATAAGAGCCTTAAATTTTTTAAAAGAGAATCAGCACACCAAAATGAACCATTATACACAGGATAAACAGCCAAAAATAAACTGACTTTCATGGTAGAGCTATTAAATTCTTGTGTGTATGCTTGTTTGTGGATAATCACCAAATTGGAGTTAGTGCACTTGTCTGATGCACAAGATGTACAGATGGATTACTCAGTTTTCTCTTGAATTTGAATGATAATATCCATCAATCAATGGATAAACTTCCAGTGTTGATTTAAAACCATGACAAAATTAAATTAAAACTGCTAAAACTTTTAACATGCTTCATGAAGTGAATGGTGATAAAACAATTTCATGGACAATGATGTTGCATTGAATAAAACTTCAAAGCAAACATATCAACAGAGGATGCCTCACATACATTTTACACATCACAAGCATGGGTTCACAGTGAGTAAAGATGGATTTGTGTTTAATTAAAATTGGCAATTTTCCACAAAATAAAATCTTTTATTAATACGACTGGTTTCGATGTAATTACATCATCTTCTGGTAACAGTCATTTCTCATTGTCTACTATGTATGCTGAGAAGCAAGTAAGAGGAGGGTAGTGGAAAATGGGGGGAAGAGGGAGGGGAGGTGGGTGAGGAGGAGGTGAGGAACGTGGGTGACATATGAGGGGGGAGGAGAAAAGGTGTGGGGGAGGAGAAATGGGTGGGGGGGGGAAAACAACACAGTCTGGAAAAACCTCATGACTGGATGGAGGGGGTGTTTCATTGAGGGTGAACCCTTGGTGCGGTGCCAAGCTCCTAGGGCCATGGAGAAAGGGGATGAAATCGGGGTTTCCCCTGTCATTGACCAGGCGCAGGTATACATGCACAGAGAAGTGTACGAAAAGGAGTAAAGATTTGGGATCACTGTCTATATGGTTCCAAGGGAGACGGGGGGAAAGCCCTAGTGAGAGTTTAGGGAGGGGTGGAGTAGGGATTTCACTAGCAAATGTCGGCGAGAGGGTGGGGGGGTGAGGTAGGGTGGGAGTTGTCCCGCAGCGTGGGCCTTCCCACATCGTCCGTGAAGAAAGATTTCAATTTTAATTAATCATGATATTCCACCATATCACGCCTGAAACGTCTCTTTTTATGGATTTGTGTGTTGCATACCCTCAAGGATAGAAATAATTTTTGTGGGACAACTCATTTGAAATAAATTGCAAGCTTTTTGTTGATAAAAACATTGACAGAAAAGCAATATAAATCGACAAAAATATGGCATAGGTACAGAAAGCGATCACTTTCAAGAGTGGACATTTTAGAAATGAAGATAAGAACTTCGGTTAGGGAATGAGAACATGGATATGGTGCCAATTAATGGTGAAAAAAACAAGTAGCCCATGCATCATGTGAAGATTTACTCCACTTTTTTGAAGCAAGGAACTGTTATGACCAAGCTATACTGGATATGTGTTATAAATAATGGAAATGTTTTAGTTTTGCAATAAAAATACTGGAAAACAGGTCTTATGTTGCTTCTTATACAGTGGGGAATATCTTTTCCTAAAATCTTTTTGCAAAATCAGGATGAATCTTGCGAACAAGCAGGCACCTTTGTGGAGGGCCAAAATAGCATTTGAACATTAAGAGTCAACATCAAAAACCTCAGATTGCACCTGGTATCCTAACTAATGGATACCGAATGCTGTTATGTTTCACAACAATCATATCACATTTACATTGAAATGACTTAAATACATATTAACTTAAAACTGCAATAGTGAATTTTTCATTCCATTTATAATAAAATTTTATTTGAACTTTTGTGTTATATTAACATTTTTAAAATAAATTTTAGGTTATAATAAGTAACTTGTAAGTTAAACAAATTCCATTTTTGAGATCTGTTGCATGCAAAAACCATCTGTGATCTTATAATATTTGTGAATATATCTGTAAGTTTTTCATGCACCAGTTATCTCTCTCTGTTGATGGGTCTAATATGCTGAAAATTACAATGCCTCATCTCATGGAAAGATTCTCATTTTAGATCGAGTACTGCTCAAATTCAAATGAACTGGAGTAGGTTACTATCTGAGAAAGAAACATGCATTGTTAACGTGACATTTCATTCATGAGCGTTGAAAATTATTTTTACAATACCTCTGGAAGATTATATGAAGGTAAACTTGTGAACTCCGAGCCTGTTAGGTCAGTGTTCTCTTCCTGAGCAGGAGGCAGGGTGGTAAGGTATTTCTGGAATATATACCACTCTACCAATAGGGTCACCACGACACCAGATGCCAGAGAACCCAATATTATGATCAGCCAACCCAGAAGCCAAGTCCACTCCATTGTTAAAACTAAAATAAAAGTAATTGTAAATTAAATCATGGATTAATCACATAGATATTAAAATTTTAAGTAATATTACTTAACTATAACTTTTAATCAAAATATGGCAATGTATTTAGTATGTTCAATCACAAACTTTCAATCATTAGGATACTACCAGTTATAAAACAATAGGATACTATATTACTGATACAACTCAAAATGTAGAACAAATTTACCAATTGTTAGAACATATTATTTCTCAAAAAATAATTGAGTCTAAAAAAATAGGTACATCCTGCAAAAAAACTGCAACTAACAAGACTATGGGAATTAATTTCCTTTGGAAATTAAATCCCACAGTCTTGTAATTCCTATGAAAATTAAGTCCCATAGTCTTGTTATTTGCAATTTTCCCACAGGAGTCATGTATATCTATTTTGGAGTTTAAAAAATAAAATTACAACCTTTGAAGTTTTTCTTGTGGATGTGTCCAAAAAAAATCTTACATGGAATGGTTCTTCAATGATAATATTCAAGCATTTTTATAGAAGTTCTTCCAGGTGTTGGAACATAATCATGCCATAACAGCATCAGTCCGGCATTTAACAAATAAATGACACAAACCCTTTACGTGAGCTGCCATTTGGCAACTCCACCTGTTTAGAGAAGATTTAACAAATGTAGTAATACCCCATAAAAATATAAGAGAACACTTAATGTGTTTTCTCAATGAGAATAATTTTGTTTATCCATTCATTAGATATTCCAAAGTACATACAAGAATTAACTGCTCCCATGCATTATAGTGAAAATTACATAGATGAACCTATACATGGTAAATGAACTGGTTCCACTGATAGTGTAACTATGACTTCAATAATATCTCTAAATACAAATAATAACTATTACTGTGTACGGTGTAGCAATTAACGGAATACTAAAAATGAGGCACTTCTTTCATAGCTTCTCTCAACTATAGAGATTAAATAATCACTAGAATGTGCATTTTATTGAATAAGCATTAAATATATGATGCAGCACTGAATTTTTCATAATGAGAAATGTTGAAAAGTGATCAAAATCAACACCAATTACATAAGGCCTATTGAACTGCATAGAAGGTTCAGTTGGAATTTTCAAAAATATTTTGAACCACATCAAATGATCTGACTAACTGCAGCAGGTATATAGTTTCCATTGCTAGAGTGTTAATAATAAAATGATATTTGTAAAAAAATAGTTGAATGGCACAGAATTAATGTACGAAAAATAAGAACACAATGAGATCAAGCCACTGAAAGATAAAAAAATATAGGTGAAGATTACTTGACTGGCATTAGAGGAATCAGAGGATATAGATAAGACATTAGAGCATTCAGTTATCATATTATACTGAGATTACACAAAAAGACAAGCAATCAATCTTTGTAAATTAAGGAACAGAGACAGACTGTGGATTTAGCTAGTTATTCGCAGGCAGGAAAAACTGAATCCTAATGAATGAAAAAGAGTACCTAAAGATATATGATGTTCTACAAGTAGAAAAATTAAAATATCTTCATTGGATCTTTCAACAACCTCAAACAAACACCACGAGGGACAGAAAAAAACATATGATGAGCACAACAATTCAAGTTAAAAAGGCATTCATGATGAAGAGCCAACTACTGTTTCCAACCAAGTTCTGCTCATAAACAAGGAGAGCATTAAGAAGTTGTATTGAGTGTTATACTCCATGTATCAGACAAATGGCCTATTTGAATACCATGACACTAAACTTTAGAAGCCTTCGAAATCTGTACAAAAGGATGATGGAAAATATCTTATTATCAAAAAGAAATGCAGAGGAAACAATATGTTGAGGACTACGCTGACAATTGCAACCTAGTGAACTTAATATACTTTCAAATAAAAGGAATATAACGAAAGGGAAACCATGGGACGAACATGATGGTCAGTTAACAGAGAAAGATTTTAAATCAATCAATCTGAAAAGTTCTAATACCAGTGACGCAACATATCATTATAGATTATCGCTATCTTTATTCCAATTTCGATAGATAAATTCAACTTAAGTATTTTAGATTACTATGTACCTAATTAACCAGCTTCAACAATAAGTATTCGTGTATTTTATGTAGATGGAAAAGTTATTAACAGTAAGTTCTCACGTACTAGGTCTCAATATAAATAAATATGTATTCCTAAAAAGTTGACTAAGCATATTTCGTTCGGTGTACTTTGGGGATACTCTGAACAGCCATAAAAATGGAAATCCACAAAGATATATAAACTGGTAACCAACTTATACAACAAGATTTAACATATAAAGCTGTTCGTGCAATTGAAAGAGGTCTTAAAATGTATGAAGGAACTGCCTAATTATTTCATTTCACAAAGGTATGATTGTAACAAAAAACCTTTCCATAATTAATCAGAAGTGACCATCGCTCTATCTCTTAGACTTGATCTGTCAATGAATATTTCTAATATTTAAAAGGGATAATTAAATAACAGGGGTATACGAGGAGAAACTTGGAACACATTTATAAAACACGGAGGAATATAGGTGCGCGATAATGCTCAAGTCTCTTGAAATAGCAAAACATTGTAGGAGACATCCCGATGCATGATCATAATTCGCAGTATAAACCGCAAAACAAAATGACATCCGCCTTGAAGATGATGGAGACCCCGGTGACCCCCAAATCTCTGCGATAATACCCAGTACATACGCATAAATAAATTGTTTTAGGGAAGCAATAGTGAAATAGATGCATTATCTGTGTATATATTAGTTTTTTGAAGATAATACAAGCAGATTTAGAAATAAATCTACATTATTTCTTACAACCACTCCAATGAATTAAATAATATAATAGATCTATATGCAGAATTGTAAAACAGGAAATTTAAATACATAAATCGTAATTATGAAGTGCGCCTTACCCCCTATACATATTCATCTTGGTTTGCCTAAATAATTAACACACTTTATATACAAATTTTGACATTCCGTCAAATATTTTGTTCTTCGATGTTTTGATTACGATTAGTTACATTGCCCGTTAAGAGATGGCTTGGCAAACTTGACCTTACGCAACTATAATCCGTTTTTTTTACTTTGAGGTAGAGCTGTTTCAACATTAACGTTTTAATTTTTTATTAAATGAGATATACACTATAAATAATTTATAAGATTCTCAAATTAATTTATAGGCGGCAATCAATCGTTACAATTCGACTGTCTCTATCGAATAGTATCTTCGATAAGTTGTCTGCAAGGCCGAACTGAATATCAATGGAGAGTATTTACTCGATTTATTCTCATCTATATTTAATGCCTCACTGTGCTCAGTAATGGATTACTTGGGTTCATAATTAAAAGGTAATTCGAGAGAATATTTCTGATTAGATAGACTACGCTTATATATGAGTAAACATTTTTTTGGGAAATTAATGGAGAATTTTTGTATTACGATGTTACTATTGATATATTTACGTACTCAATCGTTATCATTTTCAAATTGTGTTCTTTATTTAATGCTGTTTTCAGCGTAGAAATATTAATGCTAAAATTATTACTAATTTAAATTCCTCTTCGGCTCACTCTAATAATTGTTTACTGTGGAAACTATTACAGGTGTGATAAGTGGCATACGCATATAACCTGCAATAGTTAAAATGTCCTCTTATGGCAGAGTTTAGTAAAACCTTCTTAATATTTGTCGTCTATTATTCTCTCTTACATTACTTTGGGCGTGGCAAGCCTTCTACCTTACTCAATACGCTTGTTTTTGTCCTTGGAACCATGAAGTTGATTGATGAGTCACCAGTTACTGACGCAGTAAATGAAAGGTGACTTATCCGACTGACATGTGAATGAAATTACCGATTTTGGCGTACGTTCAGTGGAATATTTCAAATTTTAAATAAAATTATAAAATAATTTTCGATGAAGGTGACTCGAAAACATCTACCTATGTTATAGTACAACTAATTTTCTTGATCCCGCCACAAAAGTAATTCTGAGATAGAAATGGTAAATGGCAGTATCGTTTTATGTATACTTTAGGCAGTACAGTGATGTTTAAGCCTCTTTCATCATTAATATCTTACTGGTGTCTTCTTAATTTCATTTTACCCACAGTTAGGCAGTTAAATCAACTGCCAGTACAACGGGGACACGACATGGGATCCAGTGGAACGGGACAGGTGATAACAAGGGGTCCCACTGGAATTGGGGGAGGTAATACACTCCTCAAAGTAGTGATATTGGGTGACGGAGGAGTTGGAAAATCATGTCTTATGAACCGATTTGTTCACAACCGTTTTGATGAGGGTTCTTTTCACACAATTGGAGTGGAATTCCTCAATAGAGATGTTACAATTGGTGGAGAAACATACACATTACAGGTAAAAAGCAACACATTTAGCCCATTATGTCAGTTTAGACAATTTTCCATCTAGATATATTATTTTTTCATATATTGCTATTTTTTTAAAATCATATTTTATACATTGCACTCTTTTTTAAGATATGGGACACAGCTGGTCAGGAAAGATTCAAGAGCTTAAGGACACCATTTTACCGTGGATCAGACATTTGCCTGCTTACCTTTGCTCTTGATGACAGAGCTTCTTTTGAGCATTTACCTCTCTGGAGATCAGAGTTCCTGCATTATGCAGATGTTCAAGATGATCCTCCAAACCGTGCCTTCCCTTTTCTTGTGGTGGGAAACAAGGCAGATCTTGTGACCAATGTTGTTGGCCAGTCAAAACATGAAGCTGGTAAGTTGATTTGTTCAATAAAAATTGTGGTGCGTCTTGTAAACTAAGCCTTGGAGGAATGTAAACTAATTGTGAAAGTAAAACTTAACCTTGCTATTTGCTTGACAAATGTGATTATGGAATAATTATTATGGTTCAAATAAGGAAATTCTTGGAATCTCAGGGAGTACAGTTTCAATAATTTTTAAAGTATAAACAGAGTGTCCATTTGAACAAAGAAATGATAAAAACTAATCACACCACCATTTCAAGGCTCAAGAACTACAAATTCACCCATGATTGGGAACATTTTGTTTCGTTCTCCCTCATTCTGACTCAATATTGCTTACTCCCTCTCCCCAGTTATCTCTCACTTCCTTATATTCCTAGTGTATTCAAGAATGGTGGGCCCGGGTGCTCCACCTCTAGTGACATATGCTGGATAGACTTTAAAGTGCAACATGTAGTGAGCAGAGGTAGAGCCTGAAGCGAATAAAATTTCTCAAGTCCCCTCCCTTTGATATTAGAAAATAACTAGCTCAGACCTGCCAGTCCCCAAAGATACTTTGACAAAGATACAAAAATATTTTTTTCTCTCATGGCTTGCTCTAAATTGCTGGTACAGTGAGACTTATGGAATTTCAAGGGTGTTTTCCACAAGGGCATTTTCAAGGAAAAATTTTCCACATATCTCAGAATTTCCATGCTACAAATTTACTTGCTCACCCCCAGTTTTGCCTAAAATGGTTTAATGTTTGATTTCCACATCTCATAAAATGAATGTGCATGGGTGATAGCAGATAAACCCATAATAATAGAAGGAACAATGTGCGTACTTTTCCACAGTATGTTACTATTTGGTACGAGTATGAATGTAGACAACTTCCATGAGGTGAAGCTTGAATCCATGAAATGTAAAGCAGAGAAAAAAATCTAGGTTACTGGAATATTATTATTATTAATAAAAAAATTAATATAAAATATATATAATTAATAATATATATATAATATATAAATATATATAATATTAATTAATAATATATATATATATATATAAATATAATAATAAAAAAATTAATATAAAATATACATAATTATCATCAAATATACAGACAGTATTCTAGAGTTCGTTATGTTCATGTGCACATACAAAACCCACATATATCTACTCATATCATTCCTGATTAATCTATTGTTCGAGTCTCAAAATAATAAGTGATATTTTTTGTACAGTATTACTTTGTACATTATCATTGTGCATCACAACTACCTTTTTGTATACTTCCCTAAATCACCCCATGAAATTATATCATTTGTTTAGCTTCTATCTGATATTAAATGTCTTGAAGCATTTTAACCTTTGTACAAGTTATCTAAGTGCATTTTCTTCAGTTCCATTTCTTCCTCCTCATGACTGGTATCACTCCCATCGCTGGGCCAAGTTTTTCTTCAGCTTTTGCTGTCCACATGATGTCATTGTAGACGGATAGGTAAACTTTCGTAGTTGACGTGTCATTTCTGAATTGTTTGCCAGACAGGAGATATGTCATTAGCTCAGATGTGTAGTAACATTTTATGCATGCAGTAACACTTTAATCCATTGATTGGGTGATTGTTGTGTTGTCAGAAACCAAACAAGTTGCACATTTCTCAGTTGAAGACCTTAATGGGACAGAGCATTGTTCAAGATGAGTAAAACTTGTTACTTATCCCAGTGTTTGAGCCATTCCTCAATCAGGTTAACTATTTTTCACGATTTTCCATTGCTTCACATCATCACTTGTAGACTCCATTAGATCTCAATAAAGCAAGGAATTCAGTAAATGTGCCAGTCTTGTCAAATTGCCCTAGAATGCTTATTTGGTATGTCACACACGAGCATACCTGCATCATGCTTGATGATTCCATATCTGCATTAGGCATGTTTCCATATTAACCATAGAAATACTTCCACACGTATTAGGTTATCCATTTCACGCACATTCCAAAAGAGCCAAATTTGACTGTACTTTAAATTTTAAGACTCCTTCATTACATTGAATGTTACATTGATGTTCTTTCTTATGCATGAGTTGTAAGGTGATTTTCATATTGTTCCCTGTAAAAATGCTAATCATACTAAAATGCTTTGTATAATAAAACAAGTATTGCACTATGCTCTTTACCTTTTGTACCATTTTTATCTTAATCAAGCATCTGGCATCTTAGCTTCTCATGTTGTTTAAATGTATTTTGTAGAACCTTGGGCAAAACTCAAACAGGCTGATGCTTCGAGTGAAAGCTCAGCAGTGACATATTTTCCATGTTCATTACATAGAGGATTCATTTTATCTACACCAGCCATGTCCACGAGTCTTTTTTTTTAAAGTGCTTGCAATGTTAATTATAGTCAGCAGCTTAAATTCTGCCCTGCTCATAAGTAAGCATCTTTTTTATTCATCAGTTACATTTTCCAAATGGTGTGCATTTTCAGACATTTTTGTTTTATTCATTATAGGTGATTCAAATGCAGTAGGGGAGGCTGAATCAAAAGGAGTCAATGACATGACTGTCAGCGATGGGAGTGGAAAGTTTAGGCCAAGGCGAGAAGTATCACGTGAGGAAGCAGAAGAGTGGTGCAGAGCCAAGGGCAGCCTTCCATATGTTGAGGCAAGTGCCCGAGATGCTACTAATGTGGAGGCAGCCTTTGCTCTTGCAGTTGAGCGATGGGCAAGGTTGGAAGCAGGTCTTGGGAGACCACATCTCCAAGCAGATGCCGTGCATCTCCACCATCAAGGCGATCGTAGGTGTGGTGGAGATGGTGCTAGGGCTAGTTGCTGCTTGACTGTTGGAAGTGGATCTGACTAATGAATCATACATGTATATTTAGAATTTTATATTGTTTGAAGGTTAAATTGCTCTCATTTTGATGCTTCACAGCAGTTTTGAGACATTGTCTTTGACATTAGTCAGTCACCCGAGTATTTATTGAATTATAGCATAGTGGTGATTTATTATACATTTTAATTGAAAACCAAATGGTTTTTAACAATCAAAACCCATTTATCAGTGAGATCTAGTCAGCTATTGTGCATGGAAATTTCAAGAACAATAATTCCTTGGTCATGATCCAAGAAAATATTTTTTCACAGCTTTTACCTGTACACAGTACCTTTGTACAAATGACGCTAATATTCCAAAGTGAAATTTTGTTGCAGAATGTTGCTTATTTTCACTCTATTAATTATATCTCTGACTTGTTAATTATGCCCTGTATTTACCATTACTTTTAAAGTTAATATCATTAGGGCAGGGACGTTTATTACTTGTATTATCTTGTGATGTGAAATTTTTTATAAGATTATTGTTGCAGTATTTCTCCACAACTAGTATGGAAAGAAAATTTAACTTATCTGTTGTTTATATTTTTGTATACACTTTTACGCTTTATAATAATTCCATTTTTAATTTCATAATGAATTGTAATTTATCCAAATTTTGTGCACTAAGATGTTTGCATAACTGTGAAGACATGATGGTGTAGGTTTTAAAATTTAAGCAAGTAATTTTGGTGCCTAATACTTCTCCCAGAATACACCACCTTTATTGCTTTCTGAGGATCATTTATTTGCTCTAAATGTGTAAAAACGCAGTGTTCAGTGGCCAGTCTTGCTTGGGATCAATTTTACAGAATCTTTTCATAAAAATGGAAATCCCAGAAATTTACTGAACTGGGTCCATGTTTCTAATATTGATGAAATATACAGTTTTAGCACGAGAAGTAATTTAAATACAAATCTTGGTGACAAGTTGCTTTAAACTATATGCCAGATGGCCCAGATAATTATAGGTCTTAGTGATTGACAGTGTACATAATTTCAGGCTTTGTAATCAACAATTATAGGTTAACAAATGAATGAGTTAATTTTTTTAATATATAAGTATTAATCATCATTAATACTGAAGTTAATACATTTTTGGACCTAAGGCCTAATGAATTATTTATTAATTAAGATGATGGTGTCTGAAAAAGGAAGTTTAAACTGTAAAGAATAAAAATAATGAAATAACTTTCAAAGTGATGGTCCAAAAGTTTATTTTCATGGCATTATTGATTTTGAAGTGGGCAATGAAAAATGTTGGTGATAATATTCTTAAATATGTACAGCATTTACTACTATTTGAGTGGACTTGGCAAGCTAAAATTTCTCTTTGTATTCGAGACTCTCTCATATCCCATTGTTTCTTGGGATAAATGGATAACATTGGAAAATATATTTCAACATCCCTATAGATTTGATGCGGGGATTCTGTAACTAATAATAAAATTAAATTTCTTAATTTATTTTTGACTTTGTGTGGTAAAATATTAAACATACAGCTTTTTAGCTAACATTATTTAATTTTGTGATAACTTAACATTTGGATCAATTTTCCAAAGACTGCTTTTCACTAACATTTGCTAGGAATAGATTTGCAGATAAAATTCATGAACAACAATTTTGATATCTTAATTGATCCAATTGGTGAGAAAAATTCAAGAAACAGTAATTTATTTCACTCACACTAGTGACCCAAATGCACTTATTCTCAGGTATTTCAGAAAGCTCAATTACAGTGATGTTTCTGTTTTATTTCCCAAAACTTACTTCTGGAGTTTGTTGCTTGATATTGAAAATTAATTTAATCAACATACAGGAAAAGATCAATTCATAAACTTTCCCATGATATAGTACCTTGTTCATGGGAGTATTCACTTATTATAAATAACATAACCAACTATTGGGCCGGTAAGAAAGAACCCTTAAGTAGGTTTAAAAAGCATTTCTGTATAAATCAACAAGGATGTTCTTAAAATTTATACTCAAGTATGGGATTAACAATTTTGTTTGCACACTCAAGTGTGGTCTGAAATGTACTAGGTCGCTAGTTTCAAGCTTCTGCAAAATAGAAAATATTAAGTTAACTCCTATAATCATGACTTCAGTTATTTGAGAAGGTAAAACAAATTTTGGAGGCTTAAAGGAGGAGGAATGTTATAACTTCTTTTATGGTGTGGGCCAGAGGTGACTAAGTGAATCATATTGACTGAGATTAGTGCTAAAATAAACTTGTCCTTAGTGTTGGCTTAGCTGTCACTGGCATTTCATTACTGTATATACATGCAAATATATTTGTTTGTTCAACATGTTAAAGTTGATAACTACATGCATTGACATAAAAAATTGTCATTACATGTGGAAAAATAATGCATTATATTAATCATTTCCCAATTACTGTGATGAAATTAGTTTAGCTAAAGCAACCACATTTGCCTTCATTTGCAGTATTCTGCAGTGTACTGAAGTCCTTGTAACAAGAAATTTGGAAGTAAACAAATTGGTATGACTAACCCACAAAAGGGGTGGATGCTTGGTTAGTATGTTTTCAAAAATTTGTCAGAGGACTTCCATAATAATTTCCATATTGACAGTATTACCTTAATTCAAACAAGAACTTTCATCTGTGTGTGTGCATATGGTTTTAATTAGGCAGCAATTTTGTAAAAAGGATGCAATAAATTATTTCTTGTAGGACACTATTCTTTGATAATTTTGTATTTGTCTCAAGGTGGCTCTATTTCAATGTAAAGGCTTGGAATAATTATTAGCAAACTATATTCTGTAATTTTGTTCGATTGAACGTTCTTATTTTATAATCTGAAGTTCTGAACCATATTTTTAAAAAAATATGGCTCACAATAATGTCTGAAATAGTTCAGCGAGTTCTTCTAATCATTTGAGTATGTGTTTTACTAGTGAATGTATAATAATTTATAACTGATAACCTTTGATGCAAAACCATTGAGATATAAGGTCTGGATGCCATTTCTTGTTGTTTTTAAGTCGACTTGTATTTTTTGATCAAAGATCTGGAACAATACTTCGACAAATAAAAAGTTTTAAATAATGAAAAATTGTAGTAATAAACCTCCTATTACACTAAATGAGAGATGTTAATATGTTATGTTGAATAATGCTCAAAATCAGCTGAATTTTTACATGCCATTAGTCTCTCTTTCAACACTTAGTTCAAAAACTATATTCTATGATTCATCTAAATCTAGGTATCTTATTCCTTTTAGATATACACTTTTAAAAGTTTATTGTAGAAAGAGCTTAGGCTATAACTATGCTTGTAAGTTTTAGAATGCCAGAAACTTATTTACCAGGACTCAAATGAGATTTTGACATAATTTATTTTATTTAAAAACATGCAATCACAGAAAACACAATCATTTTTTATGATATGTGTAGAAAAATAACCCGGCAGAACTTTTTTTTTTGAAGAATTAGGACTATCATGACTTTGAAGTGAGCAGGAATATGTTATACTAGTAATTACACTAGATTTTGGGTCACTACCATCAATAACTATTTATTTTTATTTCGCATTAATCTAAAAACAGCACTTAGACATTAGACATTTAACAATTACGTATATTTCAGTAGAAACAGTTACAAACACCCAAGCTCTAGATGGACAAAAACCCACTGAGGCGGGAATCAAACCCACCACTTCAGGGTTGGGAGGCGTGGACGTTACCCCATCATCACTGGGGCTGGTGACTACCTTTATTATAATACTTTACAAATTTAAATTTATTTCTATTTTCTTTAAATCACACAATTAAAAGCATCCATTCTTTGATTGAAATCTCAGCCGAGTTTATGCATTGGGTGTAAATCATGCATAGCTCCTAGAGAAAAGACTAATTGGATCCCAAATTTTCTTCCACTCTTCCCAGTTACAGCAGTAACTAGAAATCAAAAAGTTAACACACAACATTGGATAGTGAAAGAAATTGGAATAATTTAATATTTCCTGGGGCATTATTGCTCAAAAGCCCATCCATTCTATCTAAGACAATCAAAATATGCCTCGGCTCATTTTAAACTAACATCTCTTTATCATTAAATTGATGGATAGTGTTATAACTGCCCTAATCAATATTAATTTATATGATATCTAATAGGGAATTTGCATCATCATACCTTTGATAACATTTGACTAATTCCATTTTTAAGTTTAACATCTATCTAAAAACTAAAATTTTGGTTTTTGAATGAATCTTCAATTTTTTACCTTCTCCTTTGCCTGGAATTATATACATTCCAAATAACTTCATTGTTCTCCTCTGATCTGCCAGATTTTGTTATCCTGTTGCCAGTTATATAGGTAATCCATCTGTTAAGTGAAACAGCAACTTAGTTACTGCATAATACCTACTGTTCATTAAGTGCTTAATATCCATTCTTCTAAATTTGCTTAAGAAAGCATGTTTACCCTTGTAAGAAGAATTACTCAAGTTCAAGCACTAATCTATGAAGACAAGAAGCATCTGAAAGTCCTGAATCATCATTGCAGCCTTTGGAAACAAGCATTCATGGAAAAAACTTGGATTAGGACATTTGGAGTCTCTTATTTTACATATTGGCTCGATTTTACACTATTTGTGGGTAATTTTTGGTGCAGGCCCTGTGGTGTCCAAAAGTTTTAAGTATAAGTATGCCAACTTGCCCTTCCTCATTTCTGGGATATATAGATAATGTGATGTTATTATCAATAATCTTTTATGTGATATTGGACACAGCAGGATAGTCATCAGAACAACATATATCTCGATCCATAGATCTTTTCCATTAGTATTCCCTTACTGAAAATGGTCATTACCAATGAAAAGGCACATTTGAATATTAAGAATGACCTTGCATTTCTCTGATGTCAGAAGCCTATTCTATTATGATGTGCTGTAGCCGAGGCTTCATGGTGGCAACATTTGCTATGATTACACTGCTTTCATAGTATGTGGTTTCCTCCCACATCTGTCCGATTCAGTACTTTGACATTAATGACCAGCAATATTCAAAGCCTAAGCAGAGTTGTCAAACAGGGCGTGTCCTGAACAGAACCGGAGAGGAGATGTCAGTGCTCGTCATACTCCATAGCCATAGTTAAAAGTCAGAAGCTTTACTCAATTTAAAATTATTGTTATTGCTCCTACAAAGAAATCGGTCCACAGCTGACTATTTTATAAAAGGCAATGTTTTTATTATGGTTGCATGACATTACCTATGTTTTAAATTGTAAAAAACCTGGTATGATTGCTAAACTTGTCTTCAAATTTTGTGCTCAATTTAAGGAAATCCATGGGGCAATTTAAGGAATGTCTCCATCCTCCCCACCCTGAGAGGTGATGTGATCAGTATTGGTTTCACTAAATCTGATTCCATTACTATGAGACAGTTTTGATCACACTTATTAGGTGAAGCATTCATCTCTATTATATCTATGCTATACCATACCACAGTTATTTTATCCTTACTAGAGAACAGTCCCTCAAAATTTTAATTTTACACTCAGTCAATAGTTAGTCTCTCACCCACTCCTATCATAGTCGTTTGTATCTCAACTATTCCACAAGAGAGCAATTTTCTGTTGCATCCCTTATTCTTTTTCATTTGACTAATATAGGTGCATCAGTTTTCATATTGGGTAAAAGTTTAATCAATGGCAGAAGGGGTTTTATCATAATTTAAACATGTAACTCAACAAGAGAAGCATTCTGTTCACTCAATCAAGGTCACTTACTTCTTCATGAAGGTCCTATAAAGATATTTTAAATCACTAGGTACAATATCTGAAAACACTAAATAATTTCATAGCTGATTTCAAATAAGGGGTAGCTGAAATAGAGCCAAAATATTTTGTCTTACTCATGGATGATCCAATTATTCATAAAAATATTAGGCAGAGTAATTTCAAATGTGCTGCTGTTTTAAAGCTATCATATTTTTAAGACAAGAAACTGGATTTTGATTATCATAAAATAACTTCACACATAAATACTCAATAAGAAAGAAAATAGTTTGCTAGAATTTTGTAGTAGCCTGACATTATTGTTGACAATTAGTATCGAATTATATTCTTGTTTTCTTCAGGATTAGGTTATTGAAAGAAATTAATGCAAAATTGAGAGGTAAAGTGGTAGTGGATGAGAGATCATGTCCCATGAAAAATTTTAAGATAATTTTCCATTCAAAGCCATAATTACAATTAAAAATTATTGAGGACCTTGGTTAATATTAAATTTAGAGCACATCCTTGTGCTTACAGATTAATTTACTTTGCAAAAGGAATTGGACTTTTTATTTAAAGACCTTCGATATAATTCGGTGACAACTGATATATATATTCTTAAAACATCTTATACTGTTTTTGAAAGAGAGTAGCACATATCTGTACCATCTTTGAATTAACAGATTTTCACATTTAATTGGCATGCCTTAATCTCTACCACTTTGGTGCACAAATGACAACAAGTTCAATTAAATTACCTTTAATACTCTTAGGAGATACCTATATTGCAGTGCAGCACACCTGCTATTGCAGTGTCTCTAGCAAAGTTCTCTTTGGGAAGAAGTTACCGAAGTGATCCTATATTTGTGCACATATCAGTAGAAGAGAACGCATTGCCAACCACAAGGCAATGAAAGGTTGCCTCGCGCTGCTATTTTGCACAAATACTAGCAGCAATTTTAAAATCAAACCCCTGCTTGTTTATCATCCAGAAACTCCACAAGAAGTGTTACATTCCAAACAGCAGGCTAAATGAGATTGGAGATCACAGGAAACTTTTGCATCAAACCATGAGTACAAGGCATTGCCCTAATACTGCAGTAGCGATGTATGCCATAAATTTATTTGATAATTATTCTGAGTCACATTTCAACCAAATTTTTCTAGGCAGATTTCTAGTAAAAAGGAATTAGATACGTATGATAAATAATGGAGAATATATTTTGATTCTTTTTCCTTTTACAAATAGAGTTCATATTTCTGGTTGCTTCATTCTGTGATAGAAGAAAAGGTGAACGTGATCCATGATCGTAAACAATTATGGATAACTTTTTTCGGCATTGAACATATTATTGTATTTTACATTAATATATATATGCAACAAGTTGCTTCACTCCATGAGTGTTTCCCTTTATGAGAAAGATCACGGCATGCATTATGCTCATATTATGAGGCCCCACTGTAGTTCTTTTCAACTATTTATCAGGATGCGGCAAATCTTATGGTATGAACCTAATGATGTAATGATTCAAATGTCATTTTCTAACAGCCAACAATGCACGTTTCATAATAATATGGACCATTATGAAAAATTAGAAGGTTTGTAATGAAATTTAATACTTTTCAAAAGTTACATCCCAAATGTAATGGGAGTATTAGATTCTTAAACATTCAGATTCTGACTTTTGCAGTGCGTACATGCTTTATTTCAAATAAAATAAGAGTTAATGTAAATATAATTCATTTGACATATTTAAGAGGCAGGTTTCTCTAAAATTTAAAAATCATACTTGAAATAAATTAGCATCATAGATAAACATACATAACTCATATTAGCCTATGAATCAGTCCAAAAAGGAAGGGTGCATAAAAATATTTACAACAAAATCAAATGAAAACTGCCAACACATTACAATGAAGAGGATTTAACCCACAGGTGATGATGCCGTGATGACCACAGACCAACTTTTAAACAATTACTTTTGAAAAACAATTTACACAATTCTAACCAAGGTTGAATACTGTGGCATAACAATCTGCATAACATATGAAAATGTAAACAACCCCACACCTCATCTTTCAACAAAACCTTTCCATTGGTTTATAACAAAAATTCGGAAGCATGTGAATTATCAATCATTAATCACCACCTGGACTCCCTTCAAGTTATATATCTTGTTTAACATCTAATTATATACTCCATACGACAGTCTATAAAATCATTTTTTACAAGAGTGGATTCCATTCATTTGTATATGGCTAAATTTACAATTTTTGGCAGAACCACATAATATCATACCCATGCATTGCAGATTAACAATGGGTCATAACCATCACAATGGAATATTTTTTCAAAATTATCACTAGCCATACAAAATTTCAACAGAGTTTTAAGATAAGTAACACAAAGTTATGAGAGAGCTAATTGAGACAGGATAAATCTGCTTGGCAGCTTGAAACAGAAATTATGACAGAAACTGGATATACCACTGAACTGATGTTTAAGGGACTCGTGGATATTATAAAAAAAGTAGCATCCAAGCATTTAGTGGACTGAAGTTCTTATTAGACTTATATTTTCGAAACATTTTTTCCAAACTTAACATCTCTTATACACTTTATCTCCAAACTAAGAAATGGAGAAACTTCCTGAGTGATGAAATGTATTCCTGCAATAAATAAGAAAATATAGCTTCAGAACAACAAATCACACTGCACTGGTCAAGGATTCAACTGCACTCAAGTTTATCAATGCTAAGAACCTAATTCTCACATAAAGAATGAAAAAGCATCTCAACATGTGAAATCTCTAAGACGAGTGTCTTCCAATGGAAGGCCAAGTAGGGTATGGCTTACTAATGTAGGTGACCAGATATTGTTTACTCATACTCATTTTAACATATTACATTTATAATTTTGTTCAGGTTTCCTTTGAAAACCAAAGTTTTGTCTAATGTGGCCCGTGCTTACATGCATTCTTTAGTACAAGACTGATGACAATCTCAAGGTATTTCCCTATTTAGCTCATATTATTTACTTCATTACTTAGTTCTGCCCATGATAACTCAAAAGGCAAATTTTGCTTACAAACAATGTTTGCTAGGATTTCATCTCATCAAAATAGGTCTCAATGCATTTTTTAAACTCTGGAATGCATTAAATATAGTAATAAAGCACAATTTTGGTATGCTATTGCCTAAAACCTTCAAATTATAAATATTGTATCCATATTCCAATTCTCACAGCTCTCCTTTAGAATTATCTGTTCTCAAAAGTGCTCTCTTAGTGACAAAGCGTTTGTATGATCACATGGCTCTTTCTGAGACTGCTAGAATGCTTGAAGAAAATCTCCCTCATCTGATATAATTTTTCTTTCTTTGTTTTAGGATGCACAACTCACATTTGCTATACTATCAAAGCTTGGTCATAATATATTCCTCAGAATATTTATAATTTTTGCAAAAGTGAACTCATGTTTTTTCATTAATTTTTTGACAGGAGTAGAAATTTCCCTGTAATCAAGCCTCTCAAGCATTAGCAACCCATGGCTAAGTGTCCTGATCTTCTGAGACTTAAATTAGTCTGATTGGAATTCGAATGGAGTCGCAGTTTACTTGGGCAGTAGAAAGCAAAAATATGTAGCTATATCATCTACTCATGTGGAATACATAACTATGTTTGAATGTATTACAGTGATTGTAAGTTGAGGCATTTCTTGCAAGAGTTTAAAATAAGAAAGGTTTGTACCAAAGTCATGCAAAATGTTTGCAGACAACACAGGAGGAATGTGTATTTCTGAATTAACATAAATATCTCATAAGATTACATGTAAAATATCAGGCAATTGGTGCAAAGAGGAAATACTGTTTTTGGGTGCGTAAGATCAAAAGAGAATGTTGAGGACAAGAAAATCATCCATTAGAGATGGAATTGTTAAAAAGATAGACAAGATCCCTGGGGGAATGGAATAATAACACAGTGAGGCAGGAAACTATTAGTTCAAGGGGGCCATACAAGGTTAAATCATTATCAGGAAGCAAGAAGGAAAGATCTGAGCTAACAATCAGATATAAATCAGGAAAAATATTAGTTGAACAAGAAAAGATCCAAGGGAGATGGAAGGAATATATGGAAGAACTATATGGTAAAGACATAAGCCCACAAACTTATACTATGAGAATATGAAGTAAATGATAGCTTAGGTACAAGCATACTGGCAGATGGCAAGACAGAAAGGGCATAAAAGAATCAAATCAAATACAGCCATGAAGACAGATAACATACCCACAGAACTACTTAAGAGATAATGAAAACTAGGAATGAAGAGATTTATGGATTGATTCATAGCATTTATGAGGGAGGAATTTGGCTAGAAGATTTTGTCAGATCAATGTTAGTTTCTATTCCAAAAAAAGGTAAAGACTATATCTTGTGAGGACCACAGAACAATTAGTTTGATTTCGCATAGAGTTCTCTAAGTGATTCTCAGAATCATCAATTAGAAGATGGAAACCAAAGCAAATGATTACTTAAGGTATGATCAGTTTGGGTTCAGTAAGGGGAGAGACATGCATGGTGCCATAGCAGTAATGAGGTCCTTAATAGTGAGGAACATAAGCATATAAATCAGTATGTATGTTTTTGTTTGTTTTGTAGATTTTGAGAAGGTATTTGATACAGTGAACTGGAAAGAATTAATTAATGTATCGCAGAATATGAGGTTAAATTAAAGGGATAGGACACATCTGCAACCTGGAAATTTCTCAGACAGGTAAGTTACCAGTTGTGGAAGGGGAGTCAAACTGGGCAGTGTTAGGAAGATGAGTAACACAGGTATATCCATTATCACCCATGCTTTTTAACATATATGTGGAGTAAATGGTTAAAGAGGTAAGGCAAGAACTGGAGATAGAAATGAAATTCTGTGGAGAATTTCTGAAAATCAGTTATCTATGATCAAGCTTTATTTTGCCATCAGCTAATGGGTTACAAGTATTTCTGATCACATTGGAAAGTCACTGCTGTTCGAATGAAATGTACATTTATGTATTAGATAAAGGTTATGTGGTATTCCAGAAAGAGAAAAGTTAAATTAAATATTTAAAACTGAGTTCACAAATTAGAGCAGGTAGAAATGTATACATATCTCAGTGTTTTGGACCAAAATGGTCAAAGTAGTAGGGACATAAGAAAAAGAATTATGCTTGGCAAAGAAATTTCATAAGGAGGTGAGATGACAGGGCCGTTGAGTGAGGATGCTTCGAAAAGGTAAGTTAACACTTTCACAAGGAGCACACACAATTACCTTTTCAGCAGATGGATTTTTGTAGGCTTTGGGGTAGTTTTTGTGTGCCCATGCCCATCGGCAAATTCAAGAACCTAGTAGATTCTGAGGGTTACCTTCTGCAACAGGTTTTTAATTGTGACAAGACTGATTTCTTCTGGAAGAAGATGCTGAAGCAAACCTATATTTGTACATGTAACAGTACTAGAGAATGCATAGCTCAGCCACAAGCCAATGAAAGGCTTTCTGAAACTGCTATTTTGCACAAATGCAACCAGTGATCTAAAAATTAAACCCCTTCTTTTTTACCATTTAGATATCCCACGAACCTTCAAGAGGTATGAAGTCAAGAAGAGCAGGCTCATGTAACGTTGGGATCGTGGGAAACTACTGCAATTACTATTCACACAAGGCATCACCCTAAAGGCAGAGGCTATGAATGCCAGAAAGTTGTTTCACGATAATACCGAGTCATTTTTACAAAATTTTGAAGCATCAACAAAAAAAGTTTCTAAACTGACTTCTAGTTAAAAGGCATTAGGTACTTATAATAAATAATAAACTATTCATTTTGATTATTTTTGTTTTTACAACTCAAGTTTGCATTCCCAATTGCTTCATTCCACAGTAGAAGATAAACATGATTCAAGATCTTAAATAATTTATACATTTAAAAAAATTTGAATAAACTTAATTTATTTTGTGGCATGAAACGCATTACCATATTTTATATTGATTAATATGTAAAAAGTTGCTGCACTAAACGTATATTTTATAAGAAAGATCACGAAATGAATTTGCTCATTATATGAAATTCCACTGTATTCAGGACTTGGCGCACAGTCATTACTACAAGTTTTTTAAGTTAAAAGAACACTTAGCAGAGAGGCACTTCCACCACAATGACGAGGCGAAAGATGAGATCCACGAATTTCTCTACAACATGGCACAACCTGGTATGATATGGGTAAATGGAAACCCCTCAAGTACATACAAAATGCATTGAAATGACGATTGTGTAGGAAAATATCGGAATGTTCAAGCTTTAAAATTATATATCAATTATTGAAAATAAACATTTATATTAAAACAAAATTGGAGACCTTTCTTTAGGAATCACCCTTGTATATTCCACAGTATAATACAGGATAAGAAAATATTAAAATTAATTACTATTAACTGTGTTCAGCCTGAGTCCAACCAAAACTTGCATTAAATGGTAGAATACCAATTTAAAAAATTACCATCATTGGACAAATAACATAATTTATTTTCCAATTAGAACTAAAATGAAGTTGTACTGAAACAAACAACAATGTGAATGATGGCAATGTGTTACAACCCAAGTAGCATTTTAAAAACATTGATCATTTCACATAAATTTGATGTAATAATACATTGTTTTCAGCATCTGAAAAATCAGTACAATGGATGACATTTTACTGAAAACAATGTCTTTGAAAACTTTTAAAAAGAACTTTGGATAAGGTCAAATGGGGATATTATTTTTGGGAGGATGTCAATAGCCATTGAAAATGAACTAGAAAAGACATTGGGTGGGATGAGGTATGAGAGAGGATTAAACAGGGAAATGGTGGCTAATGGGGCTTCTTTGCTCCTTAGAGATCCCCTCTAGTTGTTTGCTCAATGGAGAACTTCTTCAACAATTGGCACCTGTAGAGCTCTACTACATTGTCCTTCACTACCTGCTGTTACCTTCTATCACACTATATCCCAACCCTAGTGACCACCTTTTATTTTGTTCTGCTAATACAGAAAAAGTGTCACCAACATCCAACTGATCCTACATGTGCCATTTGTCAAAGGATTCTCCAGTAAGTGAACAAGCCCAGAGAAACCATTTCCTTGTCTAATCATCTCTAATCCCTCATTTCATCTTCCTCACTACACAAATGTTGGCCATTGAAAACCCCCAAAAAATAATATTGTTAAACTGCTCACCTACACAGATGTTATTTTCCAATATACAAAATATAAACTCTGTTATGATTTCCTGGTTTTCTCAATTTTTTCATTAATAAGATGAATAAAAAATCTTCAGCTTACCTTTAATAAACAATGCGGCAAATTACACATTTTCAAGAGTTCACACCTTTGTTTCATGTTGGGTAAGTTTATGACGATGAAGACTGGATTTCTGAGAAAATCTCTGCATGCAGTATGGGCACTCAAACTTCTTTTCCCCAGTATGCACAACTGTATGTTTTTCCAAAGAACCACGGTTACTGAAAGTTTTGTGGCAAATTTTGCACATGTTCCTAACAGAGTTATCTATACCATGACTGGCCATATGGCGGTTGAGTTGTGCTAGATGTGCAAATACCTACATAAAAAAATGAGAGAATTTCAGTTAGTGTTTAGAAGTATCTTCGGAACTTCCCCTAATTTGTCACATGAATAACAATCAAGAAAGACACAAAAAAAAACCAAATGCTAGAAAGTACTAATCTAAAGTAATGTTTAAATATAAAAACAAAGAATTGCACAAACAATCATCATTAATGAACACCTAATCAGAAGACATTTTCATACATGTAGTCATATGCAAAATATCAATAATCACCTATTAAAATTAATATGTATTTCACAGTTTATGTAATTTCATTTAGACTATGAAAACAAGAATATATTTAACACCAGCATGTTAGCCATTAATTGAAGATCACAACGTTGGGCTGGGATCAGTTCAGTCAAGAGCATATTAATAATCAATTACTTTTATCTATTACTCCTCAAAAGGCATCAAAAGAATAAGCTAGATCATTCTTCATTCAAGCAGCTGAATTTAATTTTGATGATGTAGTGCAGTCGGATTTTCGAGGGAAATCTGGGAAACCATAAAAGTATGCACTGTGAAACTGGCATGTCTCCATGACAATTCTGTTGTGGGAAATGGTAAAGATTAGGAAGGACAATAATGTAACAACAAGTGAATACACATCTGAAATTTTCTACGAGGGTAGGCTGAAAAGGAATGCACACATGCTTGTAGAGCACGAACAAAAACAAATAGCAAGATCAGGTAAAAAGTACATTAAAGTACAATTCCCCCTAAATGCGCATGCGCACATTTGAAGTCGTTGCATTCATCCAGTGTATTTCAAGAAGCAGAAGTATGGAGACGTGTTCCAGTGCCATGTCAACGTGAGTTAAAAGTGTGCTGTTATCAAATTTTTAACAGCTGAAAAAGTGACTCCAGAGATTCATCGTTGTTTAAAGGCTGTTTATGGTGACAATGTTAAATAAAACAGTTTCTGGCATAACTTGGTGGAAAATCTTCATACTGACATTTTCATAAACCAAACCACTTTGCTTTTCCACATAAACTTTTTATTTTCACGACCCAGGTTTTGCTATAGCATAATATTATCAGGTAAAAATACAAGTCAAGCACAGTATACAGGGTTCGTCTGGAAAATAAGTGTACTGAGCTCAGGAAAAAAAATGTATTACAATTTTACATATCTTAAGCTAATATTCCTCAAAATAGGACCCTTGTGAGTCGATACACTTGTTCCAGTGGCGTTCCCATTCTTGGAATGCTCCCGCGAAGGCATCATTGGGAACCTCTCGAAGACACCTCGTCACGGCCTCTTTGACGGCATCCAAAGTCCCGTATCGCGTTCCTTTCAAACTCCTCTTTATCTTCGGGAACAGAAAGAAGTCCGGCGGTGCCAAGTCCGGGCTGTAGGGCGGGTGCGGCAGTGTTGCCACGCCGTGCTTGGCCAAGAAGTCCGACACGACAAGCACGGTGTGAAACGGCACATTGTCATGATGCAACCGCCAGATGTTTTTGATCGCTGGCTGGATGCGGGCGACTCGTTTTCGAAGCCTGTCGAGCACTTGGACGTAAAATGCAGCATTTACAGTTTGTCGTTCAGGTACAAATTCGTAGTGGAAGACTCCCCTTTTGTCAAAAAAGACTTATTTGTCAAGAGCTTATTTTCCGGACGAACCCTGTATATACATATCTCTGGGCAGAGGGGAAGAGGAGGTAGGAAAGAAAGGATTGGTTGACCTAGGAAGAAGGGGGCTAAAAGTCTATGGTTTGAGGCGGAGGAGGAGGATTGGTAATAATAAATTATTATTTACTAAATAATAAATTATTACCAATCCTCCTCCTCCGCCTCAAACCATTGACTTTTAGCCCCCCCCCCTCTTCCTAGCTCAACCAATCCTTTCTTTCCTACCTCCTCTTCCCCTCCGCCCAAAGATATGTATTTATACTGTGCTTGACTTGTATTTTTACCTGATGATGTTATGCTATAACGAAACCTGGGTCGTGAAAATAAAAAGTTTATGTGGAAAAGCAAAGTGGTTTGATTTATAAAAAACGTCAGGTGACAATGTTGTTGATAGGTCTACTGTAATTTGATGGGTAGCAAAATTTCGTGGTTGTGGGCCTGAATAAGCCATAATTGTTGATGAAACACGCAATAGATGTCCGATCACTGCTACAGATGATAAACATCGCAAACTCAATGAAGATTTGATTCAAAATGACCGGCGAATCACTCAAAAGCATATCAAAAACCATATTGGAATATCCAAGGACCGTGTCGGCTTCATTTTGAACAATTGGGATACCGTAAAGTCTGTGCATGATGGGTACCACGCCGTCTCACAGACGAAATCAAACAGTATTGATTGGAATTCCCTCCTTATTTCCCCTATCTTGTGCCTTGCTATTTTTATTTATTTTTCTCAACTAAAGAGACACCTCAAGGTTAATCATTACACCTTGGACGATGAGGTGAAGGCAGCTGTCAAGTCCTGGATTCGAGAAAAGTCGGAAGAGTTTTTCAGTGACAGAATGAAAAACTTGTTACACGTTGGGAGAAATGTGTTAGCCTTAATGGTGACTATGTTGAAAAATAAATATACGATTTTGAAGCTTAAGAATTGTACTTCAACGTACAATTCTTAAGTTTCTCGTACTTTTTGCCTGATCTTGCTATTTGTTTTTATTCATGCTCTACAAACATGTGTGCATTACTTTTCAGCCTACCCTTGTAATTAGATCATTTAACAAGTCTGAAGCAGTGAAGCAGAATGAAGGTATAGAAGTGAGGTCCATCCAGAGGTGAGAAGTAAAATAGTAAGATGTATTTGGAGCAAGGTATTGACTTTTTTTTCTTTTTGAGATGCTTGATATCTTTTATACTCTTAGGAAGGACTGTCGATATTTCATCACTGCATGGCATTCTCTCTTCTTGAATTTGTAGTGTTAACTGGGTGGGTGTTTTTCTTTTACAAGGTTTGTATAAAAAGTATCAGGTAATTTTACAGGAAAATAATTTCAGAAATTGCTGTTATGCCTCAAAATTCTTCAAAGTACATCCCTTGAGCATTGACCACTTCTGCCAGTGGTTTTTCCACGACTCAAAGGCTTCCTGGTAGGTGGATTCTGGAAGCCCATTAAGGGTATGTGTGCAAACTTCTTTGATGGCACATAAGGTCCCATGGTGGGGTCCTTTGAAGGAGGATTTCATTTTTTGGAATAAGAAATGTCTGCTGGTGCCAAGTCCCGACTTGCCACCAACCAGGGTTTTTTCAACGTGTTGCCGAAGGTCTTCGCAAGATGGGCAACCAAAGGCAGACACTGCTCTGCCCTTGATTGTCCATCAAGACCTTCGAAACAAGTTTAGTGCAGATCTTTCTTGTCGCCAATTTTCAGTGATAATGGTGGGCACTGTCATCTTATTAGATCCAATACGATCTGCAATCATGCGCACTTAACTATGATTGAATTCAGCACTTCATGCTCATATTGCCAATTGTTGTCAGTTCCTCATGTTGACAGCTGTCCAGCACGGGGCTCATCCTCCACACTCTCTGGCTATCTTTGAAAAGCTCGTGCCACTTAAAAACTGCACTTTGTGAAATATTTTCATTCTTTTTTCAACACTAGGCAAATCATGCCTAGTGTTGAAATACCTGATATCTCCAGTCCAATGTAAAATTTGATGGAATATGGCTGTTCAATCGTTTGATACATTTTGCACTTGCATCGAGTCACTCGACAGGGGTCCAATGAAAACACGATCTGATCTGAACAAACATCCAGACTATTGAGTGCTTGGCACGTGTTGAAGGTCATACCCCCACCCCACCACCAAGCCTGCAGCAGAGTGTGTGTTGCAATATACAGTCACATCAGGAAAAACTTGTTACGATACTTTTTATCCATACCATGCATACACATGCAGTGTTTTTTATGTAGAATGGCTATGGACCTTTTGTGGGCTATGAACTAGAAATGTTGTACTTCTGTTACTCCAAAACACTTGCCAAGGATCGGAGGTTAAAAAGTGTTAATATTATGGTTTTTGTATTTTAAAGCATTTATGGCCCTTTGCTTATGTTGAGCAATTTTGTTCATATGTTTTTCTTTTGCACCCAAAAGGCCAAGGTCAATAAACATTGTTGTACTTCCATTCCTTTAAATAAACTCCTTATTACTATTTTACCACTGAATTTTAAACTTAGCTTTTTCGAAGCCATCAGAAGATGAAAAACAACAATTAAAAAGGTATCTATCCACACACGCACCATGTTCACTGGCATTACCAGACATGCCAACTTTCAAAAATGAAAAATCGGGAGGACATGCCAACTTTCAAAAATGAAAAATCGGGAGATTTTTAGAAGTGTATCACGAAGTAATCACTTTTAATTACCACAATATTTGCATGGCACCTTAATCCCTTTATGACACTTTGCCAATTTTTAATGAATGTCACACTTTATTAACATGTTAAGCTAAGTACACAATTTGAACAGTTCATCAAGAACGTAAGAAGGAAAAATCGGGAGTCTCCCGCTTAAATCGGGAGAGTTGGCATGTCTGCATTACACATAAATGGAAAAAAAGGCACTTTACCACCATAAAGTTACTTACTTTGTAGCATTCACTGCAGGCATGAGGAAATTCATCAGCATGGCATTTGATGTGGCCTGCCAGCTGTTCAAGAAGACTGAACACTTCAGGGCAGGCATTACAATGGAAGTAGTTTGATGCAGTTCCACCTCCACCCTTCTGAGCTGCCATACACTGACTAACATGCTTTTTCAACTCCTCAACAAGACCAAAGGCTTGAGAGCAAATGCCACAACGATACACTGCAGAATGTGAAGACATATGCAGACTGAGTTTATTTCGTGATGAAAACAATTTTCCGCAAAGCTCACACTTGTATCCGCCAGAATTCTCCTGATGAAACCTCATGTGGGAGTTGAGGCCATGGTAATTGTTGAAACTCTTACCACACACTTTACAAGGGTAAGTTTTGGTTTCACTCACTGGTTCTGGACTGGAATTTTTCTGTTTACTACTGCCACTGCTACTATTACTGCTACAACTGGGAACTAAAAAAAACAGTCATATTAATGAAAGGTTTATGTTTACATTTAGACAAAATATTTAAAATACTAAGGTTTTGAGCATTGGAAAATTCACCCTCGTTTTATTGTATAGAAATGTACTACAAACATTCCAAATACACACGTATACATTCATTACTTTTCGATAAAAACGTGTACTAATGCATGAGTTTAACATATTTCACATAATGGATCATGCTTTTTATTTGCTTAAGTATGAACTTTTATTTGGACCCTAACTGTAACACATGGGTCGTACATTAAGTGCTTGGGAAAAAACAAAGAAAAAAAAAACAAATTATTTTGGGGAGTTTCTTAAAATTTTCAACATAACCCACTTTTAGCTCAGCACACTTTTCAGTATTTCTTCAACTTTTTGAAGTAATCCAAAAAGTTTGTTTTAACCATCTAGCATTCAGGAAATACAAGCATGTAAACAAATATTAATGTAAGCTTATTATGGATTTGAATAAATGTCACAATAGTCTTGTTGGGAAATAATAATATAAAAGTTTGAAATGCTTTTTATTAATTGGGAAATATTTCATACCTTCTACAGACATGCCAACTTTCAAAAATGAAAAATCGGGAGGACATGCCAACTTTCAAAAATGAAAAATCGGGAGATTTTTAGAAGTGTATCACGAAGTAATCACTTTTAATTACCACAATATTTGCATGGCACCTTAATCCCTTTATGACACTTTGCCAATTTTTAATGAATGTCACACTTTATTAACATGTTAAGCTAAGTACACAATTTGAACAGTTCATCAAGAACGTAAGAAGGAAAAATCGGGAGTCTCCCGCTTAAATCGGGAGAGTTGGCATGTCTGCTTCTATATTAAGAAAAAATATCAGTAGGCACATAATGTTCCTGCAAAAAATATATTCCTATTATGAAGCACTTAACTATTCTGTTTTTTCACTCAAAGAAGTAATTACATAACAATTACTATGAAATTGTAGTGCAGGGGTCAGTAGGAAGTTGTTTTGTTAAGTTCCAGGCCTTGTAATTCTAGTTAACTCCACAAATGCATCTTCAAAGTCAGACAGTTCTGTACCTTTTTACAGAACAGAAAACACAGTGAAAGCCACTAGTTTAAAAATTCGTCAAGTGCATTGAAATTAAATCCGAATAGAGAAAATACACTAGTCATTTTTCTGTGAATTTTTGCTATTTTACGGCAAAATAACATTCTCCAAAATTTCAGCCTCAAATTTTCTATTTCAGTTTTCCCCCAGGAATTTTTCAGTTTTCCCATTTCCAATTTTTTTCCAGATTCAAAGATAACTAGCTGGTTACCATGTCTTACTTTAAAATACTGTAAGGAAAGTTATTACCCCAGAAAAAAACAGAGCTAGAGTTATTGCATCAATGGGATCTATAGATGCCAAGCACCAAAAACACTGCAGAGGTCTTCCATAAAAAAAAAATATCCTGCTCTAAACTTAATTCTTCCACCTCGGAGACCTCAAGCCACAAAAGGCCTCATTCCACCTCCTCTGTGAGAACTAATACATTACTACTATATAATCAACAGACCTATTTGGGCATTTTATTCGTAAGTCACATTAATTTTTGCAGGATTTATCATGGATATCAAATTAAAGGCTGGTAAAAAGACAGCTTTCACAATATTTTTTGGTAGAGTAGGTTGGACGACGAGATTCCTGAATTTTCAAATATAGCAAAGTTTTAAATTAAAAAAATATTTGTATTAGTGTTAAAAATTGTCCATGGCATCCAATGTCCACGGCAAAATCAAAATGATGCAAAGAAATAACATCCAGTATTCTGGATGAATAGCTATGAATAAGTCCACCATTTTTCCTTAACCCTTTGCAATCCTTTTCCCTCAGACTCTCAGGATGTAATTTTTAAATAACCTAGATTTATATATGGCCGCACTAGAAAGAAAAACTAAATTTTCTTTTCATATAAACCCATTTATTTCGATTTGTTACATCAACTTAAGCGTCATTACAATGACAAATTAAATGAAAACTCCAAGAGCCATAATAAGTTTCCTAGATATTAATACAGTAATTTTTATTTATATTATTTTTCCTGATGAGATATTTTTTTAAACATTCATCCAAAGGAAAAGCTGGATTACATTCACATGTCTCGCAAATATAATTTGTCTCTCTTCTTACACCTTTAACTTTTCTGTTAGAACAAATGACAGAATCTTTATGTTTTTTCTTAGGGTGAGACATGAAGCTTTCCATCTTAACGTTGCTCTAGCCCTGTGGATGATTATATAACCCTAGGAGTATTCTCCAGCCAGATCAAGTATCAGTTTCCTAAAACCTAATGTCACGTGTGACATTAGGTTTTCATTTTTTTCTTCTTTGGCATTCTTTGCATAAAATATAAGAATTTACTACACTGAACTCAAGCGTCTAGCAAAATAATTTATGCCACCATTAGAGAGTCTTCCTTATGAAACAAAGCTTGTGTAGTGATTAACTACATCAACTACCCCATTAAACTTCGTATAATTTTTCATGACCTGAGTTTGAGAACTATTTCTTTACCACCACTACATACCCTCGAACACACACAGTCTCTGGTGTGTCCCATTTACTAAGCATTACAGGGTTTGTCCAGAAAGTTGAGTCAATTAAAAAAAATGTATTGAGCCAATCGTTACAATTATTTAAAAAATTTCAAAATAGGCTTCTCCTGAGTCGATACAGTGCTCTCAGCGCGATTTCCAAGCATTGAGGGCATCACGGTAGGCATTCTCCAGAATAGCCTTTAGAACTGTGGTGGAAGCTGCTTGAATACCCTCTGTTGTTTCAAAATGCTTTCCTTTCATTGGTCTTTTCAGGCAAGGAATCGAAAAGAAGTCTGGGGGGGGGGGACAAATCTGGGCTGTAGGGTGGCTGAGGAAGCATCGGGATGCCTGCCTGGGTCAGGTAGCTGGTCACAAAAAAGGGGGTGTGAGCCAGGGCATTGTCATGGTGCAACTTCCAGTCGGCTGCGATGTCTTTTTGGACCCAATTGACCCTTTGTTTGAGTCTCTTGAGCACTTCCACGTAAAACTTGGAGCTGACAGTTTGTCCAGGAGAAACAAATTCATGGTGGGCGATGCCTTTGATGTCAAATAAGACAATAAGCACCATTTTCACTTTGGATTTGCTCATTTTTGCCTTTTTTGGGACGAGGAGACGCCATCATGTGCCACTCGGAAGATTGCCTCTTTGTCTCAAGATCATACTCAAAGATCCAGGACTCGTCACCAGTGATTACATTATCCAAGAATTGGGGGTCACTTCCACATAAGTCCAAATTTTCTTGGCCCACTTCCACTCACTGCAACTTCTGGTCATCAGTGAGCACCTTTGGGACCATCTTCGTGCACACCTAGCGCATGTTCAAATGCTCCGTCACAATATCATGAACCACAGTTTTTGGTAAATTCAACATCTGGGCAATTAAATGAGTACTCAGTCGATGGTCTGAGTTCAAAACTTTGCACACATGAGTCACATTGTCGGCGTTTGTCAAAGTGGAAGGTCTTCCAGCATGGTCTTCATCGGCGACCTCTTCCCGGCCCTACAAAAAGGCCTTGTGCAGCCAAAACACACCACGTCTTGCTAAGTATTATCTTGGTAAGCCTGCTTGATCATATCAAATGTCTCTGTCGCAGATTTACTGAGTTTCATACGGAATTTAATTGCCAACCTCTGCTCTAACAAACACTGCATTTTTTGCTTGCACCACTCAAAAAAACACGTCACGTGAAAAAGCCTGTCCTGACTCTCTAGATGCTTGGAGACAACTGACCAACCCCTCGTTCATTAGCTAGGGACCCCCCCTACCGAATACAGTCGTGGCAGAAAAAATCAGTCCTCTTACTTTCTGGACAAACCTTGTATGACCATCCCCTTCGTTCCTGTGTGCAACTTTATCTCCATTTTTGGCTCCATTTCCAGCTTTGGGTCTTTGATAACAGTTGGATTTTCTTTTGTATTGGGCATTACTGTCCCTGTACAGTGTGTTTTCCCCTTGAGCAATTCCCTTACAAGAGTAATACTAGTGTATTATTTATTAATGAAGAAATCATAGCCTTGTGCATTAAGTTTTGAGATTTACAACCTATCATGAAGTTCTAAAACTATTCAGCTAGAAAAGAGAGATCAGGTCTCACAAAGGTTTCCATGTTATTCCTGAATAATAAGGGACAAATGAATATACATAATCACATTTTGAATCTGAGAGACCATATAAATGAATAACCCAATTTTTTTTACTTTTTAGGTTTGTGAGTGATGAAGTATATCTTTCCCTTGAAACAAAGAACAGCCTCATCAAGAGCAATCTCCCTACTAAGACAGAATCTCCTGCTAAATTTCATTCCCAGATATGACACCGATTTTACTTACTCGGTTCTTTTTCTCAAATCTTTACCTGACTTACAAATACAAAATATTTGCAATAATTTCTTGTGTTCTAAAAAAATGGTAAATGAAACTCAAAACATATAGACTGCAAGTTAAGGTGATTCAATACACCCGCAGTATTTTGTACTACACTGAGATTAACTATTTCCTCTACAATCACATCTTTCCAATTATTCCGGTTTTTTCTGGCTAATTTTATGCCTAGCATAGTCTTTAGTGTCATCCTTTATATCTTTTAACAATATCTCAGTAAAAAACATATACAAAAAGTTCATTGGCACATTCTGAAGGAACTTGAGTTCCAACACATAACTAACTAGGGAAGGGGATTCTTTCAGGTTCTTCACATTCTTTCAGACTCTTCAGGGTCATTCACAGATAGGGCTTTCCACTTTTTTTATCATTTTCCACTATAAACCTTTCTTTCACTAGGTGTCTAGTCTAAATCCACAGTACTATCACATGCATCTCCATTACTGTCACTTGAATACACAATTGTACACCATCGCTTGTCTTAACAAATTCTGCATCACTGTCAGTAAATTCACCCTGATCTTCTGGTAAAGGAAGGGAAGTTTTCCTTTCTGTAGTTTCACCCAGACCAGTAATTAGTTCATCATCCTTGTATGAGTGATCAGAGTACTTTCTTTCATCGTTAATAATCTTGTACAACAGTTTCTTCATTTTCAATGAAAAAGTTATCATCACTGCTTTCTTATTCTTTCGAAAACTTGTCTACATTGAGGAGATGATGTTCTTTCCAAATATGCAACTACTTGTGGGAATACATGCTTATCCAACAGATGAGAAATCATCATTTGCAAAAAAATCCTTCACCGTGACAGCAGCTACTATACCTTTCTAGAAGCATCAGCAATTCTATACCTATGAACTTTAGTCAAAATTTGAGACAAGATAATTGGAGACTCTCCTGGCACACCTTTGACAGAAAATGGTGATTACTACTATGCTCTTCAAAAACTGACTCCATGCTCCCCCTTAGGATAAGGTACTTCCTTTGTGAGAGCAAGGGTAAAAAAAAAGAAAAGGCAGCTAATTGAAAAGAAGAAGTGCATGTAATACGGTGAATAGATAAATACAAATATTAGTAGGTGTCAGCATGAGCTAGAGAGGGTACCTACGGATAAATTATTGATTGCTATTACTCATTTATAAAACAACCCATGCTGCTTAAATATGAATTTTCTTTATTACTCAACCTTGTTTACTCATGATAGCACCAAGTGTTATTGGAAAATACACTAAAATCCTCCTTTCCTTCATAATAAAACATTTGACAGATAAGACGGTACTGATGCTAACATGTCAAGTCAGACTCAACATCTAAATGCAAAAGGTTAAATGAAAGTGATTTTTAAGAATCCATTTAAGGTAAAATCTACCAACAAATTGGATGCAAAAAGCATACTACCACCTACATCACATCTTCATTTGAGTTTTGTCATCCCAATAAATATTTGATGAATGTAAACATTTACTAAAAACAGTAGTGTAATGGCATTTATGTTACTTAGTGGCTGGATATTTTATATATGTATTGAGGGAACTCCTATAGACTATGGAGTTCATAGGAGTTCCCTTCACTTGTGTTGTGGACAAACATGTTTAAAGAAGGAGAAAGTATATTTCTTTTCCTCTGGGTTTACCTTAAATGGAGGGGAAAGCTTAAAATTATTACAATGAATATTATATTTGGGTAAATTCAATGCATATAAATAAGAAGTATACTAGTAATTAGAACAAATGCCATACCTCGTGTTCGGTCATCAGCATTTTCCATAACTTTCCAGGTTCCATCCAGCTTTTTCACTACAGTTAGCCCAACACATGTTTTTTCATGCTCCGTCAAAAGTTCTTTGCTAGGAAAAGCTTTACCACAACTGGTGCATGATGCAAAGCCACTAGGATGAGGAAGTGAGGCACTTTTATTGCTGATATTAGAGTGAGATCCATTTGATGCTTCTTCAGTGTTTGCACAGACCGCTGCATGCATATCCAACATCTGACCATTAGCAAAAACCTTGAAACAATTTTGGCAAGCAACAAAACCTGATTTTGTATGCACAACAACATGTTGCTTTAATCGTGCCCTATTTGTGAAAGTTCGTCCACAGGCAGTACATGTAATACCACCACTACTCTCTTCCGACTCAGCTGGGGACTGCGTGACAACCAGCGGCTGGTTTCCAGGCGACTGAGTGGCACTTTGATTATGATGAAGTTGGTGCTCGGTAAGTAATTCCTCTGATATAAACGTCTTTGAACACTTAGAACATGGAAAAGATTGTGACTCATGCAACATCATGTGTCTCTTCAACCTGGACCTTTTACTGAAGACCCTGTGACAAACACTACAGCTTAAATCGTTTGATACATTCATTCCTGTTCCACGTAAAGACACACTCTCATGCATTTTCTTATGAATGTTCAGCTGTTCAATATTGGAAAAGTATTTACCACACATTGGGCAGGTGATTGGATCTGATGCCAAAAGGTGGTAATTCATATGCTGATTAAGGCGAGAACTTTTAGAAAATATTTTACCACAAACATTGCACTTATGTTCTTTTTTATAAAAATTACTTTTGGCAGCGTGATGAGAAAGAATGTGACTTTGCAACTGCCCAGAACTGGAAAATACAGAAGGACATTCTTCACAATTCCAAGTTCTATTGTGATTGGCAAGCACCTGGTGTCGCAATAATTTTTCTTGAGTTGGAAATATCTGGGAGCAAACAGGACAAACATTCTGCATCATTAGGCCAGTTTGGTTATACTGGTAGGAGCTATCTCCAAATGCATTAGGGCTTTCGTGGATTAAAACAGTTGGCTCCATTACATTGATATTCTCTTCCTGCATTTTAACGTTACTCACTCCCTTACGCGAACTATCTTCAGGATTGTTTGAAGTACTAGGCACTTCAATAGAATTAACCTTTCCTGAATTGGGTCTGACAATAGTGTGGCAAACCATATGGCTTGTCAAGTAAAGTGGATTGGGAAAGGACATGCCACATATTTTGCATGTATGACTGTTATGCACCCTTTTGTGCCCTTTTAACCCATTCATTGATGAAAACACTCGAGGACAGAGTCTACATGGGAAACGTTGAGCTGTTTTACTGTGCAGAGCTGGAACTGATGCAGCAATTTTATATGGAGACTTCACAACAGGGGCAGCAGGAACACCTGGGGGCTGGGGATATCCATATGAAGGGATAGTATGCTTTGCCCTGTTGAAATAAAAGAGATCAAAATTAAATAAGAAAAGTTCATTTTGTAATTGTATGTGATATAATCTTAAAAATATATGAATGAAACAGATTTTGAGTCTCAAAATGGAGTAATACCATGATGACATTATGATGCCAATAAAAAAAAACATGAATCAATGTCATTCCCTAATGCATACTTCCTCGTGACTCCAAAAATAATTTATTATTCAAGATTGATAATTATAAAATATCAATTCCTAGCATTGAAAAATGTGTGCCTTTTCACATAACTAATGGTTCACCTACATTTGACTAAAAGAATAGAAAACGTTCCCCAATAGTTCACAAAAACACTCTGCCATAAAATAGGTCGACGAAGAGGTAAATTCAAGTAAAGTACAACAGGCCAAACTATATTACGTGAAGTATAATTTACTTTATATGTCTTCCTAGCAAGATGTTGGTCTTGAAATCCATTCCACAGAATTCACAAACTATGGTTGCATCATGGACAGACATGTGACGTAACAGACGGCAGCGTAGGGCAAATCTCTTTCCACAAACTTCACAAGGATAGGGCAGATCCCCCGTGTGCACTCCACGATGGAGTATCATCTGGTTTCTTGTGTGGAAGGCTTTTGCACAGAATGGACATAGGAAACGTCTACGACCACCCACAACCTTGGTCAAAATTGTTTGGTTTTCTGCTGATGCCCTATGAAGAGTAAAATTTTGGTATTAAAATTTTCCTGATAAATTTAGATCATTGAAATTTTGCACATGTAATTTTACTATCCCTTTCAAAAGAGTACACAAATTGCGCAACCTACCACATGATCTGCTAGGACTAATCTTGGCTCTCCCTAGCTTGAATTTTCTTCAGATGTTCACAATGAACAAATTTTAAGAAATGTTTAGCATCATGCAGGAAATTAGATATGGTTCATTCAACATCACTTTGTATGAAATTGTCAAGCTCTGATACAAAAAAGCAACACTATAAACACACCACCTTAGTCTACCAGATGCAATTTCTACCAAAAAGAGCAGAAGAATATTGTTTTCCTGATCGCATGCAGTTGAAGAGCCTCATGCACCTCCATTTTTACCTTTACTGTTACATATTTAGAGAAAGATGAACAGAGAGGCAGATAAAGATTTACATAAGTTAAAAAACCTACATGTTGAATTACCTTTATTTATTTATTGATTTGAAATTTATGTTTTAATTAAATCACAACTATGGGTATTTATAGTCGCACACTTGATGTGACATCTTTTAATTATCATGGATAAAGAGTGAAAGTATGCAATGATTAATTATAAGGCCTTTCATCCTACAAACACTATTATAATGAACTGCCAATGATAATGCAGTAATAGAACACTTGGGTAAATCTTTGAAAAAAAACATGTTATGTAAAATGGAAGTACCTAGTAAAAGTACATGGCAGATGTAATAAAGTGTATTACAAAGACATTTAATACATAACTAAAAATCAAATTTAGATATTCTGTTAATTCCAACTATGAATTAAAAGTAATGTTAATTCCTTCTTCCCTTTCCATTTTCTTAATATAAATACTTTCCTAAGAGGGTAGAGTTACCAAGATTAACTTCAAAGGAATAATTCCACAAAGATATTTATTTTCAAAACTTGTTGGTACAAAAATGGTTAGTAAACTTGGTGCAAATGTTGTATACACTTCATACACCAATATTCTCAGTCTGGTGCACTGAAGAATATTTAAGAAAACATCGGAATATTTCCAAGGGTGTAGTCAACAAAATACAAAAAAAATTAAAAAAGAAAAAATATCAAGGATGTGGGCACAATCAACTCACCAAGCTATGCAGAAATCATATCAATACAGGCAGTGAAGAAAGATTAAGAGTGAGTTTACATTTATGGAAGAATCATGAAAGAATTAAACATGAAGATCTAAGTAAATAAAATGAAATAATGATTTTTGGAAGAATGGAACAAGACAAAATCAATGAAAACTGGCTAAACAAGAGTTGGAATGGGGCAAAGGATTATTTTACTTGGAGCATCATCATTTGAAGGCTTATTAAAGGCATAGCTGGCCAGTAAAACAGCCCTGGCAAAGAAAGAAATCATCCTATGACAAGCAAAGTACTGACAGTTAACAACACAAAATTGAAAACAAAAATACTTCATTAAAGACTATATGTGACACATTCTTGCTCTTGTGGTAATGTGACATTGAAAGATGGACATTGAAAGCAGTGGAAAATAGATGACCTGAAGCAATGTCCAAGCTATTACTGAAGAATGATCAATAAATGGACTAAGTAAATCATTCATGAGGAATGCTGTATAAAGAGAACAAGAAAGCAGTCATCAAAACATATCACCATAGAAAAACAAGCAGATTATATACATTCTTAGGCAGTGGTTAGCAGAATTTAAACTACCCAGAACCAGAGCTTGAGTGAAACACATGTAGAAGAGGTTGGAGGAAAGGAAAGAAGGTAGAAAAATAATTAGGGCAAACATGACATAAGATGAGAGATCAGAATAATTGGATATATGTAAGAAGAAGTTGGTTTTCTCTTTGATCTCAATGTCAGACAAAAAGAACATCTTCAGAGCACAAGTGGCCAATTTCTCACCACTGCTCCAGACATTAGGAGGTATTTCAACTTCATTAATAAGAACTTCAATAAGAGATGATATACAAACGAACAATGATACTGCTACAATGAATGCTTACAATTTCACATGGCATCTATGAGCAAGGCAGAGCACCAGTCTTTCAAACCAGTCTCATATGCTACACATTACAATTTCATTAGTCTTTTCATAATGTACGAGGGTTGGTATTTATACTTACCAGCCTAATAATGAAAATACAGTAATTTAATGTTTAAAATGGCTATATTGTTTTTCAAACTATTTTCCATGAAAATCAATATCCTTTTCCATGCACTCAAACCAATTTTCACAAAACTTTTTCCACTCTGATTGAGGTACCTACACAACATGGTTTTTGACTGTATCAACTGCTTCTTCAGGTGCTAAAAAACATTGGCCACGTAACTTTTTCCTGATAAATGGGAATAAAAACAAGTCATTTGGTGCTAAATCAGGGCTGTACAGAGGATGACCCAACAATTCGATGTTTTGGTCAGTCAAATAGGTAGTTGTTTCAGCTGATCTATGGGAGCTTGCTTTGTTGTGATGAAAAACAATCCTTTGTTTCCACTTCTTTTTCCGTATTTTACCAAGCACTTCTGGAAAACAAATACTCGTGTACCATTTTGAATGCACAGTTCTACGCTGCTCTAATGGTATGGTTGCCACATGTCCAGTTATCTGTACAGGACACTGAATTTCAAGTCACTAATCATTATTGAATTAATTCAATTAGATTAATTCATTATTGCATACTCATACTTATTATTGTTCAAAGCTGGCCTAGTCTGCCTACATTTGTAATATGGTTGCTTCTACTAGAGTTTTCATAAAGTGTGTTCCGGACATTCACCTTCAATGAGATAATTATTTCAAATTTGTCACTGCTTTAAACTGTCAACTGTGGCTGATAATACTTTGCATGTATATAATTCAAAATGAACTGTCACAAGTATATTATGTGACTAATTTTTTAAAGCTTTATTGTAACACTGACAATGATTTACAATACAGTCGAACCTTGCTTAAGTAGTACTTTGCATGGCAATTTGCACAGCAAGCAAAATATTGGTCCCAAAAATGATTCTCTTAATGAGCAAATTTTTACATAACGAGTGGCAAGAACTCCCAGAATGATTGCCACTTCAGTTTGTATCTAGCACTCATTCCACTAGCACCTTAGTGTCACTAGTGATCACACATTTCTCCAAATTTGTGTTCAGGCATATTATTCGCCATTTTTTGTGCAGTTTCATCATATTTTGAGCAAAATTTTAAAAATGACAGCCACGGGAGAATAAAAAAAGAAAACCTTGCAATGAAAAGAAAAATCATTGAAAATCAGGAACAAGGTGTAAGCGTAGCTGACCTACCATGCACTTCAACAATCAGTCAACATCAACAATTATCGCTGACTAATATAATTTACAGATTCAGGTGCGATGTGGAGGAACGGCTCCATAATAACAGAGAAAAAGAATCTGTTCATTTGCATTGTCTTCAAGAAAAAGGATAAGACTAAGGGGAAAGAGATGCTTCAAAGAGAGTGGCAAGAACATCTACGCAATGGTTACAAATTTTCAATAATATTGACAGGTTGCTCCTCATATGGTTAAATGAAAAACAATCGCAATGCAACAGTATTAACAAGATTATCATTTGTGAGAAGGGGAAAGTGATTTTTGGTAACCTCATTTAGAAGATGTCAGGATCATCAATTGCTGAAGAAGTATGAAAGCTCACAAGATTGTATTTTACGTATTAGCCTAGTGTGGTAGTGGGTAGGGCTAGAGCCAATATCTTGGTGTCTAACTTCCCTACACTCGGTACGCATCCTACTAAGGTAGTGCGCTGACTGTGGTTCTCCTACTTTGCTCACTGCAAAATGTTAAAATGTGCCCTACAACAGAAAATCCTTGAAGCTGCAAAGTGTAATCTGTGACTAGGTTAATACTGGCAAAAAACCACAAGACAATTGAAATTCATAGGCAACATTGTGAATTGTATGGAGACAGAATAATGAGTGAAGGTGGAGTGAGACAGCAGCGCATTTAAATTAAAAATGGATGCACAAATGTTCATGACAAGGAATGCTGTGGTCGGCCTAGCCTTGTGACAGATGAAATGATGGTGAGAATCAAAGAAAAAATTCGTAAAAATTGCTGTTTTACAATTATATATCCCATACTAGACATGGCTTACAACACAGCGTTTTGACAGTGATGCAGAATTGCATGCTGGTGTAAACAAGTGGTTAAAATATAAGGCGGCAGATTTCTTTAGAGATGGAATTGAAAAGCTTGTGTATCATATGATAAATGCCTCCATGAAGACTATGAAGAAAAATAGTTTTGAAATTTGCTTTTCAAATGTATATAACAAAACTTCGTCTTGTCACTAGGTACATACTTTATTTCAAAACAAAAGTTACTTTCTGGACAGCCCTCGTATTTAAGGGGAGCCCTGCATGGTTCAAAATGTTTACGAGAAGAACCGGCACCCATGACATTGTAAGGCATGGCAGCAGTGAACTTCTTCATTGGCAACTTCAAGAACCACTTAAAGACTCTTAGGGTGACCTGATACATCAGGTTTGTAATTGTGATGAGTCTCTTCTGCAAGAGAATGCTGAAGTGAACCTATATTTGTACACATAACAGTACAAGAGAATGCTTGCTTGAATAGCTTGGCCGCAAGCCAATGAAAGGCTTTTTGATGCTGCTATTTTGCATGTAACCAGCGATTTGAAAATTAAACCCCTTCTTGTTTGCCATTTAGACACCAATTCAGCAGCCATTCAGAAAAACTGACATCTTCACAGAAACCTATCAATTTCACGTGTTGCTACAAATTTTAAACACCAAATCATCAACCAAGAGCTTATGAAAGATGAAAATAATAATATTCATGAGCACTGATTATATATTACATTTAACATTAATTGATTAATAATAGAATTCATTCTAAAAATTCATTAAAAGCTAAATTTTAATTTAAATAAATGCATGAGATCCCAAATTATAATAAAATAAAGGAAGAGCTCCCGCTGAAGCAAAGAGCAGCAGCTGAAGAATTCTTTACCGGTGAACCAAACCAATACAGATAAGTTTGAACCCTCTCCATTACTACATCAGAGGTTAAGTAGTCCCTCAACTGGACATCCAGGTAGGACTAGTAGAGTACAGATTCAAGTGTTAGCCAATTTATGATCAGTACATAAGATTGTCAAGTCATTATTGAAATTAGAAGATTTACAGAATCTCAAAAGCAGATACCCAACACACATGAACATTGATGTTAGGCCCCGAACTCACATGGATGAATGAAGGAAAATGTTTAGTAGTAACAAGCAATAGAAAGGTTAAGTCACCAGGTAATTGCATATGCTAATATTGGAATGGACATTATGAAGGCATCAGAAGGCCACAGACATCATAATGGTACATGTTTATGTATGGACAACAAGTTGTAACTATGTCAATGAAAATGTATGATGATATTGCTTAAGAAATACAAAATATTTTAAGATAGAAAAATGTATGTTTTTGGGAGACTGGAACTCAAATCATTGTTGAAGACCAAGAAGGAAAATGGTACCAATATAATATGTACTAGGAAAATGAGAATGGAGAAATTCTACTAGTTTTCTGTGAACAATACAATTTAAAGACAAATTAACACAAAAGAGTGATGTCAAAGGTTCAAAAACTACTAAACAAGGAAAGTAGATGCGTAAGATACCTCATTATTCCAAACTATACAGTGACTACTGCATATGTATGCTCAGCTGAGATTTAAGAATCAAATACAGGTAGCAAAACCTTTGGAGGACTGATATGAAAAGTTACATAACAGAAACGGAAGAACCAATTCAATTGAACACATAGCAGACAGACATCAACAGCATTTGGGGTATGAATAATTAAATTAATATTTAGGACCAATGTTAAGTGAATATATGCCCGTAAAAAAAGAATGCCCAAAGAAGAGGATATTGTACAATGCGTAACGATGACCCGGAAGACATTTTTAGGGTAGAATTTAATGCAAATGACAGCAGGCAAAAGAATTGCACCTGACACCAGGGATCGATGAAATTTCACCAGAATTAATAAATAAATTCAGGTAGCAAAACTTTGATGCTGCATGAGAAACCAATACTACTATCACAATTCTCCTACCAATATTTACACATTATAAGAAATCAATAGTAAATAATTATGCTGTTATATTGTGCTCTTTGTCATACTATAGTTAAACAACTTGCATAAAAATCATTGCATGATTAATTTTGGTTAAAACTGATAAAAATCATTGCATTACCTGTTAATCATTTTCAAGTGAGTATTTTTCCACAATATGAAATGCAATTTTCCAAATAGTTAAGAGGCAACATCCATTCATGGCAAACTAGTGCTCTTGGTCATATATGTTCTCCTTTAGGGGCATATATCATGTGAATGGATATCTGACCATACTTTGAAACACCTTCATTAATGGCTAGGTGCCTAACAGGTATAAAGCAAGATTTTATATACACTTTCTCTGTTTTATTCCAGATAATGAAGACACGTGCAAATCTATCATTCCGTCATTGAGTCGATCTTGTTCATTTTCACTACTGTGATCTCATGACATGGCATTTATTTAGCATTACCCCAGGAATTATTCCATATTTCATGCAATGGGTAATTTCTTACTCAACTCCCAAGTGTGAATATAATGTCAACAAAATTCTCAAACTCAGCCCTTGTCAGAGACCATTCCTGAGCTACAAGAACATTGTGACCCCAACACAGCATATTTTATCATATGCTCCCATATTATATAGTATTATCAAACATGGTTTAGGCCATGTTTGTCTTCCAAACTTGGAATGCTGCAGCAAACTGAATTCCAATTTCATTATTATCTTAAAACCACTCTCCATATGGTGATGCAAATAGCTAAAAAACTGAAAATGAAATTGGGTAAATATGGAGTTCCACATACGTTGTAAGAATTGGGAATTGAATTGGACATGATAAAAATGTTGTAAATTGTGAGAAAACCTGAATTCCAATAACACAAATATGTAGTTTGACTGTATGCCATACTCTGCTAATGACACACTCCAGCATCAGGGTTGTATCAAAAAGATTTTTCAAGTTTATTCTGAAGGGTATAATCTTTAAATGGTACATTTCATAAGCTCCATGGAATTGTTGTCAGGCAAGAGCAAATAACTTCTATACATGTCCTACAAATTTTCAAAATAAACACTGTATCTGTCAAACAAATATTAAGGTTTTACCTAGAGTGACTAAAGAGATAGTTAACAAACCATTTATACATATATGATGAATTACAAAAAATAATTTGTTGTAGTATCAATGGGTATATAATGATTTCAAAAATATATTAATTTTGATGTTTTTTTTTAAACAAACCACTTTGCTTTTCCACATAAACTTGTAATTCTCATGACCCAGGTTTAGTTATAGCATAACATTATCAGGACCTGGGTCATGAGAATAAAAAGTTTATGTGGAAAAGCAAAGTGGTTTGTTTTATTTAAAAAAAACATCAAAATGAAGATTTTACACCAAGTTATGCTAGAAACTGTTTTATTTATATTCATTTTGTTCCAACGCGAGCATAATCTGTATTCAAAGATGAAATTACAGTTATTTAAACAAGAATTTCTAATTATGGCCACCAAATCAATTATTTTAGCATACACTGCTGAATTTCAACACATACTTTAGCTCTATAAAAATAAAACCAAGGTAATATCTGCAGTCAAAGAAAGAAATAATTCTCAGATAACTCAATGGAAGGCTAAATTTAACTAGTGTCAAATTTTTGTTATTTTAGTAGAAAGTTCACCAATGATAGAAGAAGCAAAAAATATGCAATAGAAGGAATGGCAGATGCAAAGAATCAACGTAACTATTATCAGAAAATAGTACTAGCATAAACATAATGGAGTGCTTAAAAAGAAAATGAAGTTTTTGTTGATTCTTCTACCATTGTAAGATAAGGGTACATCCAGCAGCAGAATATTTAATGGAAAGACAAAATAATGAGAAGATAGTGTTTGGAAGATATAAAAGAATAAAACCATTCAGGCATTTCCCAAAGAATGATAGCTTACTGAAGGATCATTTTCCCAAGATTAATGAAAAAAATCACTTAGTAAATTTTATAGGATGAAAATTTAAATGATAAAAATTAAAGGTTTGGAAAGAAAACTGCACAATATCTTCTTTAGTTAAATAAAAAATTTTGAGGCTCTTAGCAGAACATAGTGAAATGAATTTAATCCCCCAACGTGAAAGCTAAGGATATGAAAAAAATTAAGACTCTTTTCATGATTTTCTAGTATCTCAGTAAATGAAATTTTCAACATGACCAGGATGAGAGAACTCATGTTAGCTTACAGATTATATTGCATTAGCCACTTAAGTACCTAAACCTAAAATGGTATGTACTACACTACTACTGCCACCACCACCATTATACTCATAAACCACACTAATCAAAAAACCTACCAAGAAAATTAATTTATTTTAACTTTTCTCACTACAGCAAATGTTTAAATGGGCATACCAGTAGTAGAAGAATAGGTCAACACCACTCGATGAAATACTCAATGAATTTCACTTACCCTTGTGCCAGCTCAGCATTTACTTCACTGGAAGAAGCCATTTCCTCTTCCTTTGCACCATCATCATTCACTTCTCCTTCACCATGGATATTTTCCTCTTCTTGCTCATCTTCCATTTCTTCCATATCTTCAGGTTCAACTTTTATCCAAGCCGTGCAGGAAGAAGTGTTATCAGATATTTCCTCTGTCTCCTTCTCCACTTCTTCCTTATTCCTCACATTATCTTCTTCATTTTCAATACTTTTCAATGAAGAGACAGACACATGTGAAGACATACTATTTGAATTGGTGAGAGCACTACTTCCAGGACGAGCTATATCAGAGAGAACAACTCGGCATTCACGGATATTAAAACTCTTCACCTCAACCTTACTGTCAGGTGGTTTTTCACGAGTCTTTGGTTTGGTTCTGGGCCTAAGGGGTCTTGCAGAGTCATCAGACAGTGCTGGTGAATCAACAGGCACATATTCTGAACCACTACTCTCAGCCACGCTGTCATCATCCTGAAATGAAGTATCCCTTTTGTTAGCAAGTAGCTACAATTTTTCCTCTACTGATAACTCAGTGTCTTAAAAAAGAGAAATACTAAACCTATACACTCATGCCTCACAACAAAGCCCATTAGCATTCAATGTTCCCAGTCTAACTTGCCTATTTTGCTAATAACCATTGAATGATCATCCTTTAACCCTATTAAAAATTGCTGTGATTAACCAATATACATGGGGGTATCATATTGAAGTAATTATTACTAGGAAATAACAGATATCTGGATAAAAGTTATTCTGCACATTAACTGATCCTTGTGTATAGAGTGTAGATCGCCACCGTCCAGGTATAGAGCATTGGACTAGTGAATGGAGAGCCCGGGTTTGATTCCTGGGCAAGTCCCTCCGGGCATCCTCAGCCCCACCCAAGCTATATGATTTTTCAGGTACCATATCTTTCTGTGAATTTCGCATCATACACTGTTGGGCTTAGTACTGGGTGAACTACCATCACCTACCAAACTGACCTTTGGGTTGATTACCTTTTTTATGGTACATAATATTGTAAATTACAGCCATTAATGTTGATTTGTTTAGTGTCAATAAGCCATTGATTGAAGTAACTTGTAGTATGGATGTAAACAAAAAATACTGGGACCGTAATCTTGAACAAGTTTAAGGTCCCGGTATTTTTTGTTTACACTGATTCACGACCGTAGCTACGTTCCTTGTATATTTAAATGGTAGTATGGAGAAGATGATAGGCTCACAGTGTGATTAACCCTTCTAGTGCAGCTTACTCTTCGGAAACCTATTCCTCACATGCGGTGAACAGGGAGGGTATCGGGTCTCCATAACCTTTATTATACCCAATTTGAAATTGTTGGTAATAGTAAAAATAATCTAGATTCACTCCTTATTAAATGGAAAACTTTTATTAATTTATTTTGACAGTGTTACTTATTTCAGAGTCTGTCCACAGTGCACAGTCCACAAAGAGGACAAAAAGGTACCTTCACAGCAGCGAAAGGGTTCCTTCATTTGAAAGATTGCAGTGCCCAGCAAATCCATGATGAAATGATGGCTGCTTATGGAAATGATAGCCCATCATATAACAGCTCTAAAGAGTAAAAGGAATTTTCAAAGTGACCACATGCCCTTAACAGATAATCCAAGAAGTGGAAGAAGAATAATCACTCACGGAAGATGCTGCCACAGTGAAGAAAGTGGAGGACCTTATCCTATTAAACCGAAGAGCAATCATCCAAATGATCATTAATGAGACTGATCTAAGTTATGACAGCATGTGGAATATTATTCATGAAGAACTGCACATGTCAAAGATGTCAGCCCACTGGTTCCCAGGACTACCTACTCCTTATCAGCTGGGCAGTATAAGGTTATTTTATTAGGTAATCTACTGGTTAAGGTAGGTTTTTGGATAGACACAACTATCAAATAAACATTTTGTGACTCCCCACCTAGCAAACTAATCTATATCAGGTCCCTCTTCATCTCTGTGTACTTCTTTCCTCCCTTCATCCCGTCCAACATCCCTATCCTGTTCCTGCTCCTTCCTCACTTGCCCAACATTCTCCCCTCTATTACCTTCTTCAACATTCCACTACCGCTCAATACGCCTTTCATCCATTTTTCCTGCCTCCATAGGTTTTCTCTCAACAAACCCCTCTCCTCACCCCACCATCTACAGTACTTCCTCATTCGTTTTCCTTTCGGTCCATTTCACTTTCTCCATTCTTCTCCACACCCACATTTCAAAAGCCTACAATCTACGTCTATCCTCCTGCTTCAGTGACCACGTTTCCGCGCCGTACATAGCCACGCTCCATATCATAGTTTTTACGAGTCTTGTCTTAACATCCCTACTTAACGTCCCCGTCATCAACTCCCTCCTCCTTGAGAAAGCCTCCTTGCCTAACGCAATTCTTCTCCTTACGTCCCTACCACTTTGACCGTGTTGGTCCAAAACACTTCCGAGATATGTAATCTGTTCTACCTGCTCTATTTTTCCCCACCTATTTTAATATTTAGCTTAGCCTTTTTCTTTCTGGAAAATCGCATAACCTTTGTTTTATTAACATTGATTCTCTGTAGTGCCCATCATTACATTCTTGGGAATGATAATTGAGGTGGTTTCCTGTTGCCTTCCTCAATAGTGTTTTTAACGTGACACCATCACTTAATGGCCACCCCACTGGGGTCAGATGCCTTTGCAGCTGCCTCACTGAGGAACAGATGCTGCGTGGACTACCTTTCGTCTGGCTCCTAACCTTCGACCTATCTGGCATGGGTGACCCTTCCAGGAGCAATTATTATTACTCCCGCCAGCACAGCTCTAGGGGTCATCGGAACACACAAGCCCTTCCACCACGACAAGGTTGTAGTCCATGGGAGGGAGTATAAGGTTATGATTCTTTTATTATGTATTTCAAATCTGCCTTCTTTTGGACTGGGACAGTGACCATGTAAAGAGGGAGGGCAAGTGTACACTCAACGATACAAAACCCTATTGAAGCGGTCAAATTTTCAATTATGGAACCAGAACCCTGCTCATTGCTGCATTTGATTGGGCTAACTAGTACTACATGACATGTTTTTACAACCAAAATTGAGTCAAGCTGTTATAGGTGAAGCCTCAAGTAACTTCTTACGGCTAATCAAAGTATTGAGGCTTAATTTTCAAAAAAATCACTTCCATGCAAGCCTAGAATATGAATGAACCAGCAGCATCATTGTCGCCAATGTTTATTTTTTTCAATCATGCATTCAGTTGCTTTCCTTAAAACTATTTAATTTAAAAGCATGCATATTAGAAAAAATGAAATCATCAGGTGTGAATGAAACTATACAGGGTTTATCCTTAAAAGTAATAAAACTGTGTCTGGTAAAAAGAATTATTGGTGCACAAGGTCTTCTTTGTAAAAAACTGCATTGAATGTTCATCTCAGAGGTACAAATTTTTCACGAAAATTATAATATGAGCTTCCATTCTGGAACTGATTGAACATTAACTTTGGGAGGAAATTTTCCCTACAAGAAATGGACTTCATAAAGATTAATGCAAGCAAATTTATATTATTTTAAGAAGTTTGCCAAATACTCAACCAGGTTAAAACTTGCATAAGAGTAAGCACTTTCATTTTCTATCATATCATGCAATCTTTAATCACCATAACAACTGTTGCCAAATGGCATAATTGGAAGTAAAAAACCAGCATACTCACTGCATTCATATCGTCATCAGAAAAGGCTTCCGGTGCATCCAACTCATTTTTACCTTCAACTTCTGAGCATTTTTTAATTTCACCCAATTCTCTTGTTTCTCCATCTATATTTTCTTTACCTCTTGCCGGATCTGCAACACATGCAGTTGTTTCACTTGAAGATATTTCACTATCACCTTCTTTTGAGGGAACTCCCTCTTTCAAAGGATCGTTGTCATTGGGTAACACCCCTACTTTGCAAGTCCTCTTGGCTAAAGAACCAGTGGAACCTTCTTGGGCCTCCTTTTCACAACTACCTTTTGCATTATTTTCTCTCTGTCGTTTTCTGTTGACATCCGACATATTTTCTGAAAAACTGGCATCTTTATTAACATGTTTTGAACTATTCTCTAAATGTTCCTCCGAGATGTTTGTACTTAGATTTTCTTTCGCATTAATACTTTTTTCTAAGTCTTCACCTTCAATACTTCTATTCAAACTGTTTTGCAAATCGTTCTCATTACAGTTCACAGACTGCCTCTTTCCTGTATTTTCCTGATTATATTCATCATGAGAATGATTTGTACTTTTCCCAGCATTTCCATCTGTGTTGGAAGGAGGAAGTTTGCAATTACTGGAACTTGGGGTAATAGAAATTGCTCTACACTTGCTCACAACTAGTTCCTTGTTATGATCATAGATAGAGGTTTCATGCACATTACCAGACAATTCAGATTCTACAGGGGATGAAATATTCGAGCTCTTGGATATTACGGTAATCGTGGGAACTGGCTTAACATCATAAGTTAAATCTTCTAGAGATTTAACCGTCACTCTGCCCTCCACTGAAGAACCTGACTTATCACCACCTAATGCCAATGGGCTTTTAAATTTTCCCATTTCACCTCCACTATTCTCATTTTGCTTTGAAGTCTTATTAACATCGACACCATCCAATTTACTTTGCACTGTGTGTACACCTTTCTCTTCAATTTCATTTTGAGAGGTACCACTTTTATCCACAGCATCTTTACTTCCTAACAAATTTTGGGCAGGTAATTTACTTTCAAATGTTGGTGAACCAGAGAAATGCGCATTACCACTTCCTTTACTTTCCTCACATGTTGTGCTAGCCTGCCCAGCCAATGCTGTGCTTTCTTTAATTTCTTCTTGATTATCAGCAAGCCAATTTGAAAAATCTCCATCAGATACAGGGGAGCTTAGAGATACCAATTCATTTCCTTCCAAACCATCAGGAACTTTACTTTTCTCCAGGCCAAACACTGATAAAATACTTTCTTCAGATAATGGTAAATCTGAAGGATTTTCCAATGCCTTGGGTACACCTTGGTCCCCTGAAACAACAACATTTTTTATATCTACACTTAAATGATATGCTTAAAACTTCACAATTTTTCTGAAATACACATTCTGTGGAATCTTGTTTACCTGCACCTTTCAAATTTCCATCTTCCTTTTCTCTCCATGGATGGCAATCATCTGTTTGGCATCCCACCTGAAATTTATAGAAAAACAGAATTATTTACAAACTTAAGCACCCATCGGAATACAATACTAGATAGCCATTAGTTCTAAAAAAAGCTTATTTTATGCACCATGAAAAACAGGTTCAAAAAAGAATAATGACGGAAATGATTATGCAAATAATACATTAATATCAGTTGCCAATTCAAGACAGAGAAACTCATTTTCTCTCCAAGACACACCTTTTATCCTCATTATTAAGCACATTTCTGCCCTGTATTGTTTTCCCAAAAACCACTTTTACTGCAAAATGACCATCATTTAGGTCTATCACCATCTTACTTCATGGAGCAATTTGAACCCATTTCTACTTTAATCAGGGTATTTCCATATATTCAAAAGTAGGGAGAAGTGGAAAAAACAGGTAGTTTCCCTGAATTGTTAACTGCAGTCTGAACCTAGCTTGATAACCTTCCATATGACACAGACCTGTTGCTCTTCTCTCACATATTCACTCTTCACATCAAAGATGCAGAGTGAAAGACTTTTTGGAAAATGAAAAAAAAAACACTTTCAAAACAAAATAAATTTCAGCCAAGATAGTTTTACTCCTGTTGCAGAATGAAAAATTCAAAGAGTTGTTAACTTTAGCATTGTTTCAAGGAACTGCTTAAGGCAACAGTACAACTTCATCATTTATTCTTTTCCTTTCAGTCATTAAGTTATATGAGAGCAATGCAATGGACAGTAATAAAGATTTTTGCATAGTTTACTGAGCAAAAATGGACAGTGAAGTGAAAAATGACTTTGTAAAGTTTTCAATTGAAATAAATAAGAAGTAATTCAGTGATTTTTCCAAATTAGTGGCTTTCAATGTGTTATTTAAGAAGGTAAATAATTGGCATCTTATCTATGTACTGTGGCGGAGCATTTGCACAGTTAATTAGGCCCAGCTGAGAGTATCACAGCATGAAACAACTGCCTAATGATGGCTGTACTGCAACTGAGTAGTAATTTATAGTTACTTTGAAGAAGTATATCATGAAAAATAAATTCTCCACAACAGGAATGGCATTTAACACTAACAGGACAAGTTAGGGCTTACTTATATTTTACTGTTTTACAAAATAAGCATTACATATTTCTCAATTGATAAAAACAATTTCAAAAATTGTATCATTCTTTTCTCCAAACAGTTAAATCTCAAGAAAATATAAATTCTTAGCAGGGCCATTCAAAGCTATAATGAGCTTGCGCTAATAATCGTTTATGTTCCTGAAAAACATTGGATGGTTTTCCTTGCATTATCAAAACACTTGACTGCTTCCTATATTCTCACATCATTATATAAAGTATACCTTTTAAGTTCTGGAAAACATTTAAAATGTTTTCAAAATCCTTAACTCTAATTGCTAAACATTTTCTGGATGAGATGCATGCATTTGATCTTATCCCAGAAATATTACATACAAGGTGTGAGCAAGGAAAGACTGGACTGATTGTATTCTGCGGAAACTGTTCAACCGATTGAAACGAGACACAAGTGTGCCATCTAGTGACACATCTGACAACTATAAGGTGTTGCGTTTGTTTACGTCAAGTCATTACGCAGCAGCAGCAGTACGTGTCTTAACCTGTTGGTTGTTGCCTGCTACGTCAGCAATGAAGGAGCAAGAGGAACAGCATGTGTGCGTGAAAATTTGTTTCAAACTTGGCAAAAGTGCTATGGAGACATTTGGAGTGATTCAGCAAGCCTTTGTTAATGAAGCTATGAATCAAAGCCAGTGTTTTGAGTGGTACAGTCATTTTAAATCGGGCAGAACCTCAACAGATGAAGATTCGCGAAAGGGGTGGCCTTCCACTTCAACAGACCCCAACCATGTCAAATTGGTGAACGATTTGGTTCGGGCAAATCTCTGTTTAACCATGAGCCGAGGAAGTGAACATTCGGTTTTGATCCTGTCAGACAATTTTGACAGACATTTAGGGCACAACTCACGTCGCATCGAAATTTGTTCCGCGGGTGCTGACTGATGAACAGAGACAAAAACGTGGGGACATTTGTCAAGAACTGCTAGATCGAGCCAATGCCGACCCAGAGTTTCTTAAAACCATTGTAACCGGTGATGAAACCTGGGTTAACAGTTATGATGTTGAGACAAAGGCCCAGTCTTATCAAAGGAAAGGTCCTCATTCCGCGCCACCACAGAAGCTTGGATGCCCCAGTCCAATGTGAAGGTCATGCTGGTTTGTTTCTTCAATTGACAAGGGCCGATTCATTATGAATACGTCCCTCAAGGTCACACCATCAACAAAGATTTCTACCTAAAGGTTAGGTTATGAAGAGGCTGGGGGTAGCAGTGAGTCGAAAGAGGCTGGGCACGTGGAGAAACAATGCATGGCATTACCACCACGATAACACGCCAGCTCACATGGCATTCATCGTAACATCGTGTGGCTCCATCAGACTTTTTTTTGTTTACAAAGTTAACATCGACCTTCAAAGGGTGCCGATTCGACTCTATTGTGGAGATTAAAGCTAATTGTACGGTGGACCTGAAGAGGACCCCTGAGGTGGCCAACCAGGCAGGGTTCGAGAGCTGGAAGAAACGTTGGTAAAGGTGTGTCGTCAGCCAAGGCATGTACTTTGAGGGCAACAAGTTCAATTAAGCTGTATACCTTGAAATAAACAGGTTATAAAATCAGTTCGCCTTTTTTTTAATCACACCGTGTATTTTTGACAAAGGTAAAAAACTGACTTTATACAACAATCTGAGATTTTTTACTCCATCAGCCCCCAATGAATTCTTGAGAGTTGACCTTGCTTAAACTCGAGGCTGTATACATGCATCCCTAACCTCCCTTTTTCCACCTGCCCTTTCCTCTCATCTTGCAAGCAAAAAGTTGGGTTTGAGTGAAATGTTTACCAGTTTATTTTTGATTAAGATGTGTCAACGTCAAAAAGTGTGGAAAATCACTTGGTATTCTTTCAATAATAAATAAATTCAGTGCCTGCCACTTAATGATTCTAGGCATTTCCAAATTTGATATAATTCCAAAATGATAGCCATAAATAATATAGACAAATTAAGACACAGATAACAGTGTTTCAACAAGTCAAAAACTCTGATGCAGAACTCCTAAACTCTAAGTGAAGTCAATAAATACAAATTACCCAAAGCCGTACTCTTGGGGGCACTAGTTAGGGGACACGGGGGAGGGTGCAAAGAATAAGGATAACAAAACTGCACACACTCTCTCACTCCGGTATTTGCAGTGCAAATTGACCGTTGCAAGTCACAAACACACACGCACTCAGGGTTTACGGGGGAAAAAAACCCCTCGCCAGGGACCACACACTCAGACAAGGCAAACAAAACCACATGCACTCCTTCACTCCGGTATATGCAGTACAAATTGACCGTCGCAAGTCGCAAACACACACTAACACCCTAACACCCACACTAACACCAACACTTTGCACCCTCCCCCGTGTCCCCTAACTAGTGCCCCCAAGAGTACGGCTTTGGGTAATTTGTATTTATTGCATTCATTCGGCCGTAGTACGTTCCCTTTTGCTTTATCTAAGTAAAGTAATTTATCTATGGTGAGATTTTCATGCACATGAGACATAAAACGTTAAAACTTTTTCATTAAATATTAACCCATCTATATTGCATACTTGAAAAGTAAATTTAGCTGTCTCAGTTGGGCATATAAAGTTAGTACAGATGTGATTGATGGTTGAGGCTGAGACTTTGTGGAAATCCATTGTGAACAGGAGTTTCAGGAAATAACTTTGCAGTTTCCACATAAAATAACTGATTTATTTTCGACTAGTTTCGCTACACTGTAGCATCTTCAGGAACATACAATATACAACGAAATATGTTCTTTGTACGTTCCTGAGGATGCTACAGTGTAGTGAAACTAGTCGAAAATAAATCAGTTATTTTATGTGGAAACTGCAAAGTTATTTCCTGAAACTCCTGTTCAAAGTTAGTACATGTTGAAGCCCAAATCTTGACGATCCAATTTATCCTTAAAAACAGAAAAATAGAAATCATCTACTTGCTGGCCATACTGCAACATCCACAGGAATGGTCACTAAAAAATGGTTATAAGCTAGATATCAAATTAATTAGGTCAAATCATCTGTTGACAAACCAATAGTTTTTAAAATCATTTCAGGCTATACTTTATGGAGAGCCCAAATTGAAAATGAACCATTTCTTGTTCATTTTCCTCAACAAAATTTATTACACACTGACCACGGTTTAACATATAACGGTAACTTTTAAGGTACAATATTATTGATCTACACACAAAAGGAGAGTAGAGTCAATGGGCAGGATGAAGCACAATATTATCATGATTATATTCCCTTCTAAATTATTCCTCTATTCCAATTCCAGTCTACTCCTATCCTATCACCCATCATGCCATTTATTAATTTATGTACTACCCTGGGAGCCAGCATAAAGTTGGGTTCAAGTGATATGTTGAACAGTTTACATTTGATTAAGATATGAGAATGTCAAAACCAGATTTAATAAAGTGCGGAAAACCCTGTGAGCTACCACTAGGGTATGTGGCAGGGGGTGATTACACACCAGACTAATTATTACCCTTACCACAGTTAAGACAACATAATTCTGATCCCTTATCACTCGTGGAAAAAATGACATCTTAAATCTATCTGTTCTACACTTAATCACTCTAATATTATTGAATTGATCTCACCTACCATAGTAAGATGAGGATAATAATACATTTCCAACTCACTGCTAAAGAGACCTCTTTCCAATTTATGCAAGAGCTTCAATCTGTTATTTAACCTTCGCTCTGTGAGTGATTCCCAGCCTAGCTCCTCTAATACATGCATTTTGGATACACTACTGTTCATCATGACAATATTTTACAAATCTAGCTCCTTTATGCTGCACACGACCCAATTCGGCATTTAACCCAACCTCATTAGGATCCCATATATTAGCAACATATTCTAAATGAGGGCTAACAAGTGTAAGATAACATTTCTTTTTTGCCTTTTCATCACATTTACACAGTACTCTTATAATAAACCCCATTTTTCATTAGATTGTCCACATATTCCCCACATGTCCACCCAGGTGAGATCGTGAGTGAGGGTAATGTCTAGGTATGTAATTGAGTCTACACATTCCATTTCGGTGTTCCCAATGCAGTAGGCATTCAGGAGGGAATTCTTTTTCCAAAATTGTATTACCATGCGCTTTAAGTTTAATTCTAATTGCCTAGTGTCACACAAGCATTATATAGCATTAATATCATCTGACAAAGATGCTGGGTCCTCAGGATCACAGATTTCTCTGGAAACCTCTAAATTGTCAGCAAATGTATGTATATCACTATTAACTAGGGAGTTAATTTCGTTAATGTAAATAACGAATAAAAGAGGTACAATAAGACTTCCCTGGGAAACACCTGAAGTGACTTCTACTACATTAGAACGAAGTCCATCTACGACTACCCTTTGTACCCAACCATTCAAAAAGTCCTTAATCCAACTGAGGATACTTTTATCTATGCCATATGCTGCTAACTTTGTAAGTAGTTTACCTCACCTCCTGCCCTGGGGTGAACCAATACCATATGTGGACAAAGAGATATCATACCAACGAAAGTAATCTGTGGAAATCATGTTTGCTGTCTAATAAAATGTGATCACTGAATTTGCTTTCTCCTATGGTGTTCACAGTGTTGGCACAATTAAGCAGAAAATTTTACCGGAATCACATCTAAAGTCTTCTGGTCGGTTTCCATCAACTCGAAGATTCTTACTGAAAAATGGAAAAACTGCTGTCTGCTTAAGCCAATAAGAATACTAATAAGAACAAAGTGGAATTGGGAATCCACTCTTGGTGAACATGCAAGGTCACCCAATGATGTTAGGATGGGTTAGACTTTAGAGGTTTAACCTCTGGGGACATGCTTAAATTGGTTGGAAAATGATGAGGATTCACAATGCAAAGCATCCAAATCCCAGAGATGGCTAAATTCAAATATGTCGATTTTCAACACTTCTTGCACTTAATTCAGAAGTGTTCATAAAGGGGAAATTCCCTTTTACTGTTGGTCTGAATCCCACACAATTAAAATGTTCCATTCGTTAATGCCATTTCACTTGAACTATAAGCCTCTTTAATTTGAAAAGCATGATACTTGAAGGAAATAGAAGTGTAATCTGAAAATTCAAAATAAAATGAAGGCCTGTATATGGACTTATTATGATTTATCTTGGTCAATCCTGGTAACCAATTATCCCACAAATATAATGAAAGATCTAACAGTTTGTAGGTAATCCTATAAAAACTATTGCCTCTAGAATTACTCTTTCCTTCCATCTTACCAACCAAAACACACCATTTCAGAAATGCCTCTGCATATTTTTGCAGACGGATTACACTTGAATTTCTTCCAATTACAAATTATCAAAATATAATTTGGTATTTTACTTCTGAACCCATGCAATCCTAGGTATAAATACTTAATTATATCATTTCTAGTGCCACTTTATGGCTTCGGTTGAGCTAAATTTGCCCCACTGAAATTAAATGTGGCCATAGCCATGTCGGTCAATACTATTCTGTAGGCTTTGGCAGTTTTTGTATGCCCATGTCATACCAGTCGGCCACCATGTCGTTCTAGGAAAAAGTTGGCGTTGCAGTTGTTGGTCTGCTAAGAGCATTCGTCGGTCCCAACGTGCGCACATCTTCTGATATTTCAACTCTTCAGTCAAAATCCTATGATTAGTGCTTCGAGAAACCTCAGGAACAAAAATACAGAGGTCATCGAGAGTGATCCTACGATCTTGACACATGATTTGTTTCAACCTAAGCGATAATCTCATTGGAAGATGACGGCTCCCCACTGCTTACTCCATCACGAATTTCAGGGCGATTAGCAATAAACCTTCTACACCGACGATGGACGTTGTTGACATCCATGCACGACTCTCCATACAATTCCGTCAATTGGCGATGCATTTCGATGGGTTTAACTCCATTTGAACTATAAAAAAGAATAACTGCTCGAACTTCGCACATGGCGGTAGCAGCAAGAGCGATTTCTATCACAATCAGCTGGCGAGACAAGACTAAAGTATAGTTTGTTTGGGAGTGGAGGAAACAATTAACGTAGCAGTACAGCCAACACTCGCGCGTAACGTTTCCCCGGTGGCTTCTGAGCTTTGGAGATCTTACTTAGGCGGATACTCTCAAATTAATTATATTTTATATTGGATCCCAATTATTCTTTTTCTAAATCGGGATTTTTTTCCCCAGAGAAAATAGCACAAATTTATTAAAAATCTTTTAATGCTATGGTTATGAGAAAAAGTAGCAGTTGATAGGTAATATATTATGTTCAGTTTACGTTCGATCTCTTAAAAAAATTAAATACTTACATCAAACACTAATTCTTCTTCTTCTGCAGGTCTCAGCTTCTGATCTGAACTTATGCACATATCTTTGAACTTATACGACCTTTCCGCCTCTTCCGAGCATTCTGGACATATCTGGCTGGAAAATCCATCTTCTGGAGTTATCTAAACAGAAATTGGACATGATAGTTATTCACTCTAGAGAAAAACTAATTCTGAATGTTGGAACAGTAATGAATGCCGCCGGTAGTTAAAACTTTCTAAGCATTAAGTCAATTGGAACGTTATTTTGTCGACGAAATAAATCGCAATTATGGGAAGAGAGACAGGATATTTTATCATTCTAATGGGCAATAAAATGAGATGAAAATTAACCACAGATGAGAGGGGCGAAGTACTCCTGAACTAAAAACAGGATTCGTTTGTAGTATATAAAAAACCATTTGCATAAGAATTCACCAACATATATTAATTTAACGAAGGCAACTTTTACATAAACATGCCGAAACATATATAACGCAATATATAAAAAGAAATTAATTTTCAAGGTATTTTCCCAAACGTGCATTTATTATTAATATTTATTATTAACATTAATCTGAAAGAAATTTAAAAACGAGTACAATAAAGGTAAAACCACTTTTTAAAATTCATTGCACATCGTCAATTAAAGTAAAACTTAAGTTCGAAAAGTTTATGACTTATCTTGAAGTAATACTCTTTTCCATCATCCGAAATTCCCTCACTTTCACCTTCAGCAAATTACATTAAACAATCTATGCACGCCCGTGCACATTCCGCTAGTGTACTATTCGCCAGAAATTTAAAACTACATAATATAATAATCACGCTCACACCTTTGAAATTAATATGACATTTAACTTTGGAGATATTTAAAACATCCGGAAAGAAAAGTATTAATCAGCAATATCAGGACGACGCCATCATCACTTACCTCCACGCCGACACATTTTTTCACCACAGCAGCATAGTTAAAGGGAATTTTCTCACTCACTACCTCAAATATAGAAATTAAGCCGCTTTTTTCTTGTAAACAACAACGGCAAACTTCGGCAGTCGACGCAACCGACGCCATGTCACAATCACAAAAGGCGACTAGGGCTCTACTGGGAAACAAGGGAAGTATTCCGCCGAATCCACCCGCGAATGCATCCGGAGCACTCAGAGCCACCTGGCGTGGCCTTGCAATAACAAAACGTACGGAAATATTAATTTCCTTTAATTTATTCATGACAATGGATCGGTGCTTTCAGTCTGCAAACATTTTGCTAAAAAGTGTTCAATGAAAGCATTAGAGAAAGCATTCGGTGTACCCTTGAACCACATGTCAATTATCGACGCACGTCAAAAGCGCAGCGAGAATTCTTTCCGCGTGTAAAATAAAAATCGATATTTCAATACTATTAGTTTTCAGTTATCTAGTTTATTCTATATTTTTAAGTCAATACCACCCCTTCTACCGTTGTCATACCGTTGTTCAACTTAGATTCCATTAAAATACTACAGCTTGCAACACGTGGACATTTGGGTGCTCGCATGTATCTTAAAATATAATTTTATTTTTATACATCAGAGCAATTTGCTCATAATAGTTTAGATGAAATTTAGTTTAGATTCGACGTATTCGGTGGGCATCCATGATTTCAGTCATTCGCTGGGGTTTTTTTTCTGACGCTTAACAAAAGTATTATAATTCTTTTTACGATACCATATTTTTTTAATTCTTCATTTTTTAAAATACGGTTGGGTGCACCTCAACTAAGTTTTCGTATTCATTGATTTTCCGTATTGTTTTTTACCATAAGGAAAAGCTTTCAAAGAGATTAAAGAAGAGAAATTCTAGACTTTTTACACCCACTTTAGTAAGATTACCAAGTTGACAACTATTTTGAGATTGATATCTCTTCAGGGGCTCACTCAATAAATACATGGAGTGATTCGTTACATGGTGCAGTTTGTTTCGTGAATTTTAAACTGCATAACCCTAGTGATATTATGAAGATGTCCCAGGGGTTTTTAGCAACGAACTATTGTAAAAACAATTTGAGAGTGGTTACAACAGGAACATGCACAAAAGAAAGAGGGAAAAACTACCCGATGAAATTTAGGAGTGTTCAACTCATATTCTATGCAAATTTTGAGAAATATCTCTGTATTAAGACAAAAACAAGCATTTTTGCAGGTTCGGTGAACGTAATGTGGGCATTTAAAGTTTTAATTTTTCCCTAACAATAATTTCCGTCGTCGAAACAGAATATTTCCAATTTCTTGAGATTGTTTTTTCCAGATTCCATTTTCTATAAATGCTCAATTTTTGGACTAGTAAGAGTTAAGATATCAATTTTTTCGATTATTTTATTCTTGTAACCCTCCCGTTTGACTACGTATGTAGCTTTGACATGGTGGAAGAGCTCGCTTGCTCTGAGGCCCCAAGGCCTGCGCTGGCAGCAGCAATGGTATTTGCTCCTAGGTAGCAATAGGACAAAGGGTAGAAGCCAGACGAAGTCCTTGCAGTGTGTTCCAGTGAGCAGTTCACCAAGGCGTCTAACGCCATTGTTTGGTTTGGCCATTTAAGGTGATAATGTCAAATTAAAAGCATTAATGATTTAGATTTACATTTTTTTAGATTTTTATGTACCTAGTACCCTGTAAGCCACCACCACGGTGTGCGGCAGGGAGTCATTACACATCAGACTATCCTTGACCGAAAACACCCTTCCCTCCCAGCTCTGTTGGACAAACATTTTATTCTGATCCATTCTTATCTTTCATGGGAAAAATGACATCTTCAATCGCCCTGTTCTGCATTTAATCTCTCGAATTTTATTGACATGAGCTCTCTTACTGTAGTACATAGGGCTGATAATATATTTTCAGCATAATTGCTAAAGACACATCCTTTCAATCCATGCAAGAAATTTAATCTGTAATTTAATCTTCGCCCCGTGAGTGATTCACAACCTAGAAGCCAGGGGGAAAACCTTCAATGAAATATCTTCATGTTTTAGGAACTACAAATGATCGTGGACAAAAAGCAGTCGAATTCTACAGAGTTAGAGCTTCATCTTAACTAACACTTGGTTCAAGCATCATCAAAGTCGTAGGCACGCATCGAAAATGCTGGGAGAAACAGGCAGATACCAGTCATATTATACAGTGATTAGATGCTGAAAAAATATCATCAACCCGCACAGCTTCCCGGGTTCGGATGCAGTTGCGGTTCATAATTTAGCTTTCGTGAAAGGAAATTTAAAATGTAAAAGAATTGCGGGAGGTAGGGTAGTGTCAAAGTGGAATATTGAAGGTTTAGCGGGATTAAAAAGAATGGAGTGCCAAGAAAAATTCATTAATATCTAAATTAGGGGAAGGGAATAAAAACAGCGGGGAAAGGTGGGTACAGGGAAGGTGGGAACAGGATAGAAGAGCGGCAAATGAAAAAATAGGAATGGTAGAGAATAAGAGAAATAAGAATCTATGGGGAGCGGAAGGTTGCTTAAGCGGATGGATTAAAGAAGAAAATGTGAAAACATAAAAATGGAACTGGAGGAAGTAATGAACAGAGCGCTAAAAAATAAACTTAGACGGGATCTTAAACGGCCAAGGAAATGAGGTGTAGAGATCAATATGAGGATCTGGAGAAATTTCAGGTACAGGGAGGAATAGAAGCGCAACTAGGCTACGTTTGAAGGCAAGGGGATTCATCAAGGGAAAACCATATGCCATAAGATATAAAACAGAATAGTTATTTGTAGAGCAAGAATATATCCAGGGAAGGTGGAAAAAATATTCGGAATAGATTTGTGGTAACGATATTAGGGCGGCCAGTTTAAAAATGAAAAGGGAATGTGAAGTGGACGAGGATAGCTTGGGCCCATAATACTTGACAGCGAGGTAGAAAAAACACTTTAAGGGATGAATTCGAACATGTCAAGATTAATAGATAATAACCCCGAAGAATTACCATGGAAGAAAGTTTAAGGGGAACTGAAAAGAAGGGACTCTTTCAACATACACGTACACCAGTTATTTATGAAGACAGGGATTTTACCAGAAGGTTTCCTTGGGTCAGTTATAACCTCCATCCCGAAAATGTGTAAAGCAGCTATATGTGAGGACTTAGGAGAAAGTTAATGGAAATATTTCAGAATATGGAAGCAAACTGGTGGGATAGGCGACTTCTTAGAAACTTAGATATGAATCAAACGGTACAGTTGAGGGGAGCAGAAGGTGAATCCGGATGGGCAGTGACAGGTTGAGGCGTAAGAAACGGTTTACCGTTATCGCTGGTACTGTTCAACATATACGTACGCGCTGAAGATATGCCAAGGGTGACACGGGAAGAAGTTGAGCTGGAACCAAAAGTGCATGAATAAGTGTGTTAGGTTTACGGATGATCAAGCAATAACGAATCAGACAGTGATTGCAGTTGCAGTTAAGTGACTTACAGGAACAATGGGGGAGGAATGGGATGATGATTAGCCACGAGAAAACAAAAGCAATGAGATTCTCGGGAAGTGAGAAAGCTAAGTATAACATTAAAAGATGAGTGAATGAAATAGAGTAGGCGTAGAAGTTCATGTATTTGGGCAGTATTTTAAAGGGAAAGGAGATTGTAATGGGTACATTAGGAGGCGCACTTAGGGTCCCATGGTGTCCTTTGACGGAGGATTTAAGTTTTCGGATTAGAATATAGCCAGCTGGTGCCAAATCGGGACTGATCTTCTTCAAAGTGTTGCACAAGGTCTTCGCAAGCAGCCTCTCGACTCTGCTCTTGGTCGTCCGTCAAGACCTTCGGGGCGAGTTTAGCGCAGATCTTTCGCGTAGCCAAATTTTCAGTGACGATGGTGTGCACTGTCATCTTATCATTGTCAATACGATCAGCGATCATGGACTCACTTAACCGACGGTCTGCATTCAGCAATTCACGCACACGATGCACGTCGTCGGTTCTTGACGTCGACGGCCGTCCAGCGCGGGGCTCGTCTCTCTTGGGCATCTTTGAAGAGCTTGTGCCCCTTAAAAAGTGCACTTTGTGCCATACTTTCATCCTTGAACACTTGGAAAATCATGCCCAACGTCTCCGTACTCGATTTCCCCAGTCCAACACAATATTTGACGGCGTATCGCTGTCCAATCGTTCTCACCATTTTTCGCTTGCACCGAGTCACTCGACAGGGGTCCTCTAAATACAGCCCTATCTAGCCTGAACGAACGCTCGTAGGCGATTGGCGCTTGTTGAAGGTCAGACCCCCCCTCCACCGAGTCTGAGCGATGCGAGTGCGCTGCAATGTACAGTCACGTAAGGACACAATTGTTACAGATACTTTTTATACAAACCTTGTATGCTATGGTTTGGCACACGTGTAAGAACAACATCGTAAATTCACAGTTTCCCGGGACTAGATATGGATTCGGGTCATAATTTAGTGCTCTCGAAATGTAATGAGAAATGCATGAGTACAAACATGAGAAGAAGAGTAAGAAAATGGTTTGTGGAAGTTTTAAGTGAGAAGAAAAATAGAGATAACAAGAACAAGTTGGTAATATCCAAACGAAGGGCCACGTGAAGGTTGCAAAAAAGATTTTCTTGGAGAAGTTTCTTGAAATGAGGATATTTAGCTCTACGATCTCGTAAGCGAAAAGGAGGATAATAAATGAGAAAAGGTTTAGGAAGTCATGTATCAGAGAAAAGATGTTTGGGGCACAGGCGCAGAAAGGAAATGGAAGAACGTAAACAAACAATTAGAAGAAGAAAGCACGAAGAGCTGATTGTAAACTAAAATGTGAACATAACAAAGAAAAATAATGTGGTGGAGCCTATAGTGTGGGGATATGAAGAGTTCACAGAGAGAGGGTAAAGTGGATGTTCTGTACAGGAAGTGGAAAGAATTTTCAAGGGGCAAAAAAGAAAAATCCGAGTACACTGGCCAAGATACAACTAAATCGAAGCAGAAGAGATTCAGGAAAAATGGAAAAAACACACAGGACTATTAGGAGTACTGACTCCAGGAGAATATGTTTAACATGCAAAGAGAATATGATATCGATAAGGATTTTTTAGAACAGTGGAAGGGCAGGGGGGGATAGATGATATCCCTAGAGAACTACTAAAACATCAGGGAAAACGCGAAAGGAAATATTTTCAGCGACTATAAAAGAGGTAGGACTACAAAAAGGAAAGTATCCGTGATTCCCCACTAACAGGGCTGTGAATATCTTGGCTAGAGATCAATGCCATTCTTGATATTGTTCTTATTTGGATAAATGCGTTGTATTATAGTATATCTGACAGTTAGGCAAGTACATTACTAGCAACTATTAAATGGTTAGGATTGAAAATTACCATTGCAAAAAAAAGAGAAAAGAAGGGTGAAAGGAAAAAAACAGCATGTGAGGACGATGTGAAGTTAATTTTGCATACGTCAAAAGTAGTATTTAGGATCATCAACTTAAGGTTGTGGAAGAAGGAAAAATCACTACTTAGAGAAAGAAGAATATGGGTTCTGAACGGAGAGAGGCCCACGATGTTATAATAGTAGTGTGATCATGAAAGGAGTATAAAATACAACTGGGAGGTATTTGTTGCGTTCCTGGATCCCAAGGAGGCGTTTGAAAAAATAAATAAGATAAAATGAATGAACATATTGCAGAAGATAGGGTTAGACTTAGGGACGTCACTTATACACTTAGGGACGCCAATGTCTCAGGCTGCGCAAGTTGGGATAGTGGATGGGGAATCCGGATGAGCAGTGATAGGCAGGGTGGTAATGTAGGACTTCCCATTACTTATCAACGCGTACGCGAAGAAAATGGTTGCGGAAGCCTGAGAAGGACTAGTGGTGCGAATATTTGCAGATGAAGGACTCATCAAAGCAGTTAGAGAGGCAGATAATCAAGCTTTAGTTAACCAGTAAGTCAGGGGATTGCATTCATGCTGAACTTATTACAGGACCAGTGTGGTGGGTGTGGGATGAGAATCGACCCTTATAAAATGCAGCTAATTAGACTTTCTCAATAAATAAGATAGGCCTAGTTAATTAAAATTAGCTAATTTTTAGTAAAATTGGAGGGTATACGCCAGAGCATAGATCGGTTACTAGGAGAAAATTTTAAAAAAATTGATTTAAGATGCTTTCAAAGAGAGAGGAGATTTGGTAACAAGGGTTTGAAGCAAAGATATAAAGAAAAGATCAGTGAAAACTTTAATATGGAATTCACATCCTGCTACTTGTCTCTCTTTGGGATGGTATTCTTCAGGCATAACTTCTTCATAAATAGTTGAATCCATAAAATCTCTGTCTTTCACGTGATTAAAAACGCTTTAGTAGTCCTACCAGAATGCTATACATTGCATCAATGATTGCTTTTAATTGTCTTCGGGTGCCGAACGTGAATGTAGCCTGTATACCTATCATGTGCCGAACATGGCTGAGAGCCGTTGAACTTAATAGTCACGCACTGTTGTAAGTCAATGACGTTCACAAAACCTCTTGCCATGACACTAAAATTCAGAGGATGGCATGAAAGTCAGCCGGGACCAAATCGTGAGAGTAGGGTAGATGGTTCAACAATGACACGCCCCTTGTTTTCGAAAACAACAAAATTTCACTCGAACCGCGGATCAATGGTCCCGTGTAAGGTGTCAGCTGCCTCGGTCAGCAGAATATGATTGCATGCGCTGAATTATGAGCCACACACACTCCATGTGGACATGTGGCAGTGAGTATTGATTGTGATACCCAGATGTACGGATTATTGTGGATAACTGGTCTCTGGTTATCGTTTCTTCTATCGAGATTTCTTGTCACGCACTGGGTACTCCTTCCGGAATCATGGATTATGTTTTCCGGAACCTCTAGGAACCCACGTTTGAGATTAAACTCTACGGTGGGACATGATTTCAATTACAGTTTTTCAGTGTTTAAAATGTCTCGTGTGCACATTCCCTGGGATTTGTAGCTTGATTTTCTCGCAATTTTAATATGCCTCTCATTATGTTTCAACGTATTGTATATACCAGTCGACATACAAAATTATCCACATGTGTATACTTAAATACACCCCAAGTGATGCGTCACCTTATTATGAAGTAGCACATAGATCATATTTAAGTCTTAAGTAAGAAATGGCTTATTTCTGCTAGTCATCGTAATCCAACACGGTAATATCATGCCTAAGTTTATCGATGTTTTATATAAAACATGAAAATACAGATCAATTCTCGAATATCCTTGCATAATAAGTACCTAATAAAACAAATATCTCAGCAATCATTGCCATTTCATCCTAGGGACATTATTGTAAATCTCTATATTTTTTCCCAGACATTACTCCATCACGGAAATCAATCGATCATGGTACAGCGGGTATAGGTAGAACTCACCTCATACTAAATCCAGCGGCGGATAAAATTCAGAAATCAGGATTATGGGGGGCAGTTCCTTCCTATTGGTCCCCTGCCGCTTCACAGGCAAATCTAAAACCCAGAATAATCACACATTTAATGTAGAGAGGGTACGTTTTAAGGCACAAACGCGAATTTAAATACGGTGCCCTAAGTTCAGTGGCCAATCATTTTAACCACTGAGCTAAGATCCTAACAATTGGTGCATTAAGTTCAAATAAAAGCATAAACGATTCAAATGTCTCTGTATAAAATTCATTTTTATGAATAATTAAAATTGGCAATTTTCCACAAAATAAAATTTTATTAATACCTGTTTAGATGCAACTAAATCATCTTATGATTATAAAATCTTATCTTATTAAATTAATCATGATATTCCACCATATCACGCCTGAAACGTCTCTTTTTATTCTTTTAATTTTTATGAAATAACGATTATTTATTGTAAGGCAATCTACCTGTTAAGGTAGGTTTTTGGATGGACACAACTACCAAATCAATATTTTGTGACTCCTAACAAAACACAATCCAGCTACCTACTCTACAATCAGGTCCTCTTTCATCTCTGTGTACTTCCTTTCTCCCTGCACCCCATCCAACATCCCTGTCCTGTCCCTGTCCTTTCCTCGTTTGCCTAACATTCTCCCCTCTATTACAGTCTTCAACATACCACTGCCGACCAATAAGCCCCTCATACATTTTTCCTGCCTCCATAGGATTTCTCCCAACAAATTCCTCTCCCCACCCCCCATGCCTAGTACTTCCTCATTTGTTTTCCTTTCGGTCCATCTCACCTTCTCCATTCTTCTCCACACCCACATTTCAAAAGCCTCCAATTTACGTCTATATTCCTGCTTCAGTGACCACGTTTCCGCGCTATACATATATAGCTACGCTCTATATAAAGGTTTTTACGAGTCTTTTCTTAACATCCCTGCTCAAACGTCCCTGTCATCAACTCCCTCCTCCTTGAGAAAGCCTCTCTGCCTAGTGCAATTCTTCTCCTAACGTCCCTACTACTTTGACCGTGTTGGTTCAAAACACTTCTGGAATACGTAAACTGTTCTACCTGCTCTAGCTTTTGCCCTCCTATTTTAATTTTTAGCTTAGCCTTTCTCTTTCTGGAAAATCGCATAACATTTGTTTTATTAATATTAATTCTCATCCCTTATGTATCGCACTGAACCTCCAATTCACTCAGCAATGCTTGCAATCACTTGGCTGACTGACAAACTAAAGCTTGGTCATCAGCAAGCCTAACTGATTTTACGAATTCCCCGCCGACTTTCATTCCTACCGCCAGTTTTTCCCCTGCCTCTTTTATCATTTCCTCCAGATATACGTTGAACAGCACCGGCGATAATAGGTAATCCTGCCTTAAACCTCTTCCTAACACTGCCCATCCAGACTCCCTGTTCCCCACACGCACCTGAGCAGTCTGAGAAAGGCAACATGTACAGGTTGCGGATTAGCCTCCTCTCCCTCTAATTTATTCATATGTTCTGCAATATACTCATTAGATTTTCCCAATTCACTCTATCAAACGCTTTTTTGAAATCTACGAAACAGGCAAATACGTTCCGATTGTATTCTATATTCCTCTGGATTAGTAATCTCATTACTGCAATGGCATTGTCACTGGCAATGGCAATCCACGTGTGCCTCTCACCTTCCTAAACCCAAACTGATCATCCCCTAAGTAATCATTTTCCTTGCTATCTATCCTTTTGTTGATGATCCTGAGAACCATTTTAGCTGCGTGGGATAACAAACTTATTGCTTTGCAGTCCTCACATGATGTGGCACTTACCTTTTTCGGAATAGGAACTAACACTGATCGCACCAAGTCTTCCGGCAAGATTCTTTCCTCATATATACTATGAATTTCCGATATAGACACTTCCTCCCACATTTTCCTAAACTTTTCAGTAGCTCCGCAGGAATGTTGTCTAACCCCATGGCCTTGTTAGATTCACCTCCCTTAATGCCCTTTCTATCTCATCGTCGAGTATGTCTGGACCTAAGCTGTCTCCATGTACGTTATGTTCCTTTTCTATGTCTAACCTTGTTGACCTAAGTTCTTCACCATACTAAGTACTTCTATATATTCCTTCCATCTCTCTTGGATCTTTTCTGTGTCAACTACTATCTTACCCCACTTATATCTAACTGTTAGCACAGATATTAACTTCTTACTTCCCGATAGTGATTTAACCTTGCTGCATAGCGTACCAATTTTACTCTTCCTTCCTCTGTTAAATTTCCATATCCTCGCACTGCGTTGTCCACCATGCTTCTTTTGCTTAATTTGTTGCCTGTCTTAATTTATTATTTAACTCTTTGTACTTCATTTTACCTAACTCTGTGTTGACATTCTTCCATTTTCTTCTCTCATCCATCTTTGTAATCATCTTATCCATGATCCAAAGTTCCCTTGTCCTTTTCCCGTTAACGGTTCCTATAGTGTCTTTTGCGGTTTTCGATATCCCTTTCTTGATACATTCCCATTTTTCTTCGATAGTATTCAGTTCTTTATCGTCATCCAACATTGTCTCTAGAGCCTGCTGATACTCCTTGCTCGTTAATCCAGTTAATGCTTCTACATTCCTTTTTCCCAACCCGTCGCCCTTGCCTTATCTTTTTGAAACGGACGTTACATTTCATAACATCTCAATTGTGGTCAGAGTCCGCATCCGCTCCCGGGACGCTGTGCGAATATATCACATTGTTCCTAAACCTATGCCTAACCAGAATGTAATCTAACTGATACCTTTCTGAGTCACTTGGTATTTTCCATGTATACCTACGCCTTTTGTGGTGTCCAAACCATGGGTTGGTGTTGACTAACCCCTGTCTCCTGCAGAACTCAATTGCCTTCTCCCCGCGGTCAGTCCTCGTGCCTAAACCGTAGTCCCCCACCTCATCACCATTTCTTCCTTTGCCTACCGTCGCATTCCAACCCCCATCTCTATCAATTATTTCCTGCAAGAACGTTCGCGATTATGTCCTCTGACTCATCGTATATCCTATCGACTTCTTCCTCCTTATGATTGCTCGGTGGCATATATACCTGAACAATGACCAAGTTTGTCGGTTCTGCTTTTATCTGTACTTGTAATATTCTATCCGTTGCTTGTTCTATGTTGACTACGCTTCTTCCTTCCTCTTTTTTTAAATATTATGGCAGAAATAACGATATTGACTTAAAATAATCATTCTGTTCCTAACCAGTCTTTCTCAAGTTGCCATGAAATTAAGCCAAAGGCCTGTGATTCTCTATGAGGTGAATCAAATGAAGAAAGGTTTCCATGAAATACCGTGCACCTTCCTCTAATATGTCGTCAATATGTACATCTAGAAACTATCTCCTTTTTTTGTCCGCATCTCCTTTTGAAGCGTAACTACGTAATAATGGCGGATGTTTCACAATGACATAATGACTTCAACTGAAAGACTCGAAAGAAACCTCTGCCCGAGGGAATAAGGTGAATGTGAGACATCTTTCTTCTGCTGTTGGCAGGAAAACACAAACAATCGAAAAAAATGTTTTATTAATTTCCCTCCAGAGAGGAAACAAGGCGGACGGCGTCAAGTAATGATCTCATGAACCTCATTTTTTCGATTTCACGGAACATTAATGGCAGCATCGCCTACGTTACTACATCATTAAAATTTAATTTACCGCAGATAGCGCTACCATTGAAGAGCTAAATCAAGTACGCGTATATTACCGCCTAGGCTACTCGATCTCTTGTTGGCAGGTAGCTCGCTAGCGTCCTTTACCAACTGTAATAAACGCAAGAGCATCTCGTCCTGGTGTCGATGCACCCTTATCGCCTCTTCCCCTCCTTCCTGTGGCTAGAGCCAGCACTCGTGAAAGCGTCCAAGTTTTGCACACTTGGATGACATTCGCGACCTCCGCTTGCAGGGAGGAAAGAGAGTCAAGCGTACTCCGGACGAGCGAATTTTCATACCGTGAATGGACGTTTCGTAAATGCCGAAAGATAGGCGCCCAGTCCGTTCTATGAAGATGGACTGTTGTCCGCTTGGACAGGGCGTGAGAGGGAGAGAGAGAAAGGGTAGGACGTGTTCTCAAGATTGAAAGCCGGCGTGCAGTTGAGTGCAGGTGTGCGACTGTTCTGAATTTGGGCTCGGGAGATTATCGAAATGTCCCCGCATTCCAAAAAGTGCATATGAATAGAAAGGTAAATTCAATGTAATGTGAAGAACTGCCAAGAACGAATGCGTCAACGAATTTTGCTCATCAAAATGAAAATCTAATTTATACATATTTTATTGATGAGTACCCCAGTATGAAACACTCTGTCCAATGCATTTGTCAGTTTTGGGTGCGTTTACTGAACTAATGAGCATAAACATACAAATTTTGTCATTTCACTTTACATGTTCACCATATCACCATCTTTTGTGATTTTCTGCCACGCATTGAGCATACATACTTCCAAAAAACTCTTTTAAGTTTCGTTCGACTAACTGAGCAAGTCGTCCGACACTGACTGGAGACTTCACTTTATTTGTCGACTTTATGTGTGTTTCACTGAGACGGCTGTTGAGTAATGTTGACTATATTAAAAAATAAAGCAATATCAGGCAGTCCGTCATTACTCATTGGTGGCTATGTGTCTTTTTCAAGAAGAATTGAGACGATAACCATTCTCATCAAAATTAGATTGTCGCTTGGCTACAATTATTCAAATTCAATTATTTCCCGAATCAAATGAGGAAAACTTAGCCCAATTTTGCCAAAAACTTTGTCCTCTTTATTTGCTTATATGTGTACCCTGCAAGCCACCACCACCACCAGGGTGTGTGGCAGGGGGTGATTACACACCAGACTAATTTTGACCCCAACCTGTACCCCGACTGTCGGACAACATAATTCCGATCGCTTATCGTACGTGGAAAAAATGACACCTTAAATCTATCTGTTCTACACTTAATCTATCTCATTTTATTAACATGATCTCTCCTACCGTAATACGATGGGGGCAATAACACCTTTTCCAAATCACTGCTAAAGAGGCGTCCTTTCAATTTATGAAAGATCTTCAATCTGTAATTTAACCTTCTCTCCGTGAGTGATTCCCAGCCTAGCCCCTCTAATACATATATTTTGCCTACGCTACCAAGTTTATCATGACAACGTTTTACAAATCTAGCTGATTTACGCTGCACACGATCCAATTCGGTAATTAATCCAAATTCGAGAGGATCCCATCTACTTGCAGCATATTTTTAATGAGACCCAACCAACGACATATAACATTTCTCTTTGACCTTTTCATCACATTTACCTAGTAATCTTCTTATAAATCCTAATTTTTTGTTAGCTTGTCAACATATTTCCCGTATGTGTTTCACCCAGGAGAGATCGTGAGTGAGGGTAACGTCTAGGCATGTAATTGAGTCTACATATTCCATCACGGTGTTCCCAATGCAGTAGGCGTTCGGAGGGAATTGCTCTTTTTCCAAAAAAGTATTACTATGCACTTTAATTGTCAAGTGTCGCACCAGCAGTGTTTGTATTTAGTTCATCTGATAAAGCTGTTGTGTCCTCACGATCACGGTAAACCACTGCATCGTGGGTAAATAAACGTATCTTACTGGCAACGACGGAGTCAATGTCGTTAACGCAAAGTAGGAATAAAAGAAAAGAGGTCTAAGAGGTCCGATAACACTTCCCTGGGAACACCTGAAGCAACGTCTACTGCATTTGAGCTAAGTCCATCTATGACTACTCTTTGTAACCGACCATTCAAATAGTCTTTAATCCAACCCTGGATACTTTATCTATGCCATATGCTTCTAGCTTTGTAAGTAGTTTACTATGAGGTACTTTGTCAAAGGCTTTTTTAAAATCTAGAAAAATCGTGCCCATTGGAACATTGCTCTCTCCCGAAGTAAGAGTATCATGAGCAAAAAGCGCAAGTTGTGTCTCGCAGGATCTACCCATATGCAGGTTTTTAATTAATAACTCTTGATCATCGAGGTGTCTCACGATCGAACTAGCAAATATAGTATGTGTTCCATAACCTTGCACGAAATGTATGTAAGGGATTTCCAATCACTGGGAACCTCGTGATCTACCAGAGACTTCTTAAACATGATTTCTTGATAAGGTGCAATTTCCGAAGCTTGATCCTTCAATATAAGGGCGGCTATTCCATCGGGGCCGAATAATTTATTAGGCTTAATGCTTTTCAGCAAACGTTCATTATGTGAGATTTTAATTTTGGACATCGGTTGACCGGCACGATTTAATAAGCTCTCTGAGGAATTGGTGAAGACGCATTGAAAGAAGGAATTTAGCAAGTCTTTTTCGAACTGCCGGTTACTCTTTCGCCTCTATCATTTTTTAGTGTATTAACAGTTGACTAATATCCCTGAACTTCTCTGACGTATGACCAAAATTCTTTTGGATTCTCTTTCAGACTTTCCGCTAACCTTTTCCTTTTGGACTCACTTAGCGCTTTCCGAAATTCAGTCTTGGCATTCGCCCTAGATATCTTAAATCATAAGTGATTCTTTATGTCGCTAGAGATATCAGCCCTAATATTTGCCATCTTGGGCTAACAAAGCCTTTGACTTCGTAATGCTTTTCTAACATCCGCATTGTGCCATCTAGGTTTCGTGTAATATTTTATCAATTTACTGGGAAGAACTTGCCGACTGCCGAGCGCGTGATCTCAAGGAAGTGATTCCACGTATCCTCAGTATTTCGGTGATTACTACCTTTCTTAAAACTTGCAAATTGATTCTGTAGTAGGCACTTTAGGCCATTATGGTCACCTTTTTAAAACAAATAAATTGGTAAAATCCCCTTAGGCTTCTTATTTCGGACCCCATGTAGCGACAACTTAGCATTTACTGCCCTGTGGTCACTAATTCCTTTTATAGTTTCAATAGTTAAGACTTTTTCGGGAATATTCTTTGCCAACAAATCAAGAATATTATCGCCCCTAGTTGGTGAAGTGAAAAGTTGATTCAATGAGTTCAACGTAAAAGAATTCAATAGCGATGCGCAGATATCTTTGTTTTTACCGTCCGTTTTAAAATTATATTTGCTACAGTCAATAGATAGGACATAGTAATCGCCACCGATTATAACGTCGCGATCATTGTGTTGGGATAAGAAACCTTTGATTTCTGCGTCTGTGCTTTGAATAAGGCAATGATATTCGGCGACTTTTTTTAAAAAAACTTCGGCTATTAACTACCAATACAGATAATGTTTCCTTTAAATTACGGTTTATTGGATTTTTTATCGAGGATCGTCTTCTTATTGAATCCCTCATAAAATTTTCCGTCCAATGCCATCTGAGTCGTGTTTAATCAACTATTGCTAGCACTGACCCTCACTTCATTTAAAGCTAAAAAAAATTGACCAAGAAGACTTTAGAGACCCACTAATTGATCTATCTTTGAAGAGTATCTTGTGGCCCGCTTCTGTAATTAAATGCTCAGTCATGGCTGAAGTTATCTACTGATTGCCTCAAGCACTCTTTCAGGCTTTCCCAGCCTTCATAGGCCGTTTTGTTTGTCCTACTTAACTTGATTCCCAGGTACACTGATAAATATACAGCCTCTGTTTGGTGAGGTGGACTAGCGTCTTCCGGTCTGTGTGCCTAGACTTTCCTCAAATAAATTAAATTCTTCGACCTACTTTAATTATTACTTCAAGTTCTTCCCATGCCTCTTTACCAATTTCTCCTTGTATTGTTAAAACTTACGGGTAATAAAGGAAACTCCTTACATGTACGCCTAACTCTTCCCATCATGATTCTCCATCAGCTAATTGCACATGTGCAAAATGACAATGAGACACGTACAGGTTTCGGTTAGATCGCCTATCTCTCCAGCTTACTCTCATTTACCGAAACATGTTCATAGATCTGACTTAACTTACAATGTCGATCCCCTTCTCGAAATCCACAAATAAAGCCTATATTTCCCCTATGTACTCTACAATGATTTTTGTCCGTGATATCATAACTACCGTAGCATTGAATGCACTCATCTCCTTTCTGAACTAATCCTCCCCTAATCCTAGGCCTTCATCATTGAGTAAATAGTAGCAAATACATATTCCTATCATCATCAGTATTTCAATCCTAGGATTGGTTTATTGAAGCCCTCCATTCGCCTCTATTTAATGTCAATTCCCTCAATCCCTGATACATTTTCTGTTTTACGTCTTCCTTAATTTGTCCAATGTACATGTCTCTTGGTCTTCCTCGTGGAATCTTCCCTTCCATTTGTCCTTATATTATATTCCAAATCAATTCATTGTACCTCAATGTGTGTCCAATTCATCTATTTCTTCTTTGCCGTAGAGTTCTCTTTATGGTTCTATCCTCTTCTGCTCTTCTATATACTTCCTCGTTTCTTATTTTGTCTGTCCATTTAATCTTCAGCATTCTCCTCCAGCACCATGTTTCAAAGGCTTCTATTCTTCGCTGGTCCACTTTTCCAATGTTCCAAGTGTCGGAACCATAGAGTGCCATGCTCCACACGAAAGTTTTGACGAATTGTTTCCTTGTTTCCAGCCTTAGGTTCTTTGAACATATTAATTGCCTCTTCTTCATGAATGCGTTCTTAGCTTGGGCTATTCTTCACTTGATGTTTGATGTCGGTCGAACTTCTTCCATCCCATGTTATGCTGCTGCCCAGGTAGATGAAGGATTTCACTTGTTCTAGTTTCACCCCTCGAATTGTGATATCTGCATTCAGTTTCTCTCTTCCGCACACAAGGATTTTAGTTTTCTTCTTCTTGATGTTCATATTATATTGCCCCAGCACTTGATCCATGGCACTTAGTGTTGCTTGCAGGTCCTCTCGCGTTTCCGCCACCACTGCAATGTCATCTGCAAACCGGAGAATGTTGATTTCCTCTCCATTTGCCTTGACTGCTTTGATACCCAATTCTTGCGTTTCTTTTATTGCCTCTTCCAGGTATACGTTGAATATGACTGGTGATAGGTTGTATCCTTGTCTTACTCCTTTGTTTATTTTGGCTTCTATTTTTCTCCCGTTTTTCGTTTGCATTCTTGTAACCTGATTCTTGTATAGGTTATGGATAATTCTTCTGTCGTTGTAATCCAGTCCAAGCGTTTCTAGTATCTTGAACATCTTGTTCCATTCCACGTTGTCGAAGGCCTTCTCCAAGTCCACGAATGCCACGTATAATGGCTTATTTACTTGTCTCATTTTTTCCGCCAGAACTCTCAAGCTGAGAATTACCTCTCTTGCTCCTCGGTTTTTCCTGAACCCGAATTGGTTTTCTGAGAGGTTTCCTTCTATCCTTCCTTCTATTCTTCGGCTAATTATCCGAGTGAGGATTTTTGATGTTTGAGTCTCCAGGCTCAATGTTCTGTGTTCTTCGCATTTATCTGTTTTCGGTTTCTTTGGTATCGCAATCATGATACTTTTCTCAAAATCTTCTGGTATCTTTCCGCTGTCGTAGCCATCTTTTATTATTCCAAAGAGGGCATCCTTCGCTTTGACCCATTTCATAATTTACATAACTATTATCAAAAAGGCTAAGTTAATATCAATCGTCGCTGATCCGAAAATAACTCTTCCTGGTTTCTAAAATACCTCCAGTGAAAACTGTAATTTGTCAGTTTTTGCACTGCCATGTTACGAAGAACTGTTGTGACGCAGCACAAGTTCTTCGTAACACTCAGAAGTTCGTAACACTTCTGTTTCTTTGGTATTGCAATCATTATACTTTTTTCGAAATCTTCTGGTATCTTTCCGCTGTCGTAGCTATCTTTCATTATTCCAAAGAGGGCATCCTTCACTTTGACCCCGAGTGCCTTGATTATTTCTCCATTTATTTTGTCAACTCCTGGTGCCTTGTTGTTTCTTAGGTCTGCCACGGCTCTCTCGAATTCACTTCTTAGTATCTGGGGACCCCGATCGTCTTTACCTATCATGATTTCATATTTAATTAAACCATCTTCTAGTGTTTTGGGAGCTTGTTAGAGTACTTCAATATATTCTTTCCATCTATTCCCAATGTCGCCATCATCTATTAATATTTTTCCATTAGCAGTTCGGATGTTTAGCGATTTTGTTTTCCTTTCTCCGAATTACCTCTTTACTAGTGAATAAGCAACCTCCCTATTTCCCTCATTAATCGTTGTCATTAATTTCCTCGCAACAACTTTCTATCCGTTCTTCCTTTGCCTTCTTGCACTCTAGTAATACCTCGTTCTGCAACTGTTTATAGAGGCCTTCTTCACTCTCATTGCTTGGATTCTTGTATTTTCTTCTTCCGTCTATGAGATATTTGAGCTGTTGTGGATGAATTCTTAGATATTTCTGCCTTACTCACAAGGAGCTCATCTGCAGCTTTGGTAATAATATTCTTCATTTCTTTCCATCGATCGTCTGTGCTGGTATTTCCATTATTTCCTTCTATTTCTCTTTCGATGGCCGCGGTGAACTTTTCCCTTGCGCTCTTTTCTTCCAGTATTTTTGTGTTCCATCTGGGTTGTTGTGTCGCTTTCTTCATCTTCTTGTATCGTAGTCTGCTGTCCATGATCATCAGGATGTGATCGCTATTTATATCTGCGCCTGGGTTAGCTCTTACGCTTCTTAAATTGACTCTTGTATCTCTTGCTGACAAGGATGTAGTAAATTTGGTATCGTCCTTCGTCTCCAGGCATCTTCCATGCGTATCTTCTTCTCCGATGTTGATCAAAGATGGTGTTTACCACTACCATGTTTCTCTCGTTGTAGAATTCTATCAGTCTCTCTCCCGCGGCGTTTCGTTTTCCCAATCCGAAGTATCCCACGCTACTTCCCTCTCGCCCCTCTCCTTCACAGCGTTCCAATCACCCATTATGATGAGGTTTTCCCTCATACGCATACGCATACCTCTTCTATTTCTCGCATACCTCTTCTATTTATATACATATCCATATGTATGTTTGAAACCACATTTTTGGATGCATGACTCGTGCTTGAACATCCCCGGTCACACACCCTTCGAACGGCTTGTGGAGTATTGCATAGTTGTCGATGTAAAGTTCAACTATTAACTTAAATAAATCATTAACAACAAGAGACAACATAGTTATCGGTACCTCTTTTTATATCTTTTCCTATTTTGTTTGTTTGCCGAATTATTTCTCTTCTCACCCATTTCTCCGTAAATTTTTCTCAATGTAAATATTGTCTTCAAGTCGGAATTATTGATTGTTTAAAAAAACTTGGATGGCGAGATATATGCACAGCAAAAGAATTTTAACACTATTAAGTGATTATCCCAGTGATTATTACACCAATGATTTGTCTACACCATCGCCACGGCGAAAGACGAATGCACTCGTGCGCAGTCTACTTAGATCACGACAGGAGAAAAGATAGCAATTCCTGTATCATCATAAATATTTGGTCCCTAAAAGTTCTCTAGATCTTCGCCATATCTATGCGTTAATATTCTCCATTAAAATGCATCCATATGTTAACATTCCGCAGATACCCTCAAAACCCTAGAAATACAACATATATCCACTTATGTGTTTTATATTTTCCAAAATAGCTGTTCTTGAACATTTTGTTTTATACCTTCAAAAAAAAAAGCTCGTAAATTCTGATTACGTCTTTTTGCATTTTGAAGAGGACAGTTGAAAAGAGTTTCCGAACGCTGTAGTATAGTGTTACTCACAGTCATTTTTTTGCCTGGCTAAGTTTTCCTTCTAGAAATTTATACTATTAGCGTTATTACGGTACATAGTGTAAAATTTCAACAAATTCTCATAGTAGTAGTTTTTATGGGAGGCGACCAAAAGCTGAGATCATTTCCACCATTAGCGATGGACTGGAAAGGATGAAGGGTGGTGAGAAACCCGGCGTCGGCAGTAGCCCACTCTTAACCTAAGGCGCCAAAGGGTCAGGTAAACACGGCAGCTTAACGTCCCATCCGATGGACGCCGTACTCACTCAAAGTGCTCGTTCTCATTAATCAGAAAATTAGCATCTCCAAGTAGAAGTCCTAGGACGCTTTGTAACACTTCAGCAATTATGTATATAAAACCTGTATACGTCCTTGATTTATGTACTTGTAACCTATCGCTAAACAAGCGTCCAAGTTTCTGTTTGTTCAATCTGGACGACGCTCCATGCATTTTGAACTTTTAACAGAATATTGAGTATCCGAACTTACAATTTAATATCATCATATTAAGCATTTTTTAAATAGTTTCACAACCCTACTAAGTTAGAACACATAATTATGGGTTTACGTTTGCCGACGTCACAGGGGTTCAGGGAAATGAGTCAATAGTTAATTCAATCAAAAACGATAAGGCGAAAGGGTAACCAGCAGTTTGAAAAAGGTTATCTTATTTAATCCTTCTTTCAAAGCATCTTCACCAATATATCACCAAATATCTCCGATAACTTAAACCAAATTGTGCCGGCTAACCTATGTCCAAAATTGAAATCTCATACAATAGAATAGAGCGTTTACTAAAAAATATTAATCTTAATAAATCTCCCGGGTCCGATTAAATACCCACCCGTATATTTACGAACTAGCGTCGGAAATTGTACCGTTTCTAGAAATCATATTATATTTAATACGTCGCCAGTAGATCACAAGGTTTCCAGCGAATGGTATACGGCTAACGTAACACCAATATTTAAAAACGGAGACAAGGAAGAACCGAGAAATTACAGATCTATTTCCTTTGCATACATTTCGTGAAAGGTTATGGAACTCATAGTCGCTAGTTCGATCATGAGACACCTCGATAATCAGGGGTTATTAGTTAAAAATCAGCATAAGGGTAGATCCTGCGAGATATAACTTGCGCTTTTTGCTCATGATATTCTTACCTCGGGAGATGCACTTGGAGTGCGCCGTTCGTCGGATGGGACGTTAAACTGCGGACCCTTTGGCACCTCGCTACGAGAAGGCTAATGCTGACGCTGTGTTTCTCTCCATACTTCATCCTTTCCAATTTCCAGTTTTTCCACCCTTCATCCTTTCCAGTTCATCCCTAATGGCGCAAATGACCTCAGCTGTCGGTCCCCTAAAACTATCTCGGAGTAAGCAGGAGCGAAAAGTTTGCTTTCATTTTACTTTGAGCGAGATTCATTCGATTCAATCGTAATTTCCCCTCAGGCGCAGTGGTGGCAAGGCGAGGGAGCCTGATGCCCCCTAGCTTCTTACGGTCCTAGAGACCCTGAGGCAAGACTGCTGCTTTCTTCTCAATCTTTTTAAAAGCTATCATTGGATATGAATATGTCTGGCATGTATTTTGCACATTGCTTAATAATTGCCCAATAGGTATACCGGGACGGAATTCAGAAATCTAACCAACCTCGATTGGGTCCCATACACTTACAACAAATTTTAAGTGAGCCCTTAAGGGGAAAAAATAATCCACTTTTATTATCACATTCCCCCATTACTCCTCTCAATAATCCTAATTATAATTTTCATTTAGCTTTTCCGTCTATTTTCTCGATTCAATTAAGTCATACAACAAATAATGGAACAACTTTAATTGGTCTATGTACTTGTAAAAAATATTCCCCTCAAGTTAGTTTTATAACTGCTTTTCGGTACCAATAATCGTTCGTTCCACTCGATCGTGAATCCATCCGCATTGCTCCAAAACCAGAATCGCGCATGCACCAATGTTGATTCACACTTACTTAAGTCAATCGATACCCTACCGTCCAGATATAATCCCATACACCGGTATTGTCTCATAGTTACTGTCCACGCCGTGGGTGGCTGCGACGAATTAATCGAGTTTTCTGACACAAGGCGTACCGCACGTACTACACCTACTTCGGAGTGACATAATAACACGACTGAGATACAGTCAACACTAATTCCTTTAGACAAACACGAGAGAGGAATGTTTGATTCCTTTAGTCCGTGGTCAGAAGGGCTTCAGTTGTAATTCATAATGCATAGGCTGGCCAACCTAACTAAAATGCGGGTTCTCCTGATCTAAATGCGAGTTCAGGGATTTGCCTAATTCTGTACCACATTAAGATCAACCATCGATAGCTTCCGTGGCATCGAAAATGTGGTTATTTAAAAATTTCAAGATGTTTTTGGTTTAAGACAGCCACGTCTTCGGCTTTTAAAACAAAATGGACTTAACGCGAATAACATTAACATCGCTGCGGAAAAACCTCGAACGCAGCTACAGCCTGGGTGGTGGAAAACTTTGAAACAGTTTAACATCGAAACACCAGCAATGTCCTCTCTCGCGTAGAGCTCGAGGCAGCTCCGCTTCGAAAATCCACGAACGCTGGCGAGGAGCAGGGGAAAAGGGGACAGAAAACCTGGGTCTCCGACGCTTAGCTAGCAAGAAGCCAGAAAGGTCTGGCTGACGAGGGGAACTATGGAGGGGTGAGCGACGCCACGTCGGTTACGGAAGGAGAGACCGGCCGTCTGTGGAGGGGAAAGGAGAATGCGGCCGAGATGATATGGATCGGAGAAGCAAAGCAATAAGTTCTTCCGACTGGTTTCTTCTTATCTGGCTACTATATGGTAACGCATTTGAAGTTGAAACAATACCGCAAGAGTCAATATTTATCAAAACCGCCAAAAATAGTGCTTCGATGAAGGAGATAGCCCTGCAACTTCGGCTTAAAAACAACTCTTAGCCACCATAATCGACCTCGGGGTAGCTAATTAATTGTTGTACCATAAGGAAGGAGGGCATCCAAAGCTGATTGCAGAAAGGAGGGAGAGGCAATGATGATCACAGGGTTCGAGTCTGACCACATTCGCTCAGCGGATCACTAGCATGCAATGCATTGCATAGATAATCGGCTTTTGAGTCTTTATAAACACTTAACTACACACACGGAATTCCTTCGCCGTCTCTCCCTGAGCAGTATCAAATTTTCTTGGAGAGGAATGGCACCCCGGGGGGGGGGGGGCATATTCACTGACCCCTCCTGGTTCTGCCCCTGTCACTAATAGCCTTTCCATGTACGCATGCCTTGATAAAATTAGATCCATTTCCGGGAAGTCATTTTCAGTAGCACAAATACGAACTGCCGCATCAGGATTGAAGTAGCACAATATGCAATATTGTACGGTGTGCTCGATGCATTGAACGGTTTGGGAACAGCGCAACTAGGTCGTTTCGACGACTGCTATCGCAATATTCGACGCATAGATTAATTTTGAAAAGAGGTTGAAGTGTGGATTCAACAAAATCGATATGCGGCTTTAACACCAGAAGTCTCGCTATTCTCCTACAATATGTTAGTCGATAATATAATATCATTGGGTTGACTACGCCAACGATGTACTTTCAAAGCATTACAATCTCCAAAAATGATTGAACTATACCGTATCTAATCCAGGTTTCGAAATTAGAGATGAAGAAACCACTCGGATGTTAATTTATTTACCCTGCAAGCCACCGATAGGGTGTGTGACAGGGGGTGAATGCACACCAGACTAATTTTTACCCGAACATTACCCTACCGCGGTCGGAATAGGTAATTATGATCCCCTATCGTTCGTGGACAAAAATACATCTTAATTCTATCTGTTCTACACTTATCTCTCTACTTTCATTAGCATGACCGCTCCTACCGCAGTAGGATGGGGGTAATAATACATCTTCAACATCACTGCTGAAGAAACCTCCTTCCAATTTATGCAAGAGCTTCAATCTGTAATTTAACCATCGCTCCGTGAGTGATTCCCAGGCGAGCTGCTCTGATACATGCACTTCGGATGCGCTAAGTTTATCATAACAACCTTTTACAAATCTGGCTCCTTTACGCTGCACGCGATCCAATTACGCAATTAATCCAACTTCGTGAGGATCTCATGTACCTCCAGCATATTCTAAATGAGGCCTAACCAGTGAGAAATAATATTTCTCTTTGACCTTTTCATCACATTTACCCAGGACTCTTCTAATAAATCCTAATTTTTTGTTACCTTTTCCACACATTCCCCGTATGTGTTTCACCCAGAAGAGATCGTGAGTGATGGTAACGCCTAGGCATGCAATTGAGTCTACACATTCCATTTCGGGTGTTCCCAATGCAGTAAGCGTTCGGGAGGGAATCGCTCTTTTTCCAAAAATGTATGACTACGAACTTTTTAAAGTTTAATTCTGATTGCCAAGTGTCACACCAACATTGTATAGCATTAAGGCCACATGACAAAGCTGCTGTGTCCTCAGGAGCACTGATATCATCGTGAATCACTGCATCGTGGGCAAATAAACTTATCTAACTAGTGACTACGTAGTCAATGTTGTTAACGTAAAGTAAGAACAAAAGAGGTCCAATAACACTTCCCTGTACGTTTATCTACCCAGACAATCCACTATATAGCAACACTGTGTGAATAAGCGTACGAGATAAAACGCTCTTTAACTAAATGATATATTTGCAAACAACTAAGTACGAAATCAGAGATTCCTAAGTGCCCAAACCAGGCCAGGGCAACCCGTCTTATTTGATGGGCCCTCACCCATCCCTTGGAATCCACACGCCAACTGCCAAGTGGCAACTATCGACCAAATACGATCGAACGCTGCCCCACCATCTCTTTCCGTTGCTCCCTTTACACACGCTGTCTGTTACCGGTTTACTCACGGAGTCGGCCGACCGATGTCCTCAGAGAATAAGAAGCTAGCGAGAGGAGCCGAGGGGAAGTTATTTTAGAAAGCTCGGCGAGGAGGCTAGGAGACGAAGTACGCTCCCTGTTCTCGTGGACTCGTCGTGTTGCGCTAACCTCTCTGATGGGACTGGCGCGGTAGGCATGGAGCTCCGTATTACACATTTGGTTGCGGAGTACATTACTTGAGACAAAACAGAGCTAAATTCTTAGACGTTTAGACACTTATTTGTTGTCATTTTTTCCGCTTTGAGCGCGAAACCATGCAGCTTCTGAATTATAAAAGGCAAAGGAGAAGACGTGTTGACATTCCGGTTCTATAAATGTCCACGGTGTGATCCGTAGGTTAATCGGCCAAGGAGCAACATGATACGAGCACTGAAGGCGAGGTATCTGGCTGAGGACTCATCCCGTGGAAGCCGAGTAATGAGAAGTCATAGTTTTAGGGGAGGCGACTGACAGCTAAGGTCATTTGAGCTGAGCTATGAGCTGGGTTTCTCTTACACTGATGTATAATGACATAGGTCCGAGAGCTTGGCGTAAATTTCTTAGAATTCCATGCATGACGTCTTAAATGATGGTTTTAATGATTTTTCGATTAATGACACCAAAAGCAACAGATTTTTGGGATAATTTGGTTAGCGTCCTGCGATCAAAAATACTTGTACGAGATTATGATTAAGTTAAGAATTTAGAACAGTATGACCGAATAACATTAAACAACAAGCAAAAAAATGTCACGAACCTTCGTCTGCCATTTAGCGTAAAGCACATACGATAAACCGTAGTTTGACGAGAAAAACGTCCGAGGATGTTTCAATTGGCGTTACCGTGAGCCAGTAATTACATACAGCCATACATACATAGTACCGAGCAAGCCACTGCTAGGATGTGTGCTAGGGGGAGACGTGTGGTTTCAAGTAATTTACAGAGGAAATGTGAAGAAAAAATGAAAGAGAAACGTAATCTTTCGCTAGTTATGTTCATTCAGAATATGTTGCTGGTGTATGGGATCCTAATTAAGTTCGATTGATTGCCAAATCAGGCGTGCAGCGTAGAGGAGCTAGATTTGTGAAACGTTGGTATGGAAAACTGAGTGGCGTATCAATATTACTAGAGAAGCTAGATTGGGCATCACTCAAAGAGCGAGGGTTAAATCACTTATTACATCTCTTGCAGAAATTGGAAGAAAGTCTTTTCAGCGATGATGTTGAAAATGCCTTATTAGTCCCATTGTACTACAGTAGGATACGTACATAAAATGAGGGGATTAAGTGTAGAACGTTCAGATTGAAATGTAATTTTTCCCACGAACGATAAGGGATCAAAATAACGTTACCAGACCGCGCTACGGGAAAATGTACGCGTGTAAAAGAACTCGGGTTTTAGTTCTAAAGTAGTCTCATGTGTAATCACCCCCCTGCCACACAACCCTAGCGGTGGCTTGTAAGGTACCATGTAATGTAAGAATTTTCAATGGTGGAATTATCTTTCACCTGCTATTTTGAACCGTTTTAAATACAATGATATTGTCTAACGAGATTCCATTTATTTGAAACTCAGTGTGGAAGTGCGAATAAAATAGTCATTTTGGAATTAACGACTTCAAAAAACGGAAGGGAGAGCATGAGTACCCAATTTCCCGAGGGTTTTCTTTAGCCGACGATCTATAATTAGTTTTTTAAATGTATTTATATATCCTGTAAGGCACCAGTAGGGGTGTGGCAGGGGGTGATAACACACAAAAATAATTTTACCCGAACATGGCCCTACCGCGGTTGAACAATGTTATTATGATCCCTTATCGTTCGTGGAAAAAAATCTTTAACAACATCTTAAATCTATCAGTTATACCCTTAATCTCTCTACTTTCATTAGCATGACCTCTCCCACCGCAGTAGGATGGGGGTAATAATACATCTTCAACATCACTGCTAAAGAGACCTCCTTCCAGTTTATGCAAGAACTTTAATCTTTAATTTAACCTTCTCTCCGTGAGTGATTCCCAGCCTAGCTGCTCTAATAAAAACGTTTTACAAATCTAGCTCCTCAATTCTGCACGCGATCCAATTCGGCAATTAATCCAACTTCGTGAGGATCCCATCGACTTGCAGCATATTCTAAATGAGGCCTAAACAACGACAGATAACATTTCTCTTTGACCTTTTCATCACATTTACCTAGTAATCTTCTAATAAATCCTAAATTTTTGATAGCTTGTCCACATGTTCCCCGTATGTGTTTCACCCAGGAGAGATCGTGAGTGAGGGTAACGTCTAGGTATGTAACTGAGTCTACACATTCCATTGCGGTGTTCCCAATGAAGTAGGCGTTCGGAGGGAATTGCTCCTTTTCCAAAAATGTATTACTACGCACTTTTTAAATTGGCAAGTGTCGCACCAGCATTGTTTAGTATTTAGGTCATCTGATAAAGCTGTTGTGTCCTCACGATCACGGGAAATCAGTGCATCGTGGGCAAATAAACAAAATAAACATATCTTACTGGCGACTATGGAGTCAATGTCGTTAACGCAAAGTAGGAATAAAAGAGGTCCGATAACACTTCCCTGGGAACACCTGAAGTAACTTCTGCATTTGAGCTAAGTCCATCTATGACTACTCTTTGTAACCGACCATTCAAAAAGTCTTTAAGCCAACCTAGGATACTTTATCTATCTATGCCATATGCTTCTAGCTTTGTGAGTAGTTTACTATGAGGTACTTTGTCTAAAGCTTTCTTCCCTGAAGTACCCTGAAAGCCACCGCTAGGGTGTGTGGCAGGGGGTGAATACACACCAGACTAATTTAGCAGATCACAGCACACACCAGACTTGCAGGGTACTAATATAAAATGACTAACACGTGCCAATCCATTCCTATGGCTACTTGATTTTTATTGATCGCTTTGTAATGGATGCAGCCGACGATATGCGACCAACGTTCTTAGGCAGATTTGGAGTGGCAGAGCGATTATGGAAACGAATTGCTAAGGAGAAGATTTAATTGCAAATTTTACATAGTACCCTGCAAGCCACCGCCAGGGTGTATGGCAGGAGGTGAATACACACCAGACTACTCTTGACCCAAAACACGTTTTCCTATTGGCGCGGAGGGATTGGGAGGGTGCGGTAGCTAACTTGCTGGCTTCCCAATCAGAGGACCCGGGTTCGAATCCTGGAGGTGACAGATATTTCTCAGTCGTATCCTGATCTCTACTTGAGGTAATTTGTGGAGGGTACTTTGAGTAAGTACGCCGTCCATCGGATAAGCTGCCGACCCCTTGGCGCCTTTCGACAAGAGTAGGCTAATGCCGACGCCGGGTTTTTCTCCACCCTTCAACCTTTCCCATCCATCCCAAATTGCTCAAATGACCTTAGTTGTCCGCCACCTCTCCTAAAAGTACTACTGCTACGTAATAGTGCGGTCGGACAAACGTTATTTTATCCTGACCGCTACAGAACTGTACATAACTTTCTTCGTAAATTTTCAGTAAAATATTGCGGAAGAATGCCATGAAATACGGATGTACGAGGTACGTGCGCGGTAGGCACGAAAATTCTTAAACGCAAAGTCTGATACGAGTTCGTCATAACTAATATGTCGTTTTTTTAGTACCCCGCAAGCCACCGCTAGGGTGTCTGGCAGGGGGTGAATACACACCAGAATAATTTTGACCCGAACATGACCCTACCGCGGTCGGACAATGTTATTATGATCCTTTATGGTTCGTGGAAAAAATGATATCTTAAATCTATCTGTTCTAAACTTAATCTCTCTAATATTATTGACATAATCTCTCATACCGTAGTATGATGGGGGTAGCAATACAGTTTCAACATCACTGCTAAAGAGACCTTCCAATTTATGCAATTTATTCCATTCATGCATTTTTATTCATATATTTTTAATAAATATACATATTATATTAATATGAAGTCATATATTTTGCACATTATGCAGATATGCTTATGGTTGGATTGATGCCAAAGCCGTGTGATGAACGAGATAGCGACACGAGTACATTTCTAGGCCGGTACAGCACCCGGGGATACAGTAGTGAGTATTAGACGGAGTATGTTATTAACGACAGTAAATAAATATAAAAATCACGAATTTAGGGGCAACATTTTTGAAATTTGGACATTAAGTACTAAATTCTTTTTTATAGTCCATTTTCGTGCTCTTAGTCGAACGTGGGTGTAACAACAAGTGGTACAAAAATCGGTGGTTTAATAGGAATACGTGTGTCTAGCATTGATCTTCAGTGTCCAACTTCCCTAAAAGTCTAAAAATGGACCGATGACATGACTTCCATTTTCCCCGTAAGTCCTCCTGAAATATAAATGCAGCTTCGTATCGCTTTTCAATTTCCACTCAACCTAGACTACCGATTTTATGACTCGACAAGCCTAGACCCACTGCCACGCAACAAGCCTGCACCCCCGGCCACACACCTTTTTGGTGGCTCGCAGGGGATTGATGCAGATGCAGACAAAATGGTGACGAGAACTCAAATAATCGCTTTGCAACAACATTAAAGCACATTTTCTCATGACTTCACATTTTAATCCTTCATCTTCAGAAGATACTTTCCATGATGCAACACGATACGGGATAACAACTGTAGGGTCACACTCGGAGATAACAAAAATGCCACTTGCCACCCTCGGCGTCTAGGTAACAATTAGTTAAACTCAATTGCATGCACTTTCACTAACCTCCTGTGTGTTGTGTCAAAACCCTTCCCGCATGCCATTAAGTAATGTATTGCTGTTTACAGTAATGCGGTATTTCTTTTTTCCTTTTTTGGGTGGTGACCTAACACACCCCGCCACACGCCCTTGCGGGGTATTATGTAGACGTAGACGATTTGACCACAAAAATACTTGGGCACTACTACACCAATAGCATTTAATGTACTCCAAAAGCATATAAGTTTTGTCGCAGTGTTTGTGACAAATCGCTCATCTAAACTTTCCCTAAAAATACCACTGTTATCACGACAGCCTATTAAAAAGTTGGATCTGATCCAGGTCTGTGATTAGAGCTTACTAACTAACTAAGCAGGAGAGCAAGCCTTCTTCGTACGCAGGGACTGTGGCCCAGGGTCGGACATAGACTCCCAATCATGAGGGGAGTAGGGTGGGCACCACCTTGTCATGGTTTGAGCTAATATTATATACCCCCAATATACTTGTAGTCTACGTTAGTTAAGCCCCGTTAGCCTACAGTACGCTGTGAGTGTATGGGATCCTCACGAGGTAGGCTTCATTTTAGAACTAGATTGAGGGCAACGTAGAGCAGCTAGATTTGTAAAAAGTTGTGGTGAACAACGTGGCTGTGTCACGACACTATTGGAAGAATTAGAATGGGATCCACTGGTTGAACGTAAGTTGAAATACAGATTAACTTAACGGCGTAAATTGGAGTCAGGTCACTAATCCGAGGAGGTTAAAAACAGAATACAGACCACAACTTACTATGGTAGATCAGATCACGTACGTAAAACCAGGGAGATAGATTTAAAATATCGTTTTTACCTCATATATACTTCATAACACTATTTCCGCATGATTTGAATAAACCGTTATTGAATACGTGTGTTTGCAGGTAAGCACCTTCTTTCGTGTGTTTAACTTTGTTCGAGAGCATGATCGAACTGATTTTTGTTTGAAGATGTAATGATTGTAGTTGTACATGCATGGCTGGATACCTAACACCCACTGCCGCACGCCCTTGCGGCGGCTTGCGGGTTATTACGTAGGTGCAGAAAGATGATTATTTTTCAATATTATTTTACAATTATAATTGAAAGTTGTGCACAGAAAAAATCCAGACGCACTGTACTAAGCAAAACAAATTTGCTTCTGTCTTTATGAAATGCTTTGATATTGAACTCAAATGTCCTCATGGATGTGCGCCAAAGCAAGGTCAGGAGACCGGTTTCGGGGGGTGCTCCCATGGCTCCCGTGATCTCCCTCCACCGAATCCGCACCGCTGTGGCCGAAGGTCCGCCCAACTGCAACTCCAACAACATCCGTTGTTGTTGGCTAATGAATGACCATTCCGCCTGGAAACAAAGCTTGTCTCCACGTTCCACTCGGAAACAAAAGTGAAAGTGGAGCACGCAGAGCGTAAGTATCGTTAAGGCTCCACATTCACGAAATAAACCGATGTTAATGGACACTGTTACCCAAAATACAGCACTAAGTAATAAAAAAGCTAATAAATTTTGCGAGTGGACCCAGCTATCGGCGTCAAGGAAAGGTACGCGCAGACGGACAAACGATGCAAAGAGAATGAAGCGACGCAATTGCATTTCACTTCCAAGTTCCGAAAATGTACATGTCACTAACAAGTCTTTGTTTAGCAGGTTTAACACTTGCTTCGCCCTCTTCTCGAATTCGCTTGACGATCCCCAATCCAAACACACAATGGAAATTTCCAGAGCCAGACCTTCGAAAGCTGTCCCCTTTAATTGGAGGTAGGAGCTCAAATAAAATCGTCATGGGATAATGGCCCTACAAGTGCCCGGTTGTTTTGGACTGCCATTAAATACTTGCTTCTTATCTGTGATTAAAATTTGAAGTACTATCTTTCCAGGATAATTTTTTTTCCACTGAAAACCGTGTCAGAAAGGAAAAGTGCCTTCTTGAGACATTTTTTTGGATTCCTAAATTGTATAGCATAGCATGGGTGGATGCTGCTAAATACCTATTTATCATAATTTTACTGCATTTATAGTGTCATCAGCTATTGGCGAATTTTACATTTTTGACGGCATTCAGTATGGCTTCCTAAGCTAGTCTAGATATCAGAGCCTAATGTGCCCGAGAAGCGACAAAAAGGCGGGGAAATACCACTGTTGTGATATTTAACTAACTGGATTGAAAGAACCAGTGGCCTTGCTCTGTCAGCTTTTGAGAGAAAATTTTGGCCTACCAAGTTTGGATCACGCTATGAATAAATCTGTACTGATAGCACTTAAAGCTCGTGTTCATAATTAGATTCAAATAAGGCGTGGGGTCAGCCATAGAAGTATGTTATTTCATTTCTGCTTGCATTAAAACAATTAACTCTGGTAATTGATTACATAGCTGTTCACTGAACAAACAGACGACACCAACATTCCACAGATTACAGGTGCTTAAGCAGCACACCCAGACGCTACATCATATGCTTCAGTATGTGACGTTATAGTGCTCACGGGGCTATGAGTTGTGTCAAATATTAACTTGACTTTTTCTACTAGCGCTACTATTGGCGTGTAGCGACACACTGTGAAGCTAGCAGCCAAGGTTCTTGAAATAAAGAGAGCTGTTCGAGTATTGATCGTCGAGCTTGATCTCTCGCGCTGGACGATGAAAGCCTTATAGCCCAAAAAATGAGCTTCAAGCAATGCTTGGGATGAATGACATTTCGACGGGCGGATCCAAAGCAATTTATGAACCACTTCGAATTTAAAACACACTGCCTCAAAGTAACTTTATTGCATTGAAAGTCTATTTCGTCCACGTTCGAGACAAAATTCACACATGCCTTGTTCCACCAAGCAAACAATGCCATGGAATTTGCCCCATCTTTTTTACGGAAATGAACCCAAAACTGTGTCTTAGCTATATGCAATACGAGTTTCTAAAATACATGTCGGCTGCCGTCAACTTCGGGGACGGACATTTTTGGAGTGGTAGGCTCAGATTAAACGAGAACATTGATAAAAGCAGATTTCACAGACGTCAGGAGAAACACGTTTAAGTCAAACATGAGGATGAAACAAGGAACGTACAAGCCCATCGCGCAGCCCTCAGCGACGCCCCTGATCTTACACCATCTGGCCCTTAAATTCATTCGGAGATATCTTTCCCCAGGTTGCCAAGGCAGGACTTTCACCCGATATGTGGATACAGCAGAGCGCACAAGGCGACGTTGCCACACGGTCGATATTATCCAGGAATGTTGGGTAGCCTAGAGGGACTGAAGGTCGACCGTGCCACGCAGCCGTCCTATGGAGTTATTCATGCGGTCTCGACCGTCTCGCCCGTGACTTGCCCGACGTACTACACGATGAGCCGCGTAGCCTCATGGACGAAAGGGAAGTGACCATATGACGATGGGACCGACGTTTACTCCAACTTTTAGTTTAGATTTACTCTGACTAGTCTGCCTAATTGTAATCATTGGAACTATTTAAGATAACTGTTCAGTAACTATCCTTCTGGCTTCTAAAGCTCATGGTCGCATCGGGTATCGCCATTTCAAAAACAATCCCAGTGGTGCTGCAATTATACTTATCGCAATCAGGATGACGCAAGCTTTGGCTCACGCCCATTTCAAACGCATCTGTTCATACAGTCATCGTAGTGGAATAGAGTTGCAAACGTACCAAAAAGGAAGTTGCTATTCCTTCCCCGTTTTCCAAAAATTATACTGAACTTATAGCATATAGCAGAACCTATAGCATTTGTTAAGCTACTGTGAGAGGTCGTTAACGTGAGAGTCGTTTGTAATCGTTGATATAACTCACTTTCCTCATCCACCACTGTTCGAACTGCGTGCGTTATAATGGTTGGCAGGAGTTATGGCGTTGGAAGGAGTTTCGCTCTTGTAAAACCAGTCAACTTCGCAGCTATGACTAAATGCTATGATAGCACACCTAGTCGTCTAATTTTACAGGCCATCTTTTAATACAGCTTACAACTGCGGATGAGTAACTCAGGAGGTACCCTATTCGCATTAGGTTCCCCGATAGGCCTGTATTTGGCGTGAACGCCGCTGAGCACGGCCTCGGGTCTCACATGGAAACATAAGGGGAAAATGGATTTTTTATGCCCGAATCCATGCCCCCTTGTACGTCATGCTAATAACGCTTCAAGTGTTGCGCGTACGCTTTCCATGGCGACCGGGACGCCCAGCCGTAACTATCGTGTTCGTGGGCTTTGGGAAGGGTTGGCATAGCTTTCCAGGATGGGAAAAGCGGAGATGAGGGGGGGAGGTTGCGACCGTGCGGGAAAAAATGGCAACCCAAATACGAGGGAACGGGGAGAGGGGTACTCCTAACCCCACCCTGCAAGAGTCCCATCCTGGGGAACATTTCGTTGGTGTGATAGCAACGCAAGATGTAGAATGAATTGAGATGATTCGTTCATTGCCACACCGGGTTCCTCTCTCTCCATCTAACACATTCCTTCCTTTCCCTAATTACTCATCTCCTCGGCTACGATGTAGTTGTCTCCATTACGTTAAAATACGAAAGTAGCTACACAAATACGACAGTCGGGAGAAGAAATATCGGCCGTATTATGTGGTAAAGTCAGATTATTCCTCAAAATATTATTTCTCGGTAAAGAGCAAGGGCAAAATCTTGCTGCACTTAACCCATTGTAAATGTACCCTTGCAATCGATAGAACAGTGGAGGAGTAGCAAAGGGATAACCCGAATCTCTGGCAGTGGCAGATCCAGGGGATAGTGGGGAACTCCCTCTCCGAGACACTCTTCTTCCCGAAAAACGCAAAAAGGCGATATTTCTTTTTCAAAGTTTGCTATCTCTGTTTGCAGCCTTGAATGCAAGAGCGACTTCAAACCAAGAGGGTTATATGCGGAGAGACAGATTGAACGCTCCTACCCCTCTCCCTCCTGATCCAATCGACTCAGTTATTTGGTTTCAGGAGTCCCGAAATTTTGACGACCGAAATTATTTCTTAAGATCAGTCAGGTAACTGGATTTAAGGTACATACTCTCAGTTTACGGGTTTGACACAGGGCAACCTGGAACCAAGCATACAGCGGCCAAACCTGGGGAGGGATTCGAAACTGCGTCCTTCAGAAGAGTTTGCGAAAGGCTGTGCAACCGAACTAGACAGTCTTTATGTAGCGATCAAAAACTCAAACTAGAGTATCAGGACAACATGATTAAAGGCGCATTTGCAGCAAGAAGGAGGGATATTAGTTCAACATCCCAGAAATCCCACAGCTGATTCTTTTGAGTAGAAATAGTGGCAGTGAATTTTTTTTGGATATTCCGACGATTGTAATCACATGGCATGATGATAAAATTCATTTTACCTTTCCTATAACATTGCAACACAGAATCCACATTACTTGAAAGTTAGAAAGACTTGGTTATGGATACGAACCAAAGTTTATTTAAAACATCGAGGGTAAAATCCTTCAAAGGGTTTTAATTATGGAAGGAGGACCTTTTACTCGACACAAATCGACATTATTTTCAACCAAAAATGTGAGAATGTGATACTTAATTCAACCAGTAACAATTCGAGTTAGACAATGGCTTCGGACATCAGGGTTAGAATATGCTACCATGGGTACCTCAATTATCCAAAAACTCGTGGTTCCAGTATGAAAATTCATTGCTCCAGTTCCCGCAGTAGTATTTTATATTGACCTCCTAGCGAAAAAAACTGGTTTCAATCAAAGTATCTGGTTACGATTACCGATTCCGCAAAATTCTCATTATCAAGCTAGGGATATTGCAGAAGATTATCACGGAACCTTAATTTTGACAAGAATGTATGCATTTATTCCTTAATTATGCTGCAATACAACCATAGTATAAGCACAGTCTCCTTGTTAAACCGTGATAAAAGTATTGATGTGAAGGCGACAAACGTTCTGACTCTGGTTGGTTCCGCTGTTATGCAGAGGATTACATACGGTACTTACATACTTATACCCGAGAATCGACGAATGTAAACCAAGGTTGAAATCGAACTGGCGATTTTCATTTGGTGGCGATTACCGACTTTCGCAAAAAAATATAGTACGCATATAGGGAAAAGGTAGGTATCTTCTTTGCAATACAGGCTGAATGTAAGCTTTACAAGTACCTCACGGAGATACAGGAAATTCAATAAGCACAAATTCTTGTGACCGACTGAAAGATATAACCACCGTAGTTTTCTCACTCATAAATAATAAATAAAAACAACAATAAACTGTATGTACCTAACTCATAGGACCAACAGAAAAGGTCATTTCGTACTCCTCTTCGAGTCTTAATTTTCATCTTCGAGGCAACTGGAAGAAGGAATGCGTGAAGGATTCCATTTGTATGGATTTTTTTGCGAATCGTTTTGGTCTTCTATATTTTTTTTCTGAAAATATGCATGAAGATTCAAATCGATGCACTCGACGCTCATGACTGAAAAAAATTAAACACTTGTAACAGAATCACGATCACAAATTCGACAAACAATTTTCATAGGTTAGCCACATTAGCAGAGCACAAATAAGTATCTTGAAAACAAACCTCCGCAGTAAGATAGAGGATAACATACTCAGATCATCAACATGGTACTTTAATAAAGTAAAACGCTGAAATCCTTACATGAATACACATCGAAAAACGAACTTTCAAATTAATAACATGAACGTGAACTTACACGTTTTAAGTGCCATCTAAGCATACTGCCTCGTACTAGAAGCAGCTGACAACTATGACTATGACGAAATACCTTCCGCCGCGTTTTGGCGATCAATTCAAATATACCACCAGGTAGTCAATACACGATAGCGTAGTAGATTTTTATTAATTAAAATGCTATAGAGAATACTATTTCATATAAAACATGGATATTTTAATAATTACTGATGTTAGTGCTAAAACGGAAAAAAGTGCATGATAAATACATTCAATTGCAATATAGATCGAGTAGAAGTTAATATTTGCCTCGATTGGAAGGGCACGGAAATGGAGAATTAGGGTTTAAATTACTAACTTTCTTGTTGCAATATATTGCCTTATATAAAATATCCAAGAATAATTATTCAATGAATGACCCACAGAGGTTTTACACTACAGTCTTACTTTTTTGTGAGAGTAGTACTACTTTTTATGAAGAGTAGGTACCTTTGATTATGTACGATATTTTGCCCTTTTATTAAGAGCTAGTGACGTAAAAACATTTCGAAAATAAAATCATGGTTAAAGATCGCCATGAAATAATTTAATACACATATAAAAAAGGATCTGTTCAATATGAATAAATATTTATGATATGATGCTGATGACTTATTTATTATTGTTTACTGGGATAACCTTACAAAGAGAATGAAAAAACATTTTTAATGAAAAGTTATAAAGACATTTTATCAATAATTATTAAGACATTCACCATTATTGTAATGGTCAAAATCACATAAAGGTGTCCACTCAAACAAGTGAGCCAAGACGTGCAACTAAACTTTACTATGGCCTCATCTACGCCCACATTAAATATGTTATCATTCAATTATTCACCTTTATTTTAAATCCTTTATAAACTGCAAAAGTAGGCTATTTGCTTCATTACTTCTAATCCTCCAATTTCACCTGCCCATCCAATTTTTCAAGATCTTGGATTCCTACCAGTCTCATTCATATATATTCTTTTCGTAGTAACATATATGACACAAAATTTGTCAGACTTCTATGTAAATTCTCACTACAACTGCAACCATACCAGAACCCTGTTAAACCTGCTTACCATATACAATCGAACCAAAGCTGCAAGGCTAGCATCAAAGTCGATGGGACTACACCCATATGGTAAATTACCAAAGAAATACAAAAACATAACAAACATAACTCTATTTACAAGCCAAATAAAAAATCCTAAACTAAGGAAAATTATAAAAGCATGTCTAAATTTATTAATAATAGCATTGACATGTATGTGCAAAATATAACCTAAGTATATATAAGTATGAAAAATGCATATTTTTTTCTGTATATAAATGCACCCCTAAATTCCTCTTTTGACATATCCTGTATTTCTATTGCACATCAATCCTTGAGCAAATAACATTATTATTACTTGCACTTGAGAATTAATGTATAATATAGAATTAAAGAATAATTTTTATTAGCAATGCATGTGTTAATAGAAGGGAAACATGAAAAGTTCTTGGTCTGACAATGAAATACTACCATTGTCAGTTAAAAAATTATTTTATTTTTCTATATAATCTCCTTTACGGACGCAAAGCACTTCCCAGAAACAAATTCCTTCAAGCTTGGGAACAGATGGAAGTCAGGGTGCTCAATCAGAAGAATAGGGGGGATAGCCGAGCAAATCCTACCCCAAATCCCATAGTTTTTCCATTGCGAACACTCCTTTGAGGGTAGGTGGCCACAGGTTGTCCTGTGAAAGATAATTTTTTCTTCTTCAAGAAGAAGAAAAGCCTCTTCTCACACATTTTGGAATCCACCAGATCAAATTAATCATGGTATACATCCATTGAGGAGTAAACTGCGCTAATCAATATTTTTGATAGGGAAGTCACCATAGAAACAAAAAAAGATTCAAAATCAAGATCGCATTCCAATGAATTGCACAAATATTTGGAGCTCATGGTAGTCAGCACTCCTCCATCACTACACTCTCAGCTAGCAGCATCACTTTCGTCTTTCCTAGAGATGTTAAAATCACTGAGGCTGAATTCACTGCTTGATATATTAGGATGAAGCCAAGTTTTGTTAAGGGTAATTAAATCAAAATCATAATTTAAATTAATCTCTCAAAGGTGGTAACTTTGTACACAGACCTTCAACATTTTGGTAGTAAGCAATTAGACTTGTTTTTGTTCCTACCTTATCAAGTTTTTTGAGCTGACAATTTTTGGATAGCGATAATATATTTAATTGTTGAGTCAGTTTCATCATTCTTTTTCCTCTCTTCCATGGCCTGATGAAGTTGATGCAAGTATTCCTTTCAACCCTTGTTTTGTCTGACACAATCATCATAACTGAGGTGGAAACCAATGTTTGATTAGAGAAAATATTCCTAGAAGAAGCTGTTAAGTCCAACACAGGTTTGATGGAATGAATCTAATGGTTTTGGAATTTTCTCAGATGGTAAATCCTATTATTCTTGATAGGAAACCCTTAATCCATATTTTTGATAATTTTTTGTAACGTGCCTTCATCAACTGCGATGGATCTCATCTCAGTGCAGTTATAAATGACAATGCTTGATGTATAATATTGTCTTTCATTAACTTTAGAGATTGACATTATTACTGCAATTCCTAATAAACTCAAGGATGATATTCAATATCTATTGCATTCATTCTATTCTAGCCAATATCTATTGTATAATGATATTAAAAGCTAAATAAAAATACTAGGTGGAGTAAAATGGACTCTCTTGTTTAAAAAAATCACTGAAGAACATGCAGATAAATTAGGGGAGTGGGAGTAATGGTGGTAGCTGGGATGAGTAATGCCATTTTTAGTAGTCACTACATGACTACTAAACATGTGTCTGGTCAGTAAATAGGCAAAATTTTCATTACTGGGGGGGACTGACAACTCTCGTGAACTTCATCCAAGATCTCTTCATAGGCCTGAAGAGACAGTTTGGTTCACAGTGTCCTTCATAGGCATTATTGGGAATTACTTTTTTGAATATCAAGGTTCAACTGCTACTGTGAACTCTGTATGCTATTGTGAGATGCTGGAGAACTTTTTACTCCCCAAAATGGAAGAGTATGGTGAGGAATATGACACAGAAGCCTTTTGGTTTCAACAGGATGGTGCCACGGCTCATACTGCCCGTTGTTCACGCAAAATCCTGCAAGAAAAGTTTCCTGGCCACCTGATCTCCTTACACGGGGATGTTCCATGGCCCCCTTGCTCACATGAGATCCCATGTGATTTTTTTCTTTAGAGATATATCAAAGCTGAGGTTTACAAAGTTCGACCAAGGACCTTAGAAGCTCTAAAGGAAGCAAATACAGATGTCATCGCTGGAATAACAGAAGATATGCTGAGAAGAGTTTTTGAAAACTTTTAGAGTGACTCATCATGTGCATCACTCACCAAGGTTGTCACCTGGATGAAATAAATTTTAAAACTTGAAGAAAATAAAATGGCATTGGATGTAGTTGTCAGAAATAAAAATCTTGGTTGGTTTTTTTACAGTTCACTCGTCAAATCAGGGAGTCCATTCTGCTACCTCCTGTATGTGTACTTAATGATCAATAAAATTATCAATATGAAGTACGTAAAATAAGGTACAAAATGTATCATAATACTGTGGGGTTGGGTTTTGGGCAAAGCATAGTGCAATACAAAAAGATTACTACATGTATTATTAACAAATCACACCAAATTTTGAACCGGTAAGGCCAGGTTAACTACTTTTCTCTCCTGATTCATCAACTTTGATAGCATAAGCACAGTCTAATAGACTGTGGCCTAAGTAAGAGTTTCCATATGTAAAAAGGTTATTAAATATTAAAAGAATATAATTTGAAAAGTACTGGATGTGACATAATCATATGCACAACTATTAAGTATTTGAGAAATCATATGAGGTAGGTCAATGGAACCAATCGTGAACGATTATATCCTTATTTTACACATTTTTCCAATTTTAACTTGTTTTACTGATATATTTCATTGTTGATTCCTCTCAGTTCACTATAAAATTATCTTGGCATGTTTTTAAAATTATACTATGGCACAGATTATGGAAGTACTTTGGAGTACTTAGAAAGATTAGTAAACTTTCTGTGGATGGGTGTTTATGGTATGACTTCAAATGTTAAATTGTCCTTCACAGATTGTTTACAGTGCATAATTCCAATTGTAATAATCCTAAAAATCAAAAGAAATTATCCCTATCTATATTTGAATTACATGTCAAAGGATCAATTTTATTCTCTTCAATACCACAAATTTACTTTTCAATAGCATCTTAAAAAATGGGAACAGGACAAGAGTATAGTGTGTTGCCAAACCTAGTCACATGCAACTTCCAGTTATGCCTTAGCTTTCCAGTATAACATGCACACCATGAGTTATTTGCTGCAATCACAGCCAAGCCAGTATCTTCTATTTCCAAAAAAATGGAATGGGAATGACGATATACGTGTCTATTGTTTAACTGTCCTCTTTATCTTCCATAAACAGCCCAAACACAGTCTTCAATTTGACTGGGTTTTTAAAGGTAAATGGAGTTGAAGATACAATGTAAGTTCGCAAGGTTGACATTTTGCACTAAGATTTTTCACTGCACTTTGAGATCTCAGTACTCATCTTCTGTTAGGTACTTAGGGATTATTTTAGTCCAAAAATTGGATTGTATTTACAATTCTACAGAGGCCATTAGAATATGCTTAGTTTGAAGCTATAGTTTCTGTTATGCATATTCTAATGGCTTGGATATCTTTCAGACTTAAGTACCTTCATCTATTCATAATTATATAGTATTCATGATCTTATAGAAACCAGGAGAATATACAAAAGGAATCTATATTTTCTGTCATGCATATTATATTGGTTTGGATCATCTTTCAAATTTCAGCGTGTCCTTATATTTGTTATATACTTATTAATAGATATTGTTGTGGTTATTAGATATAGTATAATATAAATAAATACTGCTTAAAATATCTCAATAGTCTTCAATATAAATTTTGAGCTATATTTGCCCCCAAATTCCATCATGAGGAAGATTAAAGAAAAAAAATGTTGGAATTCCAAATTATTTGACAACTTGTAATGCCTATTGGTGGTGAAAATTGAATAATAATTGTACCATTGAACTATTGAAGTAAAAAGAAAAATACACACATCCTAGTAAGGTCCAAAATGAACTAAATGGTACTTCTACTACTATTAATATCCAATACAGAACTCCATAGAAACATTGAGCTCACAGAATTAAAAAAATGAGTTGACCTAACTAATATTGTCGATTTTTAATGTGTTTAAAATCAGGTATAATATAATATTTTTATGTGTACTATATATTCACTGTGCATGGGATAAAATGTCCAGATATATAGCAAATGAACAAATAGAATTTGGTCTTCATTTTCCTTTAAAAATGTCTTATTATCCATCATCCACAAGTTGGGAATTATCCATTACTCAATATTAATGAACAAAATACATGAACAGAACAAAGTATCTCCTTAAGGAAGATTTTATGCTGTGAATATAAGGGGCATCATCTAAAGATGTTGGTTTTGGATGACATTAAGTTATTACCGACTGTGAGAATAGAATGTTCACACAAAAAGTCACCGAATTACCTGTCAATGGCTACATCTTGTTGTCACTTGTCTATATACTCAAAACATATACTTCAGCACTTGAAAATCCTCTTCATCAGGTTATGAAATTCAACTGTAAGATTTTTTATCCCAGATTTTCACTTTATTTGACATAATCTCATTTTTCGAAGCACAGCCTTTATGTCTTCATACACTAATGGATTCTCAATTGTGGATGGTATCTATGGAATAATACAAAATGCATATTTTAGAATTTTGATGACAAGCATTCCTCATGACTGGTATTTATTTTTAATCACTGTTCTCTCCCTTGATAGTTGGCATATATTTATACCATCATTACATAGTCCCTCACCACAGGTGTTCATACTGCCATTAAATGTAATACATAATCATAATGCCATATGCAGCATCTATTGTACAAGTTAGCCCTGGCTGTATTTTTCTGGTGCCAAATATTAAAAGCCAAATGCTTGTGCACCTTTAATCATACAAGCAACAAAGCCTTTTCTGTGCAAATTACTATAATCCTCTTGGATTTGAGAAGTTCTCGTTATCTATTATCTCTACAATAAACATAATTATGTAAATCCTAATAACCTTGCTTAAATATAATAAAAACCATGGTCTTGCCATGGATTATTCAGAGGTAGCCACCCAAGTTCTCTGATTCCCCCTTTACCCCCTAGAATTCAATCTACCACTTCTCCACCTCCAAAAAAAATCATACCCACTTTTATTACACATATGATATTTTTATCATTATCTGTTGATATATTCTGTATGAAAATGTGTCCAAATGAATACAAATTTTACCTAGCAGTATTTTGTAGTTCATATTATTTATTAGGGTCTATAATAGCAAGGGGATATATTTTTTATTCTAGCAAACTCTGATTCAGATTTTACCCCCCAAATTTTAATTATGCAATTATCATCATGAATCTCCCCTACAGGTACCTGGATTATTTACAGCTGTGATGCAAGGCCCATGATTATAAACCTTTGGTGTAGCTGAAAATTTCAGCATGGATAGTAGTAGTTTGCAATCTGTGTGAACTTAGTGGATATCAAAATGCATTGTTACTCTCATCATAAAATAATTTATATAGGATTTAACATAGTAACCTTTCTTGGGTTCTGTAATGGAATCATTCGTTTCCATTTGGATTTTGTTAAACCGTACATGTCCCCTCAAAGTAAGAAGATGGGTAAAATTCTAATATCAGTATGCACATAATTTGATTACCTTGAGGGGAAGACCACGAGCCATTCTTGCAATGCTCCTCCTAGGAATTTTTCCAGAACGGGTTTTCGGCAGAGCAGGTACTGGGAATGCTAAGCGAAAGGCAGCAATAGGGCCCACCAACTCTCTCACCATATTAATCAAATTATGGGAAACTCGTTGTGCTGCATCTTCATTACTCTCTCCATTCCTCAGCCAAACTTTTAATACAAGCAAAAGATTTATCAAATTGCAATTCCTTTATGATTGGAATAATTTTTACTTTTTGGGTCATTTTCCTAATTAGATACAAGCTGCATATATAAAGTATATGTATATGTAGTCCAAATGTTTACTTATTTTTTACTTTTGAATAATGATAATTGTAGTGAACTGTAACATTCTGACTTTTGACTGTCCTGGAAATAATGCACAATTAACTCTACACCCCTTTCTCAGAGTGGCTATACTTTATTCCTCTCAGGTTTTTGATCACATTTTGAAGGGTAAATAGTTTTCCAATTTTGATAGAATTGTAGTTACAAACATATTTTGGCTTCACTTGCTCATCATCGTGTTTGAAGATGTCTATGAGAAGCCAAAATGAGTTGATAAATAATGTTAATTTAAAAATGGAAAAGTGCAAAGTTATTAAACCTTCAAATAGATATTTTCCACTGAGTCATGCCTCCTAACAAAGAGAAACTTTTTCCTATTTAATTCTTGTATGCATAGAAATGAAGTACCATAGGATATTTGTTGGGAAACATTGAGATACTTACTGGGGGTTGGAACATATAGGCACAGTGGCACTTCTCCTTTGGTGCAGTCAGGAATGCCAACTACAAGCGCATCACCAACATCTGGATGTTGAAGAGCAACAGCTTCAATGGCAGCTGCTGAAAGTCTGTGTCCAGCAACGCTTACTACATCATCCTCTCTTCCAGTCACAACTATCCATCCATTAGAGCTCTTTGCATCTGGAAAGACATATCCTGCATCCATGGTGTCATAATAACCCTGGAAAGAAACGTTTTGTTCATGAAATAATTCACCATAAATATTTACTGTCTGCATTTTCACTTAACTACACAGATGACACAAATAAACTTAGCTGTTGGTTGCCTCCCCTAATAAATACTATGCAGATGATTTGAACCTTTCCATGGATAAACTGTATGATCCCTAGGTGCTTCACAAATAACGGAGTTGCATAACAAGAGAATGAATATATAGTAGATAATTGTCAGTAAAGCAATAAATTTCAAGCCGCTTTTAAGGTATCAATGTGAACTTAGGTGGTGGTCCTTAGTGCTTTCCTATATGAAAAGCAATTCAATGACCTCATTCTGATATAATTCATGTAGTTTATAAAAAGTGCCTATTTATCTACAATTTTTAAGCATAAAGAGATACAAATATATATTAATAAAAAAATTACAGATAAAAATTCTGCAGAACTCTCCATTTTAAGATAGAATTCACTCCTTTGCATTTTTCAATTGCATTCAATTGAAGATCCACCTTCTGGAAATGCATGGAATCCTTGTAGAGCAAACAAAGGCATTTATGCATTATTTTGTCATATTCAAGTCTCTTCCTATTCATTTAGCCTGGCTGAACAGCATATACTAATTAGAAAACATATGTGATTTCAATAATTTGCAGTTCAGGGTACCTGAGTTCTCTGACACATATGTACATAAGTTTACACTTAATACATAATCATTCAAGTATTCTTAAACACTTTAGTGAATGTTGCCATCACAAAATTTCTCTTCAAGCACACTCATAAATCTTACCATTATCAGGTATCTGACATAACAGGATATGGCATACCTTGAGTAAGCATTAAAATCATTTCAGGCCCATAGTTGAGAGTTGTGAAGGCAATATATAGAGGAATGATGTGATGATGACCTCAAGAAATAAAGTGATTAGTCAACGAGCAATGATTCAATCAGCAGAAGGGGCAATGTGACTTTTTGATTAACAAACCTAATTGGACTAACAGGAGGAATAATATTACTATTTATAGTACCTGTGGTTCTATGTTACTTTTCTTGTCTTAAAAAGGAATATCATAAGTAAACTCAACACTACACTTACAGGAAATGTTGAAAAGTAGAGCAATTTAAATTTTTCTGGATTCTTGTAAAGGGTTGAAAGAGTTCCTGGAGGTAGAGGAAGACGAGCAGCGATACGTCCTTCTTCTCCTACGGCAGCTTCACTCCCATCATCCCGTAAAATTCGCACTAAGGAGATGTGGAAATATACATTTTATACCATTAATTAGACTTAGGAAAATGATCACAAAATTTACTCGGTAGTAAGTGTTTATCAGCAACTGATTGACTGATTTGGAACTAATTTGTATGCCAACAGTATGTAAGAGGCTGGTGTGGTGGCTTCAGTTCTTATCCATAGTTACACTCATGAACAAAGATAATGGATAATAATTCAATGAGAAAGTAATATCTATGGGTATTATTTTTGTTTATATATTTATACATTCATTTATTGAGTGCATAGGATAGCCAACACTGCACTGTGCCTAGGAAATGGGTGATATGCATTTCAAATACTTTCTTTAAAACAAAACAGCAATATCTCTGATGAATTCAATTTGTAGAAATATTTTTTCCTTTTTTTTAGTTTTTCTCATCATTGTTTGACACTATGAGTGTTATAATTGCCAGAACAACATTTTATTTCATGATGCAAGATGATGAAAGTAAAAATTCAACAGTCTACATATTTTCACATATAATGTTGTGGAAGTTCACAGTACCGATGGAGAACTAATACTTAGAGCTTATTTTTTGTTTTTTTTTTGTTTTCTTGACATATGTTTTGAATCCTAAGAATTTGTCTTATAACTATCATGAAAATGAACACTTAAAAAAAAGTTATGAATCACATACTCAGTAAATTAATATTTAGATAATAAAGTAACAGTGAACTTTTATGCTTCCTGTTTTCTTGTATATTTTTCGGTATCTGAATTACTTCTGATCTATGTGTATCTCATATTGACTTATGATGTTCCTTAGCTCATGTCTTTAATTCTGAGATACTTGGACAAATGAAGTATTATTATGGGAAAACTTGTTGCATGTGTATATTTTACCTCATAATGTGAGCATAGGCATCACCTGGAAGGTCACAGATATGGATACTGACTAAGAACTGGCAGATTTTTTGGTGTCAATGTCAACATCTTTTCAGTGGACTCCTATTACAGATTGGTAGAGTTTTTAAGTTTTGCTTATCCCTTTATGATACCATGCTGATTAGCTTCTCAAAGATATGAGACTGTTTTCCAGATGTAGCATAATACACAGTAATAAATTAACTAGATATTGAAAATGCACATTATACGAGGTGTGTCCAATAAATACGCGAACTAGTGCAATCTGGCAGCCATGACGCGGACCATAGCCCTATTAGCGCTAGTTGCCTGAGACCCAATGAGCTATCTGTGCGGATCATTGAGCTGTGCGTATGGTGCCAGTTATGTTAGTTTCTGTTGCCCTTGTTTTTATTGTTTGTTGAAAATGGAAAATGATGAAACCACAGAGCAACGAATCAACATCAAGTTTTTGGTGAAGTGCAGTAAAAATTTTCAAGAAGTTACTGAAATGTTGGCAGCTGTTTACTGATCTGACATCATTATTATCATCAATAATGAAGAACACAATGCATATTTCCACTACTCTTTATTTTCGTACAACTAGTTTCAATGCTTAGGTATCATCATCAGATAGGTAGGTACCTGATGATGATGCCTAAGCGTTGAAACTAGTTGTATGAAAATAAAAAAGAGTGGAAAGATACATTGTGTTCTTCATTTAATGAATATGAACTTCCACAAAGTTGAGCCTGAAACTATTGAATCTGATCTGACACCTATTCATGACTTATTTTGGTAAAAATTTCAGTGGGTGTGCTCTCAAATTTTCATTGAGGCTTAACCCTCAACCACAGAAATGAAAAAATGCATATAATTAATAGTTAAATCACAGAATTATTAAAAAATTATATTCTTGTTGTCTTCACTATGAAAAAAACTCACAGTCAAATCCAGGACAAGACTTGCCAGTTGAAAGACCTGGAGGATCATTTGGAGAATGGCCGAGTCCTAAGAAGGTAGCAGTGATGGAATGTCCAGTTTCTGTCTGCCACCAATGATTTACAACACCAACCTATTGAAAAGTAAGTGAATAAAGCATGTGTACCCAGCGTATACCACTGGTCAAGGTGAATTGAACATTGAGTTTACTAAATAATAATGCTGTGTAATCAGTGAATACAGGATAAACATGATTCATTAGATGCTCAAGAAATTCATTTCTATACAATATTTAAGAATTTTTTTAATGAAAAGAAATTATCTCTGAGTCCATACAGTAGCATCTAGAATGAAGTTCAACAAGACCCTTAATCATGCATTTCAGTAACTAAATAAGAATGAAGTTCAACAAGACCCTTAATCATGCATTTCAGTAACTAAATAAGATTAATGATAAAATCTTATGTCATCTGTTGGTTGGCAAAACCTAATAGCACTGCCATATGGATATATGAATGCAGCAAAATTTTAATGGGCTAAGTTATCAATAACTGTATTATTTATGAAGATTTGATCAGAACAATTCATTTTATGAGTAACATATCATAGTTAAAACATCACTAGCAAAGGACCTTAGGGGTATGGGTATTCGGAACACCAGCCATTTTCAATCCCAAGCCATTTGTGTTGTGCATCAACAGCTTTGGCTGAAGTTCTTCCAGCATTAAATACAAGGTTGTACATTCAGTTCAGAGCTGTCTCACAATAGTTAAGAAGCACATTGATGAAAGAATCAGAATGGTAACAGACCTTCAAATTATTTAAATGTGAGTCGGAGCTCACCCTTGTTGTCAAAACTGCATTTAAATTAAAATGAGTAAAGAAGTTCAAAATAGAAGCAATAATTTGGAACAACTTAAGGTTTTCAAAATTTATTATCATATACCAAACCATATAAAATCATGTATATTTTTGCACAATACAAGAAAAGTCTTAGATTTAGCAAATACTTAGATGTTTTGTATTATTTCATCTGTGAAAAATTTATGGACCTTGCTATCAAAATATAGTATATGTGTAGAAAAACCTTGATAAATATGAAGATGAAAACACTTAAGGCTTTGAAATCACCAGAATGAAAATATTCTAATACTTGTAAAAAAAAAACTACAGGTTACCTGTGATAATTACATTAAAATAAATGACAGCAAAAGGAATAGTATCATACAAGAATTAATACACACAAAAATCACAAAACAAATTTCAATTTAGCCGAGGGAATTAATATCTTTTGAAGTAGGCAAGGATGTACTTACCTAAAATTAGTAAAAATTAGAATTCAGCCCCTCATTATGCTTACCTTAAATGTTCTTTCTGCCCAAGTTTTTGTGCTTTGATCCAAACTCTCTCCAGCTACAAATATGGTTTTTAACCTGCAAGTAACATGATATATATAATTTTTCTATCCCTTCTACCTGTAGAAGACAATATGTGCAACAGCTTCATACCTCACCGGGTGGATTACAAATGGTGAAAAAAAATTATTGATCAGAAATATAAATGGTACATTAAATATTATTAAAAAAGTGTATCAAGAAAAAAGTGAATAATAATTTTAATAACATCAGTGCTTAGTATGAAAGCATTTATTGGTTTTGGCATAAATTGTCAGAAAAAGAACTACAACAAGCTTCTTAGCATGTGATATTTCTCACATTGTTAGGAAATGATATTGAAATAAGAATACAATAAAATTTTCATCGTGGTATAAATGTTCTTTCGTAAACATATATTTAAAATGCTCTCTCAAAGTAATATTTCATATGTTGACTATGAATAAATCAAGTTAATCAGTTATTTGACATCATATAAATATCATAGTTGCATCCTTGAAGACATTCACAGGAGTAAAGAATTAATTTATATTCTGAAGATTAGAGAAATTTAGTTTGAACTTACGACTTGGTGCAATATTTTTTTCCATGGACAGCATTTGGATCAACTCTCTTTATTACACGCAGAGCAGTTGGTGCTGTGAGTAAGGCATTAACTCCATGTTCCTCAATGACCCTAAGAACAAGGATTCATTTCAGTTGGAAATCAATATTCGTGTATAATTAGTTAAGTGTGTGTGATGTTCTAAAACTATCATATTGGCTATATGCAATTATGTAATAACATATGCTTAATTTGAAAAACTGAAAATTATAGTACCTAAAATACTGTCCTGGATCAGGGGTACGATCTGGTTTCCCTTCATACATCACAGATGTCAGACCTGCAGTGAGGGGTGCATAGCAAACATAAGAGTGACCAACTACCCATCCCATGTCAGAGGCAGCCCACCATACATTGTTGTCATTAGGGCATCTTTGATTTTTTAAAATTTCTGATGGTACGTTACTGTTTTCACCGTTGTTCATTTCATCAGAAAGACTCTGTTGAGATTTTACCCCTGATATTTGGATTCCTTTATGGTTATTAGATGTTTCTCTGTGTTTTCCATGCAAACAGGAAGCTTTCTTTCTACATTTTAAATGACCAGAAGAATGATTTATTGAGTGGTTGTCCATTCTTTCACTCTGCTCCTGAAATACATCAAGATCTCTCCTATCCAACTTTGACATGTTACTTGAAATTGCAATTGATTCTGTCCTGTGCTTTTTCCTGCACATCAAATGCTTTTCTTCAAGTTTTGGTAATACTTTTGACTTTACATCCTCATTTTCAGAGTAGTTTGTATTGACATAAAAGTCATCTTTTAGACAGTTTACTTCTGTGCCTACCCTTTGGTGGACATTCATGCTTAAATTACTTTTAGAAATACTGTGATGTGAAATGCAGTCATCTATCGAATGAGCCTCAGAAGGGGCAGAAAATGATTTCTCATGCTTCTCCTTTTTTCTCAGATCTTGATTTTTGGTCCCCATGACTAATGGGCATGCTTTAAGACATGTGTTATGAGGAGAATTGAGTGAATTTGTTTCAGAGGGCATTTCTTGCAATCGATTTGGACTACTATTTTGCTTTCCATGCTTTGCTTGGTTATGCTTGGAGCAATAGAAGCCATCTTCAGCACATAATGTATCAACTAAACTTGGGGGTACCTTTGGCACAGTACTAACATCCAATTGTTTGTAAGAATTAGCATTTTCATTCCATTTTTCATTGTGATCATGGCAATTTTCTCTAATCAATCCATAGTTCCTTCCTCTTCCTTCATCTGCATGATTTTCAATGCAATCTGGTGGTAGGTTCTGATTGCTGCATTCTAAATTAATTCCTTTATTTTTTACTTTGGATGAATCTCCGAAGTTTTCATGAGGGCAATCCATTCCATAAACAGCATGCATTGTCCATGCAAGAGTGGCCAGATGACCCCCTACTGGTCTAACCACCCCTTTAGGCTGGTCTGAAAAATAAAACGTAAGAAGCCAATCATTTTTCATAAAACATTGTTTTCTTAAACTTACTTTGGTAAGTAAAAAGGATGCATTGAATTATAATTAGTGGCAGAGAATGTAATTTTTAATGATTTGCATGTTATATTATACTATCCTGGAAGAATGCTTAGGAATTTGAAGTGAGTAAATATCATGTTTTATTTAGGAATGTACACTGGCATTAAATGAGACGATATGGAAAGATGATTTCCAGATCTTTAGAACAATATGGCAAATAGAAGCATTTTCATCTCTATGATTTCTAATATAACAAGCATTAACATATGAATTTTTGGGTACAAAAAACTTCTGGTGTATGTCATTCATGTCATCCAATTCACAAGGAGCATGACTTAGTCAAAGCCCTACACTTGAGTGGTGATATCAGTGAATGTTATCAAATCATTGTTGATGAATGAGATTTCAAGAAATGATTGCATCATATGTGTTACTAATTAAACCAGTTACTGCTCAGTGCCCTTTATAATATTTTTTTAACATTACCAGAAAACTCCCATGGTGTTTTGATTATAGCAAAGATGCTGGCTAACATGAAAATGTGATACTGCCATAGAATGAGTGCATAGATTTACGTACATTATATAAAAGCACTATAATGTTTACAGTTGCATTCAATCTTTGGAAACTCTGATTTTGAATGAACAAGCATCTTGCTGGGTCTTCTTCATCATCCATCACCATGCTTCTCTCATAAATGAACATTGATTGTCTTATCTTCTTACCTGTTGTTCCCGAAGTATAAAGAATATATAGTGCCTCATTAGCTTCCACTGGAATGCATTCCTGATGACTGGCTGTTTTAAGGGATTCTTCCCAATCCAGTTCTGTGATTACATCTTCAAAAGTATGCTCATACTTGTCTCTATCAAGTTTAATTTCAGGTCTTTCATAAATGATAAGGTGGCTAGGTTTAAAGCCTGAATGTAAAAGTGCCTCTTTCAATATGGAGCGGTAGCTGAAATAATGGACCAATATTTTTCATTCATAAAAATATACAATCGATACCTGATTTGTTATAATAATAATAATTTGTTCAATTTTGTACAAATATTCAGTGGCTCATTCGCAGGCATTTAAAAATAATATTTGTCCAAAACCTACTCAATTTGCCCAGAAAGTTTTGCTGAGAAAGGATAGTAAAACAAAACTACTAAGACATATGGCTGTTTTTTAGTTGATTTTTTATTAAGTAGCCACTAAGTTGGGAAAATTGAGGACACATCAAGAACTACATACCTAATTTCTTTTAAAAATTGGGAAAGGGGTTGATTATTATAAAAAATAAGGATTACATCATGAAACTCAGGAATTTGTGATGAGAATGATGTTCCTTTTAGCTATAGTTCTGAGATCATTTTGCATATGGCATAGGTCATCACACATGTATGGTATGGCAAACACTCAAAACTGTTATGAATCTGACTACCATTTATACTGATAGCAGAAAGCAATGAGAGGTGTATCTCAAAATGTAGCTAATCAGATCCCAAATACTCAGATGAAAAATTATAACAAAAGACACCTATTGGGAAAATGTGGGAAAAAGTCTAGAATGGAAACATACAAAATGGACAATCAATATCTTTATGCCTATATTATGCTAATATGAAAGAAAAGTTTAATTAAAAAAAATGTAGCTCGTAAAAGGTCAACTCATACAAGTGACCTTGTCTGTGTTTCAAAGGTTAAGAGCCTTTGGAGTTGAAGGAAGAGTAAATTTGTGAAATTTATGAACCAAGGTTAGCTATTGCAATAGAAAATTTGTTTTAATTGTAGAAATGAGGCAAAAGTAAACAAATTAAAGTTACTTCAACATTTATTGAGACTGCAAATCCCTATTAAATAAATTTCAAGAAACTGCGGGAGACGCCACGACAGTAACTTTTAACAGAGTCATCTGTCAAAGTTTGCATTACAATGCAACAATTTCAGAGTCAAAATCATTTACCTTGACCACTTGACTTCAAAGCAATCAGACTTATGTCATTACCAGGTTCAGCTAATGTATTAAACTTTGGATTTGTACTTCATCAAAATGGACAACAATGTTCATTCTGTAATTTATGGTTCACATGAATTGTGACCAGGCAAAATCACTCTGTTTAAAGTTGGATAAAAGCCTTTTAGGTGTATTTGGAAATAATTGGATATTATGGCTGTGCATTGGGCATGAACTAGGAAAAGAAAAAGTTGCATTGTTATGAGTTTCATTGTTTCATATGTTGCACATTTTAATATTTGATGACTGAAAATTTTGGGGCAACATGATAACCACATCTTTCACTTGTATTGAATAAATTAATGTACCTGTGTAATTGCTGTAAAGTAATAATGTTGTATTATGGGAAGAATCAACCTTAGCCATACTCTTAATAGTGGGCAACAGATTTGATGAGGGAAATTAGAAGTAAAAATAAAAACTTTGCATTGTGTCCTGTTTGCATAATTTTAATTGATTGAGCATAAAAAAATTGGTTAATGCGGTGAGCATGGCAACACATTTAATGACTTAAAAGGAATTATTTCATGAAAATTCTTCATGAAATAAATACTTTTATACCTTGGAGACTCATATATTTAAATTAATAATCATTCATATGCTTACTGAACTATTTTATTTGGTTCCACTCCACAATTTGCTGCCACAATCACAGTTGGCTCTGCATGTTCGATTCGAGTTTGAAGTTCTCGAGCAGCAAACCCTAGTTGTGCAAATAAGTGTTAAGAATTCATTAAAGAAGCCCAGATTAATATTTTTTCTAGATGTAAATGATAAATATTTAACATATACTAATAATGAGGATAGATGGATTACTTATATTCTATTTTATTCCCCACAATTTATAGTAAATACCCAATTAAAACTATGCTCAAAATTTCTAGTATCTGGGTGCAAATGATTAATAAACAACTGCATTTACATATTTGGCATTTCTGTAAGAATTTGTATTTCTTAGTAAAATTAGAATTTAAGGATATTCAGCCAGCAAGCAAAAATTAAATTGGCAAGTATATAATAAAGCTTCGTTTGTTTAAAAATGTTCCCATTGCCAATTACATAAGTACAAGTAAACATAATTATTTTTGCATATTATTGTTTTGGTGTGGTGGTTAATTTAGTAGTTCGTACCTTACTTCACAATGATTTCACAAAATCAATATTTTAATGTATAAAAATACATGAATTGCATGAATATAAATTTTAAGAGCAAGAGAAACTTTGTCCTTTGGGAGTTCCTTTATTTAATGAATTCATGTTGGTGGACTGTGTATAATTGGTGGGTATACTTTACTTTTTTGTAAGGATAACGACTGCCTTTCACTAATGCACTGAGGGAAAAGTTCACATTTGAAACAAATACAATACATAGAATAGGAAAAACCTAAAATATTAGACTATATACTGCATGTAGTCCCTGCAATGTTATTATTATCCATTAATATGGAATATGTGGTTTCTAAGATTCTATTTATGATGTGAAATATTATTCAGCATGTTGCTCATCTAGATTCTGAAACATGAAATGCTTTATAAAAGACCTTCTTTGGATTGAAGCATTCTATCATCGCTGTTCGCTGAAGATATCATTTTAAAAACATTTCTTCACTCTACTGTTCTTGAAGCAAAGTATTTATTTTTATAAACAATGTTTCATGAGTCATATGGAGTATTATCCTAGTTGTAGTCTATTGAGATCTATAGTAGTCTATAGAGAGACAGCATTTCCAGCCAACTACCCAAGGATTACAGATATCCTGTTAGCTTTGAGCATGATTTTTGTATCCTTGGACTTTGCAGTCACTTCAATTTAATGGTGTGATGCCATCTTAGCTATGGGACTTTCAAAACCTAAATATATGTCTTATGAAAATGTATAGTTAAGGCCAGCACTGGCTTCAATTAGTTTAAAGCTAGCAAAGTGCACACTGCCAAATTTTAAGGAGTCCAAAACTTGGGCATAAATACTGGCATATAAAATATTGCAAAATAATACAAACTATTTTTCCAAACGATTCACATTTCACACTGAATCAGCACCTTACCTACACCAACCAGGGTATCCTTGCATTATGACCTTAAAAAATCTAGCATTTATTAATTGGGTTTAAAAAAGAGCAAAACTATGGGTGCATGAATGGTTTTTCAGCCACTGAAGTCAAAATGGAAAAGAATATAGAAAAAAAATCATATAATGTGTAGTTAAATACTCAAACTTTAGAATATGAAAAAGGGATTAGGGATGCATAAATCTGTAAACGCATCTTTAAGGTCTGTGTTCTCTCACAGGTCTTTTGAATTTAGCCTTAATGCATATCTTATATTTCATTATTGGATATACAGACTATCTACAATAAAATAAAAAAATCCTTCCCATAACCAGACAGCCTGATAATGTAAAATTTATGAGTTTAATTGGTGTATACTGACCTCCAAACACAACTGAGTGAATAGCACCGAGACGAGCAGCTGCTAACATAGAAATGATGGCCTCTGGAATCATCGGCATGTATATTAAAACCCGGTCACCTTTTTTTACTCCAATTTTTGAATAAACTCCTGCAAGTAATGAAACCTGGTACCAGTATGGTGATAATTTTAAGAATCAATATTTTAGTTTGACAGTACATGCTCTTTCTTGACACAAGATTAACCAGTTTATTATAAAATTAAACTTGCCTTCTCAAGAAGTTGTGAATATGTTATCCGACGGATGGATGAAGTAACAGGACTATCATGTATTAAAGCCAGTCTCTCTCCAAATCCATTTTCTACATGGCGGTCAACTGCATTGTAGCATGCATTAAGCATTCCTCCAACAAACCTCAGGGAATATAAAAAAATAATTCTCATGCCACTGGAGTAACAATAAAGCAAGTCCTTAAACTTAAGCATTGTGATTCAGTGGGCACAAAGAAAACTAGGCTTACAGTAACCTCATTGAAAAGGTTGTCTAACTCCTTACCCTTCCTTGCATGAGTATTCCAGTTGACACTGTGATAGAGGAATGATCAGGAAATGCCATATAATGTGTTGGTCAATATCTATTGGGTCCCCATTAATAACCATGCTATTCCTGTATTCCTTATGCATAATATAATTTGCACATTTATCTGATTCAACTGAGTGATTTATTTTACTGTATTTAAAATTACACTTTATCATATAAATACTATTTCTTAAAAATTTAACTTCACTGGTTTTTGATAAATTAATTTTTGTTTGCATCAACTATTGAAATTATGATTTTATCCAGAAATTCATTCCTAAGTAGTAGAATGTTGTGCTTTAAAATCACTTTCATGGTAAACAAATGGTATGAAGATACCATTTGTTTACTTTCTTTATTCAATCAATTGTGCAACACAAGACTTACTTGCTGCACAGATAGAAGTGATTTTAGTACTGCTTTAGTTGGCAATAAAAATTTAAGAATGGTATCATTTTCAGAGTTGAATACACTCATATTCAATAATATCAATTAAGAGCAATTTTCTCCACCTCTAACTGGTACAAGTAGACAATCTCATTGTTATCATGGTCTCATGTAGTCCTTCAGGTAGCTTGTTTCCTTACCACTACTCTAATTTATTATCAAAATTTGCCAGTGTTTGACTGTAAGCTACTGCCAGGAAGATTTGAAAATCAGAGCATAGTATTTTTAGCTGGATATAACCAGAATCATCACCCAGTTTTAAAATTAGGACCCCCTAGCCAGTAACCTAATGTTCTTCCCAATTGCCTACAATGCCCATAGGGTGATTGGTAAAACTGTTTTAACAATGGTCTCTTGTGAAACACTTGGAATTTCCATTCCATAACCTTACAATGTTACAGAAGCACTGTATCTTTGCCCTAGAAAAAATATGAAACCACAAAATTGAAGCAGAAGTAAGTATTGATCAACTTTGAAAAAAATGAAATGAATAAATTTAGGATTATTGTCACTTGTTTAATATTCATATTTGAAAGGGGAGGAAAAAATGATTTAAGGAGGGACTTGAAATGAAGACCTATTGGATCATCATCAATATTTCAACCCTAGGATTAGTACTGCAGCTAATGTTTTATAGCCTTCTCTTTTTTAATTCAAGGCTGCATACTCTAGGGAGAATAATGTGGTGGTTTCCCGTTGCCTTCCGCATTGCAGTTCTGGGGCTGATACAGTGAACTTGACTCTCGCCCAAAGCTGCAGCAGCTGATGCCAGGCCGACCTACTAGGCCTACACCACCAATGCCTAATGGTGAAACTGCTGTCTTTCACCATGGGTTCAGGGTAGGAGACTATTTTTCTAGTTGCCTTATTCCTAAATACCATTATTGTATTTATTCTGTTAATGTGTGGTCGCCTTGTTCCATAAAACCATTACCAAACTTTTTCTAAGGTGAAAAATTTTCACTGACTACAGGAAGTGAACCAGTAACCTATTAAGCAGACATGCTACCTCTGATCTACCCCCACCCCACCTAATAGATGTAGTTAATAAATATATACATTAAATTTCAAATTATTTTTTCCTTTACACCATATCTTAGCTTTGTTGACATCCTTAAGTACAACATGAATGAGCAAATAAAAAAACAAACTTTGTAGTTTGTTTTTTGTTTGCTCATCAAGGGTTATACTCATGTTAAGTTCAGATCAATATCCATACTCACATGCATGGTACAGTCATCTCCTGAAAGGAACATTAAATACAGGGGTAACTTAGCATAACAATATTAATAGAATTTTATATTTAACTTAAATTGCAAAAACTTACCATTTGGTGAATGGAGGGTCTGAATCATCTAAAACTTTATTCCATGGTTTATACCATGACAGTTTGTGACCAACTTCTGCCCAGAATTCTGGAGGATTTTCAAGTGACAGTTTAAATGCTTTGTCATATTCACTCTTGCCTCTTTCTTGCTTTAGTACCTCATGGTTTTGAAATTCAAAGACTTTATCAAAATTTTCACTGCTATCTGAAATATGAAACATCCATGGTGGAGAACATAGAATGGGAATAAGAGTAAAGTTATTGAATAAATTCCACATAAAAGAAAACTGATGATTATTTCAATTGGTGATTGCCAGATTTTCTATACCTTATTTTTTTTAAAGTTTTAATGATATTTACAGGTGTTTATAAAATTTCTAGCGATTTCCATAAAATGCTATTTATTAAAAATGTAATTTATGGAACTCTGATATTCATATTTGTAGTTGAAGAATTGAGACACATGATATGTATTTGCGATGAAATATCAGGAGGTGTCGGCCCATTACACTTAATGCTTGACTCCAAATCCAAATTTGAGTAATATTCTCCCAGTAGTGAGGCCCTTTTTGAATGTGTGAGTGATTGTTTTCTTGAGTGCTTGCGAGTGTGTCAGTTGTGTTTGTCCCTGGGGTAGAGTTTATCCCCTTAAACAGTTACGGATAGTGTATATCTGTTCATAAACTCAGGTATCCTTAATGGAGTTCCTTTAACCCAGTGATCCCAATTAGGTTTGAGTTTGGGTTCATAGATGGTCACTGGCAAGGTAGTAATATTCTTGCAAACTACAGCGGAAGGGTGTTTGGGTTGAGAGGTTGTGGTTGTTCTCTGTTGTGGGATTTATTTTCCCACAAACCATCACAACAAAATTTTGTTTAATTGCAGGATGAATGGTGCTAACTTATTACAGCTGTAGGAGTTTTCATTTTATTTTATTAATTTACGAACCTGTAGAGCTCAATTGCATTTATAGGAATATGTTATGAAGTACTACATGAAGAATCTGAAATTGACAGGCTTGAGGATGAATTCTTTTTCTGGTAGGAATGGAATAAGGTGGAGAGAAGATACTATATTAATTTTATTAGGATTCATTTAACATCTTTTTCAAGTTAATATTGAAATATGATTGGAGGCTTTTGAAATGTGGGTGTGGAGAAGAATGGAGAAGGTAATATGGACCGAAAGGAAAACAAATGAGGAAGTACTGGAGATGGTGGGTGAGGAGAGGGGTTTGTTGAGAGAAATCCTATGGAGGCAGGAAAAATGGATGAAAGGCGTATTGAGCGGTAGTGGAATGTTGAAGAGGGTAATAGAGGGGAGAATGTTGGGCAAGCGAGGTAAGGGCAGGAACAGGATAGGGATGTTGGACGGGATGAAGGGAGGAAAGAAGTACACAGAGATGAAGAGGGACCTGATGTAGGTTTGCTGGATTGGGTTTTGTTTGGAGTTACAAAATATTTATTTGATATTTGTGTCCATCCAAAAACCTACCGTAACCAGTAGATTACCTAATAATTGAAACATGAGTAGTGTTATTGTGATGATTGCCACTGTTCCTTACAATCATATAGCTTATGAGCAATCGGTTTTCCTTATATTAAAAACTATGAATTTTAGCTGTTTGATCTGTATGGCTCTGGAAGACCCTTAAGGTAAAATAGGTAGGGCAATTTCCGAAGTGTACTATTTATTTTTAATTAATACTAGAAAACGGTTGGTTTTGTTGGCATTTCTTAGGAAAACCAAGACTGTTGAATTATTTCCTTATGAAACCAATGATAAAATAAATGATTTTTAATGGTCCCATTTTCATAAAAATCATTGAATTAATAAGAGCACACTTTCCGAAAGAGGAAATTCAACTGTGATTTGAAGTTATTTATATTTGTTCTAGGAAATGGATACTTTTCAATGTTTCACCTCCAGCAACTTGGAACCTTGGAGATATCATTAAAACCCAGAAAACGTATTTTCTTTCACTTTATCGACACTTAGTCTCTAATGTAAGAATAAAAAATTACTAAACAATTTTATGGCCCCATGTTTTAAAATTCTCGAATGACTAACCGTTAATAAATGATTTTATGTTTTCATGAAGCGTGAGCATTGCTGATAATTAGATTCTCTTTTCCCGTTATCTGATGGGAAAAAGGGAGAAATTACCATGAAATATCACAAAAAGATGAAAAATCTCAGTCAAATGAAACTCAAGTAGGATTTTCAAAGGATTCTAGGGCCTAAGAATGCATTGATATTACGAATCAATTGAAGGTGGATGGAGAGACAAATAATACACATTGAAAAATGTATAAGAAAAACTATGAATAAAAAAATCAATAAAGTGGAAGGCATGAGTCATTCAAGAAGCATTGCCAAAAAAAAGAGTAGTTATAAAAATACAAATATTCAATTACTTAAAAAAGGTCGGCAAATACTCAGCAATGTGATTAGTCACCGGGAAATCCGATTGTACTAGCCTTAGGGTGTGGTGTACATTCCATTCGTGAACTAATGGCGAAGCAAATAATATTATCTACCACAATTTATAATTAAGCTGAAGTGTAGCAACTGTATCTAAGAAACGCACATACTTAGGGGATGTTCTTTTCCGTGAGTACTAAGTCTAACTCTTAACATTTGAAAGGCGAGTATAAACTCGGTAAATGTAAGTAAACTGAATTATTAGTTTGAGAATGCATAAAATTATAATAATAACAAAACCAATTTCGCGTATTTTAGTCATTTTGCACCATATTCGAGAACATAAATATATTTTTATTAGGATTCTTATGAACGTCTTGACGCAAGTGATATGTACTAATGCTTGACTAGGTCTTTCACAAATGTCACTGCAGCTTATGTTTATTCCGCACGCTGGATTAGAGAATTGGATTATAAAAACCAAAAAGCTAAGTGTGCACACAGTGCAATCATATGGTTAAATATTTTATCTATTTCTCACATACTATACTACCAATGAATATCATCAGAAGCTTATATTTTCAGAAAACTCTGATAGCACACTCTTGATTTTGTAACGAATATTAGAACTAATATAGACATTTTGCTCGAGGGGTGCCCATTCAAAGAGTATTAATGGACCAACCACGGATGTTGTCTTGAATTAACACTGCGAACTGCGCGTGTGGCCTTCTATGCATTAGTCTTCCCAGGAACTCGATTTTTTCCATTTTGAAACGATCAAATATAAGTCCCACTTTAAGAAAATATTTTCCAAAACAATGTGAAAACTCTGGATTGCTGTATCTATCATTTCAATACAGCTATTGACCGATGTTTCCCAGGAATAATTGTAAACAACACATGTTCGTTGGGAAAATCGGGAGGGTCAGAAATTGGAAACCAGAGATTGCGTGGTCACCCTGAAGTTTACACGAAAGAAATCTTGTCATATTTTGCAGTATTTTCTATTGCGTAGGATTTTGCATAATTAAAGAATTCTACCGATGCTACTTCCTGTGCCCTACAACGATACTGAGAATGTCGTATTCTCACAATCCAACCTTAAGGACTGAACGTGATTATTCATTCATAGATGCACAATGAAATTCATTTGACCTTCGGCCACAATGGGCCGTTGAAACCTTCCCACGAGCAAGTCTATTGTTTACTACAACGGAAGACCTGAAGATCCCCCTCTCTTGCGTTCTAGACAATGGATTTTGGCATTGACTTTAACTGTGTAGCTATATGGTCATTCATCCGAATGATTATGAAATTGCGCATATCAATACCCTCTTCTTCTCTCTCACCATTTTATTAACATTAGAAATCACGAATATTATTCCCGTTACTATTCTAACTCCAAAGGACACGATATAACCTCTGGCATTAAAGGTTGTCATGCCATCAGTAAGCACGAGGATTATTCGTGGCTGATGACCACAAAGTTACTACAGTACTCCCTGAAATATAATAAAACGGCTTCTTCAAAATCTCTCGGCACATTAGACGGAAATATTACAATTATTACATGAATGGATTGCCAGTTCCAAGGTTAACCATGAAGGTGCTAGAAAGAGACCGCCAACAAGAGGGGCGTGGGCCACTATTCCCAAATACATGGGCGCCACCAGTGTTCTGGTCATAGGTCCCACCCATAGGCCCAGATTAAGAAAAGGTTCCGATTCCCTTTGCATTGTGAGAATGCCCCAGTGTCGACATCACGCTCAGTGGAAGGAACGATTTGTGAAGATTTCAAATGATGACTTCCGTTAAATATTAATAAAAAATAATCCTTCCTCCATTTCGCATGAAACAGCGGGGTTTATCCTCCAAGTTATTCCATTGGAGGAATTAAGCAAATACCGTAATATTACAAGAGATTTTTAAAAATTTGAGTTTGAAATACGTCTTTATTATCAGCAGTACGATAGCTTCAGTTTGACATTCCGCTGTTCATTATAAAATTTATTTCTATAATTTATTGGTAGCCATGCAAAACACACATTAATCGGTGGCATACCAATAATAATAATTGTTAATATTTAATCTAAGAGTTCCGTTTGAGAATGATATTCAGGAGCATGTGCGTACACCTCCCGTCTATTTGAAGGAAGAGAAATATCCCACAGTCTGAGTGAGATGTTCCAGGAAAGTTTTCATACTATATTTATGACCGTGCACAAATGTCTTGAAATGGAAATGGTGGGGTATTCAGGGTTCCGAGACAGTTTTTCGTATCTCGCTATGAACCCGATGAAGTTCATTCCAGTTGACCGGTGAGTTTGCCACTCGCCGACCTAACCACCGGTGGGTTGTAACCCCCCTCCCCCGATCAATAGAGTGGCTCGCCCTCGAGGAATGGATGCCCATACAACCAACCATTCACGAATGATAGGGTCTCATGGATATTTTGCCTCAGTGGGATTGGAAAAACATCACCGTGAATGGAGAACGTACATCTACGCATTCGTAAATTCGATTTGAACGTCTACTCGTTGGGAATCTTCATGACAGATCCATAGTGCACTCGCGAATTACTCGCATCGGTGCACCACTGTGCCGCCGAGCGTTTGATTCATAAGCCTTTTCGGACGAATCGAAAATGGCAAAAAATCCCTTTTTCGATCATAGCATTGAAAATATTGCTACTATTTAAAAATAAAATTTTTGGAGGTTTTAAATTGAATTTAGGTTAGCGAGGCAAGATACGAAGTATGAATCCATTTTACGCTTTCACGACGATGTTAGGCTTGGTATTATATTTGAGAAATAAAACAACGGTCGAGCTATTTCGTGTATTTTTTCTAATTTCGCACTGTAATCATAATTAATGAAACACACGCTTCATCTTATAAAGTCATACTCCATCCATACTATACATACCATCAAGTAGCATTAAAGCACGTGGTCTTCAGGATAGCTACACACTGCGCATCAACAAGGTAACGGGGTTGGCAGATTGGCCACTCTCGGTTACACAATATAATAAAAAACAATTTTCCAGAACTTTGCTCGTGGTAGTGACTTGGTTGGTGGAAGGTCTGTGATCATCAGTGTGTGAGGAGTGCTCCTCATCGGCATTCAATGCCTTGCACAGTGAGCAAAACTTAAGCACCTTACAAGTATGGCATCGGCAATGACTACTTGACTACTCCTCAGCTCTATCTCTTTAACATGTTTCCAATATACTATTTCCATATAAAATGGAGATTACTTACCCGCACGGTTCCTGCCGCCATGCCTATGATGGCGCCCTCTTTGAGAGGAAATCAGATTTACGAACATTCCTTCTGCTGCATATTTCGCTGAATTTGCACATTCATTATCTGAGATGACAGCTTCGTCGCAACACTCCCGGGCACATGATTCAAGAGTATCATCGTTAAACGATGAAGTTAGCATCTTTCCCCCTGATACGCCTTTTACTGTCAATGTATTTCCTGAAAGTATTATTTACATCAGTCAATATGACCGGATTGGAAAAAAATAAAATCAAAATCATCCCTCAGAAGTTTAAAAATGTATTGCAACCAGTTAACGAAAAATTTACTTCCTTAAAACACACTACTACTGGCGATCTATTGAGCTTTGTACAGCAAGATAAGACTATTTTAAAGAAAATGCAAGATTAGAAGTCGGAATAAATAGCCAAGAGGAAATTAAATTCCCAAAATCTATAGATTTCTGTTGACTTATTCGATAAATAAAATACTGATTGTTGAATGATGTTAAAATGTTGATCAATTGGTATTAACTATTTAATCTCTGTCACTGTGAATGAAGGCAAGGAATTGAGAGGATTAATTTAACTCATTCATACAATGACGGCTCCTTCCAGTTGTGGATAAAATAACTGAAAAATAATTAGCTCCCAAACGCTCCCGACGGAGGCGAGAGGAAAATTCGCGGCACTCGTAAGCGGAGTTCTTCGTTCTCTTCTCGGGTCACAGAAGTTGAACGGAGCACTTGGAGAACATGGGCAACTGGCTGAGTCGAGGATACATCCCCGATTATATAGGCAGGAAGAGCGCTTCCTTTCCGCATAAATCACTGTTACTATGTTCTGGGGGCCAGAGGCTTGTTAAAATTCGAGTGCCTGTACTTTCACGTGTCATAGTGTCGTTGACTTGGCCGGGGTTAAAGACCAGCGAGGGAATATCGTGCTGTGCTCGTGATTGTCAACTTCATAGGTTCACCTCTGTGGAACAGGATACCCACTCCATTTTCATCGATTACTGCCATATTCATCGATTTAGAATGATGATACAAGTAGAAATATGACTCTTAGATTCAATATTAAAGAGGAGACTCCTTTCTTCGTTCAACACTTTTGAAATTGGACACCCTTTCCCTCATTTCAGCTCATTAATCGAACAGAAAAAGTCGCTATGGTGCAAAAGGTAAGATTTTAACAGTAGCTTACAGAGCTGAACATATATGGGGGTGTTACGAGACAGCTGAAAGGCATGGTGGTCGTCGATAACAATGGTCATTCTTGAATGACCAAAATGGCATCCATAACCATCCCATATCCTCGAGGTCCGTATTAGCTTCTTAGAATTTCACCAAATATCTGCAGCTTTGAGTGTAATACACAAATCTATGCTTGTTTTATTCTTCTTTGGACATTATTGTGGCCAGTGTGATCTTTGCATAAATTTCCGAAACATCAGAGGTTACGATGTTTCCAAGGTCGAGGTGGAACTAAAACCTGAAACCTCTGGGTTTGCACGTGGGCGCCTGAACGAGTACCTGTAAGAATCTTAGCACACCTATTAAGGCTGGAATGTCGAAACAGTCACTACAAAGCATTGTTTAATAAGTGATAAGTAACGTTAATCCTAACATGAATCGCATTATATCTGACGTTATACTCGAATGACTTGTAGTTTGCTTAATCTTTTACAGGTTAACTCAATTATTTTTGCAGTTCTTTCTGCGTGCTAACTTGACCTGCGCGATTGCGCTCAACACGTATAATCCACGATGTACATTTTATTGCTGAAATCTGCGGTTACCCGGACAGATCTATAGTGAGTGTCAATAGATTTTTCATATTTGAAACACCTAGAGAATTATGGATAATATGTTGAAGGCAGAATTTAGGATACTGTGAGCTATCATGGTGGCAGGAGCAGAGTAACAATTATATTCCTATTACTATTTCAAATGCGAAAAATCAACCCTTTACGTCCTTTAAAAATGCTACTAAATTGTTTAAAATATTTCAGGAAAAATTATTTTTGGATTGAAATCCGCGTCTTGAAAAAGAAGTCCAGTGTAATTGTGGCACGAAATCATCTGGAGGTAAATATATAAGATATGGCGTTTCCAGATTTAATACGTTATTACTGTTAATATATTATTTAATATATTGTTACTGTTGTTCATATACGTACTCAGTTACAAGTAGACCGTTTTGTTTGATGGTGAGACATTAGGTATAGATTCAAAATCAGTATACATACGTAAATCAACATCACCTCAGGAAATAGAAATACCTTATGAAAACAATATAAATATACGACGCTATAATATAACCAAACAATGGACAATATTTTCAACAGTGTCCTAAAATCTGACAGTTTTTGTAAATGGCTTCAACACATTTTCTACCAGTCCATTCCCCAGTCCTGCCAGTCCAGTCTTCCACCCCTCAACCAAAATAGATGTTATTACCAAAGTTCTCCGATTGGAAGGCTTGGTAAGAAGTTTATAGTCACGGGCCTTCCTCGATATATAAGCTGGTTCTTTAATCCCCTCAGAAATAACTACCCAGGCTGTTTCTCCCACGTGAACTGCGAACATAGCCTCATGCCTATCAATTTTCTTCATTTGCTTTAGAAATCCCCATCCTATTTTTTCCATCTCATCTAAGCCTGCTTTTCTTTCAAATTACCCATCACAAAACTAGCCGCTCTCCTTTTTATTTTAATGTGGTAAAACAAATATGGGCGAATTTGAACTGGTGAACCATATTTAAGGATTGGCATGATTAAAGTTTTATACGCGAACTCTTTGGTGCCCCTTCAGTGTTCTCAAAATAAAACGTTATACTTCAAATGCTCCGGTCGTAACACTTTCCACGAAGTCCCCAATGTATGTCGTTATTCAAAATTATTCCTAAGTATTTACGGTTCTTTTTTCATTAAATATATATACTCCAACGAACTACTGGGTTTTAGTTACATTTCAAAAGTCTAATAAAATTTGTTTTATTAGGATAAAGATCATATCGTTGTTTTGTTCCATTTCTCTAGCAAAATTAAATCATTTTGTAATGTAACCTCATCGTAAGTGTCCTTAACGGTCTTCTGCCGACAGTTCGACACAAAAATATCTGTTTTTGCAATATGATTGAGGTATACTACAAACAAGAATGGTCCCAGGACACCACCTTACAGAACACTGGATGTAACACTTTTTTTTATCAAACAATGACTTCTACTTCTACATGGTACCATGCAAGCCATCGCTATGGTTTCTGATGCCAAGTTCATCTGAAACCACGCTAATATTTAATCTGTAATTCCTGTCCAAACAAAGATTTCAATCTTGGAAGATTTTCGTCAATTTTTGAAGTCGAAGGGCGTCTTTGACATATTCTCTACTCTCCCAAAACGACTTGTGCCGTTCAAAAACACCCGATCTAACCATGGCGTTCTCACCATGAGCTTTCTTGAGCATGTCATGAGTCTCTTTCCCGGTTTTGCCCAGTTTAACGCAAAGTTTGATGGCGTAACGCTGTTCCAATTTGGTTTATGGAGGAGCGTAACGAGTTCACGTTGTAGAGCTTTCGCAAACGAACGATCCGCACTCCGCAAAAGCTGGGAGCCAACTGCCATAGGCCTCCAGCCTTTCCTTAGACCCTCCTTCCTCGAGCCCAGCCAGAGAAACATTAATAGTTCAATTAAACCCGCAAAATTTTCAACCTTTTAAATTTTGGCCCACCCAGCGGTACGTTCACAACGAACTTTAATGATTTATGTACAAAAATGTACAAATAACACAACATCACTCATAAACATTGCTATAATATTATTACGCTCTGATTATACTAGCCGTGGGTTTTCCACTTTGGAGACATAAGTGTCGACACTAAAAGAGTACAAAGGGTGGTGGGAAAAGAAAGGCAAAAGAGGAGAGAAGCCCGATCCTGGAGGACCAATCAAGCTAAGCGGTACTTCCCCGGGCGTTTTACTACCCGTCGCAAAGGTGAAACAAAACGAGAGCTTGCGGGTAATTTCACTACAAGCGCGTCCGTCTCCCACAAGCCAATTTTCTCCTAAAGGCGTTCCTTTTGATCTCTATACCTTTCTTCTCCCCGTATCTCATCTAGGTTGGCTTCTCAGCCTTGAACTGCCCAGCGCACAGGTATTTCCGCGGATCTCGAGGCAGTGGGGTGGCTAGTCGATGGAGTGGGGGCGGGGGGAGACCGTAAGCGAGCGAACGACGCGAGCGGGTGGGAGGGTGAAAATTGAGCCACGGGGAGGGAAGGAGGAGCAATTGGGGAAGAAGAAGACATGAGAGGAAGGAGACAACGAAAAGAAGGAAGAAAGAGCGGGAATAAAAGTAGGAATATACAACTGAAGAATCAGTGAAATGTGAGAGGGAAATTGATCAGTAAAACGAGTGACATAATTGTATTTGTTTGACTAGCGTTTACGCAGGGCGAACGCCACGGGTCGCCATTTCAATTGCATAAAAAAGCGATTGTTCAAATTGCTTTCGTCATCTTGTGAACCAATTCCATTCGTATTGCATTTCATCTTGAAAGTCCTCACTATCTCTATCAGTTCTCTGATAACTCTCTTGAGCAAAAATATCTTCAGAATTCGTCCTGAAACCTCCGAGTAAATGTAAATTCTCAGTCGTATCCTTTCTCGGTTTACGTCTTGGGCCTACTCCGTTACATTATTTCACTGGCTGTCACAAACTTCTGCCTCCTTTAGTTTGAAGTAATCTACGAGTTAAGAGTTTTGGTATACGTGTCTTACATTTCGCGAAGGTTTTTTTCCTAGTGCTCTTTATCGTATTTTTTGCACCTATATAACGCTCCTACATTAAGTTAATTCCGTCTGATTTCCTTTATGTTATCCACGCTGATGTTATTTTGTGCAATTGTACATTCGGGAAAATTAATGGAGAACGCAAGAATCATGGTCTCAGTTCACCAATTATGATAAATGGTTGAAAAGAGCTTGACTATTTGAAAATAACTTTCAAACAAAGTTTTTAACACCAAAATATGGCTATAAAATTTAAACAAATCCAAAAAAGTTGTGAACGGTATTATTATACCGCTAGCGTACAGGAAAATCTCTCGTAAGTCCTGATTGGGTTGATTGCTTGTGACTAGTAAGGATCAATGCTGCATAGTACATCCAAGCTAGAGAGTGCGTGATCATTTTTTCATTCATTAGTAGTATAATTTTTAATTTTATTTCGTGTGACTGTCGGACCGCTGACGTAGAGAGAAATCTCTCTAAGTCCCGATTGAGTGTGAGTGCTTGAGACTGGCAAGGATCAATACTGCAAAGTACATCCAAGCTAGAGATTGCGTGATTATTAGAATAACTTGTAATTTAATCACCAGACACACGGTTGTTTCGACCGTTTGCGGGGTCTATTTAATTAATTAATTTTTAGTATCTTTTATTATTTTTATTTTATTATTTTATGCTAATTTATATCTTTTCTAACTCCCCTTACCTATCCTTTGCCCATTTATAAGAGTACTGCTGGGGTTAACCCTTCCCATTATTTCATACGGCCGTCGTTACCGTTCGACTTATACTTTAAATTAATTATTTTGGAAGAATTTGGTATTGTCGCCAGAGTGCCGCTGGTTGTCATAATGATAGCGAATTGACTCCCAAAAGACTTCTTCGTTTCGAGGTTGAGGTCGTCGAGAACGGCAGACAGTAGTCAGAAGAGTATAAATATAGTAAATGATGAATCTTGGCTAAACTACAACAAATGGAACCGCTATTGTGACTTTAATAAGAACTACCAAACATCTTGAGAAGTACGGCATTTAAAAATGCCTATGGGATTAAATGACATTCAATGAATATGGCATAACTGTAGGTGGCGGTGCCCGGCTTAACTTTGTAGAATTGTTTCAGATTAAATGCGTTCCAAAAGTAATGCAATTAGATTTTCTGAGCCGCTCCTATTGGTTGGAGTGGAATCAAACCATTTGAGTGGGTGGGGGGGGACGCTAACCTTTTCCGCGAAACCGGTCTCAATGCTCTCCAAGCTGGGAAAGTGGCAGGACGTCAGTTATTGTAAACCTCTGCGCGCCGACCGTGTCACGAAAAAAATGGAGTCGACGATCGAACAACGTTACGCGATTACCAATTTTTGTGCTAAACTGAAAAATCTCTAGAGGAGACTAACAAAATGACTCGTGAGGCTTACGGGAACTCTACTCTGTCCTACTTTTAAGTTTCGAGGTGGTTAGTGGCCTTTAAGAAGGGCCGGGAAGTGGTTCACGACGAACACGCCGGCTCTGGGCGGTCATCAACCAGCAAAACCGACAGCAATGTGGCTCGTGTTGGACAATTGTTGGACTCTGACCGTCGATTGAGTATCAAGATGTTTGCCAATGAACTGAAATTATCGCATACTGCTGTGTTTTGCGTTGTTCATGAAGATTTTTCTATGAGGAAAGTGTGCACCAAGCTCGTGCCCAAAGTGTTTGCCACAACGCGCTACGAGCCCGCGAGTTCCTGGCCAAACACCAGGTGCCAACGCTGCCCCCCTCCCCCTATAGTCCTGACATCGTCTCAGCAGACTTATTTTCGTCTGGCCAAAAATATTGGAAATTAGTATACTTGGCATTATACAAATACGTGAAGTAAGAGCATATTAATTGTTTAATAAGGTTGATAACATCACATTGATGTGGCGAGAACCTGTGGGAGTGATGTAACAATATTACGGAGTAGTTATTTTTCATTTGTGAAAACTTTTTAGATGAAAATAAAAACCATTGGGAATTGTTTCGCAAAATCAAAATGGCGACCTAATTTTAGAGTATTTGGCTTGGCTTACCTGTCACAGCAAATACTATCGGCCACTGAAGAACACGTTTACAAAAAAAGCACTGTAGTCGTAGAGTATATATTTCCAAATTTATGGGGTAGAAATAAGCAGAATAGCATGGTCTTGGCGCATAAGATACTTCCAGGTATATGTAAAATGGCGAATGAGTGATGTAACGTAACCAGTGGCATATGAATGACTGTCTTATACCACTGCTGTATAAATAAATTTTTCGTAGCACCATAAATTATAATCGGCTTACCGGTACGATCCCTGATCTAATTTCAGAGCTCGTTCTTCTTTAATTGCCTGATTTAATTTCATGAATCGTACATCTTTACGACATGGTGCTGCGAGCAAAATTAACCGAATTAAGATGTTTGATGTGCTCTGATGCCTTCATAAACGTAATGAGTTTAGGGAAAGAAGACATATAAATCCACATCTCATAAGCCACGCGACAAAGATTTTTACCGAGCTCCAATTTTCTCCTCCAGAAATAAAAGAACTTCTTATTCTTTCGTGGGAGAAGACCACCAACAGCGCACCTCTCCTTTGGCACATGACCTTTCTTTTGATGCTTGCGCAAGAGGTCCTCTCGGCCTATCGCCTACGATGGTGCGCACATGAATTGAACTGTGCACCTACCTGTCCCGCCTCCCACACATAACTCAATCTCCCACGAATGACTATCGCAAATAAAGTATTTATTAAAAGATTGACGTTTCAAAGCTTACAGATTTCATCTTTCCAGTTACCCATAGTTAATTTGAACTTCCATTTTATATTCATTGATTTCTCACAGAAGTATCACAATTCCTGTTCTTTCCCAGATTTTATTCCAGAGTGGAAATCGAAAACAAACTACACCTGACAACTAAGAACAAAATGAGAGAATAAGAGTCAAAATACTATTCATCAAAGACATAGGTTTTTGAAAATATATCTCCAATGAAAAACTATTTCATTCACGAAGAACATGTGGAACATAGGTTTCTTACTTCTACATCTGGAGGTTAAATTAGGTATCTATTAAGGTGAACAAACTCTGCCAAGTGAAGTCACAGATTTCTATTGTTTTAAGCTCAACTTTGTGGAAGTTCATGTTCATTAAATAAGGAAACCTGGTACCTGGTGAACAGGTACCTGATGATGACGCCTAAGCGTTGAAACTAGTCGTACAATAATAAATAACAGTGGATGTATACATTGTGTTTCCTTATTTAATGAAGTCACAGATACTCAAATTTAGGGATGTATAAAATCAGAGTTATTAAAAATACTGCTAAATATTTTTGACTATATCATTGCTGACTCCCTGAATGCTGAATATTTTAAAATTGTTGATCCTTAAAAAAGATTATTCATTATCCCACGTAATGTCACCCTTTTGTGAGCCGGGATGTGAATCATCAATTACCATGTGATCCGCCGAGTTACTGAAATAACCGGGTGGATCATTTCCTTCTGACTATTTGATATAGTCCAAAGTCAGCAATCTCAGTCAGAAGGGCCATGGTATAAATTTTATTTTGTATGAGTGGATAATTCCACTTTTTGGCTGAATGCATTAATAATTTTCTTCATCGGAATATATTCATTACTTTCTTATCTACATCAAAATGACGATTTTAGTATAATCAGTTACTGCCAAATCCGTATGCACTTAAACACGATTGAATTGTAGAACTAATAAAAACCCCTGTATCCCAAAAGATTAAATTGGCGGATCATTTATTTTTTTACAGCTTTTATCCATTCGATAAAGTATAAGCTTGTGTGCGAAACGTCATTTTGTCTCGATTAAACCAATGTCATGTTTTAAATAAATTTGCATTGTATGTAGCATTTGAAAAATGCAAATAGCATAAACTTACCCTAAAATGTACAAATATTAATAAAAATATATTTAAAATCTCCATTTGCGTTTAAGGTTTCGATGGGCGTTGGCCAAAAATGAGACATTTTGAACTGCAATACACGCCATGGACGAAAGTGGAACCAGGAACTTGTTTAAGGATTTTCTATGGCACCTCACCAGTGTTTCCGGATGGTACATGTGTTTAGGGAATATACAATATAAAGGTATATATAATATTTGGGAATATATAATATAATGGAATATATAATATAGGGGAATCTCCAGTGGGATGCATCTTTATGATGAGTTTCAAAATGTAGGAGTGGAGAAATATCGATTTCGAAGTCATTATCATCATAAAGAATTACATTTCCTTTATTTCATGAAAAGTATGGGTATATCCGTTTCCTAATAATTGCAATTCGTTGAATAAGTATAATTCAGACGCTGCCCTAACCATGATTTCGTTTATTCTTTGCTATAGTGGTGAAGTAGATAACGCAGTCCATTCTTAACTAAGATTAAATTTCCGAAAACAAGTAACAGAATTCATTCCGGTATAGGATACTTAGACAAACTTTTTGATGAAATAATTTGAACTTTAAATGAAACATAAGAAGTTAAGTTCTTTTCATTTGTCGATTAAAAAGGTGTCAATGCGGAAGCTTTCGACGTTGCGCGATCAAATCCATCGCTGTGGAACAAGAAAAGAAATTAGCTCTCGGGGATTGAGATGGATCCCTTGGAGCATTAAACGCACTGCTTCAGAAGATGCATGCGCCACACATGGAAGTTATATATAAAATACATCTATATGCAGATCGACTCGTTCGTAGCTGCAGATTCTTTCCCAGCGCCATCCACGAAGGAAGTTGCCTTAGGTTAACGCATGCATAATCGAACTCCACTACATGAGGGCGTGGTTCGCATCAGAATCACTGTCGGAAAATGGATATAGAACACTCGATAAAAGCTGTACGTTATATCGGACGAACTTCTTTGTCTCATCTCATACTCGGGGGCATAAAAACACGGAGATAGACAGCGAATTCCGAGAGAAAAGTTTTCCTAAGATTTTTCCCCTCGCATAATCAAGAGCCTAGGTCACAGATCAAGTGAAGGGAAGACTTAAGCCACAGACATTGTAGAATTTAGAGGAAGGTTCCAGTACTTATTATTAAACTCATTCCGGAACAAGTATTAATACATAAGATAAACTTAAGGGATTCATGGTTTATTGCGAAATATTTTGGCTTTACTTTCTACCGAGTTATGAATAAATAATTGCATCCACTCCAATCCTGGAAGATAAAGAGCACTACAGCAGCACTGCATTTGATTATCGGCCGGTATAAATATCATAGGTGAGGGAAAATGTGTCGGGAGGCTTAACCAGAAAAAAACTGTTTTTCCGAAACAGAGAGCAAAATGACTAGTGCGAAATTATTAATACGAAATGGGAAGAGAAAAATGAGACAGCCAAGTACTAGGAAGGCATCGGAAATTTAACCGTAAAAGCTAACTCAATTAATTTCTTGCTCAATTAAAAACTTACTACTATATTACTATTATTACTACTTACTTATATATATATATTTATATATACAAAAATAAAAACGTAAGTAGTAATATTTAGTAATTTAGTAGTAAGTTTTTAATTGTAAGTAATTATATCTATATATATATATATATATATATATATATATATATATATATATATATATATATATAACTTTTGGACGGCACAATAGAACACAGAATAAAACAGATAACACGTAAAAGGACACTCACACTGTAGATGATTTAAGCTTTCGGCCTACTCCGAGGCCTTCTGTCAGTCTGACCTGAAGGCCTCGGAGTAGACCGAAAGCTTAAATCATCTACAGTGTGAGTGTCCTTTTACGTGTTATCTGTTTTATTCTGTGTTCTATTGTGCCGTCCAAAAGTTATATTGCTCTCGTGAGTACTTCCGCATCATATATATATATATATATATATTAATTATTAGGTAATCTACCGTTTAAGGTAGGTTTTTGGATGGACACAACTATCAAATAAACATTTTGTGACTCCCCACCTATCAAACTAATCTATATCAGGTCCCTCTTCATCTCGGTGTACTTCTTTCCTCCCTTCATCCCGTCCAACATCCTTATCCTGTTCCTGCCCTTACCTCGCTTGCCCAAAATTCTCCCCTCATATATATATATATATATATATATATATATATATATATATATATATATATATATAACCATAAACACAGTAATCAACCCGAAGGTCGGTTTAGTAGGTGATGGTAGAGCTCACCCATGTACCAAGCCCGACGGCGTGTGAACATTCACACATCAGAGTAAGGGGGCCAGTTCCTTTCCCTGTGCCGGTTATGGTTTCCCAGATATATATAGGTGTGTGTGTGTGTGAATTAATTTGTTGCTCGCAAGTTAAATTAGAATTAGATTTGAAGTTTATTCCCGAGTTAACATAGTAGAAATACTTTTACTTCCGTTTCCAAGAATTTGTTTCGAAGATTCATATAAAATATTATGTCATTTCGAAAGACACAATGAATAAAATCCGACAAATAACTACATTTCTCTAAGTATGTTATAAGTTAAGTAAGTAAGTTACCCGGTTGACATCTCATTCCCTACCTGTATTCTTTTGCCTCGAATTTTTGCCAACATAAAATTATTTTTTGGTGATTTCCTTTTGCCAGACAAACTAGCTTTTAAAGTGTAAAACGTTTGTTTTTCCAATTAAATAAATAAGGTAAGTCACAATATTAACAGAAAAATAACTCTAGTAGTCAAAATTAGTCTTAACCTTTGATGCATTAAGGCCCATATCTGATAATGAAATTCTTAAAGGTACTACCTAATTGCCATTAGCGTGCTTTATGAAAGAATGTTAAAACTGAAATGTAATACTTGGAAAAATAATCAGTGCATTGGAAAAGAACCGTAGAAAAGAATCAATTTCCATTTAATTAATGATTGCCATTTTTAGGATTGAAATCTCACGTATTCTTGCACACTTGTTGGACCAACATCAAACGCTCCAGCATTCTCGATATAATAAAGCTCTAACAAACAAGCTATAACAAAGCCCTATTGGGTTGACCATTATTCCACATTCTGGGCGTGAATATCTATCTACTCCGCTCCTGTTTTGAACGAATGGAATTTGACATTTATTGGTGGGACAAATTGATTCGTGAAATGTCAAGGTCTCGAATAAATTGTTAAGCCACCAAATGTTGAGAATAAAACAAACTACCTCTCATATTGAAAAAATCTCAATGGTTGTAGAATTTAGGTATATTATGCGTAAATAATTTTACATAGGTAATGTGACGTAGTCAACCACATGGTGTACTAATGAGCTGTATTTATTGTTTGAACGGACAGGATTACTTTAAAGAACGACGTGTAATTTTAAATCAGCATGCTGAAAATTATAACTCGTTCTCCTTGAGTTTTGCTCCTGCAGCACCATCTACTGATTCATTGAGAAGCTATAGCAGCATTTGTTTTGTTTCAGAAGTCGTTTGCTTGTCCGTGCATGCAAACAACAATGTCCGCGACAATCGTTGATCCCGCCAGCTGTGAAGTGCGTTCTGTCATACGATTCTTGTATGCAAAAGGATTGTTGGCTGCTGAAATTCATCGGGAATTATGCCTAGTTTATAAACCTACAGTTATGAGTGAAGGAAAGGTTAGACAATGGTGCTGTGATTTTAAAAATGGACGAACAAATGTCCATGACGAAGAGCGAAGTGGTAGGCCCAGTATTCTGACCGATGAAATTGTTTCGCAAGTGGAACAAAAACTGCAATGTGATCGTCGATTGACAATTAATGGCCTGGCTAAACAATTTCCTCAACTTGGACGCACTACTGTCTACAATATTGTTACGGAAAACCTCGGATACTACACATTGTGTGCAAGGTGGGTACCGAAAATGCTCACCGACCACCACAAAGAGCAAAGAATGTCCAGTGGACGAGAGTTTTTGGGTCGTTGGGAACTCTTTAAACCACCCACCGTACAGTCCTGACCTTACACCCAGCGACTACTTCCTCTTCTTGCAACAGTGGTTCGGTGGGCAACGTTTCGAAACCGAAGAGGAACTCAAGAATGGCGTTGTCGATTGGTTCAACCCTCAGGCGGCGAGTTTCTATGCAGAGGGGTTAGAGAAGCTGGTGCAGCGGTACGAAAAATGCTTAGAAGTGAACGGCGAATATGTAGATAAGTGAAGTAGGCTTGTAGCTAACTAAAAGTGCCAATAAAATGTGTTTCATATGAGTATATTTTTTCCTGTGACCAAACGGGCCTTACTTTATGAACACGCCTCGTAAAGTCTCTCGAGTCTTCCGCGGTGCACAGTTCAATGATACTCGAAATCAGCCGTCAGCAATACACAAAATTGGACAAAGAGGAATTTTAGTCTGCTATCAATCAACTTTCGACAAAGTTAACTTCTTGTAGAAGCAATTTTAGTCTTCATTATTTATTATATAATTAGAAGGAAATATTTTCTCAAAATAGTAAACACTTTAATAGCTGATAACTCCTAAATAAAATTCAAATAACTCCATTTAAACTAATAGAATACGGATTTAATAAAATAGGGCACGCTAATTGAAATGGACAACATTATTGATTTCCGTTTTCCAACAGCATGTTGAGACTTCGACAATCTCGGATGACGGAAGATAATGTTCAATATGATAGTAAATATATGATTCTTCTTATTTTTTCGAATTCAATTGCAGTATGCATTTCGGTAATGACTACTTTCAAAATAGGTCTATGAGCGAAGCATTCAGATAGTTGTAGCTTCTTGTAGAATATTCTCATAATTAATATTTGTATGAAGATCATAGGACTTTTGCAGGATCCGAAATTTCATTTCCATGAAATGACGGTAGTCGAGCCATATTGTCATGCAATGAAAGGGCACTATAACCTTAATAATTACGAGGAGCTTCGTACCATACAAAGGAACCTGTGTTATTGGGATTTCACCAAGTTCTCTTTCTTTGATTAGTTACTAGCTTTTTCATTAATTTATTCATTGGCTGTTTATTTGAAGTATGCCTTCAATTGAAACTGCTAACTAAAGTGCACGTTGACTACACTTTTAACCGGGTTGCGATACTATCACAGTTCAAATTGAATGGGCGTTACAGTAAAAGGGCTTTGTCCATTAGCTCCAGTGAGGAATCCTGTTTACCGTCGTAGATCCCATAAACTTGGCCCTGTCGTCTTCGGTTCATTTTATTCATAATTTTCAATTTCGCTAGCGCAGCTGAACCCATTTTTTTTACAAAAAAAGATGCGAAAGCTAGGTGAAAAACGACCATAAGGGAAGAGAAACATATGCGTATTATTTCTGAGGCGCGAAGCGAACGCCATCTAGAGACGCGGTGAATCTTAAAAAAAGTAAAAATGATTTAGGGAAAAATTTTTGAAATACTTTCACAGGAAAAGTTAGACCGAATAAAAAAATTTAGTCTAAAGTTTACAATTCCGTTTATATGTTTGATTCCTATGTAGATCTCAGTTTTACGCAAAAAATAAGAATGGAGGAATCGAATAAACACAGAGAATGAAAATAACGACTCAAGAAACGGGCGTGAACGTCTAAAGCTCACCAAAAAGGCAGTTACAAACCATTGCAAACTTCTTGACGTAAACAGTTTTTGGCCTATCATCTTTTGTTCTTCTGTTGTTGCAAAATTTGGGCAAGAAAAGAACCAGAACTGAATTTATCGAGTTGCTCCCGTGATGGAATTTTAAGTCTGAACTTCAAGAGGTCTTGTTATTGCCGAAAAAGCAGTAAACCTCTTTTGAAGCAGAAGTTATGCCACGAGTGATTACTTCTTGGGTGGGTCAACGTTCCTCGTCACAGGTCTTTTATTGCCGAAAGAAAATCCGGAAGCGACTTAAAATGTCATTAACCCGAGGTCTAACCAACGGAAAGGACCTGTAGTGAACGCTCTTTGACGCACAACGACCTTGTCTGATTTTTTTCACCTTCGATGATCGCAAGAAATCATTACCAAAGAGGAGGAGAGCACGTGGGTCGTGTCTCTGGTAAATGAATTCAGGAAGGATGAAAAGTACCGCAGCGTCGCGTGGAAGGTAAGGCAAGTTTGTCTCAATTTTCGGAACCGCAAAGTGATGAGGGCGCGAATTACGACGATCCTCTTGTGCCACACCTCCCTTCGGGCACCTGATGCTCAGCCCCTCCCTTCCTTTCGTCTTCTCCTCATCATCTCCATTCTCTCTGCCACCATGCCACCGACAATTTAACTTTCTCCCGACATCGATTGCGTGCAGATGCGTAAAGTGAAAGGTCGAAAGGGGAAGTTCGAAATTAGTATAATTACAATCTTGTATTTTAATATTGAAATAGTTCAATAAAAAGTTGGAAACTTGGAAGGCATTTAAATAAAACATTTTACTATTATTCCAGTGGTATTAGTTCATCACCGTTCCTTCTTAGAGAATGAGTCGGGCTGATTAACTGATTTATTTGAATTAAAAACCGCTTTTCACTTCCAGTTAAAATAAAAAGGATTATTGATTGTGACTGTTTACAGTGAAAAATATGGCATTGTTTGAAAACAAATGTTTAAATCTTTGCTTGCCGGAGATATTTATCGAATCTCCTAATAATTAATGCAGATATTCAATTCTTATAAACTAAGATGCCAAACCTAACCACAAACAAGAATGCACACAGAAATAGAATTCTATCCAAGTACATCGGTGGAAAATTGGGTCGCACGCTAATTCCCTTCTGCCGGTTTGAACTGATATCGTACATCCATGCCAATAACATTTCTGACAGGGACTTGGGCTACTACGAAACCGGTCGGAGTGATAACCCAATCAATACCTACAGTTACCAGAAATGGATATATATATATATATATATATATATATATATATATATTCAAACTTGAAAATCCCGCCATACGGCGCACAAATATTCATTCAAACATAGAAATAGGTATAAGGAAAGGGGATAGGAAAACACATAAAAGGTGAACACAGGACATGTGGGGAAGGCGGTTTTTGAGCAGATCACGAAAGTAAAAATATTTCCTTATCCGGGATTTGAACCACGGGCCTTCCACTTGCCGGGCGGATGCTCTTTAAATCTTTGCTTGCCGGAGATATTTATCGAATATTTTTACTTTCGTGATCTGCTCAAAAACCGCCTTCCCCACATGTCCTGTGTTTACCTTTTATGTGTTTTCCTATCCCCTTTCCTTATACCTATTTCTATGTTTGAATGAATATATATATATATATATATATATATATATATATATATATATATATAAACATACAAGCACACAGATACAAAATATTCAACACACAGAAACATTAAGAAAGGACACTCACAGTATGTATTGACGCTACGACGCGTCGTAGCGTCAATACATACATAATACAGTACATACATACATACATACATACCGTCGTAACGTCAATAATACTGTGAGTGTCCTTTCTTAATGTTTCTGTGTGTTGAATATTTTGTATCCGTGTGTTTGTGCGTCGCCGGAGAGCGTCAATTTCAATATATATATATATATATATATATATATATATATATATAAAACCATAAACACAGTAATCAACCTGAAGGCCGGTTTAGTAGGTGATGGTAGAGCTCACCCGTGTACCAAGCCCGACGGCGTATGAATATTCACACATCAGGGTAGGGGGGCCAGTTCCTTTCCCTGTGCCGATTATGGTTTCCCAGGAAGATCTGGTACCCGAAAAATCAACTAGCTTGGGTGGAGCTGCAGGTGCCCAAAGTGCCTTGCCCGGGAATCGAACCCGGGGCCCTCCGGTCAGTAGTCCAACGCTCTACCCACTAGACCACCGCGCCCCGCATATATATATATATATATATATATATATATATATATATGTGTGCGTGTGTGTGTGTATATATATATGCGGCTTATATATATATATATATATGTTCTGTTCCTAACTCCTCTTGAGATAGGTGGTTGCACCACCGAAAATTCGAGACCCAGTGAGTCCCTCTTTTATGTGTTTCAGTTTCTGTGTTTGTATCGACTAGTCCAATTACATTATATATATATATTTATATTCAAATACGAAGTCCCGCCATACGGCGCACAAATATTCATTCAAATATAGAAATAGGTATAAGGAAAGGGGATAGGAAAACACATAAAAGACGAACACAGGACATGTGGGGAAGGCGGTTTTTGAGCAGATCACGAATGTAAATATATATATATATATATATATAACATGTGATCATATTTTGTGTAATTCGACGTAGGAATGTTTTTATTTTACATCGATTATCACCGGTGCAATAAGGTGACTTCTTTCACTGGCATCTGTTGTTTTACCGTTAAGCGTTTAAACGATTTCCAATTTACACCTAGTTTCCTGCTGAGGTTTCCTCCTTCGTTTGTCACTCTTTGTCCCCTTTAGTTGTGACTTATTGCATGGGAGATCCTTCCCAATCAATCGATATTTATTGCATGCTTGTAAGAATGATTTTTATTTCTTTTGAAACTAATTATAGTCTCTGCTAAGATGGTCATATGGAATTGATAACACTGAAAAGAAATGCCTACATTAGATGTTTCAGCACCAATCACTGAAAAGTGCTGTATTTTGTAGCTTTCGATTTACTTGCTTTCTTCATTTCATCCAGAGTTTTCGTGTCTTGAACAGAAATTTAAGAACGTACGTGAAAAATGATGAGCTACTAAAACAGAACAACCAGAGAGGTTGCCTGGCTGATGTTGAACCTTCTTTTAAAATTGGATATGGGAATGGATTAGCAATTCATAGAATTTATGGCATAGATTCAATCTTTTTAGAACTCAACAAACTCAAGTTGATTCCCATGAATAAAATAATACGCTTCCGATAAGTAGTACCTTTTTAAATGCTTATAGAAAGGAAAAATGGAGTAAGTGGAAGTACGGACATCTTTTACGTATTCTGCATGTGCCAAAACGAAGTTGAATGACAGTAGAATAATTAAAACGGCTATTTAGAAAGGAAAACTACGACTTGTACCTTTACGAGGGTGATTCTTTCATTCTAGCCATTAAATTGTGTTGTGATATTTAAGAAAAGATTTTTTGAAGGTCTTATTAAGTAAATCCGGTAATCTTCACTCAAGAGAAATTGTGTAACCATCGTATAAAATCTCGATAAATTTTTTAAGTATAGGTGTCTCATAAATGGCTGGTCCCCTGCATTACTATATATGCTTTTTCGAATTACAAATAATGTAAGGACGTGCTTTTCCGCTCTACTATTCTTCAAGTAGAAAAGTAATGCTTTTATCTGAATACTTTTTAATGCTTTCAAAGTCATCACACAACCAGAAGCCTAATTTTCATTTAGATCACGTTTCACTTTGTATCTTTTCACTGCCACAATCAACGGCAATTAAGACATGTATAGACTTTAATTGAAATGAATGAATGGGACCATCTAAGTAGTGAGGCAACATGCTACAGGTGTCACCGATGTCATGATATCATTAAGAAAAGCTGTACTCAAATTAAATATAACAATTTCGTATTGTTCTAGTATTTTTCTTTTACAGCTGGATCGCAAGAGAAGACGTCAACCATAACAGAGTGAATTCGCCACTCTTCTAGAATAGTATGAATAATCGTATTTCAGAGAAAGTCCGCAATTATCCTTCTTAATTTGCTGTTAATAGCACATGCGCAGGAGGTGGAATCCAATTCATAAGGCACCCTAGAAAGGGGATGAATATTTAGGAGCATTTTGGAAGCTTTCCTTTATTTGACTTCGTCTCACTAATTGTAAGCCACATAAAGGAAGCCATCAAAAGGGATGCATAATAAGGATAAATTAAGGTTTACGCCATGATATAAACTCCCTCTACGATTCGCACATATATACATCCAATTACCAACACTGGGGACAACTAATATGTGAAAGGTCTTGTCTTAGAAACCAAAAATGATGAAAAGGAACGAACGCGAAAGGGGACATATGGAGGGCTCTTGTGGATGGAGACGCTGCTCAGGCAAAATATCACTTTTACTCGGCTTCCACCTTCCTGCTCAGGGTTGCTCGCTCATCCCAAAATAACTGAGGAAAATAATGCACATGGAACCGCGTTCAGATCGCAATACTTTAGACAGATAATCGTTCTGCCTGAGGCGGTCCCTTCACGCAATGGAGGATAAAAAATTAAAGAATCGGGAAAATGTTTAATGCTGTAATAAACACAGGAATTCAATCGATGGACAAGTACGCTAAGAGAAGGCAATTTCGAGTCACAAAACTTTCCTTATTTAATATATAAATAAAGTGCATGACCGTCATTATTTATAATTTTATTCTTCTATATGAGATGTCAGTGTTTTTTATATGCTAGGTACCCATATTTTATTTCCAATGTTGGCTCGATTAAATGACAAGATATTAAAACAGGTGACACGCATGAACATTAAAGAATAAATGCAAGCCAAAGCGTAGCATTACCCCACACCATTTGGAATTCCTCAAGCCAAGCGCGAGCCCGCTGATAAATAAAGGGAGCAAAAAGAATACATAATAAAACCAGTGAATCAAACAACGCCGATGGGGCCACGATGGAATCCTTCATTGGCCCTTGGTGGACCGGAGTTTCCTGAACCCTGTTCTTCTGTCTACGGAAGAGTGTATGAGAGGGAGGGGGGGTCGTCGTGTTTCTCGAGGAGGCCCTTGCATGATTTCTCTCCCGGAAGATCCGTCGAAGTCGGGATTCTACGTCTGCGACTACGAATCCGAGAGGGGGAGGGGAGAGATCGGTTGTTCGATCGGGTGAGAGTTCGCGGGGAACTTTTTAATGCGACCTTTGGTCCAAGAAACCAGCATCCAAAATCTCGCGATTACGTCGCGTGGGCTCGGCACAAAGTAGGGAGAAAGAAGCGAAAGGAGACGGGCGAGAGGGAGGGAGAGAAAGAGGGGAAGGAAGGTGTGGGAGATAGGGTGGGTTGCAGGACCAGTCCCGAATGGGATTTCGCTAAGATTCGGCTTAAAGAGATTCTACAGCTCCCAAGGTTCCTTCCTTCGTTCCCACCCCTATCCCCCGTCGACGGTGACGACAGCGCTCCCCGACTCTGACTTGGCCCCCACCTCCTCTTCTTCCCGAGCCAGGCCGCACCCTCTCACCCCCGCACCCACGCACTTCCCGCTCCCGACGCGGCTACTCCTCCCCGGTATCGCACCTCTCATCGCCGTAGACCCGGAGAGAGGGGTTTGAAATAGGGGAAGGAGGAGACAACAACTTGCGTACACTTCTTCCACGCTCTGGCCGTGGAATATTTATTTTCTCCTTCCTCTACGAGGGAGAAGGCATCTCCTCCTCCGGAAGGCGTCTCCTCCTCCCAGTATGCATGACAAGACTCTCGCCGATTCCTTGGATCGGTGTAATCTCAATTTTGAGGTACATTCGGAAAAAGAACGCGGAAAGGTGTTGTAATTTTACTTGGAATAAACGTTGGCATTCTAAATCAGGGCGTTCAGAAATATTTTAATATTTCCGCGGAATTGCTATTAACGTTAATTCGGGTAGGAAGTTGCAGAATTACTGTATCAGTTAATAGCCCAAAACTTTATTCATGTTGGTAGCTGAACTCAGGTTCTTATTTTTTGTCATATGTATATTTCCTGCTTATTTTTCACGTTGTGCAACCTACTGATAAATTTTTCCTGGATTTTCATTATACCTCGCAAGCCGCCGCCCGTGTGGCGAGTGAATGCGTATCGTGCAAGAAAAGAACGGGTACTTCAATATGTCTGTGATGGTGTCCATCTCTTTTATTTTATCCTGGTAGTCGAATCTACTATTGTTATATGGTGCTATAATAAATTTCTCTGTGCCGCGAGAAAATTCAGGTGTTCTATAGCAACCTCAAAGTTTGTCTTGCCTGCTTTCTTCGTGAATCACGGGTCTCCCAATACGTAATTCCTCCAACTCACCTGTCACGCTTACCCTCCTTTATCTCATAGAGTATCCTATCTACATTTCTGCGAAACTCGACTATTCGAGAAAAGTGGCTTCAAATAAAACCAACGAGAAACAAAGGGGCGAGTAGAAATTGTAATGACATTACGGGGATTAAATGAGGCAGAAGGGTAAGCAGTGGAAATAAATTAGCTATTCCTTTTAACACCGGTTCCTCCGTTTAGACTATATGTCAATTTTTGACATAAAAATTCTCTAATACTCTCAAGGTACCGTTTTCAACTAACGCTTGATAACTTTGTTCTGTTGTACAGGATAATCATGGCTGTGGAAGTTTTAGTAAATTTTATAATTCGATACCTGATGACAAACTCTGTCATAAAAACTGAACATAACATCTTTTTCTATTAAAAACCAAGTACACCTAATTTTTTATACTTATGGAAACAAAGTTTTACCACATGCCAATTATTAACTTACAAAATATACCCGTAGCACAGTAATACGAAAATTGAGTACAATATATACCTTAGCCTAATTATAAAGCAGAGAAAACATATTAATAGAGTTACACATAAAAATATGAAATGTAATGACGCAAACATGACACTTAATCCATTGACCAAGGAATGTAATTCCCTCATTGTAGTTATCCTTCTGTGTATGAGTACTGCGTGAGAAATAAGGTGGAAATTCGACAAAACGAGTACACCAATTCATAAAATCAACTAATCACTAATTATTCCATTTAAACTTCGTTCATTTTTATTCGACGCAAACAATAGACGCTTTGATGGGAATAGGGTAGAAATAGGTAGAGACAAGAGGAAAGTACGAGGAGAGATGGAATAGTCTATTGGGACACTGAAGAGGCTTAGAGAGCAAAGGTATGGGGATGAGTGATGGGGAAAGCCAAAGGTCACGTAGGGAAAGCACGTTTCGTGGAAGGATTGGGGTTGGAGAGGAGATGTGAGAAGATAGTTTGGGGTTGGGACAGAATACCCAAAGGAGGAAACGATCACGAATTATATCGTCTTTAAATTAACCATGCAGTAAACACCTTTTGCATGTGGCAATCAATCATGGTAACCTAAGTATAAGCATATTCGAAGAAACTGCTGGAGATGCCGCGACAATAACTTTTTAGGGGGTCATCCACTAATTCAAGGAGGTTAAGGCGAATGCTTCTTACATTTTGAAATTGTTGCATCAAGTATATGACAGTTAGAGATAAGAGAAAGCGTTGGGAATAAAGGATTTAAACCGAAATTGAAGTATCAATATTGGTTAATTTGTTATTAAGGAGTAGATCTATTTTTAGCAGTGCTCAAGTATTCCCTTCTAGATGTAATTTCGCATGAAAGTTTAGAGTAATGAGGTGTAGTGTTCCATATTTTTCCATTTATCAAAATAATGGACCAACTTTTCAAATATTAAGATTTCAAAAATAAATCATTCCATTTTTGTTGCTTAGGAGTTTATAAAGTCATACTCAGGCAACGATACCCGACTCTTCACGTAATAATCAACCCTCAACCCATAAGCATCGATTACGAAGGAAACCGATGTATTTAATCACGGATATTGTACCTTAAAGGCATGTCCACGAATTAGGCGAATACCCTTATTCTTGCTTGTGTACAAGTTTATTTTATGGGTAAGATGGGAATATTAAAGCATACACATACATGGACATATACAAGCTCTCAAATATTGTAGACCAAGAGTAGCTCACTGTTTCATTGTGCCAAAAAAAAATTCTCCCTTAATTTATAAATGAACGAACATTCAATCGTACCGCATTTATTTGAACAAAGAATCTCGGACCTCATTTCAGGAGTCACTAACAAGCCTTTCAAGAAATGGAAAGAGCGTTTACAGGAAAATATTTTCTAATTGCTGTCCAAGATATTGGCTATACTTTCGTTGAGATACTACCCACCATTTTCGTAAGTGAACCAATAAAGTTCTACTAGGATGCTATCAAATACGAACTTTATCCAACAAAACTCAATTTAGAAGAAATTAAACGGGCACGGGCACTTTTCTATGAATGCCTCAAATTAGTGCCTTTAAAGAATGTTCCCTTGCTGCGCTAGAGGAAAAGATTTTTCGATTCTCATCTTTGGACGTTCGATTCCCGTTTTTATAATTTCATTCGAGAAAAAAAATAATCCACGCTCGAATCGACCAAATCAGTCCCAACTTTCGCCCGTGAAGTTCGCTCATACATGCAAAATGGCCATTTCCCGTTCATTTTTCGAATGAGAATCGAAGGAGAAACAGTCTTTAAGAATTCTAGGTTCGTTGTTTTGAAATGCTCCTTGGACGTTTTGGGAATTTATTTTTTCTAGACCCCACGCAACCTTTTACTCATTTTTTTTGCATTTCATTCTTTTTCTTAGCCTTAATTCCTTAAGAATCCAGAGGGGAAAATAGTCAGTCGTTCATTTTCAAATGGAAATTAAAATTCTTCGGTGATGACATCACGGCCGTCACATTCAGGATTAATTTTTCTGGCGGGAGGCCTTTAGGCTCTCCTCTTTATCCATGAACATTCCTTCCTCTACTTCTTCATCTCCCTATCTCTCTCTGATCTTTATATTAGCCATCACCACCGCCTTTATGCATATTATCTCTCAGTTGTTCTGAGACTGGATATCTGGAAGTTACGCAGACCTACGGGACGTGAAACGTCACTAAGGTTGTCAGATAATAAACGAATCTTAATTATGTGGTGAAAGGAGTAGATCTCACCATTTTGCCATTAAATTCTTCTGACCACCCACCTTCCATTTATCTCACGACATCCCTTCATAAAAAGAACTCCCCTCGCCACTCTCCAACGCTTGTTTCCTGCTCTTCTTTTCAATGGTCTCAGTGTTTTTAAAACACCAAGACTACTGCTCTAATATCCACGGGAAGAACATTCCCTCTCCCCATACACTTCCTTTTCTGTGACTTTTTTTTTATCTAGAGTCCATTACCAGCCTTCAGGATTTCGCAGGACACGAGCGAACCCACGGCACCCAGACTAGAGGACGAGCGTCTTGGTGCCCCGAGGGTTTTTTTCCGCTTCGACTCCGCTTTAAGGGACTTGAAGGGCAAGGGAAACATTATTCAAAATAAAGCATTTAGATCTCAGCAAAAACCTTTCCATTTTTCACATTTGAATTATTTTCTCAGATGTTCAGCTACATTCAATTGTGTGCCTTTTGGGCACCAACATGACACATTTAAAACGCAGGTAATGAAAAATTATAGGCGATATCTTTTTCTCATTCAACCAGTGACACACGGATTAGATACAGACTTCTAGGCTCTAAACTTTAGTTTTTATCTACTCGACAATAACATGTAACAAGGGTTTCAGAATTCGCTTTCATAATTTTTGTCCCCAAAGAGCTCGTTGATGAGATCAATACTACCGGTTTATTATTGAGGGGTTGTGTACTACGGCTAGGTTTCCGATAAGTTCATGCATTAATTTGTCAACATGTTTTTCAGGTACCGACCGCCCGAACTTCTACTGCACAGGGAGCTACAACTCGAACTCATTTGTTTTGGCCCAACGGAGGGCGCTTATTTGGCCAGACTACCTCGGTATTACTAAGTAAACCTTTTTCATTAAAATATGTAATAAATACAAGGAAATATGAATCGTAAACATAGATTCCGTATACCGAGATCTTTGTGGATGTATTGAAGAGTCCGAATATTGCAGAGCCGACAACAGTTATTTATTTACAAGTACGTAAATCGGTACGACTGACGCTTAAACAGTATTCAAAATCATTTTTACGAATGCTATGAAGAAACTTCGGATATAATGCCATGAGTGGTATAAATGTCAGACTGTTGAAGGCCACAATAGGCGAGTGAATGTTTGTTAAGAGCATGCGGAGTATAACAATACCCGAATGCTTTGTCAAAAGCAAAAAATAGCAGCGCATTAAAGTGCTCTCTTCCCCACATAAATTTATGGAAGCACACATTGGACATGGCAGGATAAGCATATATTTCGGCTACATGGGGTATTTGATTGGTGTTTGCGCTAAAAATAAGAGCGATAGGGTGGGCAATTAGTAGGTTGGATGCAAGATAATAAACAAGTGTGATTTGATCGTTTGGTGAAGTGGAGGTGAATGGATCAGCTTGAATTCCAGAACGGATTTATGAGAAAAGAGGAAATAGTTTGAGCGAAAGGGATAAACCGAGTAATCCATGGAATGGGCTTGACGAGACTCACAATTTAAAGATTATCAAAAGTCTCAGAAATAGAAAAGTACCTATGCGGAAAACGATGTATACATGTAGGTGTGGCAGTTGCGAAAGAATCATGCAAGGAGAGGACGGTGTGACAGTTATCACAAATTAGTAGAGTAATTTTTTTTCCATAACCTAAAATCAAGTTTTCTCGACGGTTTTTACCATGAAAGATAGCATTAAAGTAGGTATTAGGGGATTAGGCTTGGAGCCCCTTGAAATTCGAGGAGAACAAGCGAGACTTAGACTTTTGGAAAGATTCAGAACCAGCGAGTTTAACGATGACACAAAAGGAATTATAATGGCCCCACACTACCTGTACTTAGGTAGATCAGACCACAAAGATAAAATAAGGGAGATAGATTCCAATACAGATAGATTAAAATACTCATTCTTCCCCAGAACAATCAGAAGTCATAATAGTAAGAATCCGAAGTCCATTTAGAAATATTAAAAACATTTAAGTTACACGTCGGAACAAAATTAAAAAATCAACGATTTTGCATGTTTATGTTTGTTGGTAGTTTGTGGGTTTGCATGTTTGTGGAAGAGTTGGGGCGAAAGGGTTCTTGTATGAATATTTATCATGCTTGGAATATGGGCTTTAAATTTGTGGCTTTTGCATGCGGTTTTATTTCTAAATTACGGGTGGTGCCCTAACACCCCCCGCCACACGCCCTTGCGGCGGCTTGCGGGGAATTGAGTAGATGTAGATGAAAGGTAACGGCTTGAAAAAAAGGCACCTTTCCATCAAATAAGATGGCATGAAGATATCAATTTTTAGAAACCAAAATGTGTACGAATAGAAATAAATTTACTTTTTTTTTGCACATAATTCTGTTTCATAATCATGTATTACAATTGAAATGACGTGGGACAAAATAGCACGTTTATGTTCCGGCCACCAATTAATGAAGGAGAGACGACAACAACAAACTGAAATTTTTACATTCAAACGTTTGCTCACAAGTGACCAAACAATCATTACCGTTATTTTGGATAGTTTCATTCTTCACTTAGAGAAAAAATGGCTTCCGTATGACACTGAAAATGCGTTATTGACTAAATTAGGTATGACAATTGAAAGATATATGACCAGTTCGTTGACAAAAAGAATATCATTAATTTCATTAAAAACAAGTAGGTCATTCAGTTATTCGGAAGGTCCAACTTCCATTCCAAAACCTTCTTGACCATTACTTCAGAATCGATTATTTCAGACGATTATTTCAGAAAATATTCGAGACGATTATTTCAGAAAATTCTCTATATCTTCGCAATTTTGTCAAAATTACTCCTTTAATTGTTAGCCCCGCACTATTAAAAATTTATTAGCAGCTCATAACTTATCAACTGGATAGATGATTTTTGGCCAAAACATTACACGATAAATTAGTTTCGTTGTATAGAAGATGGAGAATAATAAAATTGCTATTATTAGTATCCTTGAATAGTGTGAAATTATGTTAATGTAGTTTCGCGGATACAAGGATATTTAATTTTGATTAGCCTAACTAGAGTAGTACTAGAGCATTCTGGGATTGCAACAGGACCTACTTGGCCTCCTTTCCTTACTTTACCCCCTGATATCTGATTCTGCCCTCTGATTTGGGGTGGCCCGAACTGGCTCAGATACATCGTATTTCGTTTTACTCAGTCCTACCCATCTCCGAGTTGGAATTTTAAAGCTGAGGCATAATGTTATGGAACTACATTAACATTTAGACACAGCACTTTCCTGGTAAAGAAATCGACAAAACCAACAAGAACCTAATTAGCGGATTGCCTGGAATAATACCGAACTCGAAGAATGTATAAATAACGACTTTATTTGGCGACTCACATAAGATGAACCTAAATCCTCTCCCATTTTTACAACCTAGCGCACAACAATGTGTTGAAAACATTAACTAGCTCAGATTTTCGGAAATATAAATATAAAAAATAATCCAATATCTGCGTTGTTTTAACTTTATGTGGTTAAGTGTGTTCTTTTATAATGCGAGGTCATAAATTCGCGCCAATAGCTCTCATTCTCTGGAAACTGATTTCGCGAAACAGGTCCTTATAAACAGACTTGTGGAGTTAGATCCTTTCAAAGTGTGTCGTAGAATTAAGAGTTTCGTTGATATTTTTAACACATTCCCTGAATTCGGCCGTATTTTGCTGATTCCGCGAATTAGAATCCTTTTAAGAGACGCACGGAGTACGAAGTACTTCTGAAGTGAATTGTTGAATCAAGTCGTTCGCTAAAGAGTCGAAGAACTAGGTTCTGAATGGAACCGTTGAAATTTATGCCTTGACACATTAAAATTTCGGTAAAATGGAAATTTCGAAAGATGATCTTGAAGCCACACTTAAGATGAAAAAGAAATGAAGTTACTTTCAACTGATATTATCGTAAAGGACAAAACCAAAAGAGGCGTGAATTTAATTTTGGAGCACACTGTACTAATACTAAGTTTTGCGATTGCACATGTGACTAATATTGCTTAAGTGCATCTTACGGTCGTCCTTTATTTATGAAGTACCCAAAGCATTCATTACTTTGCTCCGCTACTGATTTTTCTTCGGCGTTTGAGGTTGTTTCTCTTAGTAGGGATTACGATTATGTTTAATGTTTACTAAAAAACTACTCGTAAACATACTTCATTAGACTCTCATACTAATTGTACATTATTGCAGACCTACGATTTTGGAGAATTTTTACCGAGACCTCCACACATTACTCTACCAAAAGTCAGTTGTGTGAATTAAAACTCAGTGATCTCTTTATGAACACTACCCTTGATGAGCGCTGTGAAAACATGGTTTATGATGGAAGCATATATCCGTAGACATTTCTGGGGACAACTGTTCTTGAAATGACAATTGAAGCGAGAAACGCACAATGCGGTTGATTTAAGCCAGAAAAATAGCTTAAAAGGGTTCCGCATTGGAGTGATTCAACTTGAGCTGCTTGGCTCCAATTCTCGAAGTTTGTCAACATTCTGTTGTAAATGCTTGGTGTTGTTATGCCTGGTGTCGTAATGGAGATTTAAGCTTCAGCTGAGTCTGAAGCAAAGTTGCGAAATGGGATGCTGCCGAAATATTCGCTCTATCTTCCGTCACGATTTTAGGGCAAAACCCAGAGGTACGTACTATATTATGACACGAAGGGATTTACTGCTGGCTGAACTTCAGGACTCCTCTACGTTGACATATTTCATAGGTTCTCACGTCATTCCATGCCTGAACATCACGGAGTCCTTCTCCTGAATTTGATTAAACTGACTTAATCTATTACCGATCGCATTTTCTATAATCCATTTTCTACTCGGGAGGTGAAATCAGATGACAGTAGTCATAACGCAAGAATTCTCTTGGAGATTAGGTGGGGAATATCACTAAGAGAGCCATGTGACGACACAGATTCTTTCACTTTTGTCGGTGATTGAAATGTCATTTAGGGCAAGCCATATCGTAAGCTTCTTCACTGAATCACCGCGAAAAACACGCGATTTCTGCCGCCGCCAAACACGCCGCTTTTCCAAACCCTCACATTCTTATTGCACTGAACATTTTCTTAAAACCTTTTCCTCTCTCTCTATCATTGCCAGAACAATCCCTTCCACAATTCACTCTCTCCTCCGCAAAGTCGGTTCCCCGGAAATTCATGGGAAAATCTTTTGAAGCATTTCCCTCCATCTCTCTTTCCTCCCTTTCTTCTTTTGAATTTCCATTTCCCTTGTCTCCAGCTCTCTTCTCCTCATGCATTTCATGAACACGGGCCCTTTCCATCCATACCCACTCACTTGACCTTCTACGCGAATCTCGTCACGACGGCTTAATCCCCATTCTTCCTCCGCATCCCGCTTCCCGTCTCCATTCCTTCATCTCCATTTTCACCAGCTCCCGACTCTCTTACTTCCGGGAGGATCACCTCGATCAGCAGTCATGGCTGACACGTTTCTCGTCTTTCACTCAAGCTGCTTCACTTTATTGCATCTTCTGAATTTTGCCACGTGTATGGCAGAGTATTATCGTCCAAGTTCCCGATATTTATTTTTAGATTTCCAACAAATGTATTTTATCAGTGACTATGTGCTACAACTATTACTTTCAGCATTTATATGTGCGAAGGATAACATACGAGCGTATTTACATTTTGTTTATCATTCATCGCGTAACAATAAGTTTCCATTGAACTGCATTAGTTTACAATGAAACTATGGTATTATGAAATATTTTAAGCCCCCTAGAGCCCCTAATATTAAAATATAAACAAAGGTCTCACTCGTGTTATGCTGAACACCTGAATATGTATTTATCTATGTTATCATTGAAAATATTAGGTAGAAATTGTTTTCTTCCCATTTTTGACATTTATATTTCTTTTTTACTCTCATTATTCCTAAGATCCTTAACGTGCAAGGAACTTTTAATGTGTTTGGAAAATATTTCCTTATTTACAGCCTTGTAGCATGTACTTACTAAAAAGAATGAAATAGTAGATCACTTGATTTGCCAAAGGGAGATCTAGATTTCGAATATTGTGACCCACTACGTATGCAATGCAAAAGTTCGAAGCAACGATATAACATAGAAAACTGAAATGCTTTAGTGAAGCTAAATAAGTATAGGTTGCGGCAACATAACTTCCTTTTTTCAAACGCAAAACGATGTCAAAAAAGGAAGTTATGTTGCCACACTGTGTATTATTTATGCCTAACAAATCGTGGTCTTAAATAATGCCTTAAGTTACTCGATGAATAATCCGGGGAATTTTTAGAGAAAAATATACGTACATAGGGAAATATTATTACAATACTACTATGTTAGGCTATACTATAAATATATAAATAAATATCATAATAATACCCTACCTTAAAAAATAATATAAAGGAACTCGAAATCTCTCGATTAAATCCAAAGATATATCCTGCTTGGTTTGGTTTTTCAATTTTGCCTCAACGGGACAGTTCCCAGAGACGCGACATTAGTTTTTTTTTAAGGAATACGCACAAGAGACGAGGATCAAGAAGGCGAAGGGATGGACGAAGCAGTGAAGTGGCATGTGGAGAGTGGACACGGGGCGGGGAAGCCTCATTTCTGTCAGGGTAACTGTTGTGGGCGAACTGGCGTTTTCAAGTAAGGAGGGGGGGACGGAGGGAGGGGTTAGACTATGAAAACGCAAGAGGGGAAAGGAAGATAGGAGGCAGGCTTGCGGGGCGGGTGGGAGTGAGAACAGGGTGGACCCCCTGAAGGGACGTGGTGGGTGGCTTCGGTCGAGGATATGCGCAGAATGGGGGTCAGTTGGTACAACAAGGACGTAGGGTGCCTGGAGGAGAAAATGGGGTGAATGAATGAATAACGACGGATATTGTTCCTAATCAGAAGGGCTTGGAACGAGGAACGTATTTTCTCTGTTAAAGATGAATATGATTTTTTTAACTCGATGGAGATAATAGCGCGTTGTCAGTTATCCGGCAATTTATTTCGGAATTCACTTCAAAACTTGAAGTAGAAAAACACGAGTACATAAGATGGATTGTATACTACTCGCATAGAAAATAGTATTCTTTTGAAAGAAAACGAAAGAACATTGCACAAAATGGCGATGGGCTTAGTCCTACGAGGATAAGAAATGGTAAAGAAATAATCTGCTGCTTAAAAGGAAAGGACTCAAAAAATTCTACGGGGATATGCGCATATGTGGCACATGGTTATGTTTAATTAGAGTGTTTTAATGTACCAAAGATGATTCAGGCTAGAATGGGAATAAGAAGAGATATTGATTCACAAAGTGGCGTGCGACCTTGGTTATATCACTTGGTTTTGACATCAGGACGTACAAGACTGCCATGTACTATGATCGTCAAAGTGTTAACACGATGACGTTGCTGAGAGGGGAAGAACATTAATTTTAAAAAAACACTCGGAAATCGAGATTTCGACATCTTTGTCGTCGTCCTACCTTTTTCGTAGATTTACAACGAAATAATCCACTCTCCGTCGTTAATAATATCTTTCGAGTGAAGTCTTTCAGAATTATTATGCTCGTTGTTAAAATATCCCTGTCGACATTTAAAATAAGTTCATTAATTTCGTAGCTGGGCCCAGAGAGCACGATCAAAAAATCAAGTGAGAAGACATTCCCAAATTTGCTTAGTTATTGATATACGCATATATAGCTCAATGGATAACAGTGAGAAGCAGTTATTAAAAGCGAAGATTGGCTTTTATGGCTATCCACTCCGTTCTATATCTCATGTTGAGGTGGGTTTCATCAAAAAACTGCATTCACGTCTCTCTTACCCGTTTGACACTATATTTTTGATCTTCCGGAGTAGTCATAGCAGTCCATTTTTTCCTTCTTTTAGCGCCTTCAGGAGACTATTATGCCTTTAAAATACTCCTAATGAGATTGTCTTATTCTTACTGTTTTCTACCTTGGTTTTCTTCTTGGTTGCCTTCCGTAGGGCTTTTTCATGAAACTTAATTCATTCTCCAACATTCTACTACATTGTCATGACTTTTGACAATATTCTTTTCTCTGCTTTTATTGGTTTCCATGCTTCATTATCATAGAAAAATATGTTCCTAATTTTTCTCTTAGACGCATGTATTCTCTCGGGTGTGTGAAAGAGTTCCCTTACTTCCAAAAGACTTCAAAAGAAAGAAAGTTGCCGGCTGTCAATAGGATTTTCTTCTATCGGACTGCCTTTCTTGGAGTTATTCTTTTTTGTTTCTTGCAACCCTGGTAGTGCTGATTCCAGGGCAGCAAAGTTCTTACACTTCTTCCATTTTATGCTCCACTAGTTTCACGTTACCGTTATTTTCAGGCCTTCTTCCACGAAATATTATTTCTGTACTATCCGTATTTATTTTTAAAATTTTCCTTTCGGCATATTTTCCGTGGAGGTTATCACCTCCTGATCATCAATTCACTCAGTAATTTAATACTCGGATTGACACGTAATCTCATTATCGAACCCTAAATAGTGAAATGAAGACCGAGGGTACTATTAGACCACTCAAAAACCAAGGTGGGGTTGTGTTTTTCAATGTAGATGGTCCACCCTAACGCATCAGCGCCCTATCACCGGACGTGCTCCTGAGGAGGAGGTGGCGTCGTCCGTGGAGTGGGGAGGCGGGTGGGGAGGAGCCAACGGGATCGGATATGCAGGGAATGCGTAGGCGTGGTGCTGTAGGAGGGAGGGGGAGGGGAGAGAAGTGGGGCGCCGGGGGTTTTCTGGGGCGGGAGAGGCTCGCGGGTTTGGCACTGAGATAGGGTGAGGGGGGAGGCATTGTAAAGGGGGGCGAGAAAAGGCCGGGTCAATCGCTCGCTCATTCCGCATTCTCTCTCCATAGCCGAGGAGCGCGGCGGATTCGCAGCCTTCGCCTCTTTTGTTTGTTTATCCTCGCACCCCTCCCTCGGTCCTCCCACCTCCTTCCCAGTAGCGGGGGAGTGGAGAGAGGGGAAGAGCCCTGGGGGTGGACGGGGGTGACGTCGTCTCGAGAAACGAAGACGCAGTGGTTGTGGCGTTGTGGGTGAGGAAACAAGGGTGTGTGTGTGTGTGTGTGTGCGTGTGGAGGATGGAAGAGGGTTTAGAATCGGTGGGAGGGGTGTCATGAGGGCTTGTGGCTTTCGTGTCCTCTCGGTCGTGTACAGGGTGATGCAAAGGATGAGAAGAGAGGAAAATAAAGGAGTTCAATCAACCTCTTCGGAGAATGGGGACTCCTTAATGGAAAGATATTCAAGAGGATGAAGGAGAAATTTTTCTCTCTGGGATAAAAAGAAATATCGGGAGTGAATGCCGTCGATTTTCCCTCTTCCACAAAAATCTGGCGAGACCAAATGATCATCCGTGCAAAAAGATTACGTTCATGGAACTTGTGGAAAATTTTTTGTGCTGGCGAATTTATTTGTTCATTTCCACTAAGTTTTCATCTATCTAGAAGTAAACTCAATAATGAAATAAGGGAGCGACCATCCCAGTTTCAGAACCGATATTTTAACGTGAGATTCGTAAGAGAGCATCATCGATGTATTTCCAATAAAGGGTCTTATAAAGAGAAATTGCTTCAAGTTGGGACATACATCAACATTTTTCTTGCTTCCTATCATTATCCGAATATTTGCTCAGAAAGCAGTCTCCGTAGGTAGAAGATCGATGGTTTCAATCGGCTTCACATTATGTTTCTCATGCTTGGACACGTAATCCGATAGAAGGGAGACTGCTGTATTCCTATTTATGAGTGAAGAAATGTTCCACATTGTATCCAAACTACTAATGATGCTACACAGGTATTTTCTGAGCCAATAGTCCCGACCACCCAAATTATTGCCCCCAATTATAGTTTATAGCGGGTAAATCTCACAACCGAATGACAACTCCAATGCTTTTTCTTGTTTCACATTGGAATTCAAATCCTTTTTCTCTCGAGAATATTTAGGCAGCACCTCAGATAACGTCTCATTTTCACTTACCAGAATTCATTAAATAATATTCATATTTATTATTTAAGCCAGGGATTTTGATTAGACTCATAGATACTATGGCAGGGTTTAACACTAAGGATAATCATGAAACTTCATGCAGACAGAAATATAATTTGTCTAAATAATACTTGTGTCTACGGATAGAGAAATAATAACTCTCCATAATATTTCTCTCTGCATAAAGCCGGAATGACACGTGGTTTAGGTTTCGAAATTTAACTTTATTTTAAGCATGACACTGGTTGAACGCTACATCCTCTGGTGGCCGTGAGGATGTACTTTAGTTAACTGACTAACAAAACTACTTTTCTCAAACTGTTCGAAAGGTTCATCTTGCACTTTTTTGTGTTCTAAAACATATCAATTAATCTAATACATGTTGTTGACTCTTTCTCTTTATGTCTCCAGGCATTTTTCCTCTATTTAAACTTTAAGAAACGCGATTGGAATTCCTGATGAGGGTCTCCAATTGGTGGGATGTTTTTGCTTCTTTTATTTTGATTCTTTTATCTGGAAATCCATTACGGTGAAATTCATTGCGTAGGTTATGTCACTGCATGTTTCGCCATCGCGTTACTTTTCATGAGCAACAAGTCGTAATTTTCGCAGTTTTCTTTTCCTTCGGTATTTTTTTAAAGTTTGCTTTGGGAACCTCCCTCATGTTCCCTAGAGTAATTATCCCTGCGTACAACTCATGGTTGTACTATTTCGTAGGAGGTGGCTTAGGTAATTCACCTACAAACAGACCACACTACATAGGTATTCGTCAAGTTTTCTATGAAGTCGACTATTTTAAAATCTGCTCCACGCTCGCTCTTTTTCTTTTCACTACATCTCTTATACCTTTAAAATATTTCGTCGCCGTCATCATACTTATTTTGGCATTTCAGGCCGTCTGGATTGATTCTTAACATTCAGGAGGAAAGGACCGGTTAAAGGTTTGGTTCTCGTTTTCTTCACGTCGAGGGAGATTCGAAAAAACCGCCTTTAGAGATAACTAGGGTTAATTTTTTAATTGAAATCAATTTAGTGATGAATTTTCAATTCTAGTATTACATTGTATTTATTTATACTTAAGACTTGCTGATCCTACTGTGGAGTGTTCGACAGTTGACTTTCATTCCAGCTCCACATCGTCCTCTAACCTTGCTGCTGTATTTCTTCATATTTACGTATCTCAATAAATATTTACAGCATTCCAATTTTAGTACCCCTTGGGGTTTTCCCATACCTTTTTTCTTTCCACTATTGTCTTCATGGGATTTGCATTCCTTAGAAAATGCCCAATAAGTCCTCTTCTACTTTGGAGCGTTTTTAATAAAAATTAGGTGGATTTTGGAACTTCGCCGATGAGTTACGTTTCGGGTACAATAAGTCTCAATAAAGCATGATGATTCTTCTTTATTCCTTTACTCTTTCTCCAATTGTCATAGACCTTCTGAAAGTAGTGCCCATTGGATGAATGAATTTGTACCTCCTTTTTCCAGTTTTCGGAGACATGCTGGAAGCCAATTTTCAACAAAACCGTCATAATTCCCTCAGCAGCCCTTACCATAGATCAGTAGATGAAAAAATCTTCCAAGAAGGTATTTTTTCACATTAAATAACAGAAAATAGTCGCATGGGGATAGGTCAAGTCAATAGGAAGGACGAAGAGCACATTAATTTTCGCGGGATATTAAGCTTAAAAATAAGCGATCTGCAGCTGTGAATTATCGTGGTTCAGCATTTGGCTTACTGCTTCGAAAAGCGTCTCTTTTGCGATTGATACGACCTTTGAGAGCTTTCATGACAGTCCTGCACTATGGTCCTTTCACATTTGTGTTTGTTGGTGGGGCATGTCGATCCTACATTTCCTGAATAACAAAAAAGTATATGACCATAAATTTCCCAGAAGAAGCCACTACTTTGGCTTTTTCTGTTGCTCGTTATTCCGGAGATTTGCACACAGTGTTTAAATAATCACTCTCAGGATAAAAATAATGTAGTCAGGTTTTATCTACATTGATAAACTGTGAAAGATATTTCTCATCTTCTTGCAACACTTACTTCAACTGCGAACAAATCGTTGTTCGTAAATGAGCAGTCTCGGAACCAACCAAGCACAAACACGTCTCATGCGCAATTTATCTGTCACCAAAGTCGGATGTCATTCAATGGTATTGTCATTTTTTAATAGTACTCCAAGCATTATTCTACGATCTATTCCCAGAGTGGCAGCATTGGTGTTAATTTTTACTACCGTAAATGCAGTGACTGGAGCTCCGGGTCCAGCTTCCTTTGAAATTGATTGACTATTTATTTTAAATACTTAAAAATATCTTCTAACTGTACATCAAGGAAGAATAGACTCTAGATAAGTCTCCTGTATCATTACATATGTCCCGAATGCCTAATTGTTCAGATGAAAGTTAAATTTCAATGCAGCTTATTTCTCGTCACGTGTGACCTCCACCGTTCACGTAGGTGAAATGGATGTTTCAACCAGCCACAGCTGCCGCTAAAGCCATGCCAGAGTCAAGTCAATGAAACTTATACCACATATAAACTGAACATTAAGCTAACGATATAAAATTAAATTGTATTTTTATACACCAAATTTTGTGAAAAAAAATTTGATTACTGTCATTGAACAGCTCTCGTATTACTTTCCTTATTCTTCGTAGAACTTCTTCATCGATTACCTTCGTTCATTCATTCTTCATCGTTCTTCTTTATAAACTAATTCTCATGGCTCATAATTTTCTACTTTTTTGCTGCTACTAATTTCCATAACTCACTATATTTTAAGAGCTACGTCTGTGCTTCAGTAATTAGTTTCCTCACTGCTCAGCTTGTGTTGCTAGCTGTAGGGACACTTGCGATAGATTTCCCTCTGCCAGACCTATTATGTTTCTATATTTTGCCTTGCTTCTTACATCTCGGATAATCCTTTTTCCTACACTTCTTTCTTTCTTTGCCTTGTTCCAATTTTTACTCTTGAACTTGCCTTTTCTTTAAATCTCATTATTTTGGTTCTTAATCTTAATTTGGCCTCAAGTCATACATGTATTTCTTCATTATATTTTGCATGGGGTTCGTTGTCCTTGTCAGATCGTCTTTCCAAAACGGCTTCGCCACTAGGAAAGCCTTAAATAACTTTTATTTCACAGCGTAGATGAACTTAATTATTTAGTGCATTGATCTGTACATACGGAATATTGAAATCATGGGCGCCAAAGCAAATTCCCGTTCCACCACTTTACTTTCCCTTCTCTCCATTGCTCAGTTCATGAAGCCGCATTTTATCATTTTCAAATAGTGTTCATGGCCATTACAGCTTTCCCTTCTGCCACTGTTGGCTGCCCATTATGATAAACCTATTCCAGCACCATTGTCAATTTCCAAATTAAGGTAAAGCAAGTTTAGTGCATTTTTTAATTCTTTTCTGTGCAAAAGTTCTGTATTTAAGGTAGCTTATACGTGAATGATATCACGTAAAGATGGTGTATCTGTAGTTCTCCTTTAGAAGGATGCGTCTTGGATTTTTTTCTTCTTCCATTCATATGATTAATTCTAATTAAAATTTTCAAAACGGGTAAAATAAAATCAGTTATTCAAACGCTTTTGGATTGTTTTTGCCTAAATTTTAAGTACAGGGATAATTAATTCAATTGGTAAGCACGAAAGCATCAAGCTGCAAAAAATATCGCATTTCAGTTTGCGTCAGCTTGCGGTCTTCTTTGCATTTATTTCTGGAACCTTGTCGTTCGCAAACCTGCCATGGAAGCGTTATGCTATACACTTATAGTAGTGGTCTTTTGCATCCTTATCCACAGTGTCGTATCCCTAAAGTATCAGTTGATTAATTATTTTGCATTAATAATATTCTCCAAGCGTTCACTCACTCTCTCAATTTTTTCATTAGTTTACAAAATACATTCCGAATTTTATTACTTTTTGCGGAGCTTTTTTGGAAGGGATTTCTTTTAGGAAATTTTATAAGCCTCTTCAACTTTTTCTATTGATAAGCTGTACTACACTTAATTGCATGAATATTTCATCCAATCTGCTATTACTTTTGTTAATTTACAGCTAATTATATTTCCTATTACTTTACATATCTTCTTCTCCGGGTTGTGCATTATGAGTGCTCGTATTGTATTTTCTACGCTCCTCCATTATACCCAATACTTTCTAAATGATTCAAGGCTTACTCATAACTCCTGCTTTTCTTCCCCCTTTCTCTTTGGCTGATTAGAGAATTTGGTTTTATATATTTTTCCACCTACATTCTATTGATTTTTAATTATTTCCTCCTTCGTAGCCCTCCAGTAGAATGTTTTCGAAGGTTAACCTGAGCTCTAATCAATCTATCGACTTCAAAACTAAGGCCATTCTGTTAGGCGAGCTCACTTAATAATAAACCGAACGGGGGGTGAAATTGAACAATTTGAGTAGTGAAGCTAGGTTCATTCCCGGTACCTGCTGATTCCCATAAAGTCGTTACAAGAAGAAAAACAAATGGCTTAATTTTCTATGGTTGTCAAGATATATTACCCTGATTTGAACCTGTGACTTTCCAATCAATAGCCGAGCATTCTTTCACACGGGTTATTACTCCGGAAATAAATCAGTAGTAGAGATTTAAAGTGTCCGCAGAAATTGCAGTATTCCCATCAATATTTCCCGTCAAAAAATAATTAATTAATTTCATACAGGAAAAGAAAAGATGTTCCTACCAGTGGGGTCACTCATGATTGGTAACCAACTTTGAGATGGGACCATGAAGCGTGTTAATGTTCACCTATATACCTATAAAGTTACAATGGCTTATTTTTACCTCTAATTTCTTATAATTAAAAATAATAAATTGCGAACTTTAAGATGAAGCACTTAGCCATTCATCTTACCTTCACATTTGCGAGGTAGAAATTTGGCCGAAAATCTTCATTAGGTAAATTTTCTTCCCCGTCCCGAAAAATAGTAAAGCGGCAGTAACTACAATTTTATTAATAAATTACTTTGTACTATTCCACACCTTTTATTTATGTGCCTAACGGTTTCAACGAACCACGAGATTTTTAGACTTTTCAGACCGGTGCATGTTTTATGTACGTTTCTGTGTTCGCCTTTTATATGTGTTACTGTAGTGTTTCACCTTGGTCCATTGTGCGACCGCGGCCATTCGCCTTTCCAGCTGCCAAGGCTAATACGAGTGTTTTTTTCTCTTTAGTCTTTTTCCTTATATTTACGTGTATTTCCATGTGAATGGACATGTGTTCGCCATTTGGCGGGTTTTCGTGTTTGAATGTGTAGATGGCCAATGTGGCTCGTTTCCTTCTTCTGGCTATGTGTACCTCGAAACGCACTGTTTCTATCCTTTAGGACGTTGTATGATTGCTTTATTTACTGTCCATTCCTTTTGTCATTGTCTGTTTCTCCTTTGGTGGGTGAAACAACTCCCTAACGCTTTCTCCTGACCAAAGAATCGGGGTACTTAGTTACGTAAACCCCCCGAAGAGTTCAATATAATTTACGTTTCCTATATAGCTCAACAGTTAAGAGAATCGGCCCGGCAAGTCGAAGATGCGGGGTTCAACTTCCGGTCAAGGAAACTTTTTTACTCTTGTGACCTGCTCGATTCTACCTTCCCCACCGTTTCTGTGTTCGTTTTTTATGTGTGTTTCTTTTCCTTATGTCTATTTCCATGTGAATAGATGAGTTCGCCATTTTGCCGGTTTTCGTGTTTGAATGTACATTAATAACATTAATATATATATATATAACTTTTGGACGGCACAATAGAACACAGAATAAAACAGATAACACGTAAAAGGACACTCACACTGTAGATGATTTAAGCTTTCGGCCTACTCCGAGGCCTTTTTCAGGTCAGTCTGACCTGAAGAAGGCCTCGGAGTAGGCCGAAAGCTTAAATCATCTACAGTGTGAGTGTCCTTTTACGTGTTATCTGTTTTATTCTGTGTTCTATTGTGCCGTCCAAAAGTTATATTGCTCTCGTGAGTACTTCCGCATAATCTATATATACACACACACACATATATATATATATATGAAGTAATCTACATATTATAAAATGAGTTAGGTCAAGTAAGATCAAGTCCACGCGACACTGTACATAATGGCTAATCGGAGAAAATACTGGAATGTATTCCTCTTGGGTGAAGTTAGCGGCTGCGACTACGATGGGATAGACCGATGCAAAGGTGAATCCTCTCCTTGTCGTGCCTCGAAATCTTGATCTTTGGGGTTTTTGCATAGGCCTTCGGATCTCTGGGCTCTGATTCTACCCGACGGGACTAACGAGGCGCCTGGCTCTGGGAATCCCGGTGTTCCCTTTTCTCTACCATGAGGAAAGCGATCCGCGGGGCCCCCAAAAACAGTGTCACCTGAGGTTCCGCTACGGTGTGCCTCAGATAACATTATTTGGCTACTGAGCCAGTACGCAGAGTCCACTCTCCTTTCCCTTTATATCCTTTTGTTACCTCCTCCCATGAACCGATACCTAGGAGAGCTAGCGTAGGTACTCGGTGGATCATGAATAATCACCTTAGAGGTCTTATAATTATTATAGTACATAATGGTTGAAAAGGGTCACTCAAAGTCTACCTTCAACGGAAAGATTATTGATCATGATTCATCCTGAAGAATAAATATTATATTTTCTATTTTTGGCAGGCAAATCGAGCAACAAATTAATTACAATGAGCATGGCATAACATATTCCCTTTAAGAATTGAAAAATGGAAATTTCAATGCAACTAAAATCCATGGAATTCGTTCAGGCAAGAATTTCCTTTGCGGGCCAATATAATTGTTACATATTTTTGGACTCAAAGGTAATTACAATAAGTTCAGTATTTAATATTATGAAGATAAAAACGAAAATTATGTACGAATAAACATGACTATATATGACAATGAATAAATGATTATAGCCAATTAAATATACAAATAATGGCATATTGAAGCTATTATCTCATTGGAACATTTGATGAAAAATATTGAATACAGACGGTAAAGAACTAGCAACACAAATACGTTTGGGTGGTAGTCGAAATTATTTATTGCTGTGCTCAGAAATCAAGGCTTGGTAATGTTAATTAATAGCTTCTCTACAAGGTCAACAGTACCAAGAAAATAATTACTCGTTATTGCTTTAACTTTTCACCTTCATAGCAATTAAGGCAGAGATGGAAATCTCATGAAAGAAAGTTGGATGATAACTTCGATAACGGAAGGCAGTCAATTTTAAAGGAAAAACATAATTAAGATGTAAACTCTTAGGAGAGTGGTAAAGGAAAAGCTTCCTGGAAATATTAAATAAGGAGTGTAACCAGCTCGGAAACTTCGACACTGAGAAATGATGTACCAATTAGAATGAATTGATGTGCTGGTTTGGATTTGTTCAACATTTGAAGCAATACGTAGAAAAGGAGGATTTAATGAACTAATTTTGGATTTGAGAACGATGGAAAAGATGAATAATGGGAATTGCCTGAAAAAGGTTATGATGTAAGTGAAAATTCCTGAAGTGTATTTAAATACTAAAAGGAGCAATAAAGAAGGGTAAGATATCAGTAGTTGATATCATTTAGGATAAATAAAGGTTATCAGAAACTTACAATAAGTTGGAAAATGTCAAGACAATTTTACAGATTATACTAATTTGTGCGTAAAGTGTAACAATTACCCTAAGGAACACCAACAGTTAATTGGAATAAGCCGACTTAGAATGAATGAATTGATGCATATATTAAAGAGTGTCGTGTCGCGGTAGTCCAGGGGGTAGAGCGTGAACTGACCAGTGGGATCCGGGTTCGATTCCCGGGCAAGGACACCTGCAGCTGTACCCAAGCTATGTGATTTTTCGTGTACCTGGGAAAACTTCCTGGGAAACCATAACCGGCACAGGGAAAGGAAACTGGTCCCCCTACCCTGATGTGCGACTATTTGTGTGGCTATTCTCTCGCCGTCGGGTCTAGTACATGGGTGCTCTACCATCACCTACTAAACCGACCTTCGGGTTGATTAGTGTGTTTCTGGTTTTTTAAATCAAGAGTGTCGTTTAATTGCGATTTTTAACACTGGATTCCACATAAATTGAATGGTAAGATAAAACTAAGTATCTCCCTACCATGTGAACTACTTTGCTTGTAGGAGTTGTATGCCGGTAAATACTTTCCTAGAACATGCACCCTTTGCGGTCAGTTTGACACGCAATTACTAAAATCACCTAAATATTTAAAAGAATCACGATGAAACCTTGGCTACAAAGTAATTCTACGGAGACAATCCACGATTACTTTTCATGCCAACCGTTTAAAACCAAAAGTGATTTAAATTAAAAAAAAAACAGAAATATCTTGCAATTACAGTTTCATTGCAAATTATTACAAAAAACTTCGTCTCGAAAATCATATATGTAAAAGAACATACTAGATTCTTCTATAACACCTCCGAAAAGAACAACCCGCAGAAAATAATTTTTTTGCACGCCATTGTCTACTTACGTGAAGTCAGACCTTTGTGCAAGTAGCTATTGAAGTGATTCATTTGAATGGCATACGAAAATAATGAATAACCTTATTGTTACTATATTCGTTAGTAGTATCAAGAACCAAAAATATAAATTGTGACGGGCGTTTAGGTAGACCATATTTATAATATTAGCACATATTGAAGGAATCAAAATGTATAGGTCCTAAAAATAAATTAAAATGCCGTTAGTAAAATGCAGGCCTGTACGGTTTAATTTACCGTGATGAGAAGACTCAGAGAAAACTACGAAGGGTTTATCAAGACAAAATTATAATTTTGTTACGGCGATAATAAAAAGCCGCCTGCCTGTATTGTCAGTTTGTTCACGCTCGCGATTCCATCTAGAAGTGCACCACAACAGAGAAGGTAGGCAGTTATGATAATGAGGCTCATCATTGTTCTCTCGCAGGAAAAAAAACGACGCCGAGCATTATGAAACGGATTCACAGATACTTGAGAAGTCAGGATTAAAAAAAAAACAGTTGTCAAAACTGTTTTAAATTACCCAGAGATCCTGGAGGGATACGCACGTTGGTAAAATTAATATATGAATGCTGAATGTCTGTCTTTTCTCCTTTGCTTCAATCTTAAATATATAAAATTTGCATGAATGAAATCTTGCAGGAAATTAATGAGAGATGTACAAACTGCAAATCTAAAAACAACGGTTAGTATAACTGTAAGAAAATATAACAATTAAAGTGTGACACTTGGTGAGGAGCGTTAATCTAAGTGTATAAACATTCGGGGTTTTTTAATAAAAAAATTCTTTAGATAAAAATTCGAATTGTTTTTAGACATGCAAAAGTGACACTTGTGAATTACATATTATTGCGAGGTACTTTAAATCACCAAACTAAATTTAAGGATACATTTACTATAACGCGGTGGTGTGTATTTTGATTTTCGCAAAACCGAACAATTTAATGTAATTTGTGGTGAAGCGGACGTTATTATGCCTTAGTCGGCATATCTGTGTTACTATTCGCAGAAAAATGTTACTGGAAATACGTACTTCATGATATTTTATCTTTCACTTTACTTTGCCGTGATGGTTGACTTTTGTTTTTGTTTAATTAATCAATATGGACATTTTAAAAACGGAAGTTTTATAATGTGGACAACAGCTGGTCAAATTTTAGCGATAATTGTGGATTTTGAATACAGAACTTGAACTTGAGCACACTAGGACTTTTAAAAAAAGTGGGCGATGCTCTTTTTTGGTAACTATTTCTTTAAAATGCTTAATCCTTGGCAGCAAAATATTTTCGGCGTCCTTGTGTTTAGCACACAAATAACCATGGGTGGCAATAATCCTGTTGACTGAGCCTCATAGAGTTAGTCAAATTGTATTGTACAAATTTGTACAAAAGGGTACACATTGCATAATTTAGGACATTTATAAAAACGGGGCGTAATTTTTCAACCTCGAATACAAAGATTCATCCTCGACGGAAACTTGTTTCTGTTATTGATCTCTAGAAGATCCATTGCAAATAGGCAATAAGTCTGGTGGTGACGATGGAATAGACTTATTGATATGCTCATACGAGGAGATGGTTTTAGTAATAGGAAAAATAGATATATTTGGGGTCATTATTGAGGTAAAGAAAAAGTTTCTGGGAAGAAATTTAAGAAAAATCCAACGAATAAAATACATCCTTTCGAAGGCGAACCGAGCCCGTCTCAAGACAAGCGGCTTTGACTTTTACCCCCTCGGTGAATTTTGATCATCTCCTTCACTCGGTTATTTCACTCTCAACCGTTATTACCCAAACAGTCTCCCGTGGTTCGCATACCCGTGCGCACCCCCCCCCCCCCGATCCACGTCACGCTCCCACCCGAGAGAAGAGAAGCAATCTCCAACGCGTAAACAAATAAGATAATAAAAACCAAGAGGAGGCGGCGAGTGGGATCGGCGTTTTGTAAGGGGAGGGAGATGTGCCACACATCCACGCCACGCCCTCACCGTTAATCACAATTACTCCTGGAATTCCGACGGAGGAGGAGAAAATTCGAAAAGAAGTCCTGAAGGTAGGGTGGGAGGGAGGGGAGGAGCGGCGAGATAATCCTCCTCTTTCCTTCAATCGATGTCGTGGGAGTAAAAAATATAAGTCTTAAGCTGAAGCAAATCAGCTGAGTTAGGGCGGAATGCAGAGAGCGGAATGGGTACACATGGGATGGGGTGGGAAGAGATAGAATTGTACGAAGTGAGGAGGGAGGCAGGGAGAAGAGACGGGAACTCGACCCATTCTTTAAAGTGAGTAATTTCGTGGTCGTTGTCTGAGAGGCGGGGGACTGGTTATAAGAGAGAGAGAGAGAGAGAGAGAGAGAGAGAGACGTCTGCTGCGAGGGTGTGAAAGGTTTCCTGGTAGAAATGGAAGGGGGGGGAGGAAGGTGTATGGAGGTAGAGAGAGAACACGGGTTATCTGTCGGGTTGGGAGAGTTTAAGGTGGAAGAGGCCGAATGCCGAGCGGGGGACTAGTTGTTATGTCGCGTTGGGAGGTTGCGAGGGGGAGAGAGGAGGGATGGAGGTTTGTGAAGGTATAGGATAGGGGGAATAGGGATCGCTGGAGTGCAAGGGATTGCACGGTAGAGGAGATTATAGGTGAGAAGGGAAGGGAGAAGGGGGAAAAAGGCGGCTCCGGCGGCGAGGCATTTGGAAGAAATTGAAGTGATACCGGATACATCGAATCTACGCCCGGCGAATGATGAAAATCGTGCGGAAGGTAGAAATGGAAAAGTAAGAGGGACAAAATGATAAAGGACTCAACCGAGAAGAATGGATACCCGGGACTAGGGTCATTTGAACCGTTGGAAATGTATCAAAGGGCGAAGAAAGGTGACCAAATGAAAGAAAATATGAGGGCACGAGCAGGTAGAAATACAGACGGAAAAAGAATTCACAAAAATATTCGACAGAAAAGTCTTATTCGTACGTCTTCAAGCCTTATTAGTATATCAGTCCATATATCCATTACTAATACATAACTGACGTCATAAATACTTTTAAAGTGCCTGTGTTCTCTATTGATTCACTTTAAAGGTAGGTTTACACCTTTAAAGTACTTTTTGAGAACTATTTCTTCAGGAATTTGTCTTATCCAATGTCTCCATCTATTTCTGAATTGTTGCATCGTATCGTCGATGCAGTGTACGTAGAGTTCTTTTTTTATCGGCATTTATTTTTCTGCCCATTCGTATAGAGTTAGCAGATCTTAACCTCAACTGTTTGTATCACTTATCTTCACTTGCTGTCACCAAAATAAATACGGAAATAAATATCGCGAGAGACAAAAGATCTTTGTAACTTCCATACAAGTGATGGAAAGACCAAGACTGAAAAAAGGGTTTGACAGGGTTATTGCCTGATAATTGAAGAAAGTACGAGTAGTAGCAGAAGCCTTACGCAGCAGTGAATCCTAAATCACAGCAGTTTGCTAGTCGCAGTCAAAGGAAATGTGTAATAAATGAAAAGTGCAGCGTAAAATGTCGCAACCTAAAAGGAGTTAGAAGGAGAGGAAGGAAAATGGAAGTAAAGGCAATCAAAGGACCTTATTAGCCCAGTTTTTGGGGACTAGGGTTCTAGCTTAACCATTAAACTCACGGAAGGGGAAGAAAGGAATGGCATGAAGATAATTTTCGAAACGAAAAGAAGTTTTAAGAAGTACCAAGTTTAGATCAGGCGAGAGAGAATATAGGGAGGACGTTGGGCAAGGAGAAGGGAGAAAGGCATGGAGGACATGGGGCGGAGAGGCTTCAGGACAGAGAACGGAGGGTCTGAATGAATGGAAGAGTGGAAGACACTCTCAGATATCGGGAAAGAGAAGGAAAGACGACAATCTAATTCTTAGCCCCGGCGAATTGAATTAAATGAACTAGGAGTCGCGTTAGGGACGCACTTAAAACCATAAGGTTAGAAAGATGGGAAGGAGGGGAGTGGAATAATACATGAACAACTATTAGGGAAGTAGTATCACAGGAATGACCGCAAACTATGCCACTCGTTGGAGGAAGAAGAAATTTCAACCCGAACCTTCACATTGAAAGTCCACGTAGAAAATTGCGGAGGGTATCGCAAATGGTTTGGAGGCAGTAAGGGAAAGAGGGCGAGGAATGACGGAAGGAAGCACCAGGAATGGTATAAAGGAAAAAAGATCCAGTGATGAAGGGAAACGAGTGGGTGAATGGCAGGTGAATGAAAAACGGAAGGATGCTAGACGAAATGAAGTAATAAGGAGTCGGATCATTTGAAATAAAACAGAAAGAGATGCGAAAAACCTAGAGGAATAAAAATATACGACAGACATAACTTTGGATGGGATTGAAGTCAGCTGTGATGATAAGACTAACAATAAAATACTCGGGATGAGCGGAAATAATTTCAGGAAAGAAATGCACAAAGGCACACTTGAGAAAAATTAAAAGAACTCCTAAGAACTCGAATGTCCCAGCTAGCACGTTATACTATATAGTAATTAAAAGTCAATTGAAAATATTCCACGTGGTTTATGGCTCACTTAAATGGTTATTGGTCCTCTAATCTCCCTCAGTATGGTAATAATTCCTATTTATAACATAGTCGGCACTATATATATAACGGTATCGGTGGAGTGATAAACAAGAATACCCAGGTAGGGCCAAGTGACTTCTCAACTCCTTGACGGATGGGCTCGCTCGGGCGAAATTACGACCACGCGGTTCCTTCTCCCACGAGTGAAGAGCGTACGAGGAAGAGGACAGGACACCAGCCGGTGAAATGTGGTGGTGTGGGGGAGGGGGCGTGTATGGTGTAGGGAAGAGGGTGGAGACGGGATGGGGGGGAGCGAGGGGGTGAGATGGCAATGAGGGATTGGGGGGGGAGCGAATCACTCCGGACGACCGAGAGTGTGGAGACGGGCAGGTGGGAGGCAGGGATCTGGGAGGATGGGTGAGGAGAGAGGACTGAGATAGTGAGGGAGGGAGTTGGGGAGGCGTGGGACTGGAGCTGTGCATGTAGGTGTATGTGTTGGCGTGTGTGTGTTGGTAATGGGTGGGGGGTGTTGGGATGGGATGGGAGAGAGAGGATTGTCGACGGCGGCTGGTTGGACGACGGTGGGATCTTGCGTGGATCTTTGCGGGGGAGTGTTCCGTCGGAGTTGGCGCGCGTAAAAAAGGATGGGGAGAAGGGTGATGGGGGTCGGGAAGGCAACAAGGGTTTCGGGAGTGAGGGCGTTGGGGTTGGGAAGGAGGGATCGTCGGAACGAAGGGGAGAGGGGTTGGAGGATGGTGGAGGATTCTCGCCGACCGGGGGCAGGGTGTGTGGGTGGGTGGGGGGAAAAATGGAAAGGAGGGGGGGTCCACCGCGACCCCTTCTCCTCTTCCTCTGCTCCTCCACCCTTCTTCTCCCTCCCCTCACTCTCTCCGGAGCCGCTATAAAGAGGACTCCCTGAACCCATTTGAGCAACAGAACACACTTTGGAGGCTCTCGAAGCACATCTTCACCTTCCGGCTCGCTGTTGACATCACCAGGAAGGAAACTACACACGTTTCCCGCTCTCTTCATATTGCCGCACGAGGACAAATTCCTCGCAGATTCTCTTTTGGTGTCCGGCCCGGCTGGCTTTCCATCCCGCAATTATTCCTCAGAGGGGAAGAACCACATTCGCGGTGAGTTTTCGCTTGGTTTTTAGAGAGTATACAAAATCAGTTTGAGGATTCGTCGGCTTACAGGATTAAAACGATAAGTTATACATCTATTATCAACTTTCTGTTTGCCAGTTGACCGGAGAACCATTCATTTTTTAAATCCACTTTTCACGCATTAGTTTAAAATAAAGACAAGTAAACATTCCTGATTGGCGGGGTGAATGCCTTTATAATACTAGTGGTGGGAAATAGCTTGATAAACAATATATTTTCAATTGAAACCGCGCTATGGTAAGAAAATGATGCTCATTGTTTTTGCGTTTTATTTAGATAAGATGCAATAATTTTTTAAGGTTACCAACTTCAATTTGGAAGTGTAGCAACTTAGCGTCAAATTTAAGTTCTAGTATCTTAGAGGCAGAGGGAGTATGATGCAAAGGTGTTAACTATGAGTGATCATAGTAGTGAACTACGTAATGTCGGTAACTGATTTTATTCCTTGTCCAAAATTAAACTTCTTCGGATTTTCATAAGAAATAAGTGATTGTTAACTTGGGAAGAACGATAAAATAAGCTTATTTATTCTTGTTTTCGCTGTATTTCGCTCAATACGGTTCAGGATGTTTTATATACCATGAGTTAATTTTTAATCTAAAACACAATAAATGCTTTAACATTGAGATTTACTAAGTCAGTGTTATATTTCTGTAAATTTACCCAGTAACTTATTTAAATGCTAGGCTTGCTTAATCACCTCTAGGTGATTATTATTTAATTCACGCACTTTTCATCCCAAGATCTGATGTTGTTCTCTGCAAGTCAGTCAGGACGAATAAACAGAGAAATTTTACTTCTCATTTAGAAACGCGTTATTTTTTATGCATTACCGGATAGTGTAAAATAGATGAATTATTCATCAAATTTCCGAAGAATCTCGGCACTGGGGAATAACAAGTAAGGGTTAACTTCATGGTCGGTAAGAGACGTATAGCCATTTACTACTTCACAAAGTAATGGAACTACGGAATGGGAGTGATTAAGTTTCTAATTGCAATGCCAGAGTTGTGACACTAATTGAATTCATTCGCGACGCAGTGCTCCGTTCCTTCTTGCGGAGGGGAAGGTCGGTTGTAAAAGAAATACGTAAACGATTCCGCAATTAAGAGGGGACGCATAGGGACAAAAAAATGCGCATCCTCCACCGATATTTACCGAAAGCGGTGCAGAGAAAACAGAATAATAAAAGGATTGCTTTTGTATTTTCTCCAGATTTTTTTTGATGGAAGGGGTAAAAATAGAGGATAACAGGTCGCCAAAAAAGTCGGTTTATGGATTATTTATAAGGTATGCATGGATATCACGTCGTAACAACACACGGATAAAGCGATTCTCAAATCATTCATTCCTCCTCGTAACTTCATTCTGGAGAGCCTTTAAAGGAAGTAAATTATGCATTGAAAAAAAACATAAACGGGGTCTCGAATAAAACCTCCTTCCTTCTCCTCCACAGTCAGTCTTGTCCCATCCCGCTCGGATTCAAGAATGGCGTCATTGTCACCGATTTTCCGTTTTCTCCGTTTCTTTTTTTTTATTTCCCTCCTCATCTGGAGAGACAACACGAAAATTTTGGTTTCAGGGAACGTATTTTTTCGTGAAGTGGGAGGGATGGCGTGCTGTGGGGCGATGAGGGAGGTAAGCGCAAGAGTCGTGGACGGGGCAAGGTGAAGTTGAGAAACATGAGATGGGAAGAATATCCGTGCGAAGGTGGGGCTGATCGATTACTTTGATAACTCCAGAGGAGAAAACATTCACCTTATATATATCTATATATACATATATATAGTACTTGCTGAGTGTCCCCTTCCTTAACTTTGAGATGAAAAAACTTGGAGTTGCCGAGTTAGTTCGTTTCGCCGCTTAAATATGCGGAGACATGCATGGTAAATCCCTAGGTGGAATTGATTCCTGTTTTTTTCACTTTTTTTTCAGAGATTGGAGGAAATTAGAAGAAAAGGTTGATTAAGAACACGTTGAGGCTCATGCCTTTCAATTAACGAAGCTTTAATACCCTCAGTTCTTCCCCTATTCAAGTATTTTTTTGTGATCGGGTAAATATATCAGTAAATTCAGCCATTTCGGTTAAAGGCACGAAGGATTGAATGGGTTATCACCCATTCATGATGAATAGGTACTTAGGATTGGAGCTGATTGAAAATATACCACCACTTAGTCCGAATTTGTTCCCTTTGGTTGAAAATATGACATTTGGGAACTTAATTTAGAGTATAACTTTATGATTCACCCATCTGTTGTTCACTGCTCTATAAAGCGCTTATTTTCACTTCAAGAGAAAAAAGTAAACAAAATAAACAAGAAAATTATATAAGATGTTCTTAGACTTCATTTTAAATTATATTCAATTCCATTAATGTTGATTGAAAAGAGCTATTGTGACTGCAAATCCCAACAATAAAAAAGGAGGTGAAGAAGGTCGTAAAAAGGAAGATGCCTTTAAAAACGTTTGTTCTTCCCCCTTTGATATTGTCATTGCAAACTGTGCGAAGGGAAAAATGATAGAAGTCATCTCTTCGGCAATCTATCTCTCTTATTTTGTCACTGTCTGACCTGCCGCGATGCGGCGAAAGGATTGGATTTCCTCGATTTCGCCAGAAAATCGAAAATGAAAATAAATGGGAAAGGAGCTACGACCAATCTCTCATGAAAGAGGAGATGAATTTACGAAGAAACTAAATCTCGGAATGGGAAGCATTTGATCATAAAATTTCCAATTTTAGCCCATAAATCGTGGTAAGAATATCACGAGAAATTTTAGAACTCGTGTGGCGTGAAGATCGTATCCTAGAGCATATACAACTTTATGTTCATGCGTGTCTTAGTGGTGGCCTGCTTTGAGATAATATTATTTAGTAGTCTTTCGTAGACGATCTTTCCGATAAAGGCACACTTAATATCCCTACATTTTTTGGGTTCGTCTTTCGCGGTAGGTATTTACAGAAAGATAAAGTTCGTTCTGGATGATATAAAGGCCACCAGAAATGTCTAGAAAAAATTAATCCGAACTTCAATGTGGGTACTCTTTTTGTTTATGAGAGTGTAGTCCATTCAAAAACGCTTCAGACGATTTTCAATGGAAGTTTGCGATGAGACGAGAGCAAAAACCAGTAACTTTACATGACACCCATACATTTTAAAATCCTGAATTAATTCATTGTTTCTCTAAAGACAAAGCTGTCATTAACTAGCAGCCATCTTAAGTTATATTTCATTTTATTATGTAACGGCAGTTGTATGTTATTAACACGTTCTTTCATTTTAATTTAATCTTGCTTCCAAAAGTGGGCATTTTAACTACCCTAACTCTAATGGACAAATATACGGCCTAAACTCTTATTAAAAAAAATTTCTCTGCAAAACGAACTTTTACATAGTACCCCGGTCGTTTTCCAACGCAGAGAATGCAAAATGAAAGAAAAATTGAAGAATTTCAAAATACGCATTGAAAAGATGATTAATGTATAAAAACAGTAATGTCTCCAGGTCCTCGGTTTTCCTAGAAACGCGTCTTTTTTAATAGAGCCATTGTATTGTGCAAAAGGAAGTTTTAATGGCATGGTTGTAATCGGAATTAAAATTGTATCGACGTTGACTTAGTGTGTGTGCGTTTATTTCTATTGAGGCTTTTTGTCTGATCACACATTTCTCGACTAGATGGTTTCTGGACCCATGGCACAGTGGGAGAGCGCCGCCAAACACCTGTTGGTTGCGACGCTCCTCATCTCCGGCCTGGCAGAGTGCTTGGTCATCCCAATGGGCAACGGCGACGGCAACAGCGTGGCTTCCTCGGGCGTAGCTGCAGACCAAGGAGGAAACGGATACCCATACGTATACGCCCTCACGGCTCAGTGCATGAACGCCCCGTTGGACGAGATGCCGCCCAGGTTAAGGAGGCTCTGTGCAGCCCTTGCCACAATCTCTAACCTGTCCAGCGGCGTGGAGAAATTCTACATCGACGACAAGGGTAAGGGACCCGATGCGGACAAATGAAGCGGACATGGTGATGCCTGACAATACTAACTCACAACAGTTTTTATCATATTAACAACTGTCACATGGAGATAATTACAATGACCGTTTAAATCACTACCAGCTGTTAAGAGTGAATATAACCTTTAATCATTAAAATATCTGGGTTTGAAATGTGACGGTATGCATTAATTTCTGGATTCCTTTTCAATTAAGTTAACCTCAAAGGAATGCGAATTGAGACAAAAGTACCGATAAATTCTTATCTTTGCGTCTAACGAATATCATAGACTAACGCATTAATGATTTATTAATAAAATATTATATATTAAGCACGCCAAAAGAGGGATTCGACGAAGTTCCGATTTGAAAGGAGACTTTTGCTTTCACTAAATAGTATCTGATGTCGTTGAAGCCGAATTAGGATGTAATTAAAATTTTCCATTCAAACTTAAAAGAACCGACGAAACTCGTTATTGTTTTGGATTTTAATTGTCTCATTGTAATGAATTGTTTTCATGATGTTAGCCGAAACATATAGCTGCAAAAATATCTTACTGCTTAAAGTGTTAAAAATGTATACTTCTCGTTCAAATTTGCATGATCATATCAATATAAGATTTCAAGTCCAAAATATTTACAAAATTTACATTATACAAAATATATCAAAAGATAAAATTCCCGGAAAATTAGAAAAAAACGGGCCGTGAAGTTTGCAGGAATACCTTACCAAGTATAAGTATCTTTGATGTCTTAAACACATAAATTCATTCTCATTACATGTTTACTTAACTACGGTTAGAAAAGAATTTAAAAGGAAAACGTAACACTTATGTATTGGTAATATTTTATCAAATTCCGGTAAATCTTGAGCATTTTAGAAACTGAAGTGAGTGGAAATAGAAAAAAATTGAAACGTTGAATTCAATGCTAAAATGAGCTAAACACAATAATAAAAATCAGAAAAATCACCTTTAATTTCAGATTAAAGGCTGATAGTTTTGTGACGCTAGTCTAAAGAAGATTGGTTCAAATCATGGTTCACTTGCACAAAAAATCCAACTTAAGAACTCGTGAATCATTCCTTCCTTCATTATTTTACCTTTTCTCGTTACAGCAATGCGAGACAACGGCGCACTGCTCGACAGCGGAGTGAAGCGACAAGACGTTGACCATGTGTTTCTAAGGTTCGGCCGCAGTCGTTAAAATATGTTTGTAAATTATGAGTGCAGATTCCAAATTAAGCTTTTTTTTAATTGCCCCAACCCTAAAATTTTGGATGCCAGAGGAGGATGAGAAGATTAAAGGACATTAAAATTGCTGACGTAGAGAGGAACTTCGGAGAGAAGTAGAACTCTCAAGTAGCCATAAAAATCATCTCCAGCTAAATTTCCTACTCAACTCAGGTCATCGGCTCTAATAAAAATGTCTAATTCTTGAAAATCAAAAATTATCTTGACGGCACATGCATAAGAAATTGTAATAATGGTGGAACATCATTTTGTTGAGATTTTTAATCATTCCATGATAATATAACCATGTCAAATAAGTGTGTTCACAACATGAGTATTAAAAAATGATCTAAACCCATTTGTATGATTTAAATGTGTGGATGATTGAATTTATGGACGAATCACTTAAAAATTAAGGAAAATGACTTTCAATAACTCAATCAAAACTATTATCATCATATGGTATTATTCAAACCACTTTCAATCAGTGCAAAAATAATAATATTTTCTTGAGTTTTGATCCGACGATTTGATTCCAAAACCTAACGCAATGGGGCAAATTCGCGACTAAAGGAGTGAGGAAATTGACGGTGTTACCTTTACTTCCAATAAACTTTCCGTGGAAATGATTTTTCTCGAAGAAAATAATGAATTGCTACATATGGATGAGGCAATGTTCATTGGGTGAAGCGTTGGACTACTGATTGGAGGGGCCTGGTTCGATTCCTTGGGACGCCTCTGGGCACCCTCAACTTCACCCAAGCTGTGTGATTATTTAGGCATCAGATCTTCCTCGGAAACCATACACGGCACGGGGAAAGGAACTGCCTTCCCCCCCAAATCTCAAACCGACCTTCAAGTAAATTAGTGCGGTTTTATGTTTAAATTATTTTAAACCGTTTGGTCATTTACCACAGTGATACAAAACCGAGTAATGTATCTGAAATATTAAAAAAAACTACGGGATACTCATTTGATGATTAACCGATCAACATGGCTCAAATTGTCTCAAATACGCATTAGCACACATTAATCTTAATTTATGCAAAGAGGCTTGTATGAATGTGTATAAATGAATGTATTATGCTGAAATAAAAATAAAATAAAACATTAAACGCAACTGATGACATTTTAAGCTTGCTTGCCAAAAATTTCCTGAAAAAATTCTTCGATGAACATTACATTACTATTAATACTTCGAAGAACTAATACATTCACCTTCATTAATCGAAATCCTAAATTAGACGTCCGACGCAGGAATTGTAATGGACAGAGGAAACTGCCATTGCGTGATTTCTAAATTAATGAAAAACTAAGAACCCTACTTCAGCAAACCTGCAGGAATATTTCACATCTGCTGCGAATATTAATTCGTTGGGGTGTCATCAGTTTGAAAGTTTGTGAACTTCTCCATGAAAAAAAAAACACCTAGAGAATCCAAAAATGGGTTAGAATTTACATTAACTATGCGAATTTGAGCGGAAAATTTATGAATCTGCTAGCCATGTGAAATAGAGTATGTCATTGTATTTTTGTTTCCATTGTAATCACAATACCCGCCAAAATTTCGTAATACCTTATGTGGTCATGGAAAAATATGCATTTACATCCACAAAGTTATCATGATGAAGATAAGATTAATTCGTGTCTGGGTTTTAGAAAACGAAAATACTTCACTCTTACCACCTGATTCTCTCCAAAGCCACGCATTTCCTTCAAGTCTCGTTAAAATCAACTCCTCTCCCTACATTCTCTAGTGGACCACTATTGCATCCCAAAGGTTCATTTAAAACCCAGGCGTGCTCCTCAAACTATAGCACTCTCTCGAAAACCCTCTGCCCGGGGATTTAAAACCCTGGTATGACATCCTGTTGGTGAGGGGAAAGGACGAGGCAAGAAGAGAAGAAAGAAAGGATGGAGTCCAGACGGGATCACTCATTTCAATCCATAAAAAGGTAAAATGAAACAGCTGACACCATAAGTAGCACTTTCCGCGTGGTGCAGAGTGAGAATCCGTCACCATTTTGCTAACAAACGCTTTTACGACTACATTAGCCTCCAACGGAGCCAAACATTATCCGTTGGATTATGACCCAAAGTTTACGATCATGATTCGATTAATGAAGACTGGAAATGAGCGTAAATATTATTGAATTACCCTCGAAATACCCCAACTTTCGCATCAATAAGACAGTCGTTAGGATTTATAGTGTTTAAATATCAAAGGGAGCTATTATGTACCCACAAAGGAGTCATAATATCAGGTTACGCTGGCTTCATCATGAGAAAAAAAAGACGGAGCGATGTTTTGGCCTGTGTTGGTTTGAAAACAGGTTTTAATTGACGGAAACCATTACTAAGAGGTCTGAAGTGTCGTCTTTTAAAAAACTTCAGTTTGAAGTTTGTTCTCATATATTCATTATTATATTGCTCCAGCCAACTCAGATAAGACAGTTTTACTTGCAGTTAGAGTCGACCAGAGGAGCTAAACTATTGTCGATAAAATATCGGAGAAGTAATGTTTTTTAGCTTTTTGTACACATTACGCGAACATAAAAATAACAGCCTCGATTGGATCCCGAGATATTATGACCCAACCAGCTAATGTATATAGGGACTGAATAGTTTGGCATCAATGGACCATTTATGAATCGCCAGTATTTTTGTTGCCGTAAAATAAGCCATTAAGTATTGTATTCTTTCTGGCGACAAAATGACGATATGTCGGTCCGGTTAACTGATGGGTAAAGCCTGACCTGCTAATTCGTGGGGAGAGGCTTGGAGTCCCACCTCAGGTACAGCTGTTGATTAAAATTTCCGCTCATGTACCAAATCTAAATTGAAAGCCAATCGGGTCGTGAATAAGCACACTTCATTGGCTCAAGGCTAAGAAAAAACATAAACATTTCTCTTTAAGACGTTATATTAAGAAGAATTTGAACTCGTTTGCAGAGAATACATTGACGACAAAATAAATCAACGTGAAAAGGGTTTGGCGCCAAATTTAGGAGGCATCATGGTAAAATAATATTAATTACCATTGATTTCGCTGTGTCAGCGCTATCATCGAGTCGGCGTTGAAAATCACCAGCGTTGTAACTCGAAAGGGTTATAACACTGAAGGGCAAAAGTTCAGATGACAATAGGAGATAATTAAAATGCCTTATTATCTGGAAATGCCTGTATGCACAGAATTACGCCCAAATCGGAGAGGTAGAAAAATAACCTTCCCTATGGGAAAAGAGAGAATGGAAAGGTAACAACGACAGAACGAATTGCGTAGTTTCATGCGTAATATGGTGGAATTTGAACATAATAATGACAAATGGTGACAAGTGTCCTCCAGTTAACATTGATTACACGAGCGATTTCGATGTCCTATGCACATCATGCATCATAAAGATGATGTAGTATACTGAAACCAGTCGCGTAATGAATCTCATCTGGTGGAAAATTGTTACCAATTGAAAAACAGATGGGTAAACTTACGAAGCATACGTGAAAAGGATATTTAAGGACCGAACTGGCAAAAAGTTGAGGAAAAGGAGGTATTGTTTCTTTGGGCGTATCATGAAATTCAATACGACGTAGAAAACAATGGTCACGACCAGCAGACATATACGGTAGGGCTATTTGCTGAATGGCAGAGTTTATATGATCACATTCATGACTAAATAGATTACAGCTTTGAAAATGGATATTATACCAATTGAAGGGTTTACAATTTTTATCGCATGAGAAGTGGTGGTTAATAATCTAATATTTTTAGCCTGAAATGTACTGAAGGTTGACGAAGTATTTAAAAAATTTCTAGAGTGATTCATAATACCTTAACGGCGCAGTAGTCTACTATAGGATGCACTATTCATAATTCATTTAAAAATTGTAGGATGTCCATTCTGTATCATTTGGTTGGAGTGGTGCACTTATAAAAGCATTCCACGAGGTTCTATTATTCATACTCTTCCCGAGGATTGAGATTTTTTTATTGCGCCGTTATACTGATTGTCAAGACTCCCAATATCGATTTTCATCTGAATTAATCAGATTATCCGGACGGCTACCCACCCTATACTTGCCAGTTAATTAATTTTCTGGACTACTTACTACGCGTTGATATTTACACATATACGATTTTTTGCATCTTTGAATTATCATTTTCATTTCTATTTATAAGAAAGAGCAAGACAGAGTGTTCTACTAATGTCAGAAGAATGTTCTCGGAACCAAATCCGGATTTATGCATTTCGACGCACCCAACTGACGCGACGCACACAAGCTGACTGTATGAGTCCCAAAAATTCCTCTATAAAAACATGAAAGTCTCCTTGAAGATACAAGTTTCACACTCCACTAGCCTTCCTCTTCAGGCGACCTATCCTCCCACCTATCAAAGCGACCGTTGGATTGAAGACTATAACTGGTTTACTATTTTACTCCACTGAAGAAATAGGATCTTTGAATATTCTAAAATGTCTACCAACAACTTACCAAGGGAATACTATAAGGCTCACCCCTCAGTCAGTTTTACCTCATATCTACAACTGAATCATTTCCAAAGATATAGCATTCAATTCCTGACTTTGTCGTGACCAAAATCATTTAGCATTTTTCATTAAGTGCAAACATGTTTATACATATACGGAGAGAGTTATGAAAAGAAATAATCATATTTAACATGCAAAAAACAATAATAAGGAATACGTAACAATAACAGGGACGCATGAAGATCTCGAGGAAACAGGTGAATGAAAGCGATTCAACGTTAGGACAGATGGCAAGTGTGATGATGATGATGATTAAAGAGAATAAGGATTTTTCCTCAGGACCTATGGTTAATGTTTCCATAACTTTAGGCCAAATCGGAAGAAATGGACCAGCTGTGATAATACCTGGTGCAATTCTGGTACATTTTTTTGCGTAAAAAGCCTCTTAAATGCCATATTTATTAAAGAGAGCGTCCCATTATCCGAGCGGGAAAATTTGGAATGGCATAAAATTTACCTAAGGAGGGTGTTCCTTTATTGAGGCTGAGACCCCCGTGTTATGGAGGTTCCCCGAAAATCGGATGTAATAACGTCACACCTCAAAACTTAACCCCAACTTGCCGCCCTGAAAGGGGCCTCTCAGCTGTGACACCTACGCACGCAGACAAGGTGGCTTAAGGACACAAAACTTCTCTTTCACGTTATTTGCGCACTAAACACTTACGTCTTCCGGAGTCAAAATCACACGGGCAAAGTGAGTCACCTGCGCTTTATTCCGAACTTAAGTGTTCCATTTCAACACCTACGTTTCAATCTGCGTTTAATAACCACTTTTCCAGGGATGAATTCGCTCCACACAATCGAGTTTCAGACCATTTTTCATCCGGGACCCTTCATTCCTTTCAATCGATCCCAAAAGGAGTCAAATTGCAGACTATGTGACACGACCATAATTAATGTCAGGTAATATAACAACATGTGTTACACTATGTTGAAGAGGTAGAATTTTCCAGCAACAAGTTTTCATCACAAAGAAATTTTTAAGACGAGCTCAAAACTTAAAAAAAAGATAAACATTGGACACATTTCAATTCGATTATTAATATTCTTATTTTTTATCATACTTAATGTACTTTCAATATATCATATAATCAATGCACACAAAAATATGCTCATCCAGAATATTTCACTCTCCATTCGAAGAAATTCTATAGTGTCGACTAAGGAAATTTTAACTCTGGGATATAAAAGAAGCCGAATGAGTTTTACATTCAATACAAAATTTGCTATCGCTTACACACTCGTTTTACATTACGGTTCCTCAAAACACGGAGGCATTAAAAATTAACTCTCAATAAAAGTGTACACAAACAAAGAAATAGAAAATTTTAAAAATATTATGACTAATATTTTAAAATTTTTTAATATGACATCCACATCTTTTACTCAGCATTTCCATTTCTGTCGACATAAAGATGGGTTTTCACAAATTTAAGGTCTGCGTAGTCAGCTCTATGTTAGTAAACAAATTATGCAATGTATGGATAGCAAATTTAGCTAAATTACCTTAAATGAGATTATACATACATATCATGGTGTATTTCATAGCCAAAAAAATATACCAACTTAACTACAATATGATGGCCAACAGGCATATAAATCACCGTTAAAATATAGGTTTTTTGTATTTAAATGAAAAATATCACACCACCGACGCCGAAAAAACGCTTGTATTGAATATTTTTTGTTAATAATTGCTTGTAAGGAAATATCTTTTGACCACTGATGTTGACAGAAAATGGAACTAAGGCCGTGGCCTAGCTGTTCTACACACGAAAAAGGGACCTTAACGATTCAACAACAATAATTTTTGCGGGTAAAAATGCAATCCTGGACCACCTACTATTTTTGGTACAACCGAAGACCTTTCACAATAATTTCCGATACAATTTTAATTGATTTTCAACCAAAATACAAAAATGTATGATATCAAAATACCCTCTGCCCATCAAATAATAATACTTCATAGTTCAAGCTGATATGAGGTAAGTATGAGACTAGAGTGAATACACCCTACGATCCCCCGGTCGTCGTTAAGCTGACTGCAATCACGATTTCAGGATAGGGATATTTTTTTAATATACATGTATCTGCATGTGTCACAAGAGACCTCGCAACAATTTGAATACGGCCACTACAGTCATAAAATCCCACTAAGAGGCTACACAACTACAATTTGAAAAAACGATATTTTATTGGATGGAAAGGCTAATGAAAATTACTGTGTGTAAAATAGCCGAGTCACTTGAACAACCACCGATTTAACCTTCATTTAACAATATATTATACAATTTTATACTATAGGTTACTTTCGTACATCGAAAATTTTTATCGTCTCAAATTAACTTTCACTTGATTTTTTTCAACGATGCAGTTTTCGGCCTAATTTTCTTGCTTGTCATACCGTTACCTATCATCTTGTTAACTGGAGATTTCAAGGAAAGATATCAGAGAATTTTATTGAGAGCAAACAGAAAATGATTTCTATCTGCTGCGACATTTGCTCCATTTTTTAAGCTGCAAAACCCTACTCCGAGAACGGATGATTCAATCGAGTTGTAACTCAAGTGAGTATACTTACGTTATCACGTAGAAATACAGTATTGAATAGTAAAAAACAATACTTTTTTAATTTTAAAATTGAAAATCAAGAAAAATGCACAAGGATTGAGCTCAAAATAATGGTATTTTAAACTTAACAAATGCGCCCAAAATTGAACAGCTTATGTAACAGATGGCGTTTTATGTACTTTCCAGTTGATTAGTGAGTGAAGGCTCGAATATCACTGACATATTTGGTCATCTTTGAGGAGTGAACTGGGAACAGAGGCAAGAAATTATTTTACTGGACACCCGGAATCAATCTAACCCCAGAATATAACTTTATACAGAAAAATCAGCCCCTATTTTTATACCTAACGGTATAACAGATTTTTTCGCCGTGATAAAGTGCGACATTTTTCCACCGACATTTTTTTGAAATTAAAAGGCGTACTGAATTTTGGACTCGGAAACGAGTTTCTTCGCCATAATGACTGATCAGAGATAATGTGAGCTCTCGACTGGCGCTATATTCGCTACTCTCGTATTATTTTCTGCCTCGTACGAGTATGGTCAGAGCGTACACGATTCAATTCTCATTAACTTGAGGCAAAGAAATATCCTCGCGCAAACCATTTGTGCACGTATTCCTTGCAACTGTAACACACAAGGCATTCCGATATCTCAAGTCCCTCCACTTCCTCCGCTCAACCTTAACAACCTCCTCAAATGAGACACTCCGGGGGAGAAGGCAAAGAGATTATTGACGGAAAGGGGGAGAGAATGAGCCCTATGGACGTAACGTGTACTTAAAGACAACCGATCGACTCCATCCGTTTCTCCTTTCCGCGAGATCGCAGAAACTCGACACGGGCATGGGTCGAGCCCTTCTCCCCCGCCGATGAGAAGGAATGGCCCACACCCTCTCAAATCACTACCTTCCCCCCATAACTCGAGCTTACTCGTGACGTCATCGGTCTTGAGTGGTGGAAGGCCACAACGAGGCGTTCAAGATCATGCAATCATGATCAAAGCCAAAGAGAGACTGGGGACGGATATCAGGCCTTTAGAAGCGTTTCAACAGATCGGGTATGATTGATGATGATGATCAGATTGGAGAATACGCAAAGCCGCTAATTTGTGACAAAATACAGGAAGACCGTGATCAAAATGGCGGATCGAAGTTTGTAAAAAATATTCCGGAGGGATGACGGGAGATAAGGTCAACAGGAGAGACATACTACAAGGGTATATTTTGCTCGATGAAATGACTAAAGTGATCGAGTAAAGGACAATATTTCAAAAAGAAGTTCACTCCGAGACGTCTTCAAGTTATTTCAAGGCTGTAGAAAATGATTCAGTAAATCGAACAATATTAATTAACTTATAGATAACAGTAATTGGTTCTGTAATCTATGCTGATAAAAAGAGACTCTTCAGCTGAGGGAATATAATAATATATGTCGACTTTATTATGTCAATTCCTGCTAACGGAGATAAACACCGTAATATTTATCTAGAGATACATTGATATCAGAATAACGCAGGGTATTTTTGTGAAGCATTTTGAAATTCCCAAACCTTATATTTCATATTATTAAATGTAGCGAATTAAAAATTTGGAGTGGTTTAATACAATTGATGATTTAACGACGCTATAAAATTGAAACGATGAGTGAATGATGATAAATAAATTGTTTTCCGGCATCTTTCAGCCCATTAGCTCTTTTAAATTCACGGAATATTTGTGAATAGATCCTCTACAGCCCATAAAACATCTATGCTCCAGTCAAAAGAGTAAAAAGCCCACCTTTAGAGATTTAATGCCACAGAACATTAAGGGTGCAACACGAATCTTCCAATGATTTACAAATTGAAATTGATCCAACCCATGAGTTGTAATGCACTTGGGTATGTATAACTGTGATTTAGGAGGGTATGTCACATATATTAAATAGTTTCCTGCCCCATTATTCAGAATTGGCGATGAATTTTTCTGAAGTGTCTAATTTCCTAGTCCTACGAATACTCTTCCTGCCATTTCAGCTGTCTTTCGCCCGATTCATAGTTTTGATAAATTTAATTGAATAAAAGATATTTGCAAATACTGTGAGGTCACAAATTATTGACTCTCTTGTGTCTCATTGGTTACAGGCAACGCTTCTATTTAACCCCAACAATTGCCAACGCATTGAACTCACTACCAATGGTTATTCTTTTTTATATGAGAGTTTATTTTTTTTGCAAAGACCTAACCTATATTGAGAGTGAATGGAATACTAAAGACCATGACAGAATAGGCATTTTAGATGGAATTAAGGGAATTAGAACAAATCAGAGCTAAAGAATAAGCTATTTTCATATACATATATATATATATATATAAATATATATATATATATATATATATATATATATATATATATATATATATATAGCATAGGATTTGAGAATTTCTTTAGTGTCATGGTAGTTTGTGCTTACGAATACCGTAGTGTATAGGGTCAGGACCATTAAAAAACTTAACCTAAGTCAATACACTACTGTTAATAATAGGATAGGATATTTAGATAACTTTACACATTATCACATGCATGGATTCCGGAATTAAATTAGTGTTAAACTTTTCTTTACCTCTTCATGTTTTTAACGTTCCCTAATATCTATGTGAAAAAATCTATGAAAATATATATCTTTGAGTATTCAATTTGGTTTTTCTAAGTCTTTTTTTGTCTAGGATTAAAAAATCAATATTCGGAATGCGCATTAGCAGCTTTAAATAACTTTTACTCATTAAGTACATTAAGGGCATATGGAAGATATTCACCATCAATATCTTCTACAGGTATACATCTAACGCCATGGGAGGAGATTGGTGATTCAAGAAATATTCCACTTTAAAGAATAATTATTTACGCTAGGGTGGTCGTTGAAAAGGGTCGTCCTGCATCACACTCGGTGTGATGGGTCATATCGACGTGATGATGTTTGACGAGGGACTAAGTAGGCTTGCCAAGCTCGCAACGTAGGTAAATTGATGTCTTATTCTGAAAAGACCCCTTCCACTAAATAAAAGGTTGAGCTAAGGGTTCACCTGAATTCATCTGGACTGAGATTGAGCGAAAGTGGATGATTTGCAAGTAAAAAAATAAGTGTCATAATATCAAAACCAATTGCACAATTCAGATGACCTATTCTACTGAACATGCTTCCGCACATGATTTTAGAGTATTTCATATTTTTAAATAACTTTATTTTGGATTACAACATTAAAAGACCCAAAGTGATGATCAGAATAACGCTTTGTCAATTTTAATGCAGCGATAACGATGTATTGATTTATCTAACGAACTGGAGAAGTGAGGCCGCATCGCAGCAGAGAACCGGAAGTTTATTATGCGATTACACTGTGAATGCTATAACCTTTCATTGCCCACAAAGTTTTAAGGTATTTATGATTACACCTGAAGGACGATGCATTTATAAGAGTTCAATTCCAATTCAGCGCAATGCCGATTTTACGGTCATCGCATTCAGATACCGTAAAAAAAGTGTTTGTGGTGATTTTAATTGCTCTGAAGAACTGAAAACACTAACTTTGTTTACCTTCGATCATTTTTCAACAAAATATTAACACAGATTTTTATTTATAGACCATAGTATCCACGAAGAAGAAAATGATCTGGAATTAATCAAGTCTCAGAACGAAAAATATCATACGGATTGACTCGGTAGATCTACTAGTAAATAAAAAATTAATGAAGGGCCAAAATATGATGAATGCAAGGAATTTCTTCGAACAAAGATCGCACAGGAATAAGAAATACCAATGCCCCATCAGAATTACTAATCAACTGTTATTCAGTTCGATTCGGCGAGGTGTTGGGATGTCTGCTGCATAGATATTGACTATGTTATGCCGAAACTGCAACAAAACTTTGCACCACTCTCTTTTCTGCAAGGTTTTCTCTAAAATATTAATGACACTTTCTTTCGGAAAGTTCTCACCTCCAAACCTCATTCAATAACTGAAGAATACAATATGATGTGGTACTAAGCAAAGCAGAACTTTGGCGATGATTTACAATTTTGAGGATTTTACTCTATGGTAGAAGGGAATATCTATAATTACACGACCGTGTGACATATCACAGCCGATAATTCTAATTTTATTTCAACTTCAATTTTGGAATTTATATTAAATACTCGTATATTCAAGTTTTATGAAAATTTTGTGACATTTACTTAACTGTTGTACATAGTGCTGTTTTGCAACAAGTTTAAACTATTTATTCACCTTATAATTAATAAATAGTTCATTATTTGGCACTACATTTAACCTTTTGATCTTTTTTGCCCGATATTTTTTTCCAATAGGAAAGAACAAATATAAGCGTGTTTTCCCAACAAAAAATCTTCATACTTCAAGAACAACAGTCTAAAACACTTCCAATCAAAATGTCAGCTCAGTATTCCCACCATGCGAGGACAACTTGAATCCCCTCTGCGTTTATGCGGGTACAAACACGAAACCCACACACCTCGATTTTTCACTCGTTACCTGGCGATATTACAGGATTTTGACATGTATACACGGAGAATATATTTAGATTTTTTTGTAGCAGTGGATGAAGAAGGGAAGAGGATGTCGGAGGTGGGATTCGCCCTTGGACGAAAGGAGTGAGAGGTGGGCTTTCATGGAGCGAAAACCCTTGTCGTCCTCTCGGGAAATTGCGAGGAGGGGAGTGGAGAGTGCGGGGAGGATTCGCAAAAGAGGATATCTGAGGCGGACGAGAAGAGGGGGAGAATGTAAGAATGGGGAGGGAGGGAAAATATGAGGATAATGCAAGAGAGAGCGTAATAATGGAATGGATGTGAATGTCAGAAAATATTATTCCAGGGAATCAAATGCCAAAATACGAAAGACTCCGAAAGGTTCAGGCATCCCCAAAGCCTCATGAAGGTGTGCAGGAATATTCTAGCAATTGTTAGCACTGAGACTGATCATATTGTGTTTCTTTCTTTGATGCACACGAGATTCAAAGCCAACTCTTTATGACAAATAATACGTTTCTAAAAGAGGCTTTCTGATCGTTATGCAGACATTTTTATTAAAAATGAATCACGGCGGGACCTCAATCGCATCGGTCTCCTCCAAACGTAATGTTAATCAATTTGCAAGTTACTATTTATCTCTGATGTAGCGTCTCTATGTCGATCATATAATTTCGTTGTTTAAATTATGTTGTTCAGCATCAATGTTTGTTTACACGATAAGTTAAAAAGAGAGGATTCTATAAACATACATATGAACAATTCCCCAATTCAATCAAAAATGGAGATTCTGTTTAGACATTCACACAGAAACTGAAACTTTTCTTCTTGGAAGCACCATTTTATTATATTAATGAGTTTTTAGAACATTGCAGGATAAACTCTTTAAATTAAAGAGATGAATAGAGAAACTGGACAACGATTAGTGTACGATATGAAACTGTATTCTAAGAATAAAATCTTGAAACATTACTGGATAACCCTGGATGAAATCCTAATGGTATATTCTATATCCATCCTTGCATTCTGATATATGTAATTCTGATTGCATGTAAAATATATGTGACCTAACGTATCAATAAATAATAAATAAAAATAAGTACGATTGATCTCAAGACCATTGAGATATTAACTGATGTTATGATTGGCACATGGGAACCTATATTGACCAAGAATTTCGCAAAATCCCATCGAATCAAAGTTTAAGATATATAGGTTCATCTGTGGATGGCATTGCATTATATTGATAAGGAAAATTTCGGTTTTCATTACATGACCACATTCGTACCGTTGTTAACCATGCAGAATATACGAGTATATAAGTATATTTTCCAAAAGGAAAACTACGTCAACCGTATTGCTCTGCCAGGAGTCGCACTGGAGCTGCATCTACAAATATTATTCAAACACAAATTTGACGACCGGTAATTCAAACTGGGGCGAAGGTTACGTTTCACTCTTGGTGTTTCGAAATTACATTCACAGATTGAAGCGAAAAGTTAACTAGACATAGGATAAAACTGGCTTGATCACTTGAGGATGGATAAAGTTGTTCTTGGACATAAAACCCTACAGATTTAAACTCGATAGCATGTTGGCAACAAATAAGCAGTAAGTAACACTACTTTCAAATTGGATTAACCACTTTAAATTGCCGACTGAGGCAGTAACTTTTTCGAACGTTTTCAACCTGAACTATTGCAAGAAAGCATACCAAAAAGGGAAGAAATAAGATAGAATAGAATGAGATTGGAGAACCCCATGGGAAGGAGCGTCGATGGGGCATCCCATATGAGGAAGCTCTAACCATCTCTCTCTCTCTCTCTCCAGCCACCCTTTCCTCTATTAGTTTCATTCTTTCACTCCAACCGACACAAGCCACTTCAAAGAAAGAACCGCCGGTCTTACGGCTGTCGTTGTTTTTGGGAATAATGTTTGCTCCGTCACACTTCGACGGGAAGGCAAAATAGAACTTTCCGAATCTGGAAAGGCGATTCCAGGCCAAGGCATCACGATTTTCCTCCAAAAATTGAGATTGAGAAGAAAAATATGAAACTACGCTCCCGCGAGTCGAAATATGTGCGACTTGCAAGGAAAAGACGACTTTTTTCCATTTTGTCATGGGCCTAAGAGTCTACCCTAATTCGACCTCCTTCATCTTCCAAAGTGTATCTACAATGTGAAATTCGCTAGCGCTGTTATCGTAGGGAGAGAAAAGCCACAACATCCATCTCTAACCAAAGGGCAAAGGATTCAAACTCTTTCTTGATTCTCGTTTACGGAGAGGAGTCAATTTGGGTTATAAAGAGCTATTGAGCTCTGAAATGCACAAAGATCGATTAAATATTTATTTATACAACCCTTTCTTTGCCTTACGCCCACCTTTAATACGTCTTTTATCGAGCAGAGGGCAAAATAGCTTTGAGCCACGATATTCAAATTGCAGCAGCTGGGTCTTCTGAACTGAGTGTCAAAATGGCTTTCGGCACCTCAATTACAAAGGTTTAAATTTTGAAATTTTTTAAATCGTCGAAATCGTCCAAATCGTTATGGAGGATACAACAGTTCATTTAGTTTAGTCGTATCGCTATTTGAATGAAAAACTAGTCCATAATTTTCAACTTGCTCGCAGTAGGTGCAAACAGAGGTCCATTATAGCTATAAGGCTCAGACTACCCAAAAATATTAACTCCCAAAAGTCATTTTCAAATTCTTTTATGCATAAGACGATATAATCTTTAACATGGTCAAAAAAGTGAAAATATGCCCACGTAGATCAAGAACTATGAAATGTTGATGTTCAATCAATTGGATCACAAAACTACCTCGAGGTAGCCTGCTGTCTGTACGTTTTTTATCATAGCATTCAGCGGATATACTGACTTAATATCCTTAATCAAGATCCCTGTCGTCAATTCCTTCCTCCTTGTGAAAGCTTCTTTGCGTAACGCAGTTCACATCCTTATGTCCCTACTACTTTGACCATTTTAGTCCAAAACACTTCCGAAATACGTAAACTGTTCCACCTGCTCTAGTTTTTGCCCTTCTTTTTTAATGTTTAGCTTAGCCTTTGTCTTTCTGGAAAATCGCATAACCTTTGTTTCATTAATATTGATTCTCATCCCTTATCTATCGCACTGCATTTCCAATACTCTCAGCAATGCTTGCAACCCCTTGGCTGACTGACAAACTAAAGCTTGGTCATCAGCAAACCTAACTAATTTTATGAATTCCCCTCAGACTTTCATTCCCATCTTTAGTTCTTCAAACGCCTATTTAACCAATTCTTCTACACATACGTTTAATAGCAGAGGTGATAATGGAAAATCCTCCCTTACTCTTCCAAATCATCTAGTCTAGTGTTTCTTGATATTTTGCAAATAAGGTTCCTTACTGCTTCCGGGAATTTCCGTCGCGTAGGTTGACTTTGTGGACAACTGTTTCGCTCTCAGTCCTGGAAGCGTCTTCACGTCAAAGTATAATCTCTTCGACCTGAAGCAGCCTTTAGGACTGGGGGCAAAACTGTTGTCTTCAAAGCTGACCTACGCGATGAATATTCACGGAAGCAGCATGGATCCCTCGCCAAACAGACGTGGCTGGTGCTTTAAGAATAATTTGGCAAATATTTAGTAAAGCTTTGGTCTCATACTGAAAAGATAAGAAGCCGAGGTCAAAGGAAAAAATCTTACCGAAAATCTCTAGTCTTGCCGTAATTTCTTTCAGTGAGGATGCTTTGCAGGATGTTTTCCGTTTAGCTCTTTGCAAACAGATGATAGCAGAATTTTCTTCCCGCAAAATATAGGTAATAAAAGAAACCAACAACCAAATAGGTAACACCAAATCACAAGAACATCTGATACCTCTCGCAAAAATCAATGGAAGGAAAAAAGTGTTCGCCAACTGCAGTTCAAAGGAAAGACGAACGGAGCATCGGGACATTATCATTAAAAGCCTCCATTATACCCTTTGCACTTCTGAAAATTATCATGTAGGTATTCTAGAGTATTCTGAAGGGAGTATGATCGGTGAAATAAATATAAAAGAAGCAATATAACCAATATCACGGTACTTTGAAAATAAAAATACTATAGTGTTTCACAAATCAATTTAGGTTAAATTAAGGGCAGGCATATCGACCACGAGTAATACGTACGATAGTGGAACAAAAGGAAATTCAAATTTCATTTGCGGAGGATAATTAACAGCGGGTGATTTTGTCCTAGTTAAGTGGCAGTGGTAAAACACTCCAAGTGGTAGCGGTAAAACACTCCAAGAGATCCGCGGGTTTATAGACGTCTAGTTTAATAGGTAGTCCCTATTGACACGCAGGTCTGACGCTATAAGTTCAGCAGAGCAAACATCCTGTAAAATGTACATCAAATTCCATAATGTTCCTTAAAAATACCTGAAAATAAATTATTTTACAGCATCTATGATTTTAGGTTATCCCTATAACTGCAATTTCTCTCATCTCACTTAAACCTACACTTCGCAACTGAGCGCAAACGCTTCCTACATAAACTGCCTCCGTAGGAACGGCACATGGTAAATAGGCCGCAGGAACACTCCTCCCTTAAAGTTCACTACATTTAAGAAGTTTAACTTGAAGTTTACTTAAAATAAAGGGCGAAAGAGACTTAATGGGGAATGACAATGAAAAATTTGGCGTGTTAATAGATATATTCTACACAACACTACTCATATCTACTCTCACAAAATAGATTTTATTACAATTGTAAATAACACTCATTACGTGGAATGATAGAGACACTAAATAAATTGACATAAGTATTCTGTACACGATGCAGATTTTGTTCACCATTGTAGCTTATACACGCTTAAACTTAGTTCCAGGATACTCATCCAAAAGTTCATATTTAAATCCCAGAATATTCAGCCGTTAAGAAAGCGATTATGAAATGTAATACCTTATTTCTAATCATAGTCACGATAACAGTAGAGATTCTGTCCCCAAAACTTGTCATCCAACTCTTGATAAAGATTCAGGAATATCGTGCCCCGATACTACGGTCGATGCGCAACAGTTCAAGGACTACGATAATAAGTGTTCGTGGGCCGACAAAACGAACGTCCTCCCTCCACTTACTATTTTATTCATGCCATACGTACGCCATTTCAATCTCTCTCGTCCATCCCTATCTCGAGCCCTCCGTCCCTGCATTGTCGTGTTTTTGCGGTTCGCTTTCGTACTCGACGAGACGTAAACTTTTGTCCCCATGTCATTTTCCTTGACGTCCCTCCGCAAGCGAAATTGTTTCCCATTTTTCTTTCGGTTTCGTAGTCTGCTTAAGGCAACCCTCGGATGCAACATTTTCTATTCTTATTTCATAAATTGCACCACATGTTGGCTTAATTGTTCGCATCATAGGCAATGTATAAAATATGTACGATACAGTTATCAATTTATTTGAAATGAGATAGAAGGCACTGATGCTGGCAGAGAGAGCTGATTTTTTCGAATGTATCTTAAATACCATTATAACAATAGTAATAAATAACAATATAATAATATTAAATAAAAAATGGTCTTAAATGCCTTTCCCCGAAATTGCTATCAATTTGCATCGACCGTTCTAACTTCATAGACAAGAGTATCTTTATTACTTAAGGCTAAAAAGATACGCCTTTCCGTCCCAAAGAAATAACGGTTGCGGATAAAGAATAAATGACGATTGCCTCGATATATGCTATATTATCACAAGTTAAAAAAATTGAATACACTGAGTAGTTTCGAATGCGAAGTCGGAACTACAATCTACAATGAATTATTCGCAGATAACAAGGGAAAAATTCGCAGATAACGCAAAAACACCCTTCATGTAAGAATGGAATTATCCGGGAGATGTCGGGTTTCTTATTTTCAGCAAAAAAATGTTCGAAAGCATCAAATACCCTATTCTACTTGTCGGAGGAAGCATTTTCTGTTCTGCGATTTCGAATACGAATATATATTCATTGAGAGGACATTTAACGGGCGCCTGGCTGACTACTGCGAAAGTTCATTTTCCTGCTGTCTGACCACATGTCCGTCAAGTTCAATTTACTTTATACGTCGCTTCCGTTCCCACTCGAATCCCTAACTCCTTTTTGATTCCCATATCCGACGATCACTAAATATCCTAGAAACATTTCTCTATTCAGTAAAACATTTCCGATGAAAATTACATTCTATTTTATTTTTATCACGTCAAATCGCTGAAACCGCGCTAATGGCGGCAATTTTATGAGAGAGAGAAAAAAGTGTGTGAAAATCCAAAAATAGACATGAATAATATCCCTGAAAAGTAATGTTAAATTTCTCGTTTCCTTTTTTTACATCTAATATGTTATCTAATGCATTGGATTAATCGTAATTGATTAATTTCGAGTCTAAAACAGTTTGCAACTTTCATTGGTGTAGATTAGGACTTCAATGACTAGGCGTTGCAACTCTGAGGTGCTTCTGGATAGCCTCCGCCCTACTTACTCTTTGTGATCTTCTATTCACATATTTGACCTTTTTTTTGGGAAACATCAGACAGCAGAGGGAATTGGCCCTCAGCTTTGAAATGTGCGAATGTCAAAATCCGTACGACTTTGTAAAAGTGAGCCATACTCAAAGTAACCTTCGAGTTGAGAAGTTTCGCATAATATCGGTGCACTTTACAAGTGCCCATTTAGTAACAATGGGCTTTTTGAAGAGAACGAGGTAACGGATATAATTTCACATTCAAAGGAGACGAGTGCAGGAAAGTTGAAATTGACAGGAATGATAACGGATGTGAAGCACTCACCATGGATTTAGAGAAAATTATGGAATAGGTTAATAAGTTCTCGCACAAAAAAATGGCAAATAGTGAATCTTTGTGAAATCGTTGACACGACAAGCATCGAAAATGCAAAATCCACAAAAAATGTCAACTTTCAGCCATGCACTTCATTAAAATTCGTTGCGTACGTAACACTCGAGAAAAATCAAATCTAAAAGACGAAAACAGTAAAACCATCTGCTTTTTGTTAACCGTGCGACGAAAGGTTGATGGTGCAGTTCAAAATGGCGAGAAATTTGCAATATTATGCTAAATTTCCGGTTATACGGGCTTTTTTTTTAACATTTTAATAATTATCTCTAGCTACCATTGTTGTCTGCTGATTGTATCTCTTTTTATCTGGAGGTTAAAAAAGAGTTGAAGGACAGTATTCATTCACAGCTCGTAAACAGATGAGACAGACTTGACAGAACAGACTTGATGAGAGCAGACACTATCAGAAACGGCCCGCATTTTCGAAATAAGCTGCATACCTCATTTTCAGGGTTTTGCCATTCAATAAAATTGATAAACATTGCTTCTCCACATCGATGTTAAGTGCTGTGTTACAGGCACAAGAATATAATTGAAAAATGCAACGTTAAAAATATTGAGTCGGAGTAGGGAGATTTATGACCACTTCAAGCTCTAAAAATTGAAAAAATCTTCGACTCCGATGTCACAAATCTTGCTAATGATTTTCAATCAAGATAATGGCCAGGGATTCCCACAAAATATTCATGAAACTTCTGGGTCGTAGTAGAACACAAAGATGAACCAACCGATACAGAATCTGACATGAAATGGCCTTCTTCGAAGTGTTACAACTGTACTCCATGACCGAATACGCCTTTTCATATAAAAAATGTCCAGGTATGCAGGATACCGTACCCGAAACACACCATCTTGTTCAACTGGAATATTTAAAAGTATTTATTATTGCCATGGACACAAGGGGGACATACTGGCTTTAGGCTTGTTTGCAAACATTTCACCAAATCCTCCATTTAACAAACCATCTACTGGAACCGTCACAATGGAGAATATGAACCCTAATGCAGTGAATGTCATATCACATGCTTCCCAAGAAAAGTTACTACACTATGCGAACTTGTGAAGTATACCACACACCTCCTTAAGGGTTTAGCAAGAAATGAACTCTAACTTCACCAATCACACTAATATTTGGATAATTATTGGACTGATAATCGCAACGCGGATATTTGAATTCATGTGAAAATTAATTATCAAATATCAGTCTGCATGTACGGAAACTTAGCTTTCAAATATTCGTGTGGAGAGAAGCCTCCAAGAATCGGAGTGACTACTCCAAGGAATGTGGCATCTGATTGTGATAAAGTATTTGATTTGACACCAAGTAACAAAACTCTTTTGAAACCCTCCATGCTTTTAAAGTATGTTCGTATGATCTTTCCTTTATTTAAACAAGCATAATATATGCTCACAATTATCCCAACAGGGATATACAATTATTTTGAAACAATTATGCGTGTTTTCAGCGCCTCACAGCTCGCAGGGGTCATATTTAGTGAAATTAAGTAAACCGGAAGTCATTGAAGCCTATCAAAATGTTTGCAGTCATAAAATGGGAATAGGGTTGTCATCTCAGCTTTTAATCTAATCTACAGGGGATTAGCAAGGGCGTTACCTATAAGCGACGTTTGAAAGCTAGAGCGGCAGTTTTTGCAGAGTACCATTAGGTGGATATCAAGCTTGTTGAAAGCAAACCAATTTGACGTAGTTGAAGTGCAGTGACTGAAGGGGAGATAAAGGGTAAAAGAGATGGGGATCGCGAGCCACAACCATTACTTGGGAGGGATTTAGCTCCACACCTTTTAACGGAGATAAAGGGTACTTTATATTGTCATCCCCAAAATCTTCCGAGCTAGTGACGACAGGGATGAATGCTTGCGTCGCTTAACATGAAAGATGGATCAAAGAAGATGACAAATTGTTTTACGAGAAACATCCACTCAGGCGACTCTTGTAAGATAAAAACATCGACAAGAGGAATCACATTTCATTCCTCACATTTAGAAAAAAAACGAATGTAGTGAGAAACCATATTCCAAAGCCACAGTAACTACAAAAGAAATTTGAAAATAAATAAAATTATCTCAAGAAACTGTAACAGTAACTTTAACGGAGTCACACGCTATGTGTGCTCTCGTTTTTTGCGGGCACGGATGCGGATTTCAAAACAAACTGGAATATTTTGACTTTTCAAGTTTAGCAATGGCTTCCAAGACACAAAAAAGAGGCATTTGGTAAACACTGAAATAATCTAGCGAATTATGTCACAAATATGACATTGTAGCTTACAATAATAATGAAGATGTATGGGGATTAATTTTATTATACTTAAGGGACATGCACCACTATTCATTCCCATCGATGAAGTCATACATAAAATTAAAGCGATGATAAATATTGAAGAAGAGCGTTAGTATGAACATCAAATTTGCAAATATAAAAACTCCAGCATCCACCCCGACACCAGATTTGAAAGACTCCCACTCTTTTGTCGTTCGGTTTTCCGAAGGACCACGTCTTAGGCCCCGTATTCTACGCTGTCAAAATTCCTCTCCAATTCCTATCGCCTTTTGATAAATACATTTATTTTTATAAGTCACTCAAAGTAAACGATGCTGGTGATAACGTTTTTCACAAAATTCCCTCTAAGGAGGACTTAAAACAAGAGGAGAGTGAAAATGCGAAATCTTGCAGGACCGCGACTGTAACTGAGAATAATGAAGGCTAAACCAAATTACCAATTATTTGTTAACCCAGAAAATTAAGTAATAAGTGGAAGTGAAGACTTGAAACACGGGTCATACGCAACCCGAGCTACAACTTCGCTAAACTGTAAAATCATTTAAAATTATTACTAATATTCTCATTGGCAGAAACAAACTATTTGGGACAATTAACCTTTACAAAAAACTGTGGATGACATCCGGAACTGTCCCGGCATTTGCAGTGCTGGCGACCTGTTTCAATATTGCTTTTAATATCTTCGTAATTTCTAAGCAGTCCGTATCTAAAAATATTAATACGAAAAGTGTACAGAAAAGTCATGAAAATTCTGAAATACATCATTAGAATGGACACTGCAGGTCACATTAATCTAGTCTTAAATCACACTCATAAGGATATTTCAACACCCGTCATTTTTCCTAGGCCATTTACATCGCTTATAGTCCAAAAAATAAGGGAATATCCATATCGAACCATTCGCACGGATCTGTATATGATCCTGAGTTTTCACGGGGACTTATTACCGGCCATAATCAATTCCTACCTATATTAAAACTGGCTTCACCAAAATTTTGTTAAGTTAAAAAGACTAACATAATAATATATTTGTCTTAACATATTACACTAATCACTTGGCTATCAATGCCGACTACTGGGAGTTGTCTTTGACGTCCGAAAATTCTGGAGGGAAATATAAAACCAACTGCTCCAACTTAGACATGTCCTGGTAAAGGAAAGAAAAATGTAAAACTCGTCAATTTCAAAGTTAAAGGAAATATCCAAACGGATTTAGGAGCATTCAACCGGGCTGAGCTATCAAAGATATGCCTTCAGTACTCACCCGATTCTGCAAAGAACACACCTACGCAAATTCGAAGATACGCCCCCGCCCGAATTAAAAAGTAACAGAATTTGTTCCCCTACGCACTCGCATCTATGACAAAACAAGAAAGAGAGGAACGCACAGGCCTTCCGATGTAGGTATGACTGAGAACGTCGCGATTTTAAAATATATGAAATTGGAAACAAAGCGTTTAAAAAAAATGCGCAAAGCCTCTTAGCCTCAAAGGTTCAAGCTCAAAGTAATTTTATTTTGATATACCATAAATTATGTTTTGAAAGTTATAACAGAGGTTATTTTCCACATTATTCACACTTATCTATCCACCATATTTCTTTCGATAACACCAATGTCATTCATACAAGACTTCATGCAGAAATATTACGCCGCATTTTTTTTTAAACTGGCCCTCTGTGGGACGTCCATATTTTCCCCGCTTCTCTTTCCGAAATAAATGCAATTTTTTCTCTGCTTTACAGGTATTACACGTCACTAGTGAGCGTGGTCACCAAGAATGCAACGTTTCTCAAGGTTGAATGGAGGGGTGGGGCACACTTGCAAGGTTTTAACCGGCAGGGAAAGATTGATATTTCATTGGGTTATTAAGACATTTTCTAAATCGACTTGCATCTACCCGGACACCCACCAATCGAGGATAAAAAGTCCATAGCTTCCCAGCTTTTATGAAAAAACTTGTTTCCCTTAAATAATATAGAAAACCATTTCTTCTGCTGGTATAAATACATAAGCAGGAACAGAGTCCCGTAGATTTCTACGCATGAAAGCAGCCTCCGAGCCGAATTATAAGAACGAAGTAAAACCACGCGGTTACGAAGAAAACAGCCCATTCTTGAATTTTATTGCAATACTTCCGCACGTCGCCCAGAGAAAATAATGCTGGAAGGAGAACCTTTTGAATGATAAAAGGTGCAGAAGACGAAGAATGGTGAAATTATATCCCCGTTTTTTTGGCTGATCGATGAAGATGCTCATCATGGTCTCCAGTATTGAACATTTGAAACTCAGAAATTGAGAGTTTCTGAAAAAGATATGTTAAAAATATTAAATGGCTCTCGGCAGCTAACTCCCGTTGAGGATCAAAACGATGGGAGTGCATAGTGTTTCCTAATCCCCCCTTGCAAGTCACTTTCCTACCCTAAAGGGCCAAAATGGGGAAGATATTTTTAACTAAGTGCCACCCAAGAAACGCGTAACGAAAATACTCGGTTTTTAGCGGTGAGCCACGCAAGGTAACCTATATCCCCATTGTCACAAAAATAGGGAAAAACCACGGGATTATCAGCAGCCTAGTCTTAGGATTTTTCCCTTCTTTTCACTTTTGCTCTTCCCATAGTTTTGCTTTCTTTTACGAAATATTCAAACACTCTGCCAAATTGGAATTTACATAGTTCCACGTGGAGATTACTTATATGACGTTTAGGATTCCCAAAAACAACAACAACACAGAACAGCTAGAATTCTAAGCCTTAATTAACGCCGGGACAAGAGCCAACACAGGTGAACGAAACGAAAAGTGTTGCCAATTTTAGAGGGGAGAGTTCAGGTAGTTGAGGAAAAGATAAAGGTGTTTCAGAAAAAAAGTTTGCAGAATATTTTTAATGTGGCAGAACTCAGATGTACTATGAATGTATAATGGAACTGGGGTCCCATATTTTAAAGCAGTGGCAGAATAGTCAGAGAATCGTCGGGCGAAAAAACACACACAGAGAAGTAGAATTCGTTAATCCTGGTGCTCTTGATTGGTTTAAAGTTGCATGTGAAAAATATATTCACGTTAGTGTAACGATGACGCTCGATAAGGTCATAGAACTTACGTAAAAATTGGAAATTAACATTTTAGTGCAATGAGTGGCTGGAGGGATTTCGAAAGAAGCACGTCATTGACTTCCCGAGGACTTCATTGCGTCCAAGTTGATGATGTTAACAACGATCTGTACTGCGATTGGAAGCCAAGAATTTCATCCATTATAAAAGACCACCAAATCCGAGATATATTTACTGTAAAACGAACGGAGGTGGATTATGTTATCGTACCCTGCCATCACAGTCATTTACATTAAAAAATGTAAGGGGGAAGCACTTAAAAAGAACACTTAAAAGCGTGCTTCTGCATACCTGGAGATAGAGAGACAATGGAACCATTTGTCATTGGGAAGTCATTATTAACACATTTCAACATGAAAAAACAATATGTATCGTGGTATGCCAATAACAAACCACGGATGATTCCAACAATTTTCGAAGACTGGTTGATACTTTTTGACAGATGGATAGGGAATAAAAATTCAAAAATATATCCGTTTACAGGGCAATGCCCCATGGCACCTTCAACATTTGAAGTAGAGAAATGCATGGTGGTAGTTTTTCCAGCCAAATACCACATCAAAATTGCAACCAATTGACCAGGGGATCACCCAGGCATTTAATATGAAATATCGCAAAAGAATAATACAACATTTTATTGCTAGAATAGACAGAGTGGCATATGCAACTGAGTTTGTGAAGGGATTAACTGCTAGCAACGACGTTACCTGGGCAATTTTCTGGTGGAAAGAAGTCGAATGCAGAACAAAAACTGTTTTTAGGTATGTGGCTTTTCTGTCAATGAGACAGATTTTAGCATCGATTAGGAAAATACCATCATAGTAAAATTGAAGGGAAAATCCCAGGAGAAAGACCAAAAGAAAAGCACATTGGACAAATTAAGGATGTAAAACAGAGGAGGAGGGTATTAACACCAAATTTTTTAGCAGTAATTAACACACACACACACAAAGAATGAATTAATATCAGACATAATAAAAATATGAAATAAGCAGAGGGTCACATAATATTAAGGAAATTCACAATTGGTGAAACTTTGGTTTCGAGTATTTTTAAGAGGTTTCCAAAATAAGCTAGCAGTCTGGGTGAATATCCACTGCTTGCATGTACAACATTAAAAGTTCCACTTAAGTATATGTCAATCTTTAAATATCCTTTGTGTGAACATTTGCATGGTTACCATGCACAATTCTGTAAAAAGCAGTGTCCTAAAAGCATTATCAATGTTCATAATCTCTATTGGCAATTCCAATGAGTTCCTTCCTATGAGTTTAGCATCAAAATATTCACAAGCCACAGAGATGCACCTACCTTTGATGGGCTTTTACAAACAAAATTTCAAGGGTAAGTATTTATAATAACACTAATGAAAAACAAGCAGGTATTAATAAAGCAATTGCACCGCATACTCATTTAACTGCTTCCACAAATATAAATTTTGAATTTTTTTTGTTAATTGTATTACCTTTCTCTATAAGCAAAAATGGATCTACAATATTTACAAATAAACTAATAATCCAAAGGTATGTTGATATGGGATTATAAATACTAAAAAGTCTTACCATGTATGAAATCCTCAAATTCCGGGGAATGGAGCCAGTTCCTTCCCTTTGCCACCTGTAGTTTCCCAAACACTTCCAGCATGCAGAAAATCACACAGGTTGTATTTAACTGGGGATGTCCAGAGGTAACGCTTGAATTGAAAAGTCCCTCTGTTTAGTTATCAAACTCTCTCCCCACTACATGGCTACAACTCCTTTTATTATGAACTTACACACACATTATGAAATAAAAATAGGCCGATGTTTCTTGAAATACACAAATATAATTTGAAAACTTTCATTATTTTACAACATACACGAGTCTTCCCTTTTAAGGTTTGGGCAAGTAAATTGATAACTCAAGATGACGATTTAACAATTAACAATTTATTTGTGGTTACAATGCTGCATGTATCATGTATTTGTATAACTTAATTTCTCTGGCAAGTATGTCACAATATTACAGGTCAGTCAGTCTTTAAGTTCATTTTTTAAATAGAGGAGACCACCTTTCCAATTTAAAAGAATTATATTTCCTTAACATGCATTTCTATAGATTATACCATAAACTGAAAATGAATTTTAATTTATGCACCAATGCTCCATGAGTGTTGTTGACTATTCCAAAATATATGCTAATTTGGAAAATACATATGATAATGATACTGGCAAAATATTTTGTAACGAAGTTGATTACCTCTTTTCAAATATTTTTATTACCAATTACAACTAAAATTTATCTACTCATTTAGCACCAGCATTAGCTACAAGTACAAAAAACCTGCTGTTTTAAAGATACCAGTAAAATATTATGGCATTTTGCACTTCATTCACAATTTTTCTAGCATCATGAAAATTATGTTAAAATTGAGTAATTTAATTCTTCTACTCATCCATTAGTTTTTTCCTGAGTTCAAATGAAAATAAAATCGTTCATATTTGTATAGCTATTCTAAATGGGGTGATAAGGATCAAAACCTCACAAAATGTTATATAAGTTAATATAATAAACATTCACTAAGTTATTTGTAATAAATGTGAGCAAAATTTGAATTTTCAATGTTCCATGTTATAGCCTATTGGTAGAAAAGTATTTCATAAATTTTTAATTTATTTTTACAAGTTGGAACAAGAGATCTAAGCTACACATCTCTCTCCTTCTATGCTTTTAAATTACGAATATTCATATATGGTTTCTATTGTGTCCAAAAAACATAAACGACCAACAAAAGTTAGGAAAATTAGGAGTAATATATTTTGCTTCAGTTTATCACTATTTGCAATTTATAAATTTTTGGGATATTTCCGTGAAAATGACTCACTTTCATAATTAACTCATATGAAATTCACCCTCTTGACTTGAGGACATTGATACGTAAACTTAACAAGGACCAATATCAATAGTAAGTTTTGAATTTTTCTAGTGAACATTCAACAATTATATTGATCATTATTTATCATTTCCTGATCAAGGTAATTATCTATATTCACATACACGAAGCTGCAATAACTCTACGAAATTATCAGTATTATCAAAACCTAAATATATTGATAGTAAATACATAACAAATATTGAGTCTGAAACTAACCACACACAAAAATTAATGCACTTAACAGTTACCCAGAGAGCACATTCATTTCTCACTTTGAGCATTTTCATGATTTTATTTTTACTGCATGGTATGTTTACAGTGTTTAATTGAACGAATTGTAACAGCAACTGAAAGACAAATTACTTCTGATCAGCTACTTCTGATCACAAAGTCATGCATTTGGGCGATTCCTTCTATAACATTTACAGCTAATTTTTATATTTAATGAGTGGGTAACAATATCTTGCCTTTCTTGGGTGTTTTAAAACCTGATGTTTAAATAAGCAATGGGGAATATATTCACCCTCATCAATATGCATATTGAATTATTGCTTCACGAATTGTGAAATTGTTCACCCTGAGTTTTGTAGCAAGGAATCCAAAATGAAAAAAAATGTGCGTATTTGGGATCACCTAAACATGTGTGGCTAAACAATCACATGATGTAACTTTAAAAAATACATTTTATTTACCTGCGATCGCATAATATGTACTGTAGGAGTGTGCAAAGCAGAGTTTTTCCTGCAATAAAATGAATCTCTAACAAAATATGAAATGATTTGGTATCAATTCAGTCAAGTTTCTCATTTTTAAAGCTCAGTCTTATGTAGCGTGATATTGAGTAAGCACACCAAAATAAGTTTCAAGTAAAAGTTATGATATTCGAAAGGCTTTAATTTTGAATTCATGGAGTGAATGATTTGTGTGATAAAATATTTCAATGCTAAAATTGACAGTTTCTACTACCTATTTTACTCCCTACACCAAAATTTTAATTTGAAAATCACAGGCAATTTATTAGTGAGAGAAACCTATGGTTTTTTTTTAGCATTGCCACTCATTTTCTAGAATCCCATTCCCAATTTATTCTTGATGGACATACCATCATTGTAGTTGACTATGATTATAGCTTTGGATTTTGACAAGTGATGGCCTACTTCAAATATGAACTGATCTTAAAACTAAAAGGAAAATCGATTTCACAGAGAATTTCCTATTTAAATATTAACATCTGGACTTTAAAAAAATTCAGCCCTTTTCTCGATATTATCCCAAATTTTCCAACATAAGGCTATGGTACAGAAACTCCATAACATAGAGATATATTAAGAGGATACTAACTTATGACCACAAATGCAAGAATCTGCAATAAAACTACTCAGTCTAAAGATGTTCATAAAATCATGAACACAATTTTAAAATATATCAACTAGCCCTCACACATGACAATGTTGGCTCAACTGAAGAAAGACAGCTTGATACATGCTATGAATAACTGTTAATTCTATCAGTAAATTTCATTTTCCTTCTTAATTTTTCATGCTTATACAAATGATTACTGAAGGTACCTTTACCACAGCCAAATTACAATAATATTTTAAGATTGGTGTGAATTATACAAAACTCACCTGACCACGAATATGACTGTTAGCAAATAATTATTTGAAATCATTTATATCTCTCATTTAGTATTTAGCATTAAGGCCTACACTATTTTTACAATTCCTAATTTGTAAAGGATATATTATACATGGGGCCATTTCATGCATATTGACAAATAACAGCTAGCAAATAAAAAAAAAAACTACGGCATATCTATGGCATAGAAATCCTGATTTCAGTAATATTTTCAGGGAACATTAATGAACTTGAATGGATTTGAATGAATTTCAACAGATCGCCTTCATAAATCAATGATAGCAAAGTTTTGCACACCCCTAACAATGTGCCATAGAGGTAATAAAAAGGTCATCGAATTCAAGAATCATGTAATATACTACAATAAATATCACTTAATAACACTGATGAAGTAGAGAGATTTAAAATATATATTAGATCCTAATCACCCCATTTTATGGTGCATTTCTACTTATCGTTTGCTTTAGAATTAGCAGATATAACAATTTTAAACATAAACAGTTATATTTAAATTCATTCTACCTTGACAAAATGGAGACATAATAAAACAATTTCATGTTAAGTACCATCACAAATATACCTGAATCACCAAAAAACTTTCAAGTATATTATTAACAAATCACTTCAATAATGACTTTTAATGGTCTTGATTTGGCAAGAGGCATGACTCTATCATTCTGCAAAATATTGCAAATGTAATTCATGACTAGGTTAAAAGAAATGGGTCCGGACCAGAAAAATTTGAATCCAGCCCATTCATGATTTTGACAATGGCATTATTTCAATATATCTACAAGCAGTGGTCAACTTCAACAGATATATGTGTACTAGAGATAAATTTTCTCATGAGATGCATGCATAAAGCATCTCTATAAAATATATAACTGCCAAGACTACTCCTATTTAGAATCAAACACAATTACCAAGAGAATTTATTTCCCATACCTAGGTATATAAACTAAGATATTTAAATCTTACACATTCTAAATTTCATGCCATTTTAAATGACAACTTATAGGTAAATAACAACCAAAAGACTTAGAAAAAGATACATTATGAATTATAATAGGATAAAAGTTTTAGAATCCACTAGGAACACAAAGGAATTTTACACAATCAAGAAGAAAAAAGCTTAAGAGGAGAAGTTCAAAAATTATAACAATACATATCTGCATGTAATATAAATACTGTGTAGGAATACAACACCCTTTCAATCTTAATTAACAACAAACTGAGATAATGCTGATATCTATAACAATGAAATTCAATGAATACCATAATATAATCCATATTTACACCAAATGGTTCGACTCACAAAATCCATTGAATTCCTATACACTACACAAGAAAATTTTAAAAATCCTGAAAACTTTCTTTATGTATATGTTTACTTTCAGTAAGAATATCACGTATTTGAGCATGGCATTAAAACATAATCAAGAATAATATTGCTAGGAGGTCTTACTAACTCCACATTAAGGCAACTCTGAAGCAGTCTCTAGGACTAATGCAGAACAAAATTCTGGATTAAAAAATAGCATAATACTTATCATTTATAATTAAAACGCTATTACAAATAGGCAAGCATTTTTGTGTCATTAAATTAGGAATTGGTACTTGTCTTCACATTTTATAATGGTATACTGTATGTACTTATATTTCCATTCTATACCATTGGATCACAGTTTCACAATTGTACTATATTTTTAATTAGCAAATTTATGAGTCATAAAATTATGAGTTTTTACTAATTAAATATGAAAAGGTTAAACCATATATTACTTTTTGAATTGGTCTTGTTTACCTGCAAGTAGCTTAGGCACTTGAGAGAGTATAATGATTCAATCTCCTCGTAAAAACTTTTGATTAAGTATTTTCCAAGAAACCAGTTTCACATTCTATGTGAAATTATTTGCATCACTGTGTCAGTAGCCACTTTCTTCATAAATGGATGAAAATTTATTTTAAACATGCACTTCTCCATGGCACGAGGGGCATGAAAATAACAATGACATATAATCATTCTTCAACAAGCATGTAATAATAGTAATCACTAAAAAAATGTTAAAAATTATTTTACATTAGGTCACTTGTAGACCTCTTGACAATCATTCGGTAAGTACTTAGGTATATATTTCCACCAGTGCAGACACTCCTAACCTACAGTCTCATTTGATTAATTATGCCATTCATTCCTTTGTATCCCAAGGTACAGTTTTCTATTAAACCAATTTTTCTTTCATTCCTGCTCATATGAAGCACACACAACATCTCCGCTGACGTTGATTAATGACTGCCCCTGAGAAAAAAGTTAAAATTAGGCATTAACAACACTGGTACAAAAGTACTTAAAAAAAGATTGAGTAATATCTGTGACAGGAAGCAATAGTTATAAGACTTAAAAAATCATGAAAAGACACCACCTATTCTACAAGATTATTCTTCAGGTACAAAAATGCTTCAAGACATTAAAAATGTGTCCATCTGCATAAAATGTATTCAAAGACTTAGCATATTGACCTTTTCAATTACTCATGATATTTAAAAACTCGTACTTCTGCCCTTATCAATTGAAGTTACATTGTTTCCAGCATTGGTCTTAAATCTCTTTCAAATACTTTCACATGCATTCATTGAACACTTCTCCCTACGAACAAACAACCAAAATGCAAATGTACAATATCACTATATACCTGTTTAGTGACCAATGTACAAACATTCTAATCAAGTTGTTATTCTCAAATGTGGCAAATAATACTCGATGAAAGATACCTAATATCAGGAGTGAGCCAATGAAATTTGGCCTTCCAAAGAATTTCATAAAATTTTCATATCATCAAGATGATTCATCTGACAATCTACTCGGCATAATATTGCATGGATACTTATCATCCTAACCTTTATTAATTTAGTCAAACCTCAAATAAAACTGTGTTGTTAGTAGTAGTAGCATTAGAGGAGGCAACTGAGAGCTGTCATTTTCACAGCTGGGGATAGTTGAATCATTTTAGTAGAGTAAGGTATTTTTAGGGAAAGGAAGAGGGGTAGAACTCTATATCAGCAATAGCCCACTCTTCATGAAAGAAACCAAGGGGTCCACAATTTAACATTCCATCAAACAGATGGCATACTGTACTAGAAGTCCTCTCCACATAGGACTCGATTAAAGATTGGGATACCAGAAGCTTTGAGTAGCTTCAGGTGCAATGTGTTGGAAATCGAACTTAATGAATAACTGATAGTAGCACTTTTCCACTTGATAGAATTTATTTTACGACCGGGTTTTGATGCATTTTGTTACCTGATGATGATGTAATACATCGAAACCCGACCGCAAAATAAATTCTATTGAGTAGAAAAGTGCTACACTCAATTATTCACCAGAGACTTTATTTTAAGATGTGAAGAGGGTTTGGGATGTGTATGAGACTACAAGGAATCATAGTTAAATTGCATGACACCTTTGATGTGTCAGTTAATAATATCTAATCTGAACCTTGCTTCACTTTAGTATGTCTTGGTGACTATATCAAAAGAGACATAAGTTTTGGCATCAGGAAGAAGTTTAATCAAAGGTGGAAAGGAAAAATGAATCAATTAATGAAAATGTACTGGACCATAGACTGCCAAGCTAATGGACTAGACAAACTAATAACTGGCCAATAGGGAGCATTAGAGGTCAGAGAAGGTGACATCACACTTGATACATTTCAAATGGAAAATGCAGCAAAGGCATCATTTTAAAAACTAAAGTAATCAACCCAAAGGTAATTTGATAGGCAAGTTCACCTAAAACAAACGTGAAATTCATACAACACACAAAGGGGTCAATTCCTACTGTATCACCTGGGTGAGGCATTACCTGGGTGATTATTACCTAATGACAGCATCCATTTGCGTGACGATGCGACTATGGCATCAGCTACATGAACTGGTATCAGTAGCTATTCCATAAAAGTTATCAATGACATTTCTGGATGCTACCATTAGTGTCAGGCTGCTGAGCCATGCCATAATGGTATCATTGAAACAGCATTGACAAATTTATATGTTTGTGGCCATCCTTTACCTATATTGTCATAAAACCCTTTCAACACGAAAATGTATAAGAATGCAGGCAGTTGATTTGGCTGAATTTCAACCACTTGCTTGAGCCTATGACATGATGATTGGTGATCATTATAAATAAAAGGCCACAGATTCAGTTACATTATTCCATGGTGTGCGATGAAGACTTTGCATTGGCTGTTTTTGAACATTACATTATATAACTATATACTTTTGCCAGCAATTTGAGGCATACATTAAATTTCCCAGATCTTCCACTTTTAACTCATAAGTGTACTAAGTTTATACAGATGTTCCTTGGTACATGATAATTTGCAATATTACCACTGCATAACATTGTTATTCGATAAATCAAGGGAAATTATTTTTCATGAAATATAGCTTTGTAGCGAAATCAGCCAATTATATTTTTGACGAAATAATTTCAAATTCCATTACTGTCGGGTAAATTTAATACAACACCATTTTGCACAAAAGCAACATATGTTCACTCTAAAATACATGGTTGAAGATAGCTACGAGGGTCATCCGGAAGTAGTACCTGTTCGTGAAATAAAGACACAAAAGTAAATATTAACAAACATAAAAACTTTTATTTGAAAGAGGATACTTTAAACTACTTCTCAACATAATCTCCAAGCAAATTAAGGCATTTGTCATAACGTGTGACAAGTTTCTGTATTCCTGCTGCATAGTCCTTCACCGCCAGCTCATTGAGATACAGGGTCACTCCTTCTTTAAGTTCTTCATCGCTGTCAAATCTTTTTCCTGCCAAAAAGTCTTTAAGCTTTGTAAAGAGATGAAAATCTGAAGGGGCCAAGTCCGGGCTATACGGTGGATGGTCGAAAGTTTCCCATTTGAATTGCTGCAAAAGTTTTTGTGTTATCCCAGCTGCATGAGGCCTGGCATTGTCATGAACGAGAATGACACCAGTAGACAATAGACCTTGCCGCCGATTTTGTATTGCCCACCGTAATTTCTTTAATGTTTCACAATACGCATTGGCATTAATAGTGTCTCCACGGGCCATAAAATCAATAAGCAATACACCTCGTCGATCCCAGAAAATGGTTTCCATGAGTTTCCTGGTGGACAGAACTGTCTTGAATTTTTTTGGTTTGTTTGGTGAATGAGCATGATGCCACTCCATTGACTGTCGTTTACTCTCAGGTGATACATAACAAACCCATGTTTCGTCACCAGTAATTATGCGAGTCAAGAAAGAGTCTCCTTCATCAGAATAAAGTCCCAAAAACGTCAGTGCTGCAGCCATACGCTTGGTTTTGTGCTCATCTGTAAGCATGCGAGGGACCCATCTTGCACAAATTTTTGCATAATGCAGATGGTGTTTAACAATTTCATGAACAATTGTTCGAGAAACATTGGGAAAATGCTCACAGATGTCATCAATTGTGACGCGCCGATCGTTCCTCATGAATTCGTCAACTGAGCTCACCAGTTGGTCTGTAATGACAGACGGTCTCCCCGAACGCTCATCGTCCTGTGTGTTCCCCCTCCCCATGTTGAAGTTGCGACACCATCGCCGAACAGACGACTCGTCCATTACATTGTCTCCATACACCTCCTTTAATTGGCGATGAATATCACATGGGCGAACGTTTCTTGCATTGAGGAATTTAATCACTGCCCTCACTTCACAACTGGCGGCGTTCTCAATTTTTTTAAACATTGTAAACAATCACAGAAACAACACAGGCAATGCTAGCGTCACGCAACTTGGCTCAGAGAAGGCAGACAAGCCACTGAAGCTATCTGACCTCGTCCAGCGGCTACTCGCGTCGTCAGCACTTCATGCGGCACGAACGGGTACTACTTTCCGGATGACCCTCGTACTAACTAAATGTTGAACACAATTCCTTATCAGTAAGCCAGGCATGTTTTTAAAAAGTGATGAAAATGAGACCACTTTAAATTTGCCTTAAGTTACTATTACTTTTTGATGAACTTCCATATTAAAATATAATTTCTTTAATGCCTTGTGACATGAGTGATGCTTGCAGGGGCTTATGGATATGAAAGCACAATAATAATACTTAATAAAATAATATTGAGGAATTCCTGTTTCACAATTTCATATCAAACTGTACTGCCTGACACAGTATTTCCATGATATAAAAATGTTAATAATAAAATACGAGTATATGACTAGTATAAATGATCCTAGTGATATGGAGAGAACTTTCTGTAGTTATTCAGTGAATGCAAATAATCCAAGCCCACTGTTTTTAATTATTAACACTATTAATCGATAATAATAAATTATCAATTGCTAGGAACTAATTTCAACCAATGGCATTGATTGAAAGAAAATGTTTTTCTTTTGTCAACTTTCAATTAACTTGATATGTCATCCATAAAGTATAAACTTCCCTCTTTCAGGAGGCTTCTGTGGCACCAGATATATCATCAGTTATAACCAATGCCATTTTTGAATGAAGTTCAAAGAATAGCATTGGCGACTTCTGAGTTACCCCGCTGGTATTGGTTGAAAGTCCTCAGGCCAGTAACCCAACAGTCTACCCATTGGACTGCCATGCCCAAATAATCATATTCTTTATGATTTTACAATTCATATAGTTCTACATTATGTCACCTATTCCCATGATGGCCTAAATATGTTGGACACTGTACAATATGATGAAAGCTCTTCAAGGCTTTAATACTTTGTATCATCATCATCAACATTTCAATCCTAAGATTGGTTGGTGCAGACCTCCATTCTTCCACATTTAGTGTTAATTCCCTCACCCTCTGATAGGTTCTTGTTTTACGTCCTTCTTAATTTGCCTTATGTACTTGTCTCTTGGCCTTCCTCACGGGATCTTTCTTTCTATAATGTTTTTAACTAATTCATTGTGCTTCAAGGTGTATCAAATCCATCTATTTCTTCTTTGCCGTAGAGCTCTCCATTTGGTCCTTTCCTCTTTTTCTCTTCTATATACTTCATTGTTCCTCACTTTGTCTGTCCATTTAATCTTCAACATTCTCCTCCAGTACCATGTTTCAAAGGCTTCTATTCTTTGTTGGTCCACTTTTCCTATTTTCCTATGCATCACTATTCCCTATGCCTCTGATCTGTAGAGGGCCATGCTCCACACGAATGTTTTGACGAACTGCTTCCTTGTTTGGAATCTTATGCTCTTTAAACATAGTAGTTGCCTCTTCCCAATGAACGCCTTCTTTGCTTGGGCTATTCTTTACTTGATGTCAGTTGATCTTCTTCCATCCCAAGTTTAACTGCTGCTCAAGTAGATGAAGGATTACACTTGCTTTAGTTTCACTCCTTGAAATGTGATATCTGTGTTCAGCTTCTCTCATCCACACATCAGTATTTTTCATTTTCTTTTTGTTGGCGCTCATACTATATTATATTCCCCCAGTATTCCATCCAGAGTATTCAGGTTTGCTTGCAAGTCCTCTCGCATCTCTGCTACTACTATGCGATGTCATCTACAATCTGCAGTATGTTAATTTCTTCTTCATTCACCTTGACTCCTTTGATGCCCAATTCATATGCTTCCTTTATTGCCTCTTCTGGATATACGTTGAATAGAGCTGGCGAGAGGTTGTATCCTTGTCGAACTCCTTTGTTTATTCTGGCTTCTATTTTCCTTCCGTTTTTCATTTGCATGGTTGTTACCTGATTCTTGTAGAGGCTATGAAATATTCTTCTATCATTGTAGTCCATTCCAAGCGCTTCTAGTATCTTGAACATTTTGTTCCATTCGATATTGTCAAAGGCCTTCTCCAAGTCCACAAATACCACACATAATGGCTTGTTTACAAGGATCAATTTTTTGGCCAGTACCCTCAACCTCAGTATTGCCTCTCTTGATCCTTGATTTTTCCTGAATCTGAATTGGTTTTCTGAGAGGTTTTCTTATACCTTTTCTTCTATTCGTCAGCTGATTATCCAAGTATTTTCGATGCATGAGATGTCAGGCTCAATGTTCTGTGTTCTCTGCAGTTATCTGTTCTAGGTTTCTTTGGTATTGCAATCATTACACTCTTCTTGAAGTCCTCAGGTAGTCTCCCACTGTTGTAGATATCTTTCATTGTTTCAAATAGGGTACCCTTTGCATTAGCCCCGAGTGCTTTGATAAATTCTGTTTATTTTATCAACTCCTAGTGCCTCGTTAATAATGCTTTTAGTATTCAGAAATAACAGAAGGGGGTAGTTTTGACCATGATACTACTCTATGTGAAATGATGTATTTTGACAGTCAACAAGACAATTTGTCTCACAGAAATGTTATATTCTGGCAGAAGCAAAATTTTCTTCATTTTCACGTGGTTTCATAAGGAGGATATATGAGGTCTGTGAATTAAGTAATGAGACTGGAAACATAGCATTTGATCTGGCAACAGTGGAGGTGCTAGGCTTGGATGGGTGGCAGGGGAACATGTGATCCGCCTTCAGGATGGGTTTGAACTCACCTGAGTCATTTGGTTGTCTGTTGCGATTTTTTTGTGAAACAGTTTTTTCTATTTTGTTCTAAAAATGAGTAAAATCAATTTCAAGCAATGGTGTGCTATCAGGTTTTGCTTCAGAATTGGGCACAGTGCAACAGAAACTCTTGCTAAACTTCAGCAGGTCTACGGAGATGGTGTTTCATCAAAAGCCCAGGTTTTTCAGTGGTATAAGGCATTTTCAGAAGGAAGAGAGTCAATTGAAGATGAACCAGAAAGTGGAAGGCCTTCATCTTCAACAAGCGATGAAAATGTCGACAGAATCCGGGAGCTTGTATGTTCAAAACGTCGGTTGACAGTCAGAATGCTCGAGGAAGAGTTGAATTTGAATCACACCACCGTTCATCAGATTTTGACCAATGAATTTGAAATGGGGATGAGAAATATCGACACAAAATTGGTTCCAAAAAATGTTTCGCAAGACCATAAGGACATCAGGAGGGAAAGGTGCCTTGAATTTTTGGATGAGATTGAAAATGACCCCATTTTCTGGAACGTGTCAGTTCTGGTGAGGAGTCTTGGCTGTTTGAGTGTGAGCCAGAAACCAAGCGCCAGAGCATGGAGTGGCACACTTCAACCTCTCCAAGGCCCAAAAAAAGCAATGATGAGGAAGTTAAAGATCAAATGCATGCTGATTTGTTTTTTGATATCCATGGAATCATCCACAAAGAGTTTCTACCTCGAGGCCAAAAGGTCAATCAACACTTTTACTGGGAGGTTTTTGAAAAACTTCGAAAAAGGGTCATTCTTGTTAGACCAAACATCGAGAACAACTAGATGTTGCATCACAATTTTGCTCCTTGTCACACAGCAATTTCAATAAACGAGTTTGCCAGTAAAAACACTCCTGTGGCTCCTCAGCCTCCTTATTTGCCTGACCTGAGTCCTTGTGACTTTTTTCTCTTCCTGAAGATATAAAAAACACCTAAAAGCAACTAATTTTGGGACAGTTGAAAACATTCAAACGGCTGTAACCGACCAGCTGAAGGCTATTCCTGTATCGGAATTCCAGCACCGCTATGAGGAATGGAAGAACCGTTTCCAGCGCTGTGTGGCTTCAGAAGGAAGTTATTTTGGGGGGACAATACAAAATTGTAATTCTGTTTGAATAAAAAAAATTTTAAAAATCAGTCTCATTACTTAATTTACAGACCTCGTATATCTACGGAGTTGGGCAACCCGCACAACAACGCACGCGCCGCATCTGTTTACTTCATTAATCTGGCTTTGAAATCATTATTAAAATTATTACGGGTTCCCTTGTCTTCATAAAACTATGGCGATGAAAGAAAGGGATCCTTTACGATCAATTGTCTTTAGTCTCGCACGCTGCTGAAAATGAACTATGTGAAACATTTGCCCGCGAAATTCATTTTTATCACAATGAAGCATTTTACTATCGTCCAATGGCCAGGTAGATTTCGGAACTGTGTTTCAAAATCAAATATTCTTATTCTGTTGGATATTGGGTACATTTGATGAATCCACTACAGTACCCAGAAAAGTCAGTTGTTTCATATTAAAAACTTGATGTTGACGAATGCGCAGAAAGTAATAACTATTAGCGTCACGCATGCTGGTTGTGCACACTCCCAACCTTTACAACTGATATATCCTAGCCAGCATGTAGCGTTCATCACGATCTGAACAATAGAATAATGCAAGAATTAAGGTTTTATATTAATTAAAAGGCTGACGGAGAATACAGCACAAGTAATCCAACAGTTTTTCATCATAGATGGAGACTGAATTGAGCGAAATTCTTAACAAAAAGTGACGAATTGTTCCCAATGAAATCAGAGAAGTGTTGATAGTTTGTCTCACAAATCCTGACTGGAAAATAACTTAAAAAGAGCTCAACTTCATCGACTGAAAAATACATAAACGTGCCTCAGCTGCTATTTTACGCATTTAAGAACCTACAGCCTATTCAAAGAAACGCGCAAAAGCTCGTTTCATTATACTGGGTGCGACGAAATAACTTCCTTTTTTTTCAAACGCAAAAAAACCCATTTTATGAAACTGGATATTTTTATTATTTTTTAATGTATGTACATATTTAAAGTTATGCTTTACACAGTTTTGAAAATCAAATCAGGTAGGTGACGCCCCCATTGTCCACAGACTTAATAAGCTGATTTCTGGCGTTCGCCATGACCCTTACCAACATAGCAGTAGGTAAATTCTTCCTATCTTCACAATTCCCTACATGAGAACAACAACAGGGATACGTCTGAAACACATATCTCTTTCTCATTTTTATGGAGTGCGCTTTCATTTTGATGGGGTATGTACAGTATACAAGTACGTATTTGACGAGACTTGTATCACACCTACTATATACGTACAGCAAAGATATTTTAAATGTCTAATTCATACAAGCAATTTTTGTCACTATGTTATGTATTTAAATGAGTAGTATGAGTCATCTATTAGGAAGCAGAAACATGGATGACGGGGACAAATTGAAAAAGATTGCCCTCACTATCTGAAAATTGTTTCGCGCAAGAATCCGGTACAGGGGAGGAGGAAAGGTTAAAATAAACCTGGATGAAAGGGGTGCCAGGAAGCGTGGCCCATGTGCAGCAGGTTGGAATCCATGGAAAGGAGAAGAGGGCAGCGTGAGGAGGAAGCCATGAACGAATCCGAACACGCGATGAATTTCTAATGGTTCCTATATTGCCAGAAGTAGAGCAAGAAAGAGAGAGACGGGAGGGTGTAGGCGGGAGATACGACTCGTTTAATTTACATTTCCAATCAAACCAGGCAACAACCCCTGTCTGTATTCTGAACGCGTCTCTCTCCACATACCGTGGGAGGACTCCGAAATTAGGTTACGTCCGAAAAAAAGAACAAGAAGGGAAGCAAGTTTGCAGGGAGCATCAAGCGGTGGCCAACAAAAAAATACGATCCCGTAGATCGACCCTGAAATCGATAAACGATTGAGGAGAGCGGGATTCTCCTTTCCACCTCGGAAATTGGATCGTCAGATATCTCGAATATCAGTGAGCCGAGGCTATTTACAAAGGACGAACATGTTTTTTGTAAATTATTATTACCAGTAGGCAATCGGTTTAGGTAGGTTCTTTATGGGCCTGGGGCCTTAGCACTGCAGACATCTAATCCCTAAGGAATCCCCCCGAGGAATCAAATATCGTTTCGCCCTAAATTAAAATAAACTATATTTTACAATTTTTGTATATAAATTATCGGAATCAATCTTTCCTGACATGTCTGTACGTCGAAGCTCGCAGGAACAGTGGTGGGGGGTAGGACCTTCAACACGCGCCAAGTACCAATCGCCTGCGAGCGTTCGTTCATCCTAGATGTTGTTTTTAGTGGACCAGAGGCGAGTGCGGTACAAGCGCAAAATACAGGGAACGATTTTCCAGTGGTACGCCATCAATTTTCATAAAAAAATAAATGTATGTACATACAATATTTTTTTATGCGGGTTGCGGTGGTCTAGTGGGTAGAGCATTGGACTACTGACCGGAGGGTCCCGGGTTCGATTCTCGGGCAAGGCACTCTGGGCACCTGCAGCTCCACCCAAGCTAGTACGTGGGTCGCGGTAGTTCACGGGGTAGAGCGTTGGCCTACTGACCGGAGGGTTCGATTCCCGGGCAAGGCACTCTGGACACCTGTAGCTCCACCCAAGCTATGTGATTTTTCAGGCACTACATCTTCCTGGGAAACCATGGGGAAAGTGACTGGCCCCCCTACCCTGATGTGTGAATTTCACATGCCATCGGGCTTAGTACTGGGTGAGCTCTAGCTAGCTAGCAGCTAGCTCCTACCAAACTGACCTTTGGGTTGAACACTGTTTTTTTTATATATGTGTATACATATGTATTATAAAAATCGAGTACAGAGACGTTGCTCCAGGGCAATAACAAATCCAACAAGTCCCTCTTGAGGTTCTGCTTGCTTCTAAAAATCATTGATAATGTTAATGCTATATATATATGTATTATAAAAATCGAGTACAGAGACATTGCTCCAGGGCAATAACAAATCTAACAAGCCCCTCTTGAGGTTCTGCTTGCTTCTAAAAATCATTGATAATGTTATTGCTATTAACACTTAAAAAAATCAAATCTGATAACCCAGAAAATATTTGTCCAAAGTTATCTTCCTGACAAAATTCCATTTGAAAGTAACTGAATCTTGATTTTATTCAGATTAAACCAATTTGCCACATTTTAGTTCAACTAGAATGCATCAAGTATCCTTACATATAGGCAGAAATAGGCATGTACAAAACTTGACACAGGCAATTAGCTTGGCCTGTAATGATTTCTGCCCCATATAGGAGGCATGGCGATCAAATAACCAGACTGGTGCTGCTACAGTGAGTTCACAAGCTTTGAACATGTCTGTGCCTGTTGATGTTTCCCCCACCCTTAGCTCAATGGGCATGGTTTTATGTCCCTCAGCCTTGCTGTAGCAATTGCCCGATCAAGTCCTTGCACTAGCATCTTGTGGAACAAATTCAAATGGACCAATGATTAAGCTTAAGTTTCTGGTGAAACTGGGGAAAACTGGTACAGAAGCTCATGTCATGTTAAAGGAAGTGAATGTTTATCACACACAAGTTTTTGAGTGATTTAAAAGGTTAAAGAAGGGACATGAAACAAAGACTATTCATGCCCTGAATGACCATCACCATAAAAATCAGATGACAACTTCCAAAATATTGCTACATTGACCTGGGAAAATCTTCATCCAAGTGTCAAAGCACTTGCTGAAATCACAAGAATTAATAAAGAAAGTATCCTTCAGATTTTGATTAAATCATTCAACATCCAACAAAGTTTGTGCAGAAATTGTGCCATAACTTCTCACTCCAGAGCAAAAGGAATCAAGAATAAACATTTGTGCTGACCTTTTAAACAGCATTTATAATGATCCAGAATTATTAGACAAACTTTTCACTGGTGATGAATCATGGTTTTTTACCTATGATCTTGTAACAAAGCACTAATTGATGCAATGGAAGAGCCCTTACTGTGGCAAAAAAAAGGAAGTGAGCAAATCAAAATTCAAAGCCACCATGAATGTTTTTGTTGACAAGCATGGAATTGCCAACGTTCACTAGGTCCCCAGAGGTCAGACAGTCAATTAATTTTATTACATCGGTGTTTTTACTGCCCTTTGTGAATAAGTGTGGAGACAAAGACCCAATTTACGGAAGAGCAATATCTGGATGCTTCACCAAGACAATGTGCCAGCCCATTCTGCCTTATCTGCTAAGGCTTTCTTGGAGAAATACGGCATTATTGTGTTGGACCACCCATTGTACTCACCTAAGACTTCTTAATCTCCCAATTTAACGTTAGGAAATAAAAAGGAGGACAAAATTTGACAGTATGGAAGCAGAGAAAGCAAAAGCAATGGAGGTTCTCAACAAGGTAACAGAAGCAGACTTCCAGCACTGCTTTGAACAATGGATAATTCACAGCATGGAGAATTGCAGGGACTGGTAAGAAAAGTAAATTGAAGGCGATAAACTCTCTAATGTAACTGATGATCAATAAAATGTTTTGTAGCACCAGTCTGGTTATTCAATCGCCACAATTCATACAAACAACCAAGTAGTGAAAACAAATCTTAGACCTAATAAGCAAGAGAACTGACTTCACAGATGCAATGAAAATAGTAGCACATTCTGTTAAATGGGCTAGAAGTCATGAACCTAGCAATATGAAGGATTTCTTAGAGGAGGTACAACATGAACCAGTGGATGAAATGATTCTGTGGCATATCATCATCAGCAATAGTCTAATGTTGTACATGCTGATTGATCTAATAGGTTCATTCTCTTCTTATGATAGTCAAAATCTCTCTTTTCAATCAATTTGTCTTTTTATTGTTAAGAAAATAAGGCAATTTTAATGGCATACATTAAAATATTATAAACATTATTTCATAGGATTGTAAGACTATAGAAATTATATAGATCATTTGTAAAAGTCTGCATGGAAATTAGGAAGGAATTTTCCAAAATTATGCCATATGCAAAATCAGGGATTGTTGTTCAGCATATACATAACCCACACATACAACACACACACACGTGTAAACCACGAAAATCCTTTACTAGCCCTTTAATCCAAAAACGGGGTGAATTATATGACCACTTTTACCTTAAAATCAAACCATGTGTGCCAACGTGAATGCTGTATCAATTACTTCTAAAATCATTTCTTTTAAATTATTTATTTAAAAAAAATAAAAATAATGGATAACCTTCAATTTTCCGCACAAGGACAGAACTGAGATAAAATGAATCTTACCTGGTTTTTATGAGGATTATGCAGTAAGACGCACTCCACAATAGAAAACGCAACAAGAGCATTTCCTCCAAGAGCACGTGCATGAGCTCTTACAATGCACAACACTTCTGTCATGAAGCTATGAACAAAACCACTAAGTCCTCCACTCTGCAATGATTAATATTGGTGATAGAAGAAGAAAATTACAATAAACCTTAGATAAACATTACATAACAAATCAGCCATTATGCAATCAATGAATTTAAAGTTATTGTGTCCTTAACTAATTAAAAAATTATCCCTATAATTAAAAAAATATTACATGTATTTACTCATATAAAGGTAGACCCTGGAAGACACATGTTATGGAAAAATTGACACCTGTAACATTTAACCAGTATTATGCATTTCTGTGAACATAAAACTAGTTAAGTTGGCTGGAAGGTAACAAGGATGATTTTAATATGCTGTACAAGAGTAACTTTAAAATTTATTGAAAATAGAATACAAATAAGCGATTTACCTCAGTGAAACTTTTTTTATTTTTCATCAGTCTCTCCCTACACACTAATGAATTTGGACCAGCTATGTCGCAATGACTTGATTCCATCTTGAAAATTACATTCCTTCAGGCCCATCTACTTTAGCTCTTACTTCTTTTTTTGAAGAGAATCTATGTCCATTGAGAAAAATATTGAGCTTGGGAAAGAGATGGAAATATGATGGAGCCAAATCAGACTAATAAGGGGGATGTGGCAACAATTTATATCTTTCTTCATGTATTATTGCCATGAACATTACCCTTGTGTGTGGCCGTGCATTATCTCGATGAAAGGTGACTTTCTTCTTTGGCAAACCTAACATTTTCTCGTGCATCTTTTGCTGTAGTTGGTCCAGGAGGTTAACGTAGTATTGCTCAGTAATTGTTTAACCAGTGGGAAGATAATCCATTGAAAAAATCCCTTGTGAATCTCAGAAAACTGATGCCATCACCTTTCCGGCCGACCCAATTACTTTTACTTTCTTTGGTGGTGGTGAAACAAGATGCAAAAAGTTATGCAACTCAAAAGTATTTTCTTTATTTTTTTCAAAATGTCTTTTTGGTTAATTTTTTATGTAGAACTAGTGTTTTCATAAGAAAATGTTGCAAAAAGTTTATTACTATTGTTTTGTTAAATCAAGTTTTTATTGGTTAAAAAATTGTTCCCAATTAGTAGACTAAAATAATTAGAACTCTTTTGTTAAACAGTGTAAAATTCATTGCTAAATGTTATCTATTTCAATTACTATAAAATAAAAGAAACTACATATGGATATCTTTAAAAGTTACTTCACCATATTTTTTTCCCTCAGATGATAAATTTGATAAAACTACCCTCTGCACTTTTCACTAGGAGGATTAAGCATGTAAAAGTGAATATTCTCCTTTCCCTCGATTTGCATGTTTCTCTAAATTAACACTTTTTCCTGGGATTCCTAGAAAAGTGTAAAAAAGGAGTTCTACTGTATTTTAAAATTTGAAGTGAAGCCATTTACCTTATTTTTTTCCGATCGAGAAAAATGACTAAGTAAAGATACCATATTTGGTACTACTTTGTTTAAACCAATCATTGTAAATACCCAAAAAGACTTCTCAGCTGGCCCAGGGATTTTCCATAATTGAGAAGTACTTTATACACACACTCTCATCTTTTATCCCTGAAATCTCCCCAAAAAGGAGGGAAAGCATCTAGCAAGAGTTTGATATCTCATGTCACTCAGCCCTTGATGTAAATCATCCAGAAAGACGAGTAGTATTCAGACATTTCACTAATTTTATTAAATACTTAAAGTAAAGAGATACATTAAAAGATAAACATTAATTAGGAAAGTTTTTATTGCATTATTATTTACTGGGCCACAATTATTTCCAAATCATTTCTAAGTAAAATCATAAATTAAGGTGATTGCCTAATAAAATTCTGAGAGGGTTCACATGCATGTGAGCCCAGCCAATGTTTTGGCATCAGCCACAATTCCTCCCACCTAGCATGTATGTATGCCACAAAAACATTATGAAAATGAAAGATTTTCTACTGGTAAAAAATTTCATTCTGATTCATAGTTCCCATATAATTCTATACAATTACTGCTGCTTTCCCCATTTTCTAGATGCCATATACTGTGCTTTCACTTTTTTAAACTTTAAATTTCTAATTTCCTGACAATTTTAAAATAAAAACCATCTCAAAAGGGTTCATTGTACTGAAAATAAAACTTAAGATAAAGTAATGACTTATTAATAAGAATTCAACCTATACATGAGTAAATACCACAAATACATTAACAAGCATATGCATTCATCAAAATTAAAACTTTAAAACTCTTGGGAAAATGAATCTATTATACTATGATAACTTACCTCACGAATGCAAGTACTTTCTCGAATAAAAAAGAAATTTAGATTTCCTAAATATTGTTGTATATGGCCTCCAGGAATATATGATAATGGTGTTACTTCTATTCCATGCCTTTCACCCAAAAGTGGCCACTGAGCCCACTTCAGAAATCCCCATGGAAGCAGCAAAGAAAAAGAAAAATAAAGTAAGTAAATACTTCAAACAAAATTCAGACATACTTAAAAAATGTAATAAATTAATTAAATTGATCTCCATCCTTATAATGAATTAAGTCAGATTATTAAAATAAGATACACAGTGGAATTTTTATATAGCAAGTGTTGACCATCCCAGGAAAAAATCACTTGCTATATTGGACTCTCCATGCCAATTTTACATTCACTCATAAATTAATTCCAGTGACTTTCAGCACAGCACAACAGCCATTGCTGAAGTAACTTTACTTGATAGATGTAAGGATATCAAATGGGAAACTATTAAGGATGATTTTGATGGCTTGTTATTTTTGTAGGGCGCATAGTTAAATTTGACAAAAACTGATATGTTTCCCATTGATAATGTAGAATACACTCATTTGACACAAAGGCCATAGTGCATGAGGAGATAGAGGTTATTTATAACATTTTAGAATGATAAAAGAACAAAACTTTTTAATACATAGTATTTGAACTTTTATCTTCACTCAAAACAAATCTTCACTAACAATTGCCTGTTCAGTTGGTAAGCAACTGTTTAAGCAATCAGTCATTTATAGACAATTGAGAATTTTTACTTTTCATTGGTCCTCTAATTGAATCCATGCAGGATTATGTTGTAACATGAATTGAAAACAGGGAATTATAAGAGTAATTTAAATTTTCTCTTACTGTCGGTCCACCTTCCTTCGCTGGTGGAATCCACCCTTTTGCAGAAGGGATAGAGGTGGGCTTAGGTGTGCTGGTTTCTGGTGGAAGATGATTATCCTTTATTCCTGCTTCCTCCTCCTCCTCTAAACTAAATATCATCTCCGAGTCATCTAGCAAAACAATATAAATCTACTAAGACAGTATGCTTATGTATTTATAAGAAAATATATTATGGCAAGATTAAACACATTAATGAAGTAACTTTCTAAAACTTTAAACACCCAAGTCATTTGACTTCCAAATCAATAATTATGCCAGCCAGAGAAATCAAAAAATTGCTCTACTTGTACAGAATAATATCTGTGCCCATGAAATGGAAATAAGTATTTCCTTAATCACAAAAAGAAAACAACTTTTTGTCTTATGCTAGTCATATTGAATCCACACATAACAGCTGAGATAGCAACATCAGTAGCAAGATTCAAAATAGCACTAAAATCCACATATTACACATAATTCCATAGATCAGTGATTAATGTTAGGCATGCTCTTATAAAGTATTATAGTTTCAATCAAAAATATTCAAAGTATCAACTGAATAAAATTAAAAGTTGCAGATATGAATCATAATTATTTACCAGGCTTACGAGTGGAATCCCTAGAATTTCCTCCAGAAGTGTGCACTCGCTGCCTCCGAGGCAAGCGCTCACCAAGACCAAGAGCCATTCCTTGAAAAAAAAATAAGATGCAATGACTTCAATGGAAATTTCATTTAAGTGATGAAATACGAGGGTGGTCCCAGAAAAACCCACCCTGACCTAGATATGGCGGTAGTTGTTTGAAAAATATCACTGTATTAGAAAGTTCGCAATCTATAAAGCATATATTATACTTATATATAGTTTGTCCACCACTGCATAACCTTTAAAGCAGCACATGCACATAATTGAGTTCAAGTTAATCAAATACAGTTACGATTCATCACATTTGAACAAGTTAGTTAATTAACCTTGAGCTAGTTAAAAAGCTTATCTTTGTCTTGAAAATAGAAAATGTTGAGGCACAACTAGATACGATTTAATGCATAACAATTTCAAGAATTAACACTTACCAACAACATAGAGTTGAACCTCTTCTGGCTCAGGAAGATCTACTCGAAAAGTAAGATTGGCTAGGGCACAAGGAGCCATTTTTCTTAACTTGAAGAAAACACCCTGCAAGAGATATGTTCCCTTATTCAATTGCTTTAGTTGCTTTATTGTGTAACACATCTGTTTATCTGCTAAGATATTTAGTCTAAGAATTCATCAAATGAAGATGATACACATATCTAATAAAAATTGTTCAGAATAGCTACCTTAAAACCTAAGATGAAAAACTAGCATAATTTCAGTATTTGAGTTCGTATCCAAGAACAATTTTATGCAAAATTTGAAGAGAATTCCACCGTGAAACTTAAATGTACATATGCATTAACTGTTGCAAACACAATCAACTTTTGTGGACAAAATTCTTGAAATGATGATTCTCAAATGTATCAGATAAGAACTAGAGGAATCCCTTTAAGCCCACAGAAGCATTGCATTTCAAATTATTGAAGGGTGTAAAATACATGAATCACCATTCTATATTTAACTCAATTTTTACTGGTTTTGTAAGACAACACCATGTAAGCCTTTGAGTATATGAGGTCTGTTCAAAAAGTATCACCAACTTTTGAATTTCCACGGGTTACTTATATTTGATTTTCAATTTTTTGTGGCATTATGTTGGTACTTATGTCTCTCACAATGCCGAAAAAATCGGCCATTTTGAATGTTCAGCTAATTGTTGAAAGCTATTTTGCTTGGATGGGTTTTGGCTTGTATGCATTAACTTTCCAGCTTTATTGTACCAATGGAATAAATCGCCATAAAAAGCATTTTTCTGGTTCTTCATTTGGCACTCCAATTCTGAAGTATGCTGATGTAATTAATTGCTGGGTTGCAGAAATATTGTAGGTATTGATCATGCAAGACAGAAGCAGTTGCATATCCACCAGTAAAAACATACATATTATATAGAAATTTAAAGGAATAGAGAGACAAACTATTGATTGCTTTTGATGGCATTTTCATGCTTCCCATATTTTGGGCAGAGAGAAGAAGAAGAGGCAAAGCAGGAAGTCGTGGGCTTATTTCCACTGGGAGGAGGCAGTTAATCCATCATATTGGTTCCAAGAAGAAAACAACTCTTCATTACAGTAAACAGTGTATATGCACGAGGGGGTACCCAAAAAGAAGTGGAATAGTGCTGCGGTTGGCGCAGCTTACATAGTAGACATTTCTTCTGCTAGGTGAACTTGGCACAACACGTCCCGAGTTATACGCAGGCATTGCTGTCATCTGGGAAGTTTGGGTTAAGTCACAAGAATTCATTTTGTAAAAGCAGTTTCGCTTGCTCCTAATTTTTCATCATGGCAGATTTAAGTGAACAGCACACCGCTATGAAATTTAGCTACCTGCTTGGGAAAAACACCACAGAAACTGTTGTGATGTTAAAAACAGCTTACAAGGATTGTGGTATGGGAAAAACTCAAGTGTACCAATGGTTTCCTCGATTCAAAATAAATGAAATGTTACTCAATGACAAACCTTGTTCAGGATATCCGTTAACTTCTAGAATTGATGAAAATTTTGAAAAAGTTCATGCAATCATGCTTGAAGACCGATGATGGACTACAGAAGATTTTAGTAAGTTATCTGGAATAACGTGGAGCTCGGATCAGCAAATTATGTTGAAAGATTTGAAGATGAGAAGGGGCTGAGAAGCGGAGAAGGGGAAGGGAAATTCATGCCTTGGGAGAATCAAATTGAAACTCGCCGTGCATTGAAAGACAATCTCCAAACCAACCCAGATTTTTTTTCAAAGGTGATTACTGGTGATGAGTCATGGTGCTATGGTTATGACCCCGAAGCTAAACAACAGTCAAGCCAGTGGAAAACTTCATTGTTGCCTCACCAAAGAAAAGATCGTCATGTGAAATCAAATATCAAGACGATGCTTATTTGATGTGAGAGGGATAGTGCATTCTGAATTCATCGCACCAAGTCAGACTGTTAATCAGGCTTTCTATTTGGAGGTTTTTAAAAGATTGTTTAACAGTGTGCGACAAAAAAGGTCTGACTTGTGGGAGAGGAAGGGCTGATTTTTCCACCATGATAATGCACCTGCTCATGCAGTCATTTTAGTGTACCAGTTTTTAACCAAAAACAACAAACACTCCCTTGCCTCTATCCCCTTAGTCACCTGACCTCACACCAAAAAATTTCTTCTTACTTCCGCAAATTAACTGGGACTTGAAAGAACAATGTTTTATAATGTGGAAGTGGTAAGGAAAAAAACAAGACAGGAACTGTTGGGCATCTCAACAGATGAATTTGAAAAATGTTTCCAGGAATGGAATTGCAGATTGGACATATGTATTAAGTGTAATGGAGAGTACTTTGAAGGTGATAAGATTGTTTTGTGAAAAAATTTCTAAAAATAGCTTAAAAAAATAATTCGAGTTATTTATAGGTACCTGTCATATTTAAATTGGTTATATCACTCAGGAAACTCATTTTAAGCACTATTGTTGATTGAAGCCCTATGATCATGTGAAACCCCATAAAATGCAAATAATGTTTTTTTTAATGATTGAGCAAATGTTAAAATTTGCTGTTTTCCACCGAAATGATCCTTTGGAAGCAGTTATTTATGACTTTGCCAAACATTCTTCACATAGAAGTGTAAAACACTTCAGGGACTATAGCGAAAGTTTTCTCAAAAGAAGTAGTTGGGTAGGTTGATCCTATGAGATGTTTTTTTATATGCATCGCATGAGCTATAGTAATGAGATTAAGGTCATTCATTTGATAATTGAAGGCTCTTGTTACAAGGAGGCATCTAAGATAGAAGTATTGCTGTACAGATTATGCTATTTCTTGGATGGTTTGTAGCTCACAATTTCACCCAGGCCAAACTACACCTTAAACATTTTTATACAGCAGGTCTACATCACATGAATATCAAATTTTACCTGTAACAACCGATTGAAGTGTAATGCAATCGTGGATGGTGGGCCTAATGAGAGGGGCTGATTGGTATTGCCTTGACCCAAGTGACTCATCTGGGGAACACCAGAAGCACTCGAGGACAAACTGGAATTTAAGTGATGTGAACCCACCACTGAACCTGCAGGAGGAGGTGAAAGTTTTGCTCGCCATACCTGAAAAACAAAAACAAATGGTGATGAAATTTTCACACCAAGTGAAAAAAAAGAAGAATTCTAATGATTCTCATTTCACAACATGAAATCACATTATGAAGAGGGGTTTGTTAATCTTTTAGGCAACATATTATTCAACAGATTTAAACCAAATTTAAAGAAATTGATATAAAACATAACACTTGCCTGAGAAAACATCTGTAGATTTCTGACTACTCTTAATGGAGCTTTTGGATCTGCAATTGGAGGAGGACGAAGACAAGTGGAGCATGAAGGAAATTGACAGTTATATGAGGAGGAAAGAGCTGAGGTAGCAGATAGGGGAAGACAATAACAGAGTCCAGGAATTCTTTCTGTTCCAGCAACATGAAAACCTTTAGGAGGAAGCGGAGGGCCTGCGACAAGTAATGCTATAGCTTCGGCATCTTCATCATCATCCACCTAAAGCAAATATAGAGAAGAAAATTAATATAAAACACATTATTCATGAACTTCCCATTATCACGTAGGGACTGTGTTTTCCAGCAAATAAAATTTCAGTTTCAAAATCAGCTAATAAGATATACTGCATTATCCAAGATAATTTTATTTTTCATTCATTTTGTCTATGTAAACTACAAGGGCACATTGATGAAATAATTCTACAATGAACTATTGGAAAAATTACATTGCTTCTTTTAAATGTAATGGTATTCTATCAACTATTTTTAGTTGTTGTTGTGGACTTTTCATGATCTTCAGTAATGCAGAGATTAAATCATATAATACTGCATTTTGGAAAAAAATACCCTAATCGATCACACTACTACTTCAAACCTCTAGAAATTAAGCTGTTTACTCTAATTTTCCTGTGTGAATACTGAAAAATTCATTCAATCTTCAAAAAAATGACCAATACATGCCTTTAAAAATGTATCATTCAACTGGAAATATGTGACTTTCTACTTTGTTTTATTTTTTGCATTCATGTGATAAATTTTATCAATGTTATTATTAGACACATATTGCTTTATTTATTCACCAATTCATTTAAGGCTTTTCCTTAAGAAATAAGTCAAATATTTTTTCTCTAGGCACTTACCTACCCCTGATTTTAGTTCCTCAGTTTTTGTTTGTGTGATTGATGGGTCCCTGACATAGGAGGAGTCCTTGTAAACCCTGAATCAATGAGTGTGTGCGATTCACAAAGGTCCAATACACCTGAGTGATTGAGTGAGTGCGTGTTTACACAAGTCCCTTGCATAGGAGGAATTCAGGTAAACCCTGAACGTGTGAGTAATTGTGAGCCGCAAAGGTCCTTGTTTTCGAGCACACATGAGTGATTGAATGAATGAGCGAGAGCGTGTGTACATCCGTGTTATAATTTTGTATTAATCTGTGTGATTGATGGGTCAATGGCATAGGAGGGATCCTTGTTGACCCTGACTGAGTGAGTGTGTGAAATTCACAAAGGTCTAACACACCCGAGTGATTGAGAGACTGTGTATTTACGTAAGTCGTTTCTATTTCACTACATCCATTTTATAATTTTCATTTATTTGTGTGATTGACGGGTCACTGACATAGGAGGGATCCTTGTAAACCCTGAGTGTGGGTGTGAATGTGATTCACAAGAGTGACTTATTTCTTAACACACCCTAGTGATCGAGTGGTTGTAACGAAAAGTGAAGAATCAGGCGTGATATTGTGGAATCGAGACATAATGAAAACTTTGTTGCAATTTTCCACAGTTAAAACTTTAAAACAGTTAAAACTTTAAAACAGTTTAACTGTGGAAAATTGCAACAAAGTTTTCATTATGAGTGGTTGTAAGTTTGTTTTATTATTTATTTTGGCTTTTGTGTGTGATTAAGGTATACGTGGGTCACTGTTTCTCAAACACACCCAAGTGACCTAGTGTGTATTCCCTATTTCTCCCCTTACTTGTATTTAAAAAAATATTTTTCCTTCTTCCTTTTTTCTTATCACTTAGTGTCAATCAAGTTTACGGTCTCGGCATTTTTTTTGTTTACATTCATTCATGACCGTAGGTACGTTCCTTGTATATTCAAATATTTTTTAATTCGAGCATTTTGACTAGTGTTCAACTTACAGGACAAAACAACATACCTCAAGAACACATGTATCTTTATTGCCAGCGGACAGATCCAGTTGGGGTAGTGAGTGCTGGTGTTCATCTTCGCCTGAATCATCAGTATCAGAATTTCCACTGCGCGCAGTGCCATTAGCCCATGCATTTTCCTGGACAAATTAAGTTCATATATATAGTTAACCAATAAAATAATTCTAAATACACTTACACCAATCCCACCTAATGAGAATAGAAATAAAAAAAGGAAGAAGAAAAAACTTTAATATTAATGCTACTAAAATTAAACAGCAAAGTTGAAACTCATTATTGACATTTTATTCTTCTACATGAATTTTTCCACATACCAATTCACATTCCCTGGAAATCAATGGGTGACACATGCCACAAATTACTCATCAGATATAATATTGTGCTATTTTATTGTTTACTCCAATTTTTTCAACTATTAAAAAATTATTTTATTTTGATCCACTGCCCTGATAATGTTAAAATCCCAAGGAACAATGACAGCAAAAAGATAAATTTCTTAGAGCCTTTCCAAAGAGATAGATCAATAGTTTATACACATTTGCTTTGAAACTTAAAAAATCTTACTGCTTTCAAAAAAAAAAAGCATTTTTAACAGCAACAGCAGTGATTACTAACCTTCGATTATATTCCCTAGACAGTTAACTTACTTTTGGAGGATCTAGCAAAAATGTTTCCCTGCACCTCTTCACCGTCTCCTCCAAATTTCTTTGCAACGCATCGGCCAAAGCAGCCTGGCTTCCAGTAATTTGGCCACTTTGGTGACTGGATTGTGGACGTATGCATGGCACTGTTGGTTTAGGCAATGCTGACACTAAAACTCCAGTTCCAGTAGCTATTGCTACTAAAAGTTTTTCTCCTACCCTAACCTCAACCTTATGAAAAGAAATTCAACATCAAAATTAATAAAAATAAAAGGAATATGCCAACAAGAAGACAACAGCAAATAATGTGCTTCTTAAGTGATAAAATATCAAACACTAATTCTTCAACGTAAAGTGTGACATGAAAAAACCATTAACAACATCAAGCGAAGAAAGCTTAAAACTCGGCAATCATAAATTGAAAAACAAAGATTTATTGTATTTTATTGAATTACAGGAATTATATTCATGAATTTGTAAGATGAGGTCTTATCATGGTTTCAACTTCCTATAATTTCAACGTGTCAAATTAAATCATATGATTATAATTTTTCATGATAGCTAGGAAGAATGGTTATCACTGCGACCTAGTGCTATAAGGTTCAGGTTCAAGTTCTGCCAAAGAAAAGATAAAAAAGTTATTGGGCTGTATTCTTTTGATGGACTCTTTGCACTGCAAAATGACCATAATCACCAATACAACAATATGGCGATATTAACACTTAAATGAACATCTCTATGATACCTTGAGGCCAAAGACAGCATTCATGCCACAGAGTCTAAGTTTATTCGCCAGGGCCCTGTGGAGGTCATATTCCAGAAAAGGTAATCCATCAGAAATGTCTTTTGCAGAGGCTTCTCCTCTGGAGCTTCCTCCACTTCCCACACCAACACCAACCACTCCCCCACCTCCCATTCCACCACCACCTCCTCCCCCTCCTCCTCCATAGCCACCTTCACCTCTCCTTCCTCGACTGGCATAGGCCTGAATCAGCGAGCCCACACCAATCGTGGCCAACCCCTCGGGAGGCTCACAAGTGGCAAGGAGAACATCAGGAACACATCCTCTCCTGAAAGGTGAAAAGACAAAGGGTGATGAAATGGATGATCATTTGATTGTGAATCAAGGAAAAATTCATTTAATCATTCTAACAATGCACTATAATTAAAAAATCAATGATAATTCACTTAAAATAAAACTATTTATTTCAAAGAACTCTGAGGAATGTCTATTGGCAGTTACTTTAATGGTTTTATCTGCTGATGTGCATGGAAATACTGGAATTTCAGTATAAAAATCATTCACCTAAATTTGGATTTAAATCCAGATTTCTCAATGTCTGGCTGAGTGCTTTAGCCAATTAAGATATCAAGACACCATTAGGACGCATTGGTAGCTCAAAAATTCCTGCAAGAATGTATATATTTCATAAATCTTAAAATCTCATGTATTCTCAAATCCATGAAATCCCTCAGATAGTAGATAGTGAAATGATCTCTAGACACTGTGGTTGTCTTCCAAATATGCTGGTCTACCAGATTTCAAGTCATTGCAGTCTTGAGGCAATGGGGGCTGATGTAAGATTTTATCTTTTTGGCAAGATGGCTGAAAAGTTCTAAGAAATCCAGTGAACCATGGCTTGGTACACCAAAGTAAAGGACACAAATCAAGTAGAGAATGTGGTAGCAGCCCTGGTGCAAATGATTGAAGGTGAAAATAAAAAAAAATGAATTTCACCAATTCTTCTTTTTCACTTTTCTTGACTTAATATCAGATGGAAAGGGAGCCTCTAAAAAATATTACAGAAGTGAATAAATCACACATCCAGAACTCTGGGTAGAGGATAGTTGAGAGATTATTGAACTCGGATTGATTTAGCATTGGAATTGAAATTGCCATGCCACCTTGGCCAAAGTACTTACAGAAGTATAGAGAGAACATAGAGGTGAATGGAATATGTTCGAATACCTTAGGATAGTGTGAAATAAAATGGTCCAAAGAAGAGGACGATTTTATTCAGCTTGCAAAGGAGAATTTCATATTATTTTCTACAGCCTTTTCATTGGCCGTTGATTCCAACTCATAGACATATCAATTTACAATCCTATCAGAGCCCAGAGATTACTGATATTTTAAAAATGAAATAAATAAAAATAAAATTCATCAATAAATAAGTAAACTTAAGGATTCTTATTTCTGGTCACAATTTTGCTTTCCACAGATCAAACAATACTTCCCCACCACACTGATTTGTTGAAAACCAGTTGGCAGTAATTTATAGAGTTGAATTAGAAATTTCAATCACTACTGCCTTGCTAGAACACATGCACTAAAAAAATCATTCAAATAATTCTTGTCCTCCATTGTTTACATTAACAACAAATTATAAATCAGAGTAACACAAATAATTTGCTCTATGCATCTGTTTGACTTTCAATGAAAACAGTTGATGGATGTAAAAAAAATAATTAAGAGCCAAAGAATATTAATGAGTATGAACTGAATAATATTGTATTCCTACTTCCCCTCAGATAAAATGAAGAAGAAATTAATGTCCCATGGTTTAACAATGAAGGAAGCTTTTCATGTTGGAAACAAAGAGATGTTATCTCAGCACAGAGTTTAATTAAAAGTAAGAATATCAATTGCTAGTGCTCACCTGCACAAGGCACACTTGGCCATACTTATTTGAAAGGGAACAGTAGATGGTCCATAAGGAATATGACAGACGGAGCATGAGGTGAAGCGCACTGTACCACTGCAATGGTGTGTAGCTGAAGATGGGGGAGGAGCAGTAGTTTGGGGTGGAGAAGCTGATGATGCCATTCCTCCAACTGAACACACCACTGCTTTATCCTCCCCCACTTCTCTACTTTCAGACGGATTACGGGCCCGAGTAGTTGATGCCTGAAAAGTCCAAAATGAAATATCCAGTCATCAATTAACATGATCATTTCAATAATATAAAGAAAATATAATGTAAATGGTCCATGACTTGTGACGATCAACCAATAGAAATTCAGAATTACTAAATCAACCTATAGAAATCCAGAATTACTATGCATACCACCATAGAACATTCTTTGAACAAGAGGTTCATTTCACACCTGTGAAGATGCGATACTAGCTGTTATGCAAGTAATAGCTATGCTACCCAGCATTGCCTGGATGCCATTTGAGATTTACAGGCCCATTTAAACTCATGCAACCAATGGTGATTCTACTCACCCCAAAATAACCATATGACAGTAGAATGATCCTTTGAATATTAATGTTGAAAATTAGGGTGTTCATAATTTAGCCTATCCCTTGATTTCAACTGGAATTGGTATTGAAGCTGATACATACATGCATAAAGGAAGTCGATATTTCAAATTATGATACACCAAGAGTATATATATATATATATATGTATCATGATAGAAGTTCACAGTTAAATATTTATTATGAATTGAATTATAATATATTAGCCTACTTGTAAAATGTGTATGTTCATAGTAATGTCTGGTAAAAGGTCTGTCCATTAAATACATGAACTAAGGCCATATTTAGTCTACATCAATTTTGTCCCGTTCAAAGTACTCTCCATTCGTTCTTATGCACTTATTCCATCTTCTTTTCCATTGTTTAAAGCACCCTTGGAAGTACTTGGCAGTACGGTTTTTTAGTTTTCTCATTGTTTCTTGCTTTATTTTGTCCACATCTTCCCAGTGATGGCCTCTCACCACATATTTGCATTTTGGGAATGGGAAAAAGTTGATTGGGCCAGAAACTGGCAAAGAATCAATGCTGAATATGAAGGTGCATTGTCATGGAGAAGGATCCATCATGTTCAGTTAAAATTGTGCGCACTGTTGATTTTCCTAATTTCAGTTCATCAGCTATCTTTCAGACAGCTTTTCCACGATTGGTACGGACAAGGGACTGCACATGATCAATGTGCAGTCCCTTGAGACTGAGAGAATGAGACTATTACAACTGTTGAACCATACAGAATAAGGCTTCATTTTGTGGAAGTTTTATATATCCATCAAAGGAAAGAGAGAAAATACTTTTTGTTGTACCAAACCAAACAAATTCTGCGGAAAAGCATGTCTTCTCTTTCATTTTATGGATATTACAACAGTTAGTTAACACTGAGAAAATTGATGTAATTTCAACACATAATTAACAAAGATTATCCAACAAATATTAGATTTCACATTTATTCTTGTCATTAAATGGTGATATTAAGTTATATATTAGCTTTCACAATAAATACTAAGTGAATAATGTCAGTAACATACCACCAAGGTGACTCCCTTGTCCCTTTCAAAATCTGTTCGGTCCAATGAGGATGTCATGAGCTCCCTATGAGCAGGTGGACATTGGTGACTAGACCCAACTCCCCTCATACCATCTTCGGGCCCAATACCATGGTAAAAGTAGTTAGGATTTATTACTGCAGCTGTTCCAGAAGCACTCAGGACACACACATCATCACTGGAAATCAACGAACGTAATTGTAAATAAATTATTTATTAAAAATCACATAAATTTTAGGCTACAAATGTTGAATCAAGCAGTTTCAGTTCTGTTACATTGATGTTATACTAACTAAAATTCATTTTTAAACTTCTCATTTCAATCTTAATGGCATTGTTTATGAATAAAATAAAACTATTACAGCAAAATGGAGTAACTTTTTGAATGATTGGGCAGCTAACATGATAATATGGCTGAATATAATTATATATAAGTTCAAAACACAAATGAGGGAACAGTATTTAAGTGACCAGATTAGTTACAGTAAGAGTGTTCCATCATCGGAATTGGAAAATAAATTCTTAAATCTCTTTCATCTGACCATCATAGATGAACAAAAAGAGTGTTAACTAAACAAGAGGGTTGCACTAAATCTGGTATTTCATTGAAACAACTCCAGAAGACCATTTAAATATAGTAAATTACATAACTTTCAGGAATTCTCCTATGTGATTTAAAAGCTTTTAGTTACTTAAATTGTTATAACAATCCTTAAGAAGTCTTCTTGATAAAAGATGGTCCAAAGTCTATTGTGATGGAGTAAGAAAGTATCTTATGAAATTATTGCAATAATCTTCAAGCTACAATTAATGTCGAATGTATTAAATTGAAGTGTGGATAAAAACAATTTCTGATACGTGTATCACTCAATATCATCTGGCCCTATACATGCAGGTGTGTTCCAATGACTGATTTTGAAAAGGTCTGTACAGCAGTGACAACGACCATTTTTGTTGAAAAGGAGTCTTCAAACAGCCATAAACCATTATTTTCTTTATTTTTCCTTTCCTGGTACTGATAGAGGTGATGGTTTTTAAGTGGCACAGTCAAACAAAACAGAATCATAAAAAGTTCATATTCTGCATCTCTCTTCTTCATTGCCACAAAAGAAGACACCCATAGCACTAAATAACTTAACAGAAGTAGACACATATGGAGAAAATAGCTGATGAATAATACTAGTTCATTAGGCTTATTTCCAAGGTTTAATCTTGCTCATCTTCTCACTAGTTTGGCCTGAAAATTTTTTCAGTTGGACTAACATTAGACATGTGGTTGGTCAGTTCTTGGTTATGTTATGCCAATCATGTCTTAAAGAAAAAAGTAATATCATGAAAGTATAAAAAATTACATTATTGCTTACTGACAATGGCACTTTCATCCTGTGTACCAGTAAGTTTGTTGCTATTGGGGTCTAATATTTCATCTGATACAAACAACAAATAGTGAATAATATTTTGAAGAGGAAAATCCAGCCAATGGGTGATAAGATAGATACATTAAGCCACTGTGCATGAGGATTAGGATTTCAGCATTGCGGCCCTGTCTCATTCAGCTGTGCCAAGTTCTGAGAGGAGGAATGACTATTATAAAATGAGTCATGGTTACCTTAGGTCCTAAGAATGAGGAAATATATGAGGTCTGTTCAAAAGGTTCTTGAACTTCGTTTATTACAAAAAAATTCTTCACTAACAATTTATTGGTCAGGGTCCCTTCAAAGTAGTCTCCTAATGTACCCAATTATCCCAATGGCGTTTTCACTTTTTGAAACAGTCCTGGAATGCTCATAAGTTACTCTGTCGAATTTTTATCTTTCTCTGAAATGGTGGAAAATCTTTTTCCTTTGAGTGGGGTCTTTAGTTTGAGGAACAGGAAAATGTCAAATGGGGCCACATCTGCTGAAGGGATGGGTGGGGAAGCACAGCGGTCGTTTTTGGTTTAAAAACTCGCGAGTTCAGGGTGTTGTTATGGTGAAAAAAACCACTAGCTGCTCCCCAAGTTCGGGCCTTTTTAACCTAATTATCTCTCTTAGGTGTTTCATAACCACTAGGTAGTACTCCATGTTGACTGTCTGGCCTTTAGGCGGGTAGTCACAACCCACCACTCCCTTAGCATCGAAAAACACTGCCAAAATCACCTCACATTCAAGTGAATTTGCCGAGCTGATTTTGGGTGGGGTGATGTTTCACCAATCCATGGGGGAAGATTGCACTTTTGTTTAGTTGTCATATCCATAAACCCATAACTCATCACCTGCTATGACCCTGAACAAGAAAGTTCCATCCTATTCAGCTCGTTCAAACACTAACACTCCTTCAAAGAGCTCATTTCCAAGAATCTGATTTTTCACTGCAATCCATGAACACACCTTTACATAAACAGCCATAATTACTCAACAAAACAAGATTTTAACATAGTGGTTGAAGGTGGCTATTCAATAAATTTCTGCAAACATAACACCTCCAAGCAGATCAAAAAATAACCAACTGGAGATGCGCTATAAAAAAAGTTCACAAACTTTTTGAACATACCTCATAATGAGGAACTTACAGGTTTTTAAAAGATTTTTCCCAGCTATCCTAACTCCTAGGCTTTTTTTTCTGGATAGGTAGACAACTCATACAAGTCGGAATCTACTGGATAACACTTACAAAATATTTCAACCCACTGAATAAAACAAAAAATCCCTTTAAGAATGTCCATCTTTACTCTATAGTCATGGATAATTAAATTCATCCTGAATGTTAATCGCAGAAAATGCATTTTTCAATTATATTTCAATAGTAATGCAAACACTTACCAAATAGACGTATTTTCAGAATATGCGACAACAACATCACAGGCAAGAGCTCTGGCATGTGATCGTATCTCCATTCGCACCTCAGTCCACCAAGCATCCCGTTGCTCCCAGGTTTCTTCTTCACCTCCACTTCCACCTCCTCCACCATCTCCACCAGAACTTAACAGTTTCACAGATCGGGCACTAACAGTGCCAGCTGGAAGAATATTTAATATTACAACATAACCATCTCTGTTCCAAATTTTGTTCAAAATTACACCTAAACTCAAGGATTGCTTATGTTAGTAGGAAAAAGGGAGCACCATTGACCACTAACATTTCTCCTTATCACTGGTTTTTACCACATTACATATTAATAAAAAGGTTAGAAGCCCAATTATCAAACAATGAAACTAGAGAGTGGCAAGACTCGATCCCCCTCAAAAATTTACTTTCATGCAAGCATGACTTATTCCAGTAGAAGAGAGGTCCAAAAGAGATTTAACAGTCCATAACAACAAGTTTCCATCACATTATTACTTCATATTTCTCAATTCCATGAGCAAAAACTGATGATTAATGGTAAGTAACTTTAATTTTATTTTCCTTACATAGAATCCACTCCTCAGAAAGCGCAACTATGAAAACGAAGAATCCATGGTGGCAACATTTTTAAAGCCCTCTTCATATTTGATCATTTTCTTTACTCTAAAATGTTTTCAATATTCATATAATTTGACACGTTTGCATAATTTTTGGTTTCCTTCTGGGTTCAGATTTAAAAAAAAAATTAATTATTTCCATGCTTTCAATAAAATTAATAAAAAGGTCAACAATGAATATGAGGCCTGTACAATAAATACGCAAACTGAGGCCATAAAAAAGTTTATTTTGCAAAATTTAGTCTACATTGATTTTGTCCCCTTCAAAGTACTCTTCATTCATTGCTACGTACTTATTCCATCTTCTTTTCTATTGTTTAAAGCAGCCTTGGAAATCCTCGGCAGTTGGGCTTCTTAGTTTTCTCGTCGTTTCTTGATCTATTGTGTCCACATCTTCTCAGTGATGTCCCCTCATCACATTTTTGCATTTGAGAATAGGAATAAGTTGCATGAGATCTGGCGAATAAGGAGGATGATCAAGGATGGTGATTGAAAGTTTTGCCAGAAATTGGTGACCAATCAATACTGAATGTGTAGGTGTATTGTCATGATGAAGGATCCATCCATCATGTTCGGTTAAAATAGTGTGCACTGCCAATTTTCCTAAATTCAGTTCATGTGGTGGGGTAACAATCATCACCAAATCACAGTAATCAACCCAAAGTCTTGTTTGGTGGGTGAGGGTTGAGCTCAGCTAATACTAAGTCCAAATATGTGTGAAATTAACATCTTATGCTATGGGGGCCAGTGACTTTCTTTGTACTACCTTTGGTTTCCCATGAAGATCTGGTATCTAAAATAGCACACAGTTTGGCTGAAGCTGTGGATGGCCAGAGTCATACCTGGGAATTGAACCTGGGTCTTCCAGTAAATAGCCCAGTGTTTTACCTATTTCACTACTACATCCCTGTGGTCACAATCATTAGCATAGAAATGTGACAGCACAGCCTTAATGATGAAAAAAAATTGAGGAAAAGAATGGACGAACAATAGTTTTACATGCAGTGGATGAATGATTAGTAATTAAAAGTAGTGATAATGAAAAAACTTTTTGAATTTCATAAACCTCATTAATCATATTTCAACTGAATGTTGGATATTTATACTGTGTGCATCATAAGTATTTAGTATGCATTATGTAGACCTGCTGATTTTTAGCAACTATTGTTACTCACTAATAATAGTGTCCTGAAGAATCTAAGTTCACATAAAAATAGATCTTACCCAAGTGAAGGATGAAGCCTTGAGGATAAGAAGTCATTGTTAAGAATGGGTATTCTGCCATGTCTAGAGGATCTGGTGCAATGCCAGTATTGGTTCCTCCAGTCTGAATTCTTCCCATCAAAGGATGATGCAGGTGGGGAAGATGATGCACACCCCAATGAGGCCCATGTGTGCAGTATGGGTGATAAGAGTACCCCCCTGCTGCTGTGTAGGATCCACTTTGAGGACACCACTGTGAACCAAAGCCGACTGAATCCTTGCTACTGCCACAAACACCGCCACTACTTCCTGAAATAGATGAAGTCCCTAAGGGGGTTCCTGGACATTCATTTGACTGATAATTATCTGGATTCTGATGAAGCATGTAACACAATATTTCATGTATAATCACCACCAAATAAAAATATATTCTCACATGCATTAAAAAACAAATCACATTTGCCTTAAAAATTTTTTTGGCATCATTTTGAAATTTCATTTTGTATGTAAGGCAACAAAACATAAATTAACTTAGTAAAATAGGAATATTGCAAAATGATGGCTAAAAAGTGTTCTAACCTGATCTCTTGTTATAAATATAGATAACCATAAATTCAGTGGAAAATTTTCCAAATTTTAACTCGGCTAACTACACAAGTTTTGTGTGTAAATTAGCATTTTGACAGTGTAGAAACAAGACAAATTTTCTAATTGAAATAGATATCAAATGGTGGAAATGACATTAAAAATTTTTGATGATTGCTGTTCCCAAATATTGTCAATATTTTCAATTATAAGAAGGCTCAGGTGTTTTGAATTGGAGTTTCAGAGTAATTACAGAGTTTTAATGATATCAATTCACAGTTATTATGGTTTTTGAAGCTCAACATTTATTGTTTTCTTATGTAGATTGAAAATGATCAGCTGCCCCATTTGAAATTATGCCTTTCTGCATAGCACAATGTAATTTAATGGTGATAATAAAAGTTAAGACATTGACAGATCAGAAAGTAATGTTATTCTAATTAATGGTTCACATTCAGACACACTATATCTATAAATGTGATTTACTCATTAAGTTCAGATACAAGGAATAATGCATCGCAAAAATTGTCAAGTATGAATATAAATCAATATTTACCATAAACTTAAGCTAATACCTTAAGCTGAATTCAATAGGGTATGAGATTATCCAATGGAAAGAGCAAGTATTTGGAATCCACAAAAATTCATATTAGCACTGAAATTGAATCTATTTAATTATCCATTACAAGGCCAATTTATCATTACCAAAATGTTCAAGTTTATAAATAGGGCTCCAAATTACCCTGAGTACAACAGTTATGTGTTGGTTTGATATTTCAGTTCATCATTTCACCAGTTCTTAAAAAATGCATTGGCTCCAAAACCAAAACTCAAACCAAGTTAGGCTGTTTTCAAACACTAAAACCTCATATAAGATTTTGTGTGCAATAACTACGGCAGAATATCAACGATTCTATAAAATGTCTAAATATAAAAGTATTACCATCTCATGTTGCCTTTTGAACAAAAATTGACTCACAATTAACTGAGATACCCCAAGAAGCTAGCGATGCAACACTTAGTGACAAATTGATCAGGTGAAAATGGCCCATGAAAAATGAATATATCTTGTGGCATACGTGAAAAACCAGAAACAGAATACTCAAATTTAAATTTTAATGAAAATGTGTGGATACGATTTTAACTGATTTAAGAGTTAATGCTGTTTTAAATTGCTGGAGAGAGTGTTTCAAAGATTAATTTCAGTAACAGTGAATGATTTATGATACATTGTGGTTCTACAAGCAAGGTTTGAGAAATTACTTAAGGAATTAACTTCCTGTTTGAATGTTAGTCAAGTGAAAGATAACTAATGAAGGTATTAAGTAGGTCATATCAAACAAAACTACAATAAATTCCAAAAACATTTGTTGAACTTAAGAAATTTTCTAGCAGGCTAGTTCATCCATACATGAATAATTATAACGAATATTATTTCACTTCAAGAAGGCCCAAAAATAAACAACTTAGAACCAAAAAGTATACCAATCAAGAATACACAGAAAAAAGCATTTTCACAAAAATCACAAATGGAAAAAAACGAGCACAGGAGGGTAAGTCAACCTTCATACCTTTTGGAGTGACACTCAAATCTGAATCCGAGGACCGCCTATGAAGGCAAGGATGGCTGTCACTGGTAGACCCTGAAGCTTTCTTGGTCTGGCCGCTAGTGGAAGGTGGAGAAGAACCCGCCTTCTCAGGTACTGGATTACCAGGTACTGGAGTCCTGCAGAGGCATTGGAGGGTGGAAGTGGACGAGGTTGAGGAAGGTGAGGCATGAAGAGGAAGTGGAGAATTGCCAGCGCATGACTCGTGCATTCTAGAGCACCTGGGCAGGGGTTCATTACCCTGAACAGATGTAGAGGATTTTATGGAATTTACAGAAGGATCATTCTCCCTCTGAGACAATAATTTATCATCTTTCACTCCAGACACAAGATTATTTAGGGATGCACAGTTAAAAGAAACTTTGTTTAAAACTTCTTCAGCCTTCCCAACTGCTGAAAACTTTTTATTATTTTTACTCACCACGTTGGAATTATTAGTTTTATCATCTAGCTCCTCATTTTGGCTGACTGCTGATAGGTTTGATGCTTTTTCAGCTGATGTTTCTATGCTATCAAGTGATATTTGTGAGACAAAACAAGAAAGTTCACTAGATAACCTCTTAGACTCTTTACTCTCCAAATCGTCACTACTCGAGGCTTTGTCTTTGCTTGATTTTTTATGCTTGATTGGAAGTAGTTTTAGCTGCACATCTTTGATTATATTCTTATGAGAAATTAATTTATCTCCAGGGATCTTCAAATTTTTTGAGGTTGAAGAAACATCTCTCTCCATAATGGGAGAGTGCTTACTAGACACTGATCTCTTTTTCCTGTATCCTTTTACAAACCTTGTGGGTGCTAATGTATTTAAAAAACATTTATTTATAGGCAGAGAATCTTGATCATACTCAATTATATCTTCATCCATCTTTCCATCGCCAAGGTATGATATACAACTAGAAGAATCATCTTCTTCATCTGATGATGAGGCATTAGAATAGAAATGCCCATCAATATACGTCAAGCCTAAACAATTGTCTTTCTCTTCTTCTTCTTGCCAAGAGGAAACTTCCAGAGTTGGTGGCTGTAATTCATTATCTATAGTGAACTCTTCATCATCCCGAGATGCACGTGAGTGTGACCTTATTCTTGGTGACTGCATATTTCTTCGATTTATCATCTCTTCTAATTCACATACTTGTGCAATGATGTCTTCATCATAAACCTTCTGTTCCAATCTGAATGGTACCCTTGAAAAATCTAGTATTACTGGCTCCTTTTTCATTTCAGCAATAAAAGAATCTGACTTAGCAGGCTTCATTGCTGGCGTTATTAGAGTATCCTTTGCATCATCAAATGCAAGCAATGGGGTAAATGAGGAATCATATGCTTCTACTGATTTCTGCACAGAAAGAGTCCTTTTTCTTCTTGCTTCTTTTCCACTGGAGTCCAGCAGAGAACTAGTGGGAACTATTTTTTTATTTAGTGTAAAAGTAGAAGGATTCAATGTGACTGGGCTGTTAGGAGTGGAACCCCCTTCTGCTATTGGGGAAATAGGAAGAGTTCCTGTCAATTTTTCTTTGATACCAATATTCCCACAAGTATTCTGAACCAAGTCACACATGCCCATTCTTTTGATTATTCTAGCAGGATTTTCATTTTTCCCCGTAACCGTATGAAATTCTTCAATCACCGAGTTTGATGATTCCTCATGTTCATCAATAGTTTTTATAGCACTGTTCTTAGCACTTGAATGCATTACACCAGCGTTGAATTCAGTGAGCTCATCGCCTAGACTATAATTCAGTTTCTTGGGAATGCTAATGCACTGCTCCTCCATTGAAGGAGGAGGAGGACTTTCAGAATGCAGAAGGGGAATTTGAGTGAATGTACTACTGTTATATTCAATACTTTCATCAATTAAAGCTTCAATTGATTCTCCAGGGCTCTGAATATTTATTTCAACAGGGCTGACAGACTTGAAAATAGTTCCTGGATAAGAGCTTGGATTCCCTAAAAGAAAATCTTCTTTTACAGAGTTTTCTTCAGATAACACTGATCCAGAATCAAATTCTTCTTGGTCAATGATCGCATCTGATTTTGTAAAATGGCTTCCTCCTGGTTCACCAATAGCTGCACTATCACTTACAGACCTTTGATACGATGAGCTACGTGATAAAGATTTTGAGTTTCCACTTCCACTACTCCAGAGACGACTGAGCTTTCCATGCACTGATTTGGGTAACAACTTAACAGCTTTGAGCCGACCAACCAAACCAGGTCGTTCTAACTTACTCCCCAGCTTCTTTTTATTATTCTGGTCAATATCACAAACCAATTCTTCCACATTATCTTTCTCTTTTCCTTGGTAATGGCGAGGTGATCCTCTGGGTGTATTAAAAGTTTTCTGAAGACTCTCTACACTTTGACAATGGTGAATGACACCATACCCACTGACTGATAGGTGCTTTGGACTCCCAGACCTAACCTTAGAATTACTGCCACCAGGAGAGAATGCAAACTGAGATACTGAGGATGAAATGCGATGCTGAGACAAACTCGGTGATGTTGGAAAAAATGTAAATTGATTTTTGTGCCGAGCATGTGGGCTGGTAGTTACTTGAGGGCAAGAATAATGGTTAATGCTGTTACTGCTAATACTATGCCTAGCATTGGATGTAAGCATTGATAGGCAGTAAATTAGAGTAACATATACAAAAAAGCAAAATGGATACGACCGTGTAGAGAAAAATATAGTGTTACCATAATAAACCACAGAAAAAGTGAAAGAGCAAAGCAAGCAATGCAAGCATATTGACATTTCATATTATCAACCGTGGCGTGAGATAAACATCCAACAGTTTTAATTAATTAAAAAGTATAATATTTCAAAAAATTATATATATATATATATATATAAACAACATTGATAAAATAATAATTAATCATTCCATTAAAAATGTAAATAAGAGGTTCATAAATGAGTCATGCAAATATAAAGCATTAAAAAATAGCAAAACATCAAATAACAATTTAAAATGACATTAAATACATACACATGGGGGGAATGGAATTACAGGCAAAATGAGGAGGGGCCACAAAGCAACAGAAGGGGATGAAGAGAGGGAAAGAGAAAGAGACATGCAAAGAATCTTTTAGTTCAGCCAGCAGCAATATGTGCTTCGCATTGGCAAAACTAAATATTGCAGTCATGGCCATATTCACAATGCTGTTAAACTCTAGTAATTGTATGCAAAAAGATGCCTTAATTTTCACATAAGTTGAATGAATGCTTCTTTGGACTGTTTCATTAAAATTTTACACCTATTTTGCAAAAAATTATGTTCTACATGTAAAATCTATCCCAGGAGAAAAATAATGAAACATATTTGCCACAAAAATACTAAATCACACCATCCAATTCATGGCCAATGGGTACATTAAACATCAAAAACAACTCAAATTTTCAGTTGCACAGAAAAAAAAGATCCATTAAATTGTATCAAAATAAAATAAATTTAATGGATTTCATAAAATGTGTTCACTAAAAACTGAGCTTAAACCAATTCAACAAAACCTGTGGCTACTGATCAAGTGAAACATTAATCACAGCTAATTACACATTGCAATAATCCCAGTGTTTTCTGATGCACCAGAAGACACGTAAACTGAACATGCTACTTTTCTCATCTTTGAGGAAATGTTTCTCAAATTGACTGTCGACTTAATGTTAGAATAAGTCACCAAATAGTTGCTAACTTAACACTAACTGATGTGAGAATAGCACTTTGCTTAAGCAGGTTCCAATTTACATTTTTACCAATGAAACAATCCAAAGGTTTTGAAAATTAATGCATACCACCATTATAAGCCTAAAATCAATTGCAAATCAATTTCTATCACAGCTTAAGAAACTAATTTCTGAACTTTTTTGCACAAAAATAGCCAATAACACTTTTTTAAGATAAAAATTATATTTTTCGGGCTAAACTATTCACCATCAGTGCCATGTGCAATTGTTTTATGTATGATACAAACTTTTGAGTAAGCTAAAGCTAAAATTGAACTTACAAATATAAGACCATGGATAACAAAATGTGTAATTTAAAAGGATACACAACCTCAAAGAATGAAGTAACCAGATTTCATCAAAACAAAGAAAAATATAAGTCTATGCAGATTGAAATGTATATTAGGGAATCATCACAAAACATGTACGGGTACCCACAGAATATAGAACCATAATTTCAATCGGTCCAATATTTAGAGCAACACTATGATATCAAGTATTTATTAGCTAAGGATTAGAGGTCACTGTAATTTTTATTGAAATAAACAGATAAGATAATAATAACGGTATTTTAAGCAACAAATCATCCTTATGAATAAGAAAATTTATCTTAGTACCTTGGTGCTGCTACTTTAGGTACTCTAGACCTATTTATTGGGCTATTTTATTATCATAAATCATACCATGTATGCATACACAAGCTCAGGAACATATTCTTATATTTGGTTATAACTAACACAATGGCAACATCTCCAAAGATGACACACTTTCATTGTGGACTGCAGTCTTAAATGTTTAGATAACAGTTTCTAATATTTGCAGAAACCACATTTAATGGTACCATATTTCCAAGCATCAAAAGTTTCTACAAAGTTTTCGGCATTGTTTTGCTTTTCAGAATATGTACCAAATCTACAAGAAAAGAGAGCAGAACTGAATCAAGGCCAATTTCGTAAAACTACAAAAGAATTTTAATAATTATACTTGATGTGAATTATGTGAACACCTAGCCTTAAACATATTTCATACAACCACAAAATTCCTGGCTGGCAACTGGATTTTCAAAGTTATTACAAAAACTACATTTTCTTTTCCCTCAGTTGCACTTAATTCACTCAAAGATCACCTTAATGCATCCTTTTCCTCTTCCATCATAAAAGCTAATCCATCCAACTTGGAAAATGTATACAAAAGCTCCTCTTTAGTACTAACATGACATAAAAAATGTATTATTTGCTTTTATTATAATATACAGTGGACTATATATTTATTGAAAAAGTGGATAAAAAGATTAAAAAATTGATTATAAATTATGTAAAATTAAGAGTGGGAGAAATATTTCAAAATGTACATATATGTTTAATAAATAAAATATTTCAATGGCTTATAACTAATGTAGAATATAGTACTCTCTTATGAAAACAGGTAAAATAAATGTAAATAAATATAAAGTGCCTTGTCACTGTTTTATAAGGTCAGCTTTAAATAAATGACTAGTCCTCACACAGAAAAAATTATAGCACAACTTCTCACACAGAATTTGGTGAAGCTGAAAGACTTCTCAAAGACAGGCTGAAGGAGCATTACAGCTAAAAATTCAAACTATTGGCAGCAGCTGACAATGCATGGATTGAACCCAGCCATGGTAGATTTCCATGACCATAATATCATTATATAAAATTATACCATTATAATATATAAAAAACAGGTTTTTCCCTAGAATAATATCAGAGCCTTAGAAATTACAAAGTACTCAGATAACTACAACAGGTTATATGATATTGATGGAATATACCTAATGATGAAATTGCTGTGTTGAAAATGGAGTGTAATAAAGAGACATTGGTGGAAATGGTCTCAAAGTTCTCTTTACCTAAAGTTGGTAACTATATTTCTGTGACTAATTTTTGTTTTCATGTGTTTTAATTGAGAGTTACCTTAAAACCTAACAAGTGGAAGTTATTTAAAAAAAAACTTTTAAGTTTAACTTTAGGTTACACTGATTCAAAGGAAAAGGAAATGTATGTGAAATATTTCAGATTTTGATGATTAAAAGTAGGAAGAGTTTCCAAAACCTTACTATACATTACTTTAATATTAGTTAATTATAAAAAATACTTTTGAAAGTTGTTAGTTGATTTCAAAGTGAATCTCCATTGCTTTTATAATACTTTATCTTTTACTTAAGAAATAGGCAATTTTACAACACAAGTTCATATAAGGATAACAATTTTCTCGTCAAATTATCTTGTGTACTAATATAATATTTACTTCTTAGGTAACTGAACCACAATTCCTTTTATGAGGTTTTAACATTAATCTGAAGATTTCCATGCCAAGAGTTCTTAGTAATTTTTGTCCGCTTGCCAATCCACTTGTTAATTTCACAATTGTATAGCATTTATCATAATTATGCTCCTCTGCAACAAATTCAAAGAAATTATTCAGTAGTATGACTGCCACACAAGCAAGGTTCTAGCCACGATAAAAAACCAGTTCCTATCAGATTACTGAAGTTAACCAATATTGGACCTGAATGGAAGTAGGACGGGTGACCTCCATGGCTCCCCTTTTCCCCCTTTATGCATGTGCAAATCAGATTAAACATGGACACAATGGAACAAACACCTGGGCAAAGGCTTTCCCACCCTGACAATTTATTTTGGTTGGCAACTACAAATTGAATGCACAAAATGTCCAAACAAAAATATAAAATTCCTATGGGAAACAGACTGGGAGAGTGGCATTTTGGCACTTCTGAGTTGGCACTGTTCCCACGGATTCAGTGGTAGAAACTCGAGTGAATCTTATAGTGAATTGTTTGAATAAAATAAAATGAAGCTTTTTACTGAGGTCATTTTCGTAGTAAACTGCACATCAATATTTCACCGTAAATTTCAAGAGTATGGCTAAAAAAAGAAAAGAATAGGGAACATGATACAAGAAAACCATATAAATAAATATGTATAAAGCTCTTAAAAACAAAGTACTCAAAAAAACTGTCACTATAAAAGACAATCTATTTATTTAGTCAAAGAAAAATATTCAAATAACGGTTAGGGATACCTTGCTATTGGTCTATTTTGAAGTCAACCTAAGCAGTTTAACATTTTAGTTTACCATATTTCTTCCATATACTTGGAAGTAAATATAAAAGCAATACAAGATTTTCTGCTTTAATATGTCTATTTTATAAATAATTGGTGAAAATATTTAGTATGGTAGAAATCATATGCTGTAAACAAAAGTAACCTTTTACATTCCTTAGTAAATTGGAGAAATTCCTTGTCCTAGTATTGCTATATTATAAGATTTCATATTTAATATGTACATATTTAATGAACTATTATACAAATAAATTAGCTCTTAAGCAAAGAGTCAAAGTTATGAATCCTCTCTTGAACATTAAAAATTCTGATTTAGTTATCCTTATGTCAAGCCATAAATTTTGAACATCTAAAGGGACATTATAGCAATAAAATAAATTTCAAATATAGTACATTTTTAACTTCATATAAAAAATAGCCAATGACTTCAACTTAAATATGAGGCTAGTAGTGTAAAGGTTCTTGGAATCACCAACAGATGTCCACGCTAGCACAACAAGTTTCCTATGTAGCAACAGGTAATCCTTTATGAGTAAACAAGTAATGCATCAGGGCTTTGGGAAGAGATATGAGGTACGGACACCTCTCTATTGTTGTTCCTGTGCAGTGATATGTGAAGATGGGAAAAATTGAGATTCAAGCAGTGGTTTAATACTTCGAAAAGAAAGGTATGAACGCAAAGGAAATTCATGCCTACTTCCTGAACACTCTGGGGGACTCAGCTCCTTCAAATTCAAATGTTGTCAAGTGGACAAACGAGTTTAAGTTTGGTCAAGAGAGCTTAGATGATTATCCGCTAAGTGGTCACCCAAAATATGCCACTATCCCAGAAATTATTGCTAAAGTGTATAAAATGGTCATGGAGGATAGCTGACTGTAAGTGCAAAAAATCTCTGAAGACACAGGGATGTTATCTGAACAGGGATATCACATTTAAATAGTAGAATTGGATATGAGAAAATTATCTGCTAGATGGGTGTCGCAACCTTTGAACCATTACAAATGCATCAGAATGGAAATTTCGGAACAATGTTTGACCCGTTTTAACAGCAAACAACAAGGTTTGCTGCACCAGACTGACCACAGATGAAACTTGGGTTCACTACTATACTCCAGGGACAAAAAAGTAGTTAAAGCAGTGGAAACATGTTGACTCACCACCACTAAAGAAAGCAAAGGTAATGCAATCGGCCAAAAAGGTGATGGCATCAGTTTTCTGGGATTCGAAAGGGATTTTGCCAATGGATTACCTTTCCACAGGTCAAACAATTACTGGACAATACTACGCTAACCTCCTGTATCAACTACAGCAAAAGATACATGAAAAAGGGTTAGGTTTGGCTACAAAGGAAGCCACCTTTCATCAAGACAATTCACAGTCACACACAAGAGTAATTGCCATGGCAATAATACATGAACTAAGATATTAACTGTTACCACATCCCCCTTATTAGTCTGATTTGGCTCCATCATATTGCCATCTTTTCCCCAAGCTCAACATTTTTCCTCACTGGATGGAGATTCTCTTCAAAGAAAGAACAAACAACCAAAGTAGACAGGTATTTTGCACGCCTGAAGGAATCTAATTTTTCATCTGGGATGAAGATATTGGAACATTGCAGGACCAAATGCATTAGTGTACGGAGAGACTATATTGAAAAATAATAAAGTTTCAAAAAGTGAAATTTATTTCTATTTCATTCCAAGAACTTTTCAAATTACCCTCATATCTGTGTACTGTTATAAATATGCATTACCTCATTTACAGTTTCCACTCTAAATTCTACCTAATTATGTTCAAGGATTTATGGTGAATGGTTATTCCAAAATATTCCTAATTTATTTATTCTCTATTATATTTATGAGTTTTTTTTGAGGCTCAATTTTCAATATCACCTTTCTTTGAAAAAATCTCAGATTAAGCAAAAGAACTATTTCCTTAAAATGAATTAGCACACAAACATGGGGATTTGAACCCAGATCAGTCATATATGGCTGATTCATTTAACCATTTAAGCTACCAAGGTATAGTCCATTTAGCAATATTCAGTAGTGCCTTGGTCAAAGCACTCAACCAGATATCCAAGGGATCCAGATTTAAATCCCCTCAAGGTAAATGATTTTTAAACTGTGAAATTTCTGCAATTCAATGCACATTAGAGGGAGACTACATTAAAGTAACCGTTGCCGCATCTCCTGGAGTTATTTGAATTTGTCAAAGGAAAGCACCTTTGTGTTTAAGCACTGCCTTTAACCTTGTGGCCTGTGATGCAACTACTATTACTTGTGACATTTTTGTACAGTGATTCATCATATCATCTAACAGTTTAAATGGTTTATGCACACACAACATAGCTAACATTGCTGAATTATGCAATTATTCAAGGAATTTCAAAAATATACCATGAATCATCAGTCACTATTCTAATTCTTGTAAAAACTTGTTAGGAAAATTGCACCTCTATTCAGAAATAAAAAATATGATAATCTACAATCATAACTGGTTTTCTTCATTCCTGGCTCACCTCTTACTAATATAAAAATGAACTAGCAATGATTTTATTAACTCTTTAAATAAACCCAAACCAACCTCCCAGTAGAAGAGCTTACTAAATGCTTGAATAGGAGATTTTAGGAAGATGATAGTCACACTGAGGGAAAGGAAAAATGAGAGCATGCAAATGAATGTGTCCTGCTGCATTAAAGATATATCATATAGCATCATGCAGAGTTTACCTTTTGCCACAAATAATTATTGAGTGATCACTTGCATGAAAAACATTCATACTCAATTAATATACACTAAATGAGGCCCTTAATTAAATGATTTATATGTGGAGTTAAAGTAGATATTCGACATCTTTTAAAGTCTGTTAGGTGATCAAAATGATAGGATTCTGAAAATACATGTAATTACCAAAAACATATACTCATTTCATTACTTCATACTATCACTATACATACCCTTCACATATAAACAATGATACATGCATGTATATTCATTCATATAGGATTAGGAGCTTAAATGTTGGAAAATAGAAACGTTTGTTGGATGTTGTGGAACATACTGAATAAGAATACCTTATGGGATACAAACAAGTCTGTCGGACAAATGGTCAACAGTATAGTCTAAATTTCCATGAATTAAAGAAGGCCACATCATACGTTTATGGCACCAGTGTGTTAACACAGGATAGACCCAGATATGAAGTTCAAAATTCCAAAGTTTTTCCTATTTGATGCCATGAAAAATGTTTTTTATTTTAGTTTGCCAAGTCTAATTTCATAGAGAACACTAAATGGGAACGGAAATATAAATGTAAAAAGTTACATTCATTAAGCAGATGAAAAATTACTCCTTGAAATAGTATAAAGTAATGGTAGCAATGAAATTGCAAGTATTTCACCATCCTACACCAAATCTTCAATGCAAAATGCCCATATTAACAACACACAGCATGACCATGTTATAAGAAGTATGAATTATTGTGAGAACTCCTCTGGTATGAGAGCTGTTTTTGATGAACCATCAATTGACCCTAAGTTTACATGTGATAATATGATAACAAGTCTTCAAAGTACTTATAATTATTATTGCAAATGTTTTTACAAATTGTATTTGTAATGAGATCAAGCACAATTGTGCATGATCTGAAAATATGTATAGTGAATGATTATGAAACAAGTAGAATACACTCTCACTTACTATTATAAATAATTAACACTTAATATGTACATTTATCAAGGAAAGTTTACCATGGCATACTTCTCTGCTAAAAATGCAAGAGATTTTCTGTATTCAGAAATTTGACAAGTTGATTTCCTAATTATTTCTGTCATCATCAAAATCTATGTCGCCCGAAGAGGATATATGAAGTCATCTCATTTAAGGATGGAATCAAATACTATTTTCAATTAATCGAATAGAGACATTATAAAATTGCAAGCAAAGGTGATCAGAAATTAATATAAGCTGGCAGCTTCACATGATGAAACAGATACTCTAGTGCTCTGTCACAGTGTGTTCTTCATAAAGAAAATTTCCCCATCTGTTATAGCATTGCCATTGCAACTGTTGGCTCCTAGAGATAACAAGAACACTTTTTACACATTCAACTGAGCAAAAAAGAATGAAACATTCTTAAAAACAAAGCTTTCTCACTTTTCATTACTAGTTCAGAATGCATACACATATGCTTTATGTTAAAGTAATCACTTCTGTATTCTTTGATGTAACAAAAACTTCCAACACCCAATGCATAAAAAATTATTCTAAAAGAGAAAATCCTACCCTGTTCCTCATATATAGGTACATCCTAACATAGGCCAACAAGGTTAGAAATAGAAAAGGAACATGACGTAGATGAAGATAGCTTAGGTCCAGACATACATGAGATAGAAAGGACATTAAGGGAGATGAAACCAAATAAGGTCGTGGGGGTAGACAACATTCCTGCGGAACCACTGAAATGTTTAGGAAAATGTGGGAGGAAGACTCTATATGGACTGATTCATAGTATCTATGAGAAAGGAATCTGGCCGGAAGACTTAGTGATCAGTTTTAGTTCCTATTCCAAAAAAGTAAAAGCTACATCATGTAGGGACTACAGAACAATAAGTTTGATATCCCACGCAGCCAAAGTTGTTCTCAGGATCATCAACAAAAGGTTAGAAGTAGGGAAAATGGTTACTTAGGGAATGGACGCCTTGGGTTTAGGAAGGGGAGAGTAACATGTGATGCCACCGCAGTAATGAGATCACTAATCGAGAGGAGTATAGAATGCAATCAGGATATATTTGCCTATTTTGTAGATTTCAAAAAAGCATTTTGATTAAGTGAATTGGGAAAGACTAATGAGTATATTGCAGAAAATAGGTAGGTATATATTGGTGGGACAGGATGCTAATCCACAACCTGTACTTGTCTCAGACTGCTCAGGTGCAACTGTGGAAAGGAGAGTCCAGATGCACAGTGCTATGAAGAGGTGTAAGGCGGTCCTTTGTCCATTGTCACTGCTGCTGTTCAATGTATATGTGGGGGAAATGATTAAAGAGGCATTGGAAGAACTGAAGGTAAGAATGAAAGCTGAAGGGGAATTCATAAAATCAGTTAGGTTTGCTGATGACCAAACTCTAGTTTGTCAGTCAGCCAAGGGGTTGCAAGGATTGCTGAGAGAATTGGAAACTCATTGCGATAGATATGGGATGAGAATCAATATTAATAAAACAAAGGTTATGCGGTTTTCCAGAAAGAAAAAGACTAAGAAAAAACATTTAAGTGCATGTAGAACAGTTTAAGTATCTTGGAAGTTTATTTAGGAAGTGTTTACAAAACTGCTAACTAAATGTGTTGTGGAGTACACGGAAACTGTTGCATCATCCCATGTGTACAGGGCATTGCCCTAATAAGGCAGTAGCATTGGGCACCATAAATTTATTTAACGATAATTCTTAGTCACATTAATGCAAAATTTTGAAGTATCAGCAAAAACAAATGTTTCTCAACAGCTTTCGAGTAAATATTAATTGGTGCCTATCATTAATAATATCCCATTTACTTCGATTTTTTTCTTTTACAAATTGAAATCACATTCCGGGATCCTTCATTCCGTAAGAAAAGAAAAGATGAACATGATCCATGGTTCCAAACAATGTATATAAAATTTCTGTTGAATAAACGTAATACATAATTTATTTTTTTGTCATGGAATGCACTATCATATTTTCCATTAATTTATATGCAACAATTTGTTGCTCTAAATGAGTGTTTCACTTTACTAGAAAGATCACAGAAAGAAATATGCTCGTTGTATGAGGTTGCACGGTATTAACTTTCCTCACTCTACTCAACGTCCCTTTAGCCACCTCCCTCAGCAGAGATGGTAAAAACAATCAATTCCTTTGGACAATACATTTTTCTCATGGCTAGATAACATCCCCATATTAGCGGATGACATGGTTAGAAGTTACTGTTGCGGCATCTTGTGCAGTTTCTTGGAATCCCCATTCTAAATGTAAAACTAGACTCTCCTTCCTTAACATTATTTTTGTTGAAGATGGTCAATTCATCATTTACCATCAGGCCATCCTATCTATCCTAGAAAACTCTGGTGCAATTGTCTCAAAAAAGACTTCAACAATAATTGAGACAACTATAGAATGCATTTCATAAATTATTTGAGCATTTATGGCAACTGAAAGACATAAGTTAAGAAAAATAAATATGGAGTCAGCAGGGAAGTTAATTGAATCTGCTATTTCTGAGCTTCTAAATGATACCCTCTTAAGGATTAAATGAGAAACTCCATCTTTTTTTTATTTAAATAAAGCTTATAAACTCATTGATCATAGAGTAATATAGCATAAATAAAAGTATAATGCTTAAGAAATAACAGGTGTGGTTCCAAAATGGATCATGTCTTATTCGAGCAATATATAGTATATCAAGTTATCAAATATTCAACATCAGTAATTCATGAACACCAAAGTCTGGTCCTTGGATTGCAAACCCTAGTTTTCCTCAAGATTCTATTTGACCCCTATAGTTTTTCCTATTCATTAATGACCCACCAGGTAACATCCCAATGCAAGACTTACTTTATGCTGATAATACCACCACAAAAATTACATCTGACAAACTAAAAAATTATTGAATTTACTAGCTCAACAGCCAGGGAAATACAGCTATGGAGTAAAAATAACAACCTTACAGTTAATGTCATTCTCTAATTCCATAGTAACAAATTCAAAGCAAAGCAGCTCCTTGCCCCATAAGCATAGAATTGATGTATGAATAACCACTAATACCAGGTTCCATGGGCTCTAAATCACAGACCTCAACTGGTATTCTTAAGGGCATGCATAAGTAAAAAGATATCTTGGCTCTTTTCCAATAACTAAATTAGTCCCCAATTTGTGTATAGAAACTCTTAAAATGAAACCTCATGCTGAAGTGCTTTTTCAAATTTCTTATTTCAATATAAGGGTTCGAATCCCGGTCAAGGTGAATGATTTTTACTCTCTGAAATGGTTGCATTATAATGCACACATAGCGGGTGACTCCGTTAAAGTTACTGTTACAGTTTCTTGAAATTTGTCTAAGGTATGAACAGCCTAAGTGTTTGAAATTGGCTTTATTAACATCGTGGACTGTGGCGCGTCGCGCACGACTACGAATGCCTGTGACATTGTATGTACGGTATTTCGTCATAACATCTTGTCCCTTTAAAGCCCCCAAAATTTCAGAGTGTAAGAGGACGTCTCGGTAGCTTAATTGGTTAAAGCACTCGGCCGGATATCGAGGGATCCGGGTTCGAATCCCGGTCAAGGCGAATGATTTTTACTCTCTGAAATGGTTACATTATAATGCACACATAGCGGGTGACTCCGTTAAAGTTACTGTTACAGTTTCTTGAAATTTATTTCAATATGTTCTGGAGCAATTTAGCTATCGCTAGTAAAACATTCTCTGGCCAGAAACATCTGTAAAAGCCATACTCCCAAGTTCCTCTCAAAGCATCTCTTCACTCCTGTAAATTGCCCTCTATCCTTACATCAATTCCTGCACCCGTTTTGTAAAAACGAATCCCGGTAAGTTTAATTTAACCTTGTCATACAACAACCACTTTACTTTGGAAATGTTAACTTTATGAATCAATACTCATAGTAAGTAATCATCAGTACTCATAGTAGTCAATACTCATCAATGGTCACTCTGCTTTAGTACCGTTTGTCAAACTTCCAAAGGACACTGAAGGCAATCCCTCACTTTCTAAGCTTAAAAAGAAAGTTTAAAAATATTCTTCAATAAAAGCTGATATAATGTGAGTAAATACTTGCAATGCATATTATAAGCATTATTCTTACGGTACTTATTCTTGATATAAAATATGTATATGCTATCTTATTTCTAAGCATGCAATATTTTAAAAATTTTATGATTGTATGATATTTTATATGCACTCAATCTTCTTAATTAAACCATGGCATATTTGAAGAACATAAACAATGACTATAATTATTGAAATGGAAAGTGAGATGAGGAACGGCATATTCCAATGAGGAGTTTGTTCAGAAAATAATTAACTGATTTTGCCCTAATTAGGTTTTCCCCGTTAGCATGGGTTTTATTTTGATACTTGAGTGCTTTAAAGAAGGAGTGGTTTGTTTTTTATTTTCCATCATTTATGCTCCCCCAAAATTTCCACTCTCCTACAAGTTTAATTTTTTCCAAGAATCCTAGAAAATGGTAAATGTATGGTTTTACTGTACCTGATTAATGAAAAAATGTCTATTTTATATGTTTGTTTAAAATGTTTACACATAAAACCAATACTTAAATGTAATTAAGGCAAGTTAACACCCAACATTAATTTTTATGTATGTGGCAAAGATTAACTGAATGAGTTCCTTCCACCTATGCAACTAAAACAAAAAGAAGACATCAGCAAGCATCACTATGCAGCATGCTTACATTTTAAAGAGAATAAATTACCAACTTCCCAAGAGCCATGTCAAAATAATCAGCCAAAGAACCATGGTGAAATACCAACATAATGTATTCTTTTTAACTTTTTTAATGTAATCAAGGACTCACTCTAATGGCTCTTGGTTGGTATTGCCGGACACCTGATTTGCTGGCGAAGGAGAAGGTGATGGGGAAGGAGAATGCAGCTGTGGTTGAATTGGTGGAGGAGCTTGAAGTTTGATAAGGGTTGCAGCTGTCCCAATTCCACGAACAACAATGCCAGTTTCTCCTTCCAGGTCGAAACTTTGCTGATACCTACGAAAAGTCATTTCAAGATAATTTTTTGGAAAACAAATTTTTTTTGTGAGGGTACCTATGATCCTTTCACCTTGAAACTATACATCTTTTGAGCAACTTCTGACTTTGATGTACCAAAAGAAATAATATTATGATTTGGCAACTCGTTAAATTTGCCTATAGAAACTCTGGAAACAAAACACATATTGACGATGAAATTGATATTTGTTTATACTTTTCAACACTTGTTATAGCAGACTTATAATGTATTTCATAATAATACATTGCCTCTTTTGAACTAAAGGAATGATTCACTTCTATTTACATAAACTTTTGCACATATACATCAGGTACACAAACATAGCAGAAACAATGAACAGATGTATTCTCAGATGCTACATCTTTACACAAATTCAGAAAATTATTTAAAAACTAATTGCTCAACCAACATTGATTACCCATGAACCTAAAAGTTGACTGTTATTTATATGTGATTATGGGCACATCCCTCCATGGAGCTGGAAAAATATCTTCACAAATAATGTAATTTCCAACCAAAACACACAATCATAACCTCATTGCTCCCTCCATGTGCTAAAAATGCCCAAATTAATGACAAAAACACTTTCATCACCAGAAAACTTTGCTTTCCCAGATGCAAAATAGATTGATTAGCCCCTTTACATCCTAAAATCTGATTTCTGTTGGAAATAATTCTAACTCTTAAGAGCTAAATGCCCTGGGCAACATTCTACAATGGCCACAAACAATGTTCACACAGTCACCAATGCACTCAGTCCTTTCTTAGCCAATCTATTCTCTTTCCTCCAAATGGCAAGCCCTCACCAGCACCATTGATGCAAGACATTTCTAAGATCACTACCCATTTTTCATTATCCAAGAAAACACCTCTCACACCATGCCAGCAAAAACAGCCACTTAATCTCAAATAATGTTGCATATACCTTATGTACAGTAAAACTTCTATCACTATATTAGTACTGAAGATTACAATAATTCTTTTGGATGTATTTTTATCACCATTGTTTTTCTCCAGCCTGATACCTTGCTCCTTCCCATCAATTCACAACAGTTCCCAATGCAAAATCTTTGATCAATACTTCATTTCTTCAATATATATAACTTACCATTTTCTACCCAGAGGACGTCTCGGTAGCTTAAGTGGTTAAAGCACTCGGCCGGATATCGAGGGATCCGGGTTCGAATCCCGGTCAAGGCAAATGATTTTTACTCTCTGAAATGGTTGCATTATAATGCACACATAGCGGGTGACTCCGTTAAAGTTACTGTTACAGTTTCTTGAAATTTGTCTAAGGTATGAACAGCCTAAGTGTTTGAAATTGGCTTTATTAACATCGTGGACTGTGGCGCGTCGTGCACGACTACGAATGCCTGTGACATTGTATGTATGGTATTTCGTCATAAAATCTTGTTCCTTTAAAGCCCCCAAAATTTCAGAGTGTAAGAGGACGTCTCGGTAGCTTAAGTGGTTAAAGCACTCGGCCGGATATCAAGGGATCCGGGTTTGAATCCCGGTCAAGGCGAATGATTTTTACTCTCTGAAATGGTTGAATTATAATGCACACATAGCGGGTGACTCCATTAAAGTTACTGTTACAGTTTCTTGAAATTTGTCTACCCAGAGGTATTTGGCCGTCATATATAAATGAGCTCTTGGGCCAGGTGACTCATGATTGGTCCATGGAGTAGGAGCCTCCCGGTTGGTTGCCATGGCATTGTTGTGTTTCTTCCTTTTTTAACCTTCATCAGCACCAGTTTCCACTGAGGGAATAGCCAGAGTTCCTGTTGAAATTACGTCCTGCCATTCTTATTTCAATTGCTTCTTTAATTATTCGGTCTCAGTAACCACCGGTGAGGGCAAGTAACTTCGTCCCATCGAAGTTAATAGAATGATCCATCCCAATGCTGTGTCCAGTGATGGCTGATTTCTCCAACTGCCCCAGCCAAAGGTGTCTTTGGTGTTCCTTTAACCTAGTCTCAATGGTCTGCCCCATCTCTTCGACGTAGATGTCTCTGCAGACATACAGGACTTGGTAAATGCCTGGGGTCTTTAGGCCAATTGGGTCCTTGACTTTGACAAGAAAATTTCTAATGTTTCCCGGTGGTTTGTTGACTGGCTCGATTTCATGCGTTGCCAGTATCCTGGATATTTTCCAAGAAATCGAGGAGACATTCCGCAAGCAGGCCCTGTCTATTGGCTTCTTTTTCTCCTCCTGCGTTGTGCAAATTTGTAGGTTTAAGGCCCTTTGTACCCATTTTGGAGGATTTATACCCTTTTTGGCTAATCTCCTCCAGCAAGCTGTTTTTGTCTGTGGTGACCCTGGCTCATTGGAAGAGTAAGTTCAGCATTGCTCGCTGCTGGGCTGGGTGGTGGTGGCTTTTTCCATTAAGACATAGACCAGCATTTAAGTTAGCTGCCGATACACCCCATGACCGAGCATGCCATGCTGGTGGTTACTGGGACCGAATAATTAAAAAAAGGAATTGAAATAAGAATGGCAGGACGTAATTTCAACAGGGACTCTGGCTATTCCCTCAGTGGAAACTGGTGCTGATGAAGGTTAAAAAAGGAAGAAACACAACAATGCCATGGCAACCAACCGGGAGGCTCTATTATCGACGACTATTCCCTCAGTGGAAACCAGCGCTGATGAAGGTTAAAAAAAGAAGAAACAACACAATGCCATGGCAACCAACCAGGGGGCTCCTCCTTTATGGACCAATCACGAGTCACCAGACCTGAGAGCTCATGTGTATAAGACAGCCAAATGCAGAGTGGCACTCATCAACCCTTAGGACGATGCACAAGTCGAGCATCAAAACATTGGCCAATAGGGAACCCCTGACCCAATGGAAGACCCTAGAAAACTTTATTGAATTAATTATGACCCCAATCCTCACTAACCAAAGGCAGAGTAAATTAAGTGGAATTCTGTAGGATACCGCAAAAGAATTTCTTTCTTCTGAATATTACCTCCTACTATTCCACTATTGAATCATCAATTATGATATTACTACTGTGTTTAACTGAGAGTTTAACATAGAAATATTATTATGTTCACTTTTTCTTATAAATATCAATCACTCTCCCTCACTCTGCACCGTCAGAGATAAGTTTTAACTCCAAAACTCAGAGGAAAATGTCCTTTAATCATAAACAAATATCAAAAGAATTTCAGCTGCAGATACTCTTCTACCACATATTAGCCCAAAAGCTGACAAGTACCCTCTCAACGATTTTTGGCAAAGATTATATAAGATTGTCCAAAGTAAGAGAGAGCAATCATTTGCACTTTTAAAGTATTTTTTTACATTAAAGTTGTGAATTATAAAAATTGGTCTGGATAAGTGATTAAGTTTTTCCACCAGTAATTACGAGGGTCATCCGGAAAGTAGTACTTGTTCGTGAAATAAAGACACAAAAGTAAATATTAACAAACATAAAAAATTTTATTTGAAAGAGGATACTTTAAACTACTTCTCAACATAATCTCCAAGCAAATTAAGGCGTTTGTCATAACGTGTGACAAGTTTCTGTATTCCTGCTGCATAGTCCTTCGCCGCCAGCTCATTGAGATACAGGGTCACTCCTTCTTTAAGTTCTTCATCGCTGTCAAATCTTTTTCCTGCCAAAAAGTCTTTAAGCTTTGTAAAGAGATGAAAATCTGAAGGGGCCAAGTCCGGGCTATACGGTGGATGGTCGAAAGTTTCCCATTTGAATTGCTGCAAAAGTTTTTGTGTTATCCCAGCTGCATGAGGCCTGGCATTGTCATGAACGAGAATGACACCAGTAGACAATAGACCTCGCCGCCAATTTTGTATTGCCCGCCGTAATTTCTTTAATGTTTCACAATACGCATTGGCATTAATAGTGTCTCCACGGGCCATAAAATCAATAAGCAATACACCTCGTCGATCCCAGAAAATGGTTGCCATGAGTTTCCTGGTGGACAGAACTGTCTTGAATTTTTTTGGTTTGTTTGGCGAATGAGCATGATGCCACTCCATTGACTGTCGTTTACTCTCAGGTGATGCATAACAAACCCATGTTTCGTCACCAGTAATTATGCGAGTCAAGAAAGAGTCTCCTTCATCAGAATAACGTCCCAAAAACGTCAGTGCTGCAGCCATACACTTGGTTTTGTGCTCATCTGTAAGCATGCGAGGGACCCATCTTGCACAAATTTTTGCATAATGCAGATGGTGTTTAACAATTTCATGAACAATTGTTCGAGAAACATTGGGAAAATGCTCACAGATGTCATCAATTGTGACGCGCCGATCGTTCCTCACGAATTCGTCAACTGAGCTCACCAGTTGGTCTGTAATGACAGACGGTCTCCCCGAACGCTCATCGTCGTGTGTGTTCCCCCTCCCCATGTTGAAGTTGCGACACCACCGCCGAACAGACGACTCGTCCATTACATTGTCTCCATACACCTCCTTTAATTGGCGATGAATATCACATGGGCGAACGTTTCTTGCATTGAGGAATTTAATCACTGCCCTCACTTCACAACTGGCGGCGTTCTCAATTTTTTTAAACATTGTAAACAATCACAGAAACAACACAGGCAATGCTAGCGTCACGCAACTTGGCTCAGAGAAGGCAGACAAGCCACTGAAGCTATCTGACCTCGTCCAGCGGCTACTCGCGTCATCAGCACTTCATGCGGCACGAACGGGTACTACTTTCCGGATGACCCTCGTATATATGCATTCATCAACTGAAATAGGAGATTTTTGTACAACTCACCCAAGAACTGCATTAGCCCCAAGCTCAATGGCCTTAAGGCCAATCCGACGGCGTAGTTCTCCAGAGAGTTTAAAGAAAAGGGCTTGTCTAGCTTCATTAGAAGCCCTAGGAGTTCTTATCTTGTCAATCCATTGGTGCTCTGGATCTCCTTCAACAACCAACTCACTGACAAGCCCCTGAAGTCTTGAAACTAAATGGCCCTCAGGAATCGACCCCGCTTCATCAAGAGAATTAGAATTGTACAGAATTATACATTCAGTCCAATTAAAAATGCTTTTATTTTTAGTATTTCAACTTATTTATGAGATAGCAAACAAAATTAGAACCAAATAACGTTAATTCTGAATTAATAAACGAGGCCATTGCAGAAAAATTATAATTTTAATCCATAGTCAAGGCAATTCAGACATTCACCGGGAGTAGTAACAATTATTACAGGAGATGACTGACTTTTAAGGCCATTTGTGTTATTCTGGATGGTTGATACATTTGTAAAGGGAGGATGTTCAAGGATGTAGGTAGAGTGGAGAGAAATCCAGCATCAGTATTAGCCTAATCCTATTTAAAGACATCAAGGGTTGCACAATTTAAGTCTAATCAAATGGATAGAGTACTGCACTTTTACAAAGTGGCCGAGTAGGGAACAGGGTATTATTGAAAATGTTGACACCAATGAGATTCAAACCCAAGCCCTCTTGGTGGACAGCCAGTACACTATTCACTCATCCCTATCACATTCTGTTACCTCTTCGCTACCTGTACTCTTACTTGCTAACCTGTTATGGTTTTAGCATATGTTAATCACACAGGTATTAACTTTGTAAAAATGTTAAGGGGTTTTAGGATTTATGAATTTGGATCCCTCCACCCCTATACAACAGGTAGCAATTGCTCAATTAAACAGTATAACTTGAAATTCAACAACAGGAAAATTTATTCATCACCAATATTAACACACAACATGCTTTCTTACACACCTGACCAACAAGTATGATACATATCTATGAAAATTGTTCAACAGGAAGTTTAACTAACAAGATGCTATTATAAAATTATTTTTATAAAGAAAATACTCCCAAAAAGCCCCACAGACAATTCAAGATTTTAAGTACACATCCTAAGCAAACATAATTTCCTCTCTCCTTTCACTGAAGAAAAAAAGGACTCCTAAACTTGTATATACAAATTGATTTTTTAAACAAGGAATCAAAATCTACTTACTACATTTCTTTCACTAATGTCCATAAACTTCACTTGCAACAATTTTTCTACAATGGCATTCAAAACTCATGGACAGGCTGGCCAAGGAGGTTAATTTAATCAAAAGCAATGGTTGGTATAACCCCACCATACAGACATTAAATTCAAAATAGGGTCTTCTTCTTTCCTTTCTATTAACACCATTAAAGCTTTCATCCAAATTTTAACATTTTATCTTTCTCTTTTATGTGCATTTGTTTGCAAAAGATGTGCTCTATCTTTTAAGTTTAGCGGAAATACATAACTACTTAAACAATGGTGGCAATTGCAGAAATAATTGGTTACAAATTACCTACATTTTGAAACTATAGTTTCAATAGGTAATTGAGAAAGAGATACAATGAGAAAATTGAGAATATGAAAATAACCAGGCCGTTGGAAACATGATGGTTGTCACATAGGGACCCAAAGAGTTATATAATAATTATAAATAATCTAATTATAATTTTGTTTTTAATCAAATACATAATGATAAAATATATCTTAATATAAATATTTATTTTATCATAACTTACAGCAGAAGAACTGAACACCACATGAAGACTGACGAAATTTATTGAAGTCCGAAAAAAGCTCAACTTTAACTACCACATGCACCTCCCCACGAATGCCATGCATAGTGTCAAAAACAGGAATCCAACCATTCATCATCGTTCCACTACCGGTTTTCCCTGAATAAGAAAAAATATACCATTAAATAAAGATCAATAATGCCGACACATACAAAAATGAATATTTAATGCAACTAATAATTAAGGAGCTAACCATTGGTAACTCTTTTTTTGCACTAAAATGGTGCAAGTGCTAACTCCTTCAATTAAAAATTCACTTTATTTAAACAATGAATGCATATTACTTCTTAAGACATCATCATTAAAACATACAATCAATTCTAAACATACCTCTTCTACAAAATGTTCTTCAACATTCACCAAAAGGTTAGAATGAATACCCCACAAATGTTAGGAATTTAACAATTATAGCACAGGATAGTCCTAGCTAATTTTACTAGAATGGTATAGATGATCAAGTGTGCCAATTAATTTCAGATATGACCTTAATGGGTAGTAATGATTTGACAGGATCATTACACTCTTCAAGCTTAAGTATCTTATTGAAAGAGTGAGAAGTATTTTGGTTAGAGTTTTATTAATATATTGCAAGAAAATATTGCTCTTCGGTTTTTTTAGTAAAGCAAATGTTTACGAAAAATTTATTGCAGCCAGGACCACCGATTATTAGAAATTATCTGTTTGTAAAACTGCAAGTCATTGGGGTTGTCCTTAAATTATGTAGATAATGCTTTAGGAAGAGGAAGTAATTTTATTAATTTTCCTAGTGGTGGAGGTTCAGGAAGAATATTATATAAGTCGATTAATGCATTATATAAGCTGTTGTTCATTATTATATACTAGTTGTCTGCCTGATTAGGGCGGGATTTTGATAAGCCCAGGCACACACTAATTTACTTCTATGCCCTGATTGACTAACTCAACAAAAGATATCTTTAAACCCAATTTCAAAAATTACAATAACTAAATCTTAGGCTTTCACTTCTTCCTTCTGCTTTTAAAGAAAGACTTTTAAATATCCAAAATCACAAAAAAACTGTGACATGCTCACTAATGAAACTTACTTGAGAGGAATTTATCAACCTATGAAAAGCATTTGAAAATGCTTGCTTCATTTCATTGTATTCTGAAACCATTAATATAACAAAGAAAGGTTTTCATCTATGACATTGTATTTTTTCAGAATAAACACATAGTTGAAGTGTTAAGAAGAAAATCATAGTGACAAATGCTTACAAACTTTATTGCATTTTTTAAGAAACAAAGCAGATATTTGTTTTTTTAATGATAGTGCTGATATTTACATAATATCAGAAATGGGAAGCCCTTATCCTCAAAAATGGCTGGAGGGGTATAAATAGCCAAAAATGGCCATAGGTACTCCAAGGGTAGCCCCATTTCTCACAGTTTCTTGTAATGCTACTTTTCTCCCAAGGAGAAGAAGCCATAGGAGAATCAGCAGTTCAGATAATTTGTCCTTGAGGAAGTCACTGGTTAGACAATTTAAAATGTGGGGATCTCACAATGAGTATCCTATATTAGATGAAAGAGGTAGTTTAACAGAGAGATAAAACTTTCAGGCAAGCAATTAGATTGATGATAATTGCAGTAAAACCTAGCTGAATGACCAAAACAACTGGGTCCTGAACTCGAGGGTTCTAGTTCTAGTCTCACCAATGATTGTGTCAGTAGTTTGCACTTTCTAGGTACATCGAAGACAACATTGCTAGACTATCAGCAGGGAAAATATACATGAATCGCATTTTTATAACCCCCAAAGCCAATAGTAATTATGTTACTAAGTTTTACTCTAAGGTAATGAGAACTCACCGGCTGCTTTGGATTCAAACAGATCAATCTTAAGCTAGACAGCAGATACTTAAAGTAAAATTCTAATCCAAAGAGATTAATAGGTGGACTATTTGTTCATTCCAGGGCAATAACCTTTTTTCAAACAAAGTACATAAATACCATATTTGATAGCAATGTCTCTAGCAACAGGATGTCCACAAATGTATCTAAAAACTTAAAAAGTAGTATTGAAGTAGATATATCAAAGTATGCATGATATAGTCTCATGCATTTTGAGTTTTTAAATGCGACGAATTCGTAGCTTGGAGGTTATTACCTGTTCATTACATATTATTAACTACCAATCAAAATTTATATTTTACGATAAACCCTTGCCTGGAGCAGAATGAACATTTGAGAGAGATGACTCAGGATTTGCAGGATTCAAATGGTGTTGATTTGCACTAGATGCGAAAGACGCCGTAGCTGATGATGGAGGGAGTAGTAATGGGTTTAAATCTATATACACTTTTCCAATGGCATCGTTTGCTGAGTAGGTGTCATGATCCATTAGCCTAATTTGTAAAGGCTCGTCCTGAAGCTCTGAGTCATCAACCTATAAATTTATGAAGTAAATTACAACATTCCTATGACTAGCATGCGTTTCAAGATTTTCTCAATATATCAACAACATAGACGCTAATGTCCATCGAATTCATATTTTTACCTCATATCTGAACCAGTCCGAATCCCATTGTGGGTGTAAAGATTTTCTGCAAACATCAGTCTTGTAAGTTGTACTTCCAAGTTTTACTTCTACGTAGGCATCAGTTGTGTCACTTGACCTGTCCATAACCGGAAGGTTTCGACCGGCTAAAACTCTCACCTGATAATGTGCACAAGTTAGTAAAAATCAACAAGATAAAGGAATCCTCCAATGAGTATTAATTCCATTACAAACATTCCCATCCACTGACAATATCTCCATCTACATATGCCCATCTAAAACTAAGGATTCTACAACTCTAATAACACGAAGTCATCTTAATAAACCAATAAAAATTAATGCCATGCTTTAACATCTTGAATAAATATTGAGACATGACATAGATGTATGCCCGCGCAAATGTCACTCGCAAAATGTCGCCATTTTTCAAAAATAAACATTCGTAATTACTGACCACTGCATGCGAGCGTATTAACTCTAACATTCATACAAGTTTCAAATGTACCATTAGAACAACATTGCTCTTCCACGTTACCTTGACTTTGCCTGGCATTGTGTTACAAAATTTCTTCACATGAAAAACAACAATCAGTTAATGCAAACCACTTGACATTGCTCAAAGTTTGGAATACATTGTAGAGGTGAATTTTTCAAATCTGATCTCAGCTGTATCATTTTTATTCCAATCCTACGGCGTAACCGAAACAATCCTCTGATTCCCAACCGTGTCCCTTCTTTAATGTTGATATTAGTATGTCTTTTGTTTTTCCGAGGGGTGTGCACACACATATATATATATACATTGTATAATTTCGGGTATTATTATATCGTCGTTTGTTAACTATTGTTTCTTTCACCCAATAATTCATTCTAATTATATTTTATTTGCGAAGAGATATATTAATGTACTTGACCTGCTAATATTGTTCTTACTCAATGCCCATTAAGTGGAGGCCAGTTTAAAAATAGCGATTTGAGACTCCTGCATTTTTGGGTTAATAAGGTACAAACGTTATATTAGAATGCTACATTATATACTTGTACATCCTAAAGAATTTCCAGGACAATGATTCACAACCAGTGTCAATCAAACTATTCCTGATTAAGCAACATTGCAATCGATTCTGCATCACTTTAGCAAGCATCAACTCAGTCGAGGAATAATTCATAAGAAATACGCTATTTGAACTGAGATATTATTAAACGAGGCTTATCAAAAAAATTTAGGTAAAATATTATAAGGCAAATTCCCATTATCACACTCCAAACTGCTCTGAGTGGGCGTGGAGTAGCGGTAAGGTGGTTAACATTTTTGAGGCAAATACATTTTAAACAGAAGAAAATGTTACCCTTAACTGACCCAGACCCAAATGAAGGGAGAAACTAATTGGGCACTTCCCGAAGCATGTAGGTTTACTGAACACCAATTGAAGGAACCAATGAGGAATAATTATAGAGGAAAAACCAATGGAAGGAAGTATAATGGGATGAAAAGACAGTGGCAGAATGAAGGATGGCCAGAAAAAGGGATGATACAAGCCAAGTCTAGGGTGGATAACCAATGATAGCAATAAAAAATCAAAAAGGATAATCACTACAATTGCCGAAATTGAAAAATGCACTCCATTTTACTCAAATCAGATTTTATTTAAAAATTTCAAGTAATACATGATCCAAAATTATCTCAAAATGAAAATAAAAAATCATGGACAATTTCGTGCTTGTAACTAAAAATAATTTGATCAATTACTTCCTTGCAGCATTCTTGAGAGGTCTTCCTTCATAATTAATATATTGCTCAGATCAGCCTGTACTATGTCAGTAAGCTGGGAAAGGCCATTTTGTTCCATTAACATGAACTGAAAAGAAGTTTAATTATCCAATTGAAAATCCATATTATAATTATAATACAATTGACTCATCTTATTCACTTAAAGATTACATATAAGCCAATGATTGTAAAAATCAAACTTCAAAGTTGATGTAAAAACGTTATATCAAACTACTATTAAAACTTATTTTACTTGTTATATCAAGAACACTATTAAAACTTATTTTACTTGTTTAATCTCTTCTTGCATTGCTGGATCCATTGCATAACGTTCCATTTCCTTGGGCGCAGGGTCTTGCCTTTGCATTCGAATCTGTGATAGCAGTTCACTTAAGCGACCCTTTGAATACAAAATACATGATCTTATCATGGGATTCAGAAAGCAACAACTAAGGAATATAACAAATGAACAATTTTCTTCAAGATTTGAAAATCTAAAAACAAAGAATGAGGAGTTTTCAGCAGATGATCTTGAGGACTCAATTAAACAAAATCTTAAAAATCCAAATGACATAAAGGATAATATCATGCAAGCACCTATGGTATCTTCTTGATCATCAAGACCTTTGAAGCCCAATTATCACACTACCCTACATCACCTAAAATTGTTCAAACAGTAGAAAACATCTACATCTTGTGTACCACAATCTATATCACAATTTCAACCTCACTGTACAACTGAGCTTTCATTAAGGGAATTTTTAACAAAGAAAATACATATAAGTAATATAGTAAGTAATAATAAGTATATAATAAAGCAAATACTGACTTCATATACTTCCATGGTAGATTTTACTATAAAAAAAACCATAAACACAGTAATCAACCCGAAGGTCAGTTTAGTAGGTGATGCAAGAGTTCCCCCATGTACTAAGCCCGACGGCATGTGAATATTCACACATTAGGGTAGATCAGCCAGTTCCTTTCCCTGTGCCGGTTATGGTTTCCCAGGAAGATCTGGTACCCGAAAAATCAACTAGCTTGGGTGGAGCTGCAGGTGCCCAGAGTGCCTTGCCCGGGAATTGAACCCAGGACCCTCCAGTCAGTAGTCCAGTGCTATACCCCCTGGACTACCGCGACCCCCATTTTGTTTTACTATATCACTGCTATTTCAACCACTATATATCATTTTCAAGAGTAAACTTCAGAATAGTGATGAGTTTTGTTTGGTTCTTTGGTTCCCAGTTACCCCATTTCTTGAGTTTGTAAACAGTATTGAAATGAAAATCATCAGTTCTCAACTGCTATTCATATAAATTATGTGGTTTATCACACACTAAGACCCTGTATGAGATCATAATATCCACTCCAAAGAATCAGAGATTCCATGGAATGTTTTTCAAAGTATTATACCACCAATTGGGATGATTGCCCTTGGCTGTACTCTTTGTTGGGTTGAAGGTTGGAGGGCATATGGATGTGAAAAAAAAAAGAAAAAAGTGAAGGGGAAAACAGAGGAAGGGAAAAATAGGATCATAGACAACAATCACATACACTCACCCACTCAAGTTGGCAGAACATAGTGACCCTCATTAGACACAATCACATGCACACAAAGGGTTTGAGGGGATCGGGATGGTGTGGAGGCTAACGTACAGGCTTCCCACCAAGAAGGCCCAGATTCAAATCCTGGAGAAAACATATATTTTTCAGTAGTATCCCGATCCCTACTTGAGGTGCTTTGTGGAGAGCCTTTTGAGTGAGCACAAAATCCGTCGGATGGGACATTAAACTGTGGCCCCCTTGGCACCTTTCGACAAGAGTAGGCTAAGGCCAACGCCGGGTTTCTTTCCAACCTTCCTTTTCCATCCATCTCTAATGGCACATGTGACCTTAGTTGTCGGTCACCTCCCTAACAAAAACTACTACTATGAAGGGTTTGAGAGGAGGGACTCCTAAGGCAGTGACTTGCCAATCATACTTAGTAAATATGTAAAATAGGAGAGAGAGAAGATAATAGAAGAGTCACACACATTACCACTCACGCTTGAGTGGCAAAGTGACCCTTGTGAGCGTGTATGTTATTGTAATTCATAAGGGTCACCGTGCTTCACAAACCTGAGGCGGAGCTTGAGCTTAACTCTTTTATTTACTAATTTCTCTATTTTATTTATTTAAGTATGATTTAGGGATCATTGCCATAGGAGTTCCTCCTTGAAAACCCTCGGAAAGTGTGTCTGATTTCCATGACTGTGAGTTCAACTCCTTACTTTTTCCAGATTCTTGCATTAGTAGTTTTAAGGGAGGCTACTGACCGCTAAGGTCTAGCCTCCCTTAATGCGGTTTTTCTTTTTCCCTTATTTTGGGTGGTGACCTAACATCCCCTGCCACAAGCCCTTGCGGCGGCTTGCAGGGTATTATGTAGATGTAGTTTTGAATGCGGTTTTTCTTTTTTCCTTTTTTTGGGTGGTGACCTAACACCCGCGACTTGCGGGGTATTGTGTAGATGTAGATGTAAGGTCATTTCCACCCTTAAGGATGGATGGGAAAGGAGGAAGAATGGAGAGAAACCTGGCACTGGCATTAGTCTATTCTTATCAAAAGGTGCCAAGGGCTCCACAGTTTAACATCCCATCAGATGGATGGCACACTCACTCAAAGTGCTCTTCTCAAAGCACCTCAAGTAGGGATACCACTAAAAAATTTCAACTCCAGGATTCGAACCCGGGCCCTCTGCTGGGTGGGAAGCAAGTATGTTAGCCACTGCATCATCCTGATCCCCATGCCCTATGATCTAGGGGAATCATCACAGCTATTGTATTCAGAACTGCACCATGTTTTACCAACTTATAGCATTTTATTATGTTGCCCTTTATGTGTACATATTTCTCAATGAGCCACCAAATTTAACCTGCTTAAAAGATTAGCGCTCCATGACTCATCATGATTATTCTGAAGCATGAGAGAACAAGTTTATCAACAATTATTATAATTGAGAAAATAATAATACTTCTCCTGTTTTTGTTGCACACAGTTATACTCACATTACCAGTTTCTAACAATGTGAAGAAATTGAATTCAATAACTGTTAGGCATATTCTTATAGATAAAGGTGCATAATGGTACATTAGGAACTCCGTCATAACTTTTGAAATATTCCCTAGGTTCAAATATTAAATTTGGTGGAATTCATAAACTGAAACACATTCATTTCATTTAATTGTAGCAGAAAACTGATAAGAAGAGTTTCTCACACAAAAAAATGTTGCATGCTTATATCTTGAAACTACTTGTCATTCATCCTAAAAATGACAAAAACTATTTTTCAACCCCAATTCTTTATCCAGAATGTCTTTTTGAGTCATTCATTTGATGCATTTGATTTCTTTAACAGAAACGAGTTAATAAAAACATGCATGAAGGGAATAAAATGAAATATGCAATAAAAACCTTAAACTGTGTAGGTGCATTAAGCTGTGCCTGTAAAGCTTCCAACTGACACCTCAGGGCTTCCTCTTCTGGAGATAATGCAACTCCAACCTTCCGTACAGCTTCTTGTCGCACCAAAATCTGCCATCAAATAAGATTAAAAAGTTTCCTTTAATATTTATTTATCTGAGGAAGGAAATGAGGGATACTCATACACTCATGCCTGTACATACACTGCACCTTATCGCTTGCAATCAATCTTCATAATGACAGCTACTTCCATTACATCAAATTGACTACATTTGATAAAATCCTGTTTTCCAGAAGTTAAACTGTAGAAATGTTTAAGGTATGTACTATACTCTTATTTTCCGCATAAATTACAATTTTTTAAAATCTAAAACACACTATATATAGTAACAAGCTGGTAGTGATATCTGATCATGGTGGGCCAGGTTTTAATTCCAGATGATGCCTTTTGGCAGCAAAATTCGCAAGAAGACATCCATTAGAGAATAAAAATAACAGTAGAAATGAAAAATAAAATCATTGACAAGTGAGGGCAAAATGTAAGTGCAGCTGATCTAGCACATACATACAATCGGTCAACATCGAAAATTGCATTTTCTTCAAGAAAAACAAGACAAAGGACAGATGCTTCAAAGAGAGTGACAAGAATATCTATGCTATGTTGGATATTCTCAAAAATGGTGAACGGCTGCTTCTCATATGAATAAATGAAGAGCAATTGCAATGCAATCATTGTGAGATGGCAAAAGTGATTTTTTGCTGGCCTTATTAAGAAGATGTCAGGATCATAAAGAGCCAAAGAAGTATTTAAGGGGAGTCATGTGTGGTTTTAGAAGTTAAAGAAATGAACTGGCATCCATAGTTTTGTGAGGCATGGTGAAGCAACAAGCTCTGAGTCAAAGACATCAGAGAACTTCATTGGTGACTTCAAGAAACTCAGATTTTGAGGATTACCTGTCACAGCAGGTTTTTCTGACAAGATGGGTCTCCCCTGGTAGAAAATGTCAAAGTGAAACTACGAGTATATTTGTTCAAGTAACAGTAGGGGAGAACGCACTGCCCAGTCATATGTCAATGTAAGACCATCATACGCTAATATTTTTCACCAATGCAAGCAGCGATTTGAAAATTAAAACCCTGCTTGTTGACCATTCAGAAACTTCATGAGGCTTCAAGAATTGTTAAGTGTAACAGTACTAAATTTAAGTTAAGTTAACAGTAGACTAAATATGATGTGAAGGTCACAGGAAACTCTTGCAACATACCATGCATATGAGGCAGTGTCCTAATAAAGCAGTGGCTATACATGCCATAAATTTATTTAATGATAATGCTGAGTCACATTTGTACAAAATTCTGAATCATCGGCAAAAGCAAATGTCTCTAGACAGCTTTCTAGTAAAAAGGAGTTAGGTACATGTCATACATTATAAACTATTTATTTCAATTCTTTTTTGTTTTTACAAATGAAGTTTGTATTCCTGGTAAATTCATTCCGGAATGGAGGAAAAGAAGATGATCCATGATTCTAAACATTGAATATATAATTTTCTTTGACTAAACCTTGTATATGATTAATAATTTTTTGGTATGGAACACATAATCATATTTTACAATACTGCATATGTGAAAAATTGTGTCACTAAACCAGTGTTTTGCTTAACAAGAAAGATCACGGAACAAATTGTGCTCATTGTATGAGGTTCCACTGTACTCCGTTGGTGAGTATTTTTTTTAATAAAAAATAATGCAACTAATGTAAATGTTTTTGATGTTTCAAGAAATCAGTGCATCAAATCTTTGTAATCCACAAATGTGCCAGTTACTACACATGCTTAGGACATTATCATTACAATGAAGACATTTTAGAGAAACTTACACGTAATACACGATGAGCAAGTTGAGAGGATTGTTGCATTCTCTCTGCCAGTGCAGCGGATGCTTCTGCATTCCTTCTCTTCAGTGATGCCACCTCCTCTCGAGCCTTCTCAACATAAGCGCCATGCAAACGAGCTTCTCTCTCCTGACACCTTAAGCGCCACCGTAAGGCTTCTACTCCAACAGTTGCCGTAGGAATGTATCTATTTGGTAGAAAACATGGCAAAATTGATAAATATGAGAAAGCAACCCAATCATTGTGTATATTCTTTCAAACCTTCAGCTATCACGCTAGGATTAGACTCTCATGCAGCTCGGCTGTCTGAAAATGTGAAAATTAGGTGGGAAAGAAGAAAGATACTTTTCAAGAAAGAAATTTCAAGTCAACTGAACATGACATAGTTGGTCACAACTTAATTTCATATTCTGAACCTAAAAACATGAGAATAAATTCGCAAAAGCACATTTGTTGTTGAACAAACAAGAAATGAAAGACTAGAATTGCTCTATGATCAAAATTCCTAAGCTAGAAGCCCATTGTTATACTTCATTCGTTTCCTCTTTCAGTTGCAGAAAGAGATGCTTACTTTTGTGGGTCCGGATTATCAAGTTGTGCCTGTTTCCATATTCGGGGATGAATACCATGAGGAGGGTTTTCAAGGTATTCTCTCATTTGGTCAGCAGTAGGGGCAATATATGGAAATAATCCCTCAAGACTCCATCCACTACTTCCTCCACCAGTAGCACCAATGGCCAACCCTGAAAAAAATGAACACATGTAAATGTGAATAACATGAAATAGAGGGCTGACTATCTGACATCGGTAGAAAGGTAGGGTTAACTATTGGTCTGGGCAGAGCCATTCTTTTCCTTCACAGCCATTCCCATACCATTCTCTGCATGTCAATGTGCATGGTTAATGACAGTTAATGCAGTACAAAAGGTTTTCCATGCCATACTCAAAAATTAACTTGCTTAAGTTATAATTATACAATTTCACTCTGATGAGTGTTCTGAAGTATTCTGAAGTATTACTCACTCAAAATGGTAAAACCATAATTGGTGACTCTGTACGCTACTTTAACTGACAATTATGCCATCTTGTTTCGAAAGAATGATTTGAAGAAAATGAGAGTCAGATCCTGAATCAGTAAAAATTAAAAATTTTTAAGAATGAGTTACCAGTAAAAATTATTTTGGAGGACACATTGAATACTTCCTTTAAAGTATAGTGAAGTGCATTAGAAAGATGGTGGAAACTGATGTTGTTGATTGAATGGGAGGACGAGAGGTGGGTGATCCTCACTTCTAAGTTCTGTGGGAGGTGACAGGGTTATCAGGATTAGGGGTTGGAAAAACCAAGGATCCCTGGAATGCCATCTCACAATGAATTGAATGCTGTTGAGGCTCCCATTCTCTAACACTGAGTTCCCAGCTGATTATCTCCTTTTCGGTGGGAGGAAGTAGATACTGACAGATTTCATCAAATAGATAATGGCAAGTTCACAACATTAGATTCAACAGTAAGAATGGATATCAGCTCTACGACATGTAGAAACAAATATATCATAAACCAAAGAATCAGAGTAGTGTATCAACATTACCCTACCTGTATAAGGATGGCTAAAATTAATGCATTGCCACTTTGCCCAGAAGATATATGTACACAGTTTGCGTAAAAAATATCGGTAACAATTCTTTCCTGATGTCTGCATGAAATGCTGAATTCAGACCATCAGTTAAGTGTGCACATGATCACAGATCGTATTGGCATTGATAAAATGACAGTGCACACCATTATCACTGAAAATTAGGTGATGCTAGAGGTCTGCACTAAACTCATCCTAAAGGTCTTGATGGACAACCATGAGCAGAGGTGAATGTTTGCTTGCAAAAACCTTCTGCAATGGCATCACAACAATCCCCCTATCCCCTTACAGTCCCGATTTGGCACCAGCAGACTATTTCCTATTCCCAAATTAAAACCCTCCCTCAAAGGACACCATCATGGAAACGTAAGTGCCATCAAAGAAGCTTGCACGTGTACCCTTAAGGGCCTTCCAAAATTCACCTTCCAGGAAGCCATTGAGTCGTGGGAAAGCTGCTGGCAAAAGTGTGTTGACGCTCAAGGGATGCACTTTGAAGAATTTTGAGGCACTCAGGTTTCACTGTTTGTTGCAATTACTAAGAACAATTTTGCCTGTGTTCTAGCTAATACATGGTTTGTATAGAAAGTATCGGGAAAATTTATTTTATTTTTCCAAAAATTTTTCCAATACTTTCTATACAAAGCACATAAACAGTGAAATCTGAGAGTATCTGTCTGGCCTTCCCAAATTGTAAACTATTTATCTTACAAAGTGCTGGAGTATAAGTCTCTAATTTCTTTTATTGGGTAACTGTATTTGAATAGCTACTGATTTAACACAGATAAAGTCGTCACCAAATAAACAATGCCAATGCCCTGGTTAGGATTTAAACCCATGAACTTAGGATTAGCTAGTGGATGCATTACTTATGAGACTAATCAATAAATAAATATTTGGTCAAAAACTATGGATACCCAAATTCAAAGGGAATATAAATTCCCTGCCTTCATAATACTTAAAAGCATATCTTAAAAAAGTTACATCTACAACCAAACAAATCACCTTGTGTGGTTCCTAAACTGGTGCCAAGAGCAGTTGAAGTGGCTGTCGACTGAGGGGCATTGGATGGTGATGATAATGTAGCAGTAAGCTGTGACCGTGGCCCTGCCTGGAGCAGATATGTAGCAAGCTCTGAAGCAGGAATGCGACGCGATGAATTTGTCATTCCTTTTTCATTCACATAACAGAGCACCTGTGTCCTTGTGGAAGAAACATTTTATGATGGGTAAGTCGCTACATTACAAATCTTTTCAATAAAAATCAATCATATTCATTCATTAAATAAAAACAAAAGAAAGATAAAAAAATTTGAGGGACAAGAATTGATTTTGCCAATAGTGAGCCTTTAACAGAAACTAAGATAACTCATTAGGAGACTAGAGAGCAACAACTAACAATCAAGAAAAAGATATGATAAAATAACATGTAGAATGTGAAAAAAAATTCAATTTTCTTTCATTTATCTGATAAAGTAATAAAAATAGTAAATTAATGTTAATGTAATTTTTTAAAATGTAAATAAAAATTAAAGTAAGTAATACTGGCAGTATGTGGACACTATTATAAATAAAAAACTTACTTATTTTCACCCAATGCCCTGACAGCATCTACTACCACTGATAGATTGGGTTTATTCCCTAAGGCATTGGCTACAGCAGCTACAACATGATGTTGTCGATCTCTCACATCAGCTTCTCCAACACCTCCTAATACCAAGGCCACTAATCCCTCTGAGTCTTGAGCTGTAGGTGCTAATGTATAGCAAACAGCTTTAAAACGACATAGAGGGTTGTCAGGAGTAAAAACAACTGGAGGAGCTGATGCAGAATAATATCCTGAAATAAGAAAAAAGTGAAAAAAAAGAAGATAAGAAATTATATGCATGGATGTATAACTTAAGATTATTACTACAATTTTTTTTACATTGAAACTTCATATTTAACTCTCTTAAGCAACCACACCTATTAATGACAATTTTTCTGTTACTAACTAATTACAGTTTCAGTAAGTTCCATGCATTTATTCCCCTAGTCCAACACTACCACTCAACTGGAACAACTACTACAATTTTAACAGTAATTTCCCTCTTTTTATTTATACAAAATGGTTTACCCAAATGGGAGTAATTTCCCCAAAACAGTCGTACTTCCCAAATAAGATAGTGAGATTCCTCAAACTTATTAATCTTAGGGGGCAGCAAAATTTTTCATTTTTGCTCTTACATATATTAAATCAAAAAATATTCAACTAACTTTGCAGTACAACTTAAACTTTAAATATTACGCAGCCCTACTCCAGCCTGTACCAAGGAAAGAGAATCCTTGAGATAGAAACTAGAGATGCAAGAATAGTTAATGAGCCATAGGAGGTAATGAAAAATGGAAGGAATATCAAGACAGGTTATGTGAGAGAAAAGGGGAAGAAGCACTCATGCTAGATTATAAAAATACAGTCATGAATGATAGGAAGGGATACTGAATATGAATTACACAATGCAGAAAATAATAGAAATCAATTAGGAACTGAAAAATGAAAATGAGACTGGCTGCATTGAGTCAATCAGGAATGTTGAATATGATGATGATGGATGGACACTGCTGATGGATTTATACCATCAAATATATAGCAAAGGAAAACAGTCTTATGAGTTGACAGAAATCCCAATACTACCATTTCCAAATCCAAAAGCCAAAGAAATGAGAAGAACAAAATACAACAAACCTGTTATTCCATAAGACCAAAATCTTCTTATCATTGATCAATATAAGATTATATCGAAAGTTAAATAATGTTGTTGAAGAGCAGCTGTGAAGTTTTAGATGATAGATGGAGACAAGGTATACAGAGTAACAGGAGAGCGTGTATGGTATTCATTGATTTAGAAATGGTTTTTGACTGGGTCAAATTGAGCACTTAGATTCAACTGAGAAAAAAAGTATAGATTGAAAATTGAGAAGGCTGATAGAAGACATGCACCTGAATCAAAGTGCAAGAGTGTGATTAAGAGAGGACATAACAGGAGAAATTGGTATGAAAAGAGTAGTTGTAGGTTAAGGATGCGACCAGACACTGGTTATATTCCATCTGTCAGATACAGATTGGAGTGGAGACTTATTGGAAGGGTGAATGGATCGGTATCAGTTTGAAAGGAGAGCAGATTGAGTTAATACAAAGATTCAAACACCTACAATACACAGTTTCTAGGAGTCACAGTCATATGGACTGCTCATCGTAGATAACAATTAACATAGAGAGGTTAAAGGAAGACTTTAATAAAATGAGGTAACTGGATAGACCATTTGAAAAAAATTATGGAAACAATTAGTGAAGAGTTATATTTGGAGTCTAGCACCATACAGTGCAGAAAGATGGACTCGTAGAAGGGAGGATGAAAGGAGTTTAGCAATGCCTGAGATGCATATATTAAGGGAAATGGAAGGGGTGAGAGGGAGGCAAGGAACAAAGCTCACATGTTAAGCTCTCAGAGATTCTTAGAGTTTTCCAAAATTTCACATGCAATATTTCATGCCAGACTCTCCTGACGAACTCCCAGTGCTGGGATAAGACATGGAAAATTTTGATACAGGAAAACCCTTAGAGAGTCACCCAGACCAGGAAAATGACTAAAAATAGGACACCAAATGTATTATACTCCCTTATTATACCTTTATTATAAATACCTCTATTCATACCAGTGTTATAAGTTCAATGTTCAATAACAGTATTATTTCAGAAATCATTCCGGTATTGCAGTCATAAAGGTATTATTACCAAAATAACACCAGTATTTTTTCAGCATAGGTATATCTATGTCATTAGTGGAGCTTTGATACAAAAGTTAATGTATGAGGAGGTCCATTCTTATTAATTAATGATTCGAATAGGGGGGTATGGATTCATACATAACATAAATGGCTGGCAAAGTGCATCAAGCAAAAATGAGATAATCCTCAAAAAAGAAAAATCTACTCAAAATAATTTGTTTTTCTATTTTTTTCACACGGACTTATTGAACAACCCTGAACAACATGGAATGAGACATATAGCACTCTTTACCCATGGAGTTTCCGATCATTTTCGGGATTCCATTTAAAACAATACCAAGATAATCAATAAATTTTGTGAGAAAATTTACAATTTTAGCTGGTGAAGAGCTACTATAATTCTATTGGATATTTTAATGTGATATGCTCCAAGAACGATTACAACATAATGAGGTCAATACCAGGACAATAAACTTAATAAACACGAGGTCTTATAATGGTTTACACAAATAAAGCATTAATCAATTGAAAACTCAGCAAATTACAGGAATATTTTTTGCATACCTTTCCCAGATCCCCACATTGACTGTAACAAATTCCATCTTTCAATTATACGATCTCTCTCGTCACCATAAACATTGACAGAATTAATGGAAGCGTTAAAGGCATCAGTTGCACTCGGAGCTGTAGAAATGGAAGCCACCTGTAATGCAAAAGAAAAGACTATATTTTTAATTTCAATTTGGAACCCATTCTATTCCTAATACCCAATGCTCGCAGGATTTTAATGACTTTGGATTGGGCAATTTTTTCAGTTGAGAATCACACCATGACATATCAAATATAGAAAAAAGGCAAATGTAAAAAATATCTTAATAAATTTACAGTGGCATACTAAGACACATATCACCTTTTTGTTAGAATTGCACAATATGATTCAAATTAATATGTTCATTTCGAACTAAATATTTGTAACAGCATGGATGTTATCAAAGTGGGCATTTATGAATTAATGATTATGCACCATTTTTCCAAGTAGTATGACAGTATTTTTTTTAAAACACTGTACAATAGTTGATAATTAAAATGGAATACTGAACATTCTAAATTGTAACACGTAATACTTCCATAACTCAAATTTTTGACAGTTCAGAATAAATATGAATTTTAATGGTGTTCTCTTCATTTTGTAGGCCAAATTTTCCTCTGTAACTTGGAACTGAAGACTACAATTTTTATAACTGAAAGAAAAGTTCTTTCCCCAAAGATTGAAGATCATCACAAAGTAAATTCCATTAGGAGCACAACCATTTCAACTAGTGTGAACCAAAGTAAGAGTTGAGGAAGGATATCTTCATGGTGAATGAGTGAAATAATTGACCCTACATGAACAGTTGCACTATTTTTCATCTTGAAATTTCTACTAATCTGTAAACATATCCCAATATTTGTACCATGTTTTCTCATGCTTGAATATTCTTCGGATGATACATACAACAAAAAATAGATATAAGTATACTTAGTCAATACAATAGTATTCAGTTTAAAAAACCTACACAAAACTGCCATGATGGCTGAGGAATTAGTCTTTCTCAAGTGAAACCTTATTTAGAACTGTGAGAAACTTTGGTTCTCTCTGGATCAATTAAACTCTTAAGGCAAAATAATAATGAAAGCAAGATGCAAGTTTTTAAATTCAGGTCCAGAAATATGCTTCTCCACAGAAGCAGTAATAGTAGAAGTTTATCTCATGAAAATCAGTCCAACTAATGCTTAAGTGAAGACAGTTTCTGCATAACTGTGAAATGGAAAAAACATCACTTTGACATTTGACCCATTTGTAAAGCAAAATCAGTTCAAACAATCCAATTCAATGTTTGTTTATTCTAAGGGTAAAATAATAGAGAGACAGGACAATGTTGGGCTTTAAAATGTGCTCCAAAGTATATTTCTGATATTAAAGACCTGGATATTTCCTTTAACCCAAGTTACAAATTTTGAGTATAGCAGTATAGTGGTACAGTGCTTGGGCCACAAAGAAACTTGATTAAAAGGACTCTCTCAACAAACAAAGCTAAGGATTTAGTCCTGACCAGCGCTGCAACACAGATAATATTACAAGCATCTACTTCTGAAGTTACGTTATGATTGTTACCAGCCACTCACTACAAAATAGAATAACCAAGTATGTATTCTTCTCTCATATAAATAAGAGAGACCTATTCGTACTACTTCATTCATAATTATTAAGTTACTGTAGAAGTTGAATTTAGCTTTTACATATTCACACAGAATGATATTATGGAACTATTATTGTGAAATAATATTGTACATCTTATCACATTAAGCACTTATCTTAAAGGAGGTGTTAGAAAAAACAATCTTAGATAAGCAGCATTGCACAATGTAAATATTTCGTTCTAGTTTCAATTGCTACAAGTTGTGTACTTCACATTTTGGTACAGTATTTATCAGAAAATGGAAATACACTAAAACATGAGATGATAAAATCTATGGTAGGTAAAATGAAATAAAATGAAATCCCATCGAAACATTTAATTTGATGTGCCCCCTCCCACAGGGTGTGAGACAGTCTTCATAATTAGAAAAACAAATTGTGTGTTTATCAGAAATATGGTAATATTCTAATTTTTAAAAACCCTACACAGTTCACAATGATTAAAATAGTAATTTGACACAGAATTGACAGACAACTTACCTGCTGCTGCTGTTGTTGCTGCTGCTGTGTTTGAAAATTCTGTCCAAATAATGAACCTGAGGTTCCTCCAATACCAAAATTAGTACCAAAAGTACCAAGACCAGACTGGCCAATATTGGATGTAAGCGGCTTAGTTCCAAATGAGCCAAATCCTCCAAATGCTAAAATTAAAAAAAAAAAAAATGCAAGAATCAAATATCTTCACTTTAACAAATGCTACATGCCCTTTTCATTTGAAAATAAAAATATTTCCTTAATATTTGTAAAATAGACACACTAATGTTTAATATGATTATACCATACAGTCTGTTTCCCAATTTTCACTGTTATTCCTTGCACATTGCATCAAAAGGTCAACAATTATGCCCTTTCATAATGCACAGCACATTATTGCATTGTGATCTTGCATTCATTCATACTCAATGAGAAGAGCTCAGATTTTTGGTTCAAAAATGTATCTGGACATTTAAAACAGACCATTAAAACTAAAACTAAGAAAAATTCTTAAAGACCTTAGTTTCTTACTCTGTATTACTATATGTATTCAATACTGAATTTGGTGGATGTAGAAATCCCCAATTAACTAATTCCAAGAAACTGCGGGAGATACAGCAACAGTAACTTTTAATGGAGTCCTCCTATTATATGTAATTCAATGCAACAATTAACTATTTCATTAGTAGCCAGAATAGTAATGTGTTAGAAGACAAAAATTTACTTAATTCAATTTTAAACAAACTCTGTCTAATAAGAACTTTGTCGCAATTTTCCACACTTAAAATTTCGACCATGGTTTCGATACACTGTATCATCATCAGGTGAGGAAACTCAATGTTTATTCCTTCCCCTAATACGATTCCTCACCTGATGATGGTACAGTGCATCGAAACCATGGTTGAAATAAAGTTTTAATTGTGGAAAATTGCAACAAAGTTCTTATTATGTCTCGATTCCACAACATCACGCCTGAATCTTCACTTTTCGTAAACTCTGTCTATTCATTATTAGTGCTCCAGCATAATAATAAATTTCTTTATACTTATTGCGCCTTTCACTAGATTCATTTGATGTCTTTCACCAGATTCATTTGATAGCTGAAAAAGAACTTTACAATTGTCCTGACATCAGGAGTATGTACTTATGTTGAACTAATTGGTACATCAGCCAAATTAAAAACCCAAGAATTCTTTTCATAACATTTACCCATTTACCTGATTGTTTAATATATTATCTGGAATAAATGGGAAAGGTTACTAATTAGCAAAAATTACGATGAGGTGTTCGATACAGAATATCCACTTTTATGCTACTATCTAGCAACAATTCCCTCACAGCTGTCGAACACACTTCACTAGCTGCTGGCACCTCATCTCAAAGAGACCACCTCTTTCAGATTTTTATTATACCCAACTGCTTCAATCCACGTGCCCCAGGGTGCGAGTACTGGTTGTGTTGAAAGAGGAATCGAAAGAAAGACCTGAAGGAGGTTTTTGTCTGGATCAAGCTGTCTCTGATGGAACTTGGCAGAATACTTTATTCTCTAAACCTTTCTTCAATACAACAACTTCATGGAACAGGTTCATGATGATCACCCAACCTCCTATTCAGAATACTCTTTCAACATATTTTGAATGCAAAAATTAGCCAAGCAAATTTCTAAAACTTCTCAATTCATTGAAAAAAACAACTATTTAAATATGAACTTTTAGGAATAAAAAATACAAAATAGGCAATTTGAGCACTATAAAATGGCTTCATTCCGTCATGTTTTTGAGAAAATTCAGGATATTCTATTATGTATTGTTTATTTCTATCGGAAAAATAAGTCTAAATGAGATCTGCTTATGAGGCATTAACACTGACTTAAAATCTTTCGGCTAGGAAAATTGAAGTAAACCCCCATAATTTCATTTTGTTTTTCAACATTTTTGGACAGATGTAAAAAATTAAAAAATAATAATTTTGATGGCACCCAAAAGTTTTGGTTGTCCTGGTAGATCCAGGCAAAAAAATAAGTGAGCAATACCCATATAAAATTCATATCAACATACACCCTAATGCACCCAATATTTGATACACCCTAACGTATCCCTGCGTGTTATATGCCACACTTCCAGGACAAATGATTTTAAGGATCTCCTCCGGTGGTAGAACGAAATTTTGAGTAGGTATCATTGAAAAAATTGAAAAGAGACAGGCAACTGTAGATTGTCAGTGATATAACTTGGGTTGGATCATCATTAAAATACAGACAATTATTAATAGTATTCTCTATGTAATGTCATCTTGCATTGGGATGAATCCTGCCATTTGCATCCTAACTTTGAAACATACTGCAGTTATTTATAAGTGCTTTGTAATTTATTTTGCATGTTATTCACTCATTGTAATAAGCATGGGATCTTGTACCCCCAACAAGCATATGCCACATTTCAAAGGCTAAACATGTGTGCTTATTTTTATGTCAAAATGAGTATAAGCCAAATGAAATAAAGTTTCGCACTGCAAAGGAAAATTTATTTAGAATTGTTTTTTATGATATTTCACCAATTAAGCTTTCAGTTAATCCAACTCTCTCCAATGTTGGGCTGTATGCTATATAATAACTAATTCGACTGACAACCTTATTACTGATAAATTATATCATCACCGGAGTTTCATTTATATTCCGGTACTCACTCAAACCTAATTAGTAACCTTTATCACAATGATCTTATTACTGATAAATTATATCATCACCGGCAGTTTCATTTTTATTCCGGTACTCACTTAAACCTAATTAGTAACCTTTTATCACAATGAGCTAGAATGTAAATAAATACAATTAATTTAGGAGCAAAGGTGTTAATGAATATATCAATTAAAACTATGTATGTTCACACGTGGAGAAACAAACCAGAGGATGTTCCAAGTTGAGGTTGTTGAGCTTGCTGTTGAGTGCTCTGCCCAAAAGAAGAAAATAGGGAAGAACCTCCAAAAGCAGAAGGAGTAGAAGTGGTAGTGGTTGTTCCAAATGCTCCGAAATTTGGTAGGGATGAAGCTGGTGCTGTCGATGTAGTACCCGATGCACCAAAACCGCTAAATCCAGGTACCGAAGTCCCACCACCAAAGCTGAACCCAGTTGAAGTGGTAGTGGCAGTAGAACTAGATGCCCCAAAAGGATTGGCTACTGAGGTCGAAGGCTGCCCAAATAGGCTAGTTCCAGTGCCGAAACCTTCAATGAAAATTTATTTAGTAAGAAATCGCATATTATGTAGCATTAAAGATAATTTAAATGACTTTTCATTTAACATGCATGAAAGCTGGCCTGAATGAAGAAATTGCCGGCGTCTATGGAAGACGATTACATTTCCCCACATTATTTGCTGACTTGCAAAGGTGAATACAAATTTAAATGGGTCTGTTTTTATAGAAAACCTAAAATAAAAAGAATACATAATCAGTTCACATCCAATTGAACAGTTTCGCTACCGACCATATCATAATAAGAGGTATCGGTTTTTCATACAGTTTTAAATGTTTATTGACGACATTTCGACTTCACCACGTAAATTACCTCACGAAAAAGCAACTTTTCCTTCAAAATTTTAATCCAACCTTACAAAGGCAAAACCTCGTTGGTTTGATACACACCTTTACCTGCGGTTGAAGTTGTTGGTGCCCCAAAACCAAATGTTGCCGGAGCATTTGATGTTGCTGAGGGAAAGCCACTAGTATTGCCAAAACTAAAAGCCATAGCTTGAAGTTATTCACCAATTACTCATAACTCAATTACTCTCTCACTGTTTGTATACTATGTGATTCCTCGTCCCTCCTCGCTTTATCGTGCTTCACTTGACAATTTTGTACCGCCCTCCCGCGTTCCACGCTCTCATTGGTTGGAAAACTTTTGCGAAGGTAGAGTAGCGCAATTACGGTTCGATGTGTTGGATGTAGTCAGTGGTATTCCCTGTCAAATTGACAGTAATGGTTAATCATCATTATTAAGGCCTCCAAAAATTTAATTTTTCTCTTATGTAAACATGCCTGTTTTTCGTGAATTTGTGACCCTTTTTGGAAAATTAGGTAATTCATCAAGCAAATTTAGATGAATTAGCACTGTCCTGACCAAACAAGATTCCTTTCGTGTTTTATAGTCTCCAGTGACCCTTTGACTTTTAATTGTACATTTACGGTGAAAAAAACAGATTGTACCATGCTTTTTTGCTTCTCTAAAGGAATACCATCATGGAGAAGTTCTGCCTGCTCGTGCCACACAAAAGCTTCTTCACCAGCTCCAAGGATTGCAAGTCGTCGGCAGGAGAGAAAGGCGGGACCTGTTTACGGTCAGCCGACAAACTCTTCCCATCCTTTTATATTGAACGAAGGAGAGGTGAGTTGAAATCTTGGGCCTGGTGTTCAACGAAGAAATAAATATGGTGTCTTGTAACTATTTTGGTAAAACTTGAAATAGGGGTATGGTAGAAGTGTAGGCATGATATATTGTATAACACATGAGCAATAAATTTTTGCCTTATTCTCCAAAACACCATAACTTTCAAATATGATAGTTTGTGTCACTTGTTTTACTAAAAACTTATTTAATTCCCCGAAATATTCCGGGGCATCTACGGATTGTTGAAGATTACCTTTCCTACTATCTTGGCGTTGGAATTTAAATCATCCGTTTCTATGCACTTACGTAAAATTTTATGGTGCGGTTGATCAAATGAGAACATATCAAAATGTAGATGAAATTATTTTATTAAAGTCTCCATTCTTTCCAACCAGGTGATTCCGGGAGTTTCACAGTCTGAATTTCAAGAACGTCGTCGAAGGCTAATGCACAGTGTTACAACATCAGGCGCTAATCCTTTGCATTTGGAAGCTAGCCACATCGTAATCATCCCGTCTGCCACTAAACTAAACATGAGTGATAAAATACCTTACCCTTTTAGGCAAAATTCAGACTTTTTATATCTAAGTGGGTGTCTTGAACCAGACACCATATTAGTTTTGAATTCTTCATATTCTCATTCATCATCCAATCTCTCAGCATCGGTGTCTTCCAGATCATCCTTTTGGCTTCCTCATGGTAAGTGAATTTACGTATTTCATACAGAGAGCAACCTTGTGCATTGTTTTATTTAGCATGATGGATTGTTTCCCATTAGTAAATTTATTCCTACTTGCTGAATTTGGAATCTATCCTTGCCCGTGTGAAAATGGCCTTTGCCTCTTTCATTCCATCTTTAATTGGCTGTTCTAATATATATATGTGATAACATTTTTTAGGTTCATGATTGCCGTGTAAATGATACAGCGAGTGATCATTTATGCCTGCACAGTAATTAGCAAGAAAAATCATAAACTTAAGATGATAGGAAACCTTATGGCAAATAAAGGCATAATTTTATTGTGATCTCCGCAGTTAGTTTCTGCACAGAATTTTCGAATTTCCGTAGTGCAAAGGTCAAGGACAAACCCATTATTTGCCTCTCCCAGCAATCCTCAAGCTTATGCTCCTGCGACTGTGTACCATTAAATTCTGCAACATGGGAGACTAATAAGTTAAGAATTTGGCTGATCTAGGAAAGACCTTAGGTACAAAACCTCACATCTGGGTGATGCTCATTCCAATCCAAATTTGCCATTTTCTGGATACCAGCACTTTATGGGAAACCAACGGAAGCAAATGGGAGGGAACCGGCCTCCACTCCTGAGTGTGTGATACCATTGGCTGAGGTGTTAAATGAGGAACTCCTAATGGTAATGACTTCCAGTGTTCCTCCACATCAATGTCTTGGAGACACCCTGATGTGGAGGAAACCATTACCATTGTGGACAAATGCCATGGGAACCTCAGATTTGATGAGGGAACCTTTTTACCCTGCATTTAGAGTAGGCTAATGCCCACACTGAGTTTCTCTCTACCCTTCTTCCTTATCCTAGAAACCCTACTTATGTTAAATTACCCTCCTATCCGGTAAGATAATAACACCTCCATTGTTATTTGCCTCCACTAATGACTGCTACTACTAATCTTTCCTCCTGATTTTCTTTAATCCCTCTGCCTTACTTGCAGGGGTGTAACTAGGGTCCCTGCCACCCTGGCTGACATGAATTCCAGCAACACCCCCCTTGCAAATTGTATTTGTTGAGGGAATAAATGGGTAGAAAAATTCAATGCACTAGAAGTTATTTTTACATCTTGTTACCTACAGTGCAGGCCCTGGGGTGCATTCCCCCACCTGCCTCCTGCACATTACCCTAAGTTGTGGCCCTGCCCACTTGTATTTTTCAGTTTTCTGCCAGAACAGCTTTAAAACCATGGCTGTACATGTAGTAGCTGATTTATGTTGATAGTACATTTATTTACTCATGTATGTACATCAAAACAATGTATATTGGAAGATTATCCTGGGCACATCATAATTGTGATTGTTACAATAGTTTTGCTGGGTATGAAGGAAGAGCCAATATCATGACTCATCAGTGGTACAACCCATATTATCATAATGACTATCAGCATTTGATCTCACTTCCAAAGCCTTATGTGCATTTTGACAGTTGTGCTTGATTCAACATGATCTGGAGAAGACATAAAAGAATATATATTTAATAAATACTTTGAACTTTCAGTCCATTTATAAGCAGGAGGAAATATTTGTAGAAGAATTAAATTAACTAAAAAATAATTCAATTGAATTTCATCCAGCTCTTGGTTTATGACATATTCTGATGACCCCTGCAGCTCTGTTGATAGAGGTAAGGATAATAGGCTCTGGTAGGATCACCCATGGAAGATGGTTCAAAGGGTTGGAGGTTGAAGAAGATTCAATGATACAATCGATACTTCCGTACATTGGACTGGTACATAGGTAGCCATACAAGATTCAAATAACCTCTTCAGTGTATATTCAGGAATTTCTTGATGAAAATAAAATTTCTCTGCAGCTGTTTCATGAATAGTTTTTACTTATTATACCTAGGAATGTTTTTCAACTGATAATCTTTCATTTATACATATTAACCTACTTGTATATTTCAAATGTCTTAATGTTAGTTTTGCCAATGTGCATTTTTTATCTGGGAAAAAGTGTTCTCTCCCTTGAAATAATTCAAGCAAAAGATAAACTTGATCATGGTTAACTTTTCATTTCAGAATCTTTATCTTCATATGATGGCCTGCATATGTCTACCCTTTTTGTGCGTCCAAGCGATCCATCATCAGAGCGGTGGGATGGTCCTAGGACATCTCATGTTGATGCACCATCTCTGTTTGGTGTCGATGAAGCTCTACCCACTACAGAGTTGTCCAAATTTCTTCGCTCAGTCATTTCAGAATCCTTATCTAGAAATTCTAGAAGCAGTGGAAAATCATCAGTTTTTGTGTGGTAAGTTCAGTATTGAATATTATCACTTAATTTTTTTGGAATGTGAAATGGGCTCCATTTTTCCAAAAAATGTCTCTTTGGCCAGTGTGATTCTTGGTAGTTCATTGCCTTTTAATAATTGAATAATAGCTATGGTCACATACTGCTGATAAACTTGTGATTACATAAGTATCTCAGAAATTGCTACTCTTCTTAGGACAATTGTGAAAATGGAATACTCACTGATTTTATATATTTGGTTTCATGATAATGTCTGAGAAGGAATTGAGGTACATGCCCTTCACATGATTTCTTTTCAGGCCTGGTTTTAGGTTGCAAAAAGGAAACATTCCCATTAAATAATTTCTTCCATGTTGCCCCATTGTTGCATACTCTCTAATCACTGTCACATTCAGGCATTGTTTCATGCGTGTTCTTCTCTTCCTTAGACTTCTATTACTCCTCATCATAAGAATCTTTCTCTTTGATCACATTAAACCAACCCAGCCAACTTCCTCTCAAACCAGAAAAGATCCAGGAGAGATGGAAGGAACATATAGAAGCACCGTATGATAAAGAACTTAGGCCAACAAGTTTAGATATTTCAAAGGAACATGACGGAGAAGAAGGTAGCTTAGTTTCAAGAAACTGTAACAGTAACTTTAACGGAGTCACCCGCTATGTGTGCATTATAATGTAACCATTTCAGAGAGTAAAAATCATTCGCGTTGACCGGGATTCGAACCCGGATCCCTCGATATCCGGCCGAGTGCTTTAACCAATTAAGCTACCGAAACGTCCTCTTACACTCTGAAATTTTGGGGGCTTTAAAGGAACAAGATGTTATGACGAAATACCGTACATACAATGTCACAGGAATTCGTAGTCGTGCGCGACGCGCCACAGTCCACGATGTTATTTAAGCCAATTTCAAACAGTTAGGCTGTTCATACCTTAGACAAATTTCAAGAAACTGTAACAGTAACTTTAACGGAGTCACCCGCTATGTGTGCATTATAATGCAACCATTTACTGTGGACTGTGTGGACTGTACCATGGACTGTGGTGCGTCGTGCATGACTACGAATGCCTGTGACATTGTATGTATGGTATTTCGTCATAACATCTTGTTCCTTTAAAGCCCCCAAAATTTCAGAGTGTAAGAGGACGTCTCGGTAGCTTAATTGGTTAAAGCACTCGGCCGGATATCGAGGGATCCAGGTTCAAGTCCCGGTCAAGGCGAATGATTTTTACTCTCTGAAATGGTTGCATTAAGGTAGCTTAGGTCCAGATATACTCTACGATGAGATAGAAAGAGCATTAATGGAGATGAAACCAAATAAGGCCATTGGGGTAGACAACATTTCTGCAGAACTACTGAAATGTTTTGGAAAATGTTGGGAGGAAGACTCTATATGGACTGATTCGTATTATTTATGAGGAAGGAATATGGCTGGAAGACTTTGTGATATCAGTGTTAGTTCTTATTCTGAAAAAGGTAAAGGCTACATCATGTGAGTACTACAGAACAATAAGTTTGATATCCCACACAGCTTAAGCTGTTTTCAGGATAATCAACAAAAGGATAGAGAGTAGGGCAAATGATTACTTAGGGGATGATGAGTTTGGGTTAGGAAGGGGAGAGGTACACGTGATACCATTGTAGTAATGACATTATAAATCGAGAGGAATATTGAATACAATCAGAACATATTTGTCTGTTTCGTATATTTTGCAAAAGCATTTGACAGAGTGACTTGGGAAAACTAATGAGTATATTGCAGGAGATAGGAATAGATTGGAGGGACAGGAGGCTAATCCGCCACCTGTACTTGTCTCAGACTTCTCAGGTGCGAGTGGGGAATGGAGAGTCCAGATGGGCAGTGTTAGGAAGAGGTGTAAGGCAGGGCTGCCCATTTTCTCCGGTACTGTTCAATGTATACATGGAGGAAATGATTAAGAAGGCATGGGAAGAACTGGAGGTAGGAATGGAAGTTGGAGGTAGGAATGGAAGTTGGAGGTAGGAATGGAAGTTGGAGGTAGAAATGGAAGTTGGAGGTAGGAATGGAAGTTGGAGGGGAGTTCTTAAAATCAGTTAGGTTTGCTGATGACAAAGCTCTAGTATGTCAGCCATCCAAGGGTTTGCAAGAATTGCTGAGTGAATTGGAAAGTCAGGGCGACAGATGCCGGATGAGAATCGATATTAATAGAACAAAGGTTGTGCAATTTTCCAGAAAGAAATAGGCTAAGCCAAACATTAAAAAGGATGGTAAAAACTAGAGCAAGCAGAACGGTTTGTGTATCTTGGAAGTGTTTTGGACCAACTTGGTCAAAGTAGTAAGGATGTTAGGAGAAGAATTGCACTAGGCAAAGAGACTCACAAAGAGGAGGGAGTTGATGACACAGTCGTTGAGTAAGGATGTTAAGAAAAGACTTGTAAAATCTTTGATATGGAACATACGGCCCAGAAACATGGTCGTTGAAGCAGGAGGATAGACCTAGATTGGAGGCTTTTGAAATGTGGGTATGGAGAAGAATGGAGAAGGTGAAATGGACCGAAAGGAAAACAAATGAGGTAGTACTAGGTATTGTGGGGAGAAATCCTAAGGAGGCAGGAAAAATGGATGAAGGGCATATTGATTGGCAGTGGGATGTTGAAGACTTGAATAGAGGGGAAAATGTTAGGCAAACAAGGAAAGGGCAGGGAAAGGAACAGGAGAGGGATGTTGGATGGGATGAAGGGAGGAAGGAAGTACACAGAGTAAAGAAGGACTTGATGTAGAGTAGGTTGCTGGATTGTTTTTTGTTAGGAGTCACAAAATATTTATTTGATAGTTGTGTCCAATCAAAAACCTACTTTAATCAGGCGATTACCTTATAATAATAATAACATCAAGAACTGCATGTTCACTACATTATTTTACATTTATGTTTATCCTGACGTAGCCTAACAAATCATTCTTCCTAGTCTCCATGTAAAATAGTATTTTGTTTTGGGCACATTTGAACACTCATGGAATTTAAAAGTTTGATGTATTTATTGCAAAGGTTAATCCTTTGTGTATGCATACATGTGTAACCATGTTACTTGCATATTAAAATTACAATTTGAGCATGTATTAGCCTTGTTTTGTGATTTGAGCAGTTTTTGTAGAGTAAAAATTTCTTCCTTTCTACCTCCCTCACCCATTGACTCATGTCCTCCTTGCCTCCTGTAGGAAGCTTAACTCCAAGACTTATATCCCTCCAAAATTCTGTTGTCTCTCTCCCAATTTTCCTCAGAGAATTTTTTAGCTGACTTTTGCTTTCTCTACCAAAGGCAATACATGTTCACTTCTGAGTTGCATTAGTGTCACTACAGATTCTACAGTGGAACACTCAGTAGAGTTAATACTGATATTGATGTACTCATTCTACCGATGGAAGTATCTCATTACTTCTTGATGCTTAGTTATAAATATATTTTTAACATTCACATTGTTGTCCTAATCCATGAGTTAACAATCTGAGGTTTGGCCTGTAACTGGTTACCCAATTTTCCCAACAGCTCTAGTGTGTCCAGTTTTCATAAAACAATAAATTTATGGAAATCCTTGAGTACCGTTATCTAAGCATTAAATTATTTTGTACTTTTTAGGTATGACTATTCTAATCCAGTGCAACCTTTGGCGCATGGAATTTTAAGAGATTTTCTTGCCACATTACCTCGGGATACATGTGGAGCATCGCTTGAATCACCTCGTCCCCACCTTCATCGCTCTCGTCTGATCAAGTCTCCTGCGGAGAGGAAACTGATGGCTCAATCCTGTCAAATTGGAGGTGAAGCTGTTGCAGCCACAATGAGGGCATCTGTATTGTCACTTCAAGAAAATGGCATTCGAAGAAGCCAGTGAGTGATGTTCACTATGGCAAAAAGTTATTTTATATTTGGTATGTTTAAATGGCATAGATATTGGAAATATGGACGAAGATATTTGTTCATCAGAGAGGAAATAATTGATCTAGAGAGTGTAGTAGTCTCAAGTTGATACCAAATTTTCTTCATAATTGTAGAAGTAACTTTTATTGATCTTTATTTGGAAAATGTCATGATTTTTGTCTAAGATTACTCTAAGACACTAAGGAAATGTACTCTTTAGTGTTGCTCTCCTCATTGGCTGATTAGGAAAATTGGTAAGTTTTTATTTGTACAAAAACTCTTCAATTTTTCAGAAGTTAATAAGATATGCACAAGGTTTTTAATTTAATTTAATTTTATAAATAACTCCTTTCAATGCTGTTGAATGCATACCTACAGCCTTGTCTTGCACTTTGTAAGGGCTTGGTTCCTTGAGAACTTGTGAATTTTCATTAAATCTGATATCATTTCACATTTGGTCAGATGGTATAATGACTGATAATGCCTTGATATTATATCTACAATGATATTGATTTTGATGTGCATATTTCTCAATCTCCATAAATATTGGTTACTGTTTAATAACAAGTATGTAATCAATCTTGAACCTAATAATTACATTTGCTCTATTGTCAATTAAATGAAATATTTTTTATTCATTCTTAATCAAATTTTTTCATCAAAATTCAAGAGATTAATTAGTTTTGAATGTGGGACACACACAAAAAATGTAATGTAAATCATGGGTTTTCATCATTTACCATAGGCTTTCATTGATTTATGAGAAAGATAGATATATTTACTCACCATAGAACAAGACATAATTATCAAGACTTCATCGAAGAATCAATCAAATTTACAGGTACATTGTATTTATATCTTTATAAATTCATACACATATTTGGATATGAATTATTTTCATGAAATTCATACACATGGGTGGATTTGAATTACATAATAATGGGTATTAAAGATTTAAAAAAGCAAAGCAAGAACATAAGAATTGGCTCTTTCTATGTATTCTTGGACACTCTAAAAAACATTTACAAAGAAGTCTTTTAAAAATTTTTTAAACCAACATAGAGAACTGTAGACCTATCACCTTGCTTTATGGGAATGGTATAGTACTGCCTCCAACATGGTGCTCTTGGAAAATGCTAAAATATTTGTATCTGTAAATTTGGCAAGATCTGTTGGATTATATTGGGGAAATAAAATTTAAATCTTTAAATGATAGTCCAAAATAGTGTCTAGACTAGATGACACAAAAAATGTTTAAAGAATGATTTGTCGTCCTTGAAAACCTGGAATCACAAACCATCTAACTACTGGCCACCCTGTTTATGTAGCTCAGGAATACATATTCTTTTCTCTTGTGACTTTGAAAAAAAGTAATTAGTCTAATCATTTAGCATATGAATGAACAGAGGAATTTTTCAGTTTTTCAACCTGTAAGAAATGCTTCCTGCATATTAGGTGAAAATTGTTGACATTGATTATTAGAATTCAACTCTGCAAAACTAAAACCTAACTGCATCACGAATGACTGTCTGGAAATAATTCTTGGTCAATTTTACTTAGCTAGCAATTAGAAATGTTGGTGGACATTCCATTTCCGTGGTGATAGTGATAAAATGTATGGTCCTAAGAAGGTTACCATGCACAAGTTTTTAAATGAAATTACTATGAAAAGAAAATTTTCCATACAAATGAATTTCATTCTTTCTGCAAAAGATTTGAATTGCCAGCACAGGTCTTGGATTAATTTAATTCATGTGGCTATAAATTTACCTTATTATTTTGATTATTATTACATTACTACCAAGTTTAAGAATTTACATTTACAAATTAAATGGTTTACACTCCATCATAGGGAGTCACTATATGGTTAAAACCTGAAGCATCTTCATTAGTTCCAACAAGTATTATCTATTCATGCAAATTTAATTTATTTGAATTATCAAAGGTGGCCATCATTTCGATAGTGATAATTTTACCATGGTTATATGGCAAGCATTATGCACCATTCTGAAACTTTCACTGCATCATCCAATTCAAATGTATACTTAGATAAAATTAGCAATTTTCACTCAAATTGCATTCATTCTTGTATCCCATCTGAATACTCTTCGGTTAAAATTGTTTAAATAGAAGAAGTAGCTTTTTCCACTGTTGAGTTAAATGAAATCTCCCCACTACTACTGTTCTCAAAGGGCATGTCACAGAGATGAACAGTGTGGTTGAATATAAACATTATTTGCTGTGCAGACCAATGGTATATCAGAAATATTTAGTGCATATGTCTGTTAATGAATGAAGAAAATATACTGATGTCCTTGAAATGCTTAGTGTTTGTTTAATTTCTTTTTAAGGAACAGTGATGGTGACTGCCGGACTGTGTCCTTGGGCTGGGTTTCAGAGCATGATATTTGGGCTCGTGTTGACTTTGAGTGCAGAACGCGGGGTGCGCAGCGTTTAGCCTATCCACCAGTTGTGGCTGGTGGGCCTCGTGCCAACACTATTCACTATGTGGCAAATGATCAGAGGATTCCAGCTGGACAAATGGTACTAATGGATGCTGGTAAGAATAATGAATCAGTGTGATTTGATGTCGATTGATATCTTTATAAAAAAAATTTGACCGTGGAAGCCTTAACTTCGTGAAATCCCATCTTAATGTGGGGAGAGAAAAAATATGAGTAAAATGTACACAATTTTTCAATAAACATGACGTATGTTATAAATTTTGGAATGTTTATTATTACATATTTTTTATCTTTCTACATTGTGGTAACATACTTTGGTGTGACTCTTTTCTGCCTTAAAAATGAGACATTTTGGTTGTAGTTTTATGTGTAGTGATGAATATTAAGATAGTTTGTCTTTCAACTCTTTGTCTTCTCTTCTTTCAAGTTGTTTTTCTCTGCTGAGTAACCAAACTTTTGGGAAGTAAGTGCGGGAGAGAGTTTATATTCAGATATGTGTACAATACATTTTTCTATTTTCAGGATGTGAATACTATGGTTATTGTAGTGACATCACACGCACTTGGCCCGTTAGTGGACGATTCACTGGACCTCAGGCTGAGCTCTATACTGCTGTACTCTGGGTTCAGCAGCGTCTTATACAAATGTGTCGTCCATCAGAATCTTTGGATCCCTCGCAGAAACTCAGAAGTGACTTCAACGGATCAGTTCATTCCTTAGATGCCCTCTTTCATACTATGTGTCTGCTTCTCGGAGAACGTTTAAAAGATTTGGGTTTCCTTCCAGCAAGTGCTTCACCTGATGAAATGTCTAAGGTTAGTATAATGAGAACACATCTAAAAATTTCATAAATATATTTTATTTATTGTAAAGTGAACTATTTTTTATTTTACCATCTGATAGAAACTGCTACCTGGTTTAGAGTCTGAACAGAGAGAGTAGTCCTAGATATTGATCTCTAATTGAATACATTATAAGAAAATAGACAGTTTAAAAATTGGTATGAATACTTAATGTGTGGGTTAATTTTGCTAATGTTTTGTTATTTTATTTGAACCAAAATATTTTGTCTATAACTGTCCTTTGGTTGAACTTCACTTTGCAGTTTTTCAGTGATCTTTTTTGTTTGTTAGCTTCTTCAAAAATCACCCAGTTTCTTTAACCTCAATGTATGGTTTCAGGTTTGATATGTTGTAATTGTCATATTTCAATGGAAAAACACATTTGTAATTGTCAACTGACATTTTTATTTAACGACTAGTTTTGATGCATTGAATTATTTTCAACAGACTTCATTTTGATGTTACATTGGAATAATAGGAAGGATTGTTGGGGGATTGACAGAACCAATCAGAATTTTTTTTTTAGATGATGAAGAGGGATAATGAGATGTGTGGCTGTACTCAGACCAGCAAGGAAATTCAGGTTGTCAAATAATTTGAATCAAACCTTTGTAACAGGAATTATTGAATGATCCCAGTGGGTTTTATTGGGTGTGATCAATGACATGGACACTTAATTGAGGGTTCAGGGTTTAATGGTGGGTCAACAAATGCCCTTTGCTGCCACATAGTTATTCAGCAGTGTTCATTGTCCATGATCAATCGTTGGGTTGGACCCTGATTTGACTGTTACTGTTGAGGCTCCATTGATGCTACTGCAATGAGGACATTGAGGGAAATGAAAAAGGGGAGCAAGGAAAGAGATAGGAGAAGGGTCATTGGCTGGAGGTAGGAGGATCAAGGACAGGATTTTACTCTTACCATGATCCTTGTCTGAATTAAATTCTTTGTTTCATAAGTTAAAAGGCCTAGCATATTTAGGTAATGTTTTTCCATGTATATTTCTAACTTCTGATCTAATCTTTTCTCCCATATTTTTTTCTTTAGGACCATTTTTCTTTTTTGATTACTTGACAGGAATTGTAATTCATCCATAGTGTCAATTTTTCCATGTCATTGTAATCTCTCCATATTATCGTACTGCTCTTTCCATTCCTGTATGATATTAATTTTGTGCATATGTTTATCATTTTAAAACTTGTACATTCTTCTCTTATCTTCCTGTTCACATTCTTCCATAGTACTGAAACCAAAGTCTTACAAAATTTATCTTAATAAATTTTCTTTTTCTGTCATTCTCTTCTATTTACCACTCTCGATTGCTTTTTCTGCTATCTTATTCCAGCTATTTTAATCTTTCCTCTGCAGTTTTTATCCGCTTTCCTTCAATTATATTTTTCTAGCATTCATAGTCAACTAAGTATTTTGCATGCAGGTACATTTTCTTGTGTAACTGTTGGAGAGATTGAGGTTGACTTACAATCACAACCATCTTCAAATCAGTAGAATATGTCAAATGCAATCTCTTTATTTTAAACATTCTAGCAACCATTTACAAGTATACCTTCCTATTAATATAAATTGGCAGCTCGTATTCCCTGAACAGTATTATGAAATGCCTTCAATTATGTCTTAATTATGCCTTAGTCATGTATGTTATAGAAGTTTGTTTAAGCAGACATGCCAACTCTCCCGATTTAAGCGGGGATACACTTCTAAAAATCTCCCGATTTTTCATTTTTGAAAGTTGGCATGTCCTCCCGATTTTTCATTTTTGAAAGTTGGCATGTCTGTTTAAGAAATGAAGACTATTTTTATGCAAAGTTTGAGTTTGAAAAAATATTGCTAATTATTTGTAGATATAATAATGAAAACGTATATTAATTTCTTTTCTCAACCACTAAATTTGTTTTACTCAACATTTCCAAATGAAGGTGGCTTATCGTTACTGCCCTCATCATGTTAGTCACTACTTGGGAATGGATGTGCACGACACACCAGCTGTTCCTCGCTCTCTACCTCTTTTGCCTGGAATGGTTGTAACAGTTGAGCCAGGTGAGTTTTTTGTTCATTCATCTTTTTCATGTTCTCCAAGAACTCCAAGAATATTTTTAACATTCAAATTCTTGGCCTTAATTTTATGTTATTCACCATTATTGAGAACTTTCTATTTCTCCAAAATATTGTATGGCTAATAATCTCATTAAAACCCTTTGAAAACTCCTACCTGTTGCCACTTGAAGAACACTTGTCCATCGAATGGCAGACAATTAAATATTTGTACATATATGTTCAGGTATACATGCCACCAAGCAATCATAAGGAGGAAGAAGTCGATAGGATATACGATCAGTTAGAGGACATAATCACAGATGTTCCTGCAGGAAATATTTGAAATAGGTGGAGGATTACAATGCAACAGTAGGCAAAGTAAGAGATAGTGATGAGGTGGTGGACTATGGTTTAGGTACGAGGAATGATCGCAGGGAGAAAGCAATTGAATTCTGCAGGAGACTGGATCTTTCGGCCGGCCCCGGTGGCGGCGGGATAACGTCCTTGTCTGCCAATCCAAGGATCGTGGGTTTGATTCCCGCCAGGGTGAGATTTATTCCACCTAGGGCTTGAGTGTTTGTGTTGTTGTTACTGTTGTGTTGTCATAGTTTTCCGATGTAAAGGCCTAAAAATGCTGTTTTTGGACCAAGAAGAATAAATAAAAATCTAATGTATGTTGCCTGCCAAATTTGAATAGTCACCTTACTTTTTGAACACACCTCGTATATAAAATAACAATCTTCATAGTGAATTAAGCTCAATTGTTTGTCTACATAATTTATTATGTGAACAAATTTATTAAAAGGTTTTGTAAACTTTCTACTCCTAGTGATCTCTGCCAATACACAATGCATACCCTTGTTTTTTGGGGCTTCTGTTAGCTAAAAAACAATTTTTGATTGAAAAAATAGGTTTAAGCCTGATTGGCAGCAGAATTCTGATGAATTCCAACAAATATCTTTATATTTGGCAAAAATTGAGTTGCTTTAAGATTAGTTTTTATTTCTTATGTCTTAAATAGTGTCATATTTGTTTTTCTGGTGTTGTAATGAAGTTTTGAGTCTTGATTTTATGGCTATGTATTAATTTATCTTTCCAAATAGCCCATAGAGTAACTGATATTGGAAAAATTAAAGTTCATCGTCAGTGCATTAGATTCCTAAATATACTCTGGATTTATTCTCAGGAATATACGTACCTGAGTCTGATATGATGGCACCAGCACGGTATCGAGGAATGGGGGTCCGAATTGAAGATGACATTCTGATTGGTGGCTGGGGAAATGAGGAATGCGGAGCTGGGGGACAACAAAACAGTGATCCAATAATCCTCACAGATTCTTGCCCTCGAGAGTTGATTGCTGTGGAAGAACTCATTGGAGCATGATTATTTTGGACATGGTACCATTAAAGCACTGGTAATGGTTTATTAGGTTTGGTTTTTATAAGCATTTGGATCTAATGCTCATTTAAAGGGAAAATTAATGTTTATGCTGCAATCATCAAACGATGTGCCTTGTTTTGTCTTGTCATGAATATGCAAGTCTTGATATTGTTATTCATTAGGTAATGGATAATATTTTTAATTTTTATAAAATTTTAGAAGTGACTTTCATGGATAATGAATTTTTGAATAGATATTTGCCCAGTTGCCAATTACCTCATTGTATTTTCTTACACTCTATGCCACTGTATAAAATTCCCTACCATGATTAATTATAACGGTGTTTGCTATCTCATCAAAATAATTTACAATGAAATTGATAACTATCCTGAAGTAATGTAAATAATGTGTAACATTGCTCAGTTAACTTTGAATGGATTTTTGATTCTTTGGGCTTTATGTCCATAAATAACTGTAAAGTATTTAATAACTTTATGTAAAATAATTCATTTAATTTTTGTAAAAAGAATGGTGAAGAAAAGCCTTTTCACGATGAATTTATTCTATGGTTAACTTTTTCTCTTTGTTGGTCAACTCTCTGGAGTAATCTCTTCTGGTGAAAATACATTCTCTTGTAGGAATATAAATTTTTGATTTTTCATTTCAGTTTTCTTAATGAAGTGTGATGGGGACTCATTATGTGATCCGAAGTGGCAATGTTTTGACAAGGCTTGCATGACAATTACCCTGCAGCATACAGGGATGGTATCCATGTATTTAGTGAAAAAAATATGAAAATCCAGCATCACGGGTTTATAAATTATATCCCTTCACATTCTTAAATTCAATTATTTAAAATTAGAACTTGATCAAGTGAGGAATTATAAGTGAGATATATAGTTTAAATTTCTCATATTGCAACAAAATATGCTACAGATATATTTTACACTACCTTATTGCTTCAAAATAACATTTTTACTATGCTAACATTACTTGAATCTTGAACAAGAGCCATTATGCGTGACCAAATTCGATGGTTTATGGACTCTAGAAGCTTTCATATGAAAGATTGTTGTTGTAAATAGTAACATGTTGATGACTACAAACATTTGGCTTGAAATTTTCTTACTCAGAGATATAGTACACTGTAGCCCAGCTAAGATGGCTTAAGCTGTAATCTTTATGATCAAAAGTGTCCTAGGTCGTCACCCTTCCAAAAACAAACTTACATACACATATTTTTGGCCAGCTAAATTTAAAAAAACTGCAGAAGATACTGTGACAGTTACTTAAATAGAATCATCCAATGATGTCATCGAAATGAATAATTATCATAGTGTTAAAAGCATTCACCTTGACTGGGACTTGAACATGGCTGAGGGCTTGAAATTATTTAGCTACCGAGTGGAAACCGAGGGAGCCAGGTTCGAGACCCAGTCAAGGTGAATTATTTTTACCCTGTGGAATTGTCTTTATTAGGAATTATTGTTGAAAGTCATTTTTTTAGTCACTAGTATGGTATGATTGGGAAATATGCTAAATTTCAGTTCACTCAATTTTTTACACTTGAAATATTTAACGTGTCAGATACACTGACATCCAATAGTATATATAATTAGCACTGTCAAAACTAATTGGGGATACATCATGGCATTTACCTGGTAAAGGCCTTTAATAATCAATGAATTTGAAAAGATTCCACTTTCTTAACACTCCATTTTTGGCCAATAAAAGAAGTTGATCCATGCATTGCACATAATTTTATATTACAATATCTACAGACTTTGTGTCAAAAACTCCAAATTAATTCTAATTTATTATGACAGTTATCATAATTGTTCACTAAATAGTAATTGTAGAACACATTTACTGGTTAAGGTGTGCCATTATATAAGTAAATATGACAGAAACAGGATGACGAAAAATCTTTTATAATTAATGCTCTAATCACATCTGTGTGTGTTGTTTGCTACATTTCCCTCTTACAAAGTTAAAAAGAGATTAATTGAGAAGAATAATTTGGTTGAATAAGTTTTTTTACTTAAATATTTATTGATCTCTATCAAAAAGATCTCTAGCAGAACAAATTTTCAGAAATTTAGTTAGAATTTCAACTATATCAATATGAATGGATGGAAACTTTTGAATAGAGCAAAATTTTGTTTTGAACAATCATTGTTGAGTGATGAGGGACCTTAGTAGAGAATTACTTAATATCCCATTCCAACTGGCGTGTGTGACTCTGGATGAAGTGTCTGATGAACACCAATCAGGTCTAATATGGGAGACCATAGATTTACAACTATACTTCAGCAAAATATATTATGCAATATTTTTATTCCTCTTAAATACAGTTGAAGACTTTGCAGGCTAAAAATATTAACCCTTCCTTACTGATGCTTAATTTTGCACCAAGTAGCAATTTTCTGCTAAATGCAGAGAGAACATGAGTGAAATGCATTGGCTATAAATACAGGCAACTTTTGAGAGTGAGGTAGTTTCTATTTTCAGTCACAAAATGTATTTTTGAAAAATTGTTGTACATTTACAAATATTCTAATTCTTCATGGTTTCCTACTCCATTAAAAAAATTAAGACTTATCATTTTCACAGTTTTGTTGGACACTACGTGTACCAAGTAACGGCATCTCTCTTAATGACTATTTGCTTAATATTTATTCATTGTAATGACAATTCACAAGTCACCTTTATAGTATTCACATATAACATATGATGTCGGCCTGAACATAAGACAACATCAAATATAAGATGATTTGTGTTTTTGAACTGTCATTTTAGGAAAACTTGTAATATATATGGTAGAAGTATTCAGCAAGTTTGCTATGAAGAAAATTGCATTTCATATGACTGTTGTTACATTTAATAATAAATATATGGTTTTCTGCAAACTCAATGCATTTTAAATTGCAATAAAAGCCACTGTAAACATAACTAGAGTAGCTAAATATTAATTTGAAAAAACTGAGGTGAGTGCAACACCTGCCCTTTCCACTGCAGAAACTACATTACCAGGATCATCCTTATTACAAACATGGAGACTTAGAACACTTGGCAAATTATTCATGGAAATCTCTTCTTCCATGAGTGTGATATCAATCTGAGATCCTACCATGAATAATTCTCCATGGCCGTTGAGCATAGGGAACTGATACAGTGATTTTATATCACCCTGTTCTTGAAGAATATGACCTTTCAGTGTGACAGAATTGACTCAAGGAATTATGCTCTTCCTAGCTGTCACAAATATAATATTTTTGGTTATTATCATGGTGGGATTAAGCTTCAATCTACATTCGCACAAAATAAGTCATTGAACATCACAAAATGTGAATTGCATGTTGTGATAGGTTTTTTTAGGCTTCAAAAATGAGATGGACAACAATTTTCAACCCCTTGCAAGTGGAAAAATTATTCTTCTTATATTCATGGTAATATTGCATCATACATCAGGCCGATATTGCTTCATAATTAATTGTAATGATGAATTACCTGCAAGCCAATCTCTCAAATTATCTCATAGCAAACCTGAAGTAGTATGTTATTATTTTTTTGTGCGCATCTACATTTATAAAACTGAAATGCTAGTCAAATTGGTTGGTATGAATATTTAAAAGTTAAAACATTAATACCCAAATTTTTGGCTGACTACATGTGTACATGCGATGAACGATATTTTTGCATAGCATAAATGCATCAATGAAAGGTCACATTGTTTCGTATTTGAACACACTTGCTATTCAATGGGTAACTACATTTTTGCTACCTTGAAGCTATGGTGTTATACACCTACATTGAATGCCATATGACGATTTTTTCTCAGTTCATCCTTGGTCCTTTGGTACAGGAGACCTCAGAATCCATGGTAGACAGAGGATGGAAGGCGTAATGTTTCTGTTAAATTATTCTTTGACTACACTTTTTTTTACTTACACTTATCTACTTTACCTTACTTACTTTACTTACATAATACACTAAACGTTTAACTTACGTTATGACTGCATTATACACAATTCTACAGCATAATCTCATTCCCGTGAGCCAAGGTGATTGATGTCTTCAGTTCTCATTATTATATTGGAAATCCAACATAAGTCTCTGATAAATAACTGCTTAAACAATATTAAATGCTAAACTTCAGCATGATCACAGCTTGTGCCATAGTCATGTTTACTTCTTACCTCCATACCCTATAATGTGTCATCTGACGTCCCAGATCAATAATTAACCTCTAAAATTATTATGTAAAAACTGGATTGGGAATGAGTAAAAAAGATTTGGTTAACAATTGAGTAAATATATTTATTATGAGGAAGATTGATTCCAATTCGGCACATAATTGTTATTAAATGTTAAAATGTTAATTGAATATGCATATCAAAATCCATATTAGAGTGTTGCAGGAATGTATCAGTCATTTTATATTAATGATCTTTTGTTTAATAACTTAATAGCATGCTTTTGAAAAATCCAGAGTAAATATTGTAAAGTAAGGAAAGCCTTTTGATCATATGCATAATGTTGATTCTTTCATATTACCCTGCTACTTTTTGTCAAGCAAAATACCTACAGATGTTTACAGTTCAAAGGGATCATTAAGGTGTACGATGCAAAAACTCATTTGGAGACAAATGGGTAATCAGTTTTAGTCTTGGTTTGGGGTCAGTTTAAATTAAGTTCTCATACCCTTCCTATCCTAAGAAAGCTTTCTTTATTTGATTAAAATATTTTTCAGATTTTATTCCATTCATTGTATTAGTAAGTACTCAAGTGGTTCCCATTCATATCCTACAGACTCTATTTTACTAATCCCTAAATGATAATCAAAGAAGGCCTGGTATACCAATGATCATAGGCTTGTACTTTAGGAATCAAGAACTTCTGAATCAATGTAATTTCCTGCTAAATGTGGCTTCTGTTTAATTGTGAGTTGTTAAAGTTAAAATTTACAAAAATTCATTCCAAACAGTGTGCTACTGTTTGGAATGAACCAAACCAAATTTGGACAGGGCACCATAAAGGTTATCACAGTGATAAAGGCACACCTTTGTCACTTGTTACCTTTATTAATTTTCATTATGGAGGAAAGCCTATTTGTTGTAAAATGTATGGAAAAGCTTACCTGAGAAAAAGTGATAAAGACATTGCCATTTTATATTAAATCACACATTTATATACTCCATTGAATGATAGACCATGATATATAATGAGATGTATTGAAGTTTTTGTCAGAAGTCCTGAGAGATTTTGCAATTGCTTTCATTGTGTATTTATTACCAAAGGAAACAATCAAAGCAATAATTATCTGTGGTTATAAAAAATGATTAATTCATGTGATAAGAACTTTTCTGAACCATTGCTTGAAATAATAGACAAATAATTGCTCATATTTTCAAAAATTAACTTCAATGTGTGTCTGGATGAGTTACGTCCAATTGTATTATAACCTAACAAAGAATGTAAAAATGTTTTTTAAGCAGTGTGGAAAGTAATTCTTGAATCATATTTAATACTTTTCAAATAAATTTATGGAATATTAAAAATAATTGAATATGTATCAGAATTTCATTTGCCTTTTTCATCCCCAACCAATTGAAAATAGATAATAAAAAAACCTCGTCATTTTCCTGATTTGAGTACAGGAACTTGTATGTACAAGATTTTTTCATAATAATACAACAATATAGGAGAGAGATTGAGATGGTGCGGTGGCTAACATACTGGCTTCCCACTGAGAGGCTTGGTTCAACACCTGGAGACTGCAGATATTTTTCACTGGTCTCCTCATCCCTACTTGAGGTGCTTTGTGAAGAACAGTTTGAGTGAGTGAGTACTCCATCTGTCGGATGGGACATTAAACTGTGGACCTCTTGGCGACTTTCATTAAGAGTAGGCTAATGACAATGCCAGGTTTCTTTCCAATCTTCCTCCTTTCCCACCCATCCCTAATGGCGCAAATTACCATAGTTATCTGTTGCCTAACCTCAAAACTATTACTACTATCAATATAGGATAATTTTTGATACATGTTCCAAGGAGGCCTGCAGCTCTTAGAGGAACAGAGTAAGATCCTCTGATCAAATGCAGTACTGCACCTCTCTCTGATATGAGGTTCAATAAAATATCAACAAATTTCTTATACAAAGTGATAATGAACAGGAAAAGGATGCAAATTTTTTTGCAACATAACCTGAGTAATGGAAAAGTAAATAAAAAATCAATACAGAAGAATTTGTGCTTTTCAGCACAAATTAATAAAAATGTTTACAGTAATATTAGAAAAAGGCAGAGATTATACTCTTCAAGTGATGCCATCTACCTTCTGTGATTGTCCAGAGAAAAAATCTCCTGGGGAACCCACTCTTGCTTACCACCAATGTGGCAATTCAATGGCTGGGAATCAGGCATTCATCTTATCTCGACCCATCATCTCTACAGTGTTGTTGTGTAGTGATAAGCATCCTGGACCTTACAGACTGATCTTAATGGATGGATTGAACTGATCACAATCAAATCTCAACCTTCAGTTGGAAGTATTGATTTTCTTGCCAATGACAAGTGACAGGTTGTGCAATATGAGCTATTCACTTGCCACCCTTATATCTATCTATTAGAGTGACGAGTGAATAAACTCTTCAACAGCTTCCAACATCTTCAGGATGTAGAATGATATGTTGAATTTTTGCAAAATGCCCTCTATGAAACAAGGAATTCCCAAAAAAATACTTTTTGAAAAGAGTAATCACTTTGAAAACCTGCAAAAAAAATAAACACAGTTGCTATTGTGCATTTTCAGTGCTTCTCCATTCTTGGAAGTGCGTAAGTACGCATTCATTTGACAAGGGATAACTAAGGGAAATAAAGAGCACATGGGACAGTATCACAAGGCATGAATGTATTGCATACATATTTCATTTACAACATGAAATTAACCTTAGGTGCTATCAACATTTAAACAGTTTAAATTTTTTTCTTATAACTGGTAAATTATATAAATATTTTCTTAAATGCGGTAACACAAAGGAGCAATTAATTACAATTGAAGAAAAATAAAATATCTACCATGGAAAGTTAACAAATGCACATGTATTAAATGTTAAACTTGACCTATAAAAAAATATAATGAGAAAAAATGGTATTACAAATAGTAACAAAAATTACAACTGGAGGTCATAGTGGCTGTTAATTCATACCATATCTGTCGTCTATGATGATTATTTGTTACTTCAAACAAAATTACACATATAGTACAGAGGATACCGTTGTCTTTGGAATACAATCTTATTCGCAATAATGCAAGAAGTGGACACACATGGTAGAGATATAAAGAATCATATTAGTTTTAGGATAAAGTTTTTAGAAAATGAAATAGCACCTCACCAAAATGAAACACTAATTCTTGAAACTAGCTCCCTTTCCTTCACTGAAAGGTTTTGTTTTCCTTATGAAGGATATATGCCTATCAATGAAATTTCAAAACTATATAACTTAACCATCATTCAAAGTAAACATTTATGTATAAACAGCAATAGTAGCTGTTTATACCTGTTTTAAATAATGTCTTCATCATATGGATATCATTGCTTGGATAATTGATATCAATCAATACTGTAACTTTGGTAATGATATAAGAAAAATTCTCTATTTACAACGACATCTATTTATATTTACATTTAGAAAATTTATCATCATATTTCCCACAAACATGATTCATTTATTTTACTAAATAGGAGGTAATAAATGCCAAAATTAATTGTCATTTCAATAAAATTCATGACAACATCCCAAATTATATTTGATATGACAATACCTTATTATTTTGTTTTCCTACTCATTTTGAATTATATAACATTATTGTACACACAACTGATAATTATGAACATTTCATAATTCAACAAAAAATTCAACATACACTGAAAGAATCATTCATTGTAATTTCATAATTTGTACATTATGCCAAAAGAGCACATGCACCGAAATGTCAATCATACCAAAACAGGCACACTAGCAAAATTAGACGTATGAAAAGGTTAACCCATAAAAAAACTTGTACACCTACTAGTGTATTTGAATTCATTATATACACTTTCTCCAAGGTTTAATTTCTTGAAAATAACATAATTTCACCAACAAAAGGAACTCTCCTTCCTCTCATGTTGTATGGGAATGGCTACACATTGTGTATGTCCTGCAAGAAAATGGTACACAGAAAAGTTAAAAACTTCAATATTGAGCCCATATATATGCATTTAACAATGAATGAATTGAAATGCAGTCTTAAAAATCCACATGCTTCATACTTACGGTGTCACATAATTCAGATGGATTATCCATTAATAAATTAAATAGCTGTTGAAAGCGTTGAATGAAAAAAAACACATGCATAAGCATCATGCTGACATGCACAAGAACAATATTGCACAATTAACGCAACGACACAAGATGTTGAGACAAAAACTGCAGATACAACTATAGCACAGGTCAAATGTAGAATATTAAAAATAAAACTAGTTGAATCACAAAAGAAGATATACCTTTTCATCCCATCCTTCTAGCTCACCACCAAGTTGGTAATGATGGCGACGTAAGGTAGTTACTTTCTCTCTTTCTTTCTGAAGTAATGATTCTAGCTCAAGAACTCGAACTTGACTTTCCATTGCCAGTGTCTTTGCTTGGTGCAAAGTTAGCCTAGATACATCGAAGTCCTCTGAAATAAAGATAACCTGGGAGTAGTAAATCAAATTGACAGGCATGATCAATCAATCATTTTGATTATACAATTTAATTTTTTTAAATTGGACAATCAACATCAATAGCCTGAAAACCACATCAATTTGTATTCTCAAACAAATACAAATTACATATGGACTCATGTAAAAAACAATATGCATAACATGGGCCATAAGCATATTAAATTAAGGGTATTTGAAGGTAAAACACCCATTATAATCCAACCAAAGAACATAGGTTTCAGCAGTACCTAAAGTATTTATTTTTCATTTGGCAGGTTATATCATCTCATATGATTTAAAACATTAATTAATGTTTGTGCAAGAAACCTTAACATATCTGAGTAAGGTTTCAGACAACACGCACTACATACAAATAATGCTACATATCCTAAAGGAAATTTGCATTAACTATGACAGAAAATTGATTAATTCTCCTTAGACTGCAGATAGGAGTCTGCAGATTGTAGGTTTAAGTAAAAAAGCTAAAAGTAATGAATAGAAATAATTACACCTTATTGCCCTTGATTTTTTCAATGTGTAGAACCAGAAGGTAATAAAAAATTGTAGCACTATATGAATACACTGACTGAGAAGCACCTAAATACATAGAACAGACTGTCAGGAGCTGACTAACAGTAGAACATATATCAAATTTATCTTACCAACTTGAAGGTTTGTTTTATATATGAAGGCACAGCTCACTTGATACTAAGCCCTATGGCCCGTGAAATTCACTTATTAGAGGAGGATTTCTTTTCTTACTATATAACCTATGATTTCCCAAGAATATCCGGCACCTTAAAAATCTCACAGTTATGGTAAAATGAGGGTGTCCAGATCTACCAGGACTTAAAATGGGACCCCTTCATTTGGTGCCTGAACAATCAACCCACTAGGATATCACACACATTTAGAATTGAGCAAATAATTGCCAGAAATACATTGACTAAATGTGGAAATTACGCAAATATAGTCTTAAGCTATCAACAATTAATTATGTTGTGATATGAAATTCAAATAATGAGGCTGGTTTTTTAAATTATATTCATTTTCTTTTTTAGTATTGAAAAAATTAAAATTTGCATTGGAGGAAAATACTAAAACCATTATTGGATCCAAAATATTTGAAAAAATATATAAAAGTGAGTTTGAATTCAATTTAAACACTCAATAGATAAAATATGACTGGGATTTAGAAGTAAATAAGGAATATTAGGATCTGGGACTGGATAAAATATACTCTATTTTAAGATTTTGAATCCTTATTCATGAATGCTTGCTACTAAATTATCATATTGCCACCAAAATGACACCATCACCACAGACGTTTTATTTCTAACTCTTTAAAAGTTAACTTTAGGATATGTTATTCTAGTCAAATGTAAACAATATTTATTCATGGAAAATACTATGAAATTTTGGCCAATTGCATATAGATGAGATTCTATGGTTATAACAAGCATACACAGGGCAAGAAAGGATGAAATTTACTTTTATAGGTAGAAAAAACTCAATTACTGCATTAGTATCAATATGCTGATTATTCGCCCAAACAATGTAATCAAGCCTGATCATATAGCCAGAGAGTATAGCACGAATCCATGTCAGTAAGTGTCACAAGATGTCACAGTAATTTTACTAAGCTGCTTTCATTTCATTGCAATTTGTAAAAATATGAAATCTGAATGCAAAAAATGAATTCCTGATATGTATCCCGAAAGTGACATCTACATTGAAAATTATTACAAACACATTCCTTCATTATTTTCACTTTCACTTAGTAAATTTGGAGCTCTACAGATTCTTCTTAATGAACCAATAATTTTATTATATTAGCAATGCTCAAAATGAATATTCAGTGAGTTGAGTGAACATCGCTGATTTTTATAATGGAGGTAATCTTGAATGAGGTGATAGAGATACATTTGTTAATTATAATTTCTTGCTGAGACTTACAATTTTAGTAAGCCATTTTTGTTATGGTCAATGTAAAAAAAACCATTTTGGTTTGGTAGGTGATGGTAGAGTTCACCCAGTACTAAGCCTGACGGTGTGTGAAATTCACACATCAGGGTAGGGGGGTCAGTTCCTTTCCCTGTGCCGTTTATGGTTTCCCAGGAAGGTCTGGCACCCGAAAAATCACATAGCTTGGGTGGAGCTGCAGGTGCCCAGATTGGCTTGGTTGGGAATCGAACCCAGACCTTCCGTTCAGTAGTCCAATGCTCTACTCCAGGACTACCACATTCAAGATAATTAAAATTTTTATCAAGCCATCCTTTGGTTACCTTGTTCTGCAACTAGCTGAGAACAATCCTTTGCTGTAGCAACAACAGCCCCAGTTGCTCGAGCAACGGCTTTTGAAGCATCTGATAATGCATATAAGTTAGTACTATCACGGGAAGCTTTTACTTTACTGGCAATTACAAGCTGAGCTGTACTCGCAGCAATTTCTTGTGAAGCTACAACTACTTGCTCAAGTTTCCCTTCTCCTTGCACAGCCTTATCTGCAGCATTCCTTTACATGAAAAATCAACAAAAATTCAATGATGAATTAAAACAGCTTGAAATAGTAGAAATTTTATTTTAAGTATTCCTCCTGATATTTCACCATACTTGACCAAAGCAACAGGTGATAATTTTTATATCACAAAAAAATTGGAACATAACTTAATTAATCAGAAAGAAACTTTTAAGATATAATCACGTCCACTTCATCACTCTAATAATGAAGCTAAATAATTAGCATTAAGCCAATAAATTTGAAAGACAACAGCTAAAACATGACAGTTAATATTCTTTGGTCTTCAAATCAACGGAAATATTATGAGTGCATCATAAGATCTGGCTGGTTTGAATGTGTGACTTCACTTGCCATTGAAATATGCTTAGTGACTTTAACTGCCACACAAAACAAAAGTCTTAAAATACATTTTTCAATTAAATCTAAACAATTATAGTTAAGAAACACATAAGAACTTCAATGCTGGAGGGTTCAATTCTTGTAATTATTTATTAAATGGAATCTATGAAAATGAACCCACATGCCATAAAGCCTCACCATTATGGACTAAGTTTACAATTGTATGTAAATTGTTTTCCCTATGTCTATGTATAAACACTTTTCTCACACCCTTTATAATTACAGGTGTTTTGCATTTAATTTCAAATCACTCACTATTAATCTTTTCCCTGCAGCTCACTCCCTAGAAACTTATTCCTCACATGTGGCAAAAAGGGAGGGTATTGTGTCTCTGTAAACTTTCTTATTCCCAAAATAATGAAATAATATATATAATAATTATATGAATATAATAAAAATAATCAAGATTCAATGTTTACTTAATGAAAAGTTTTTATTAATTTATTCTGATGAATATAATTTTAATAAAATTTCAAAGTATGAGAGCACAACAAAGAGAGGATGAAAAGGTACACTTGCAACTGTCCACCATGTGAACGAACTGGGTACATTCATAGCAGCAAAAGGGTTAATGGGCATCCTAGACTGAATGAGAGTTTGATTTTGCTATACCTATAAATATTTTCTATCCTTCAGTCACTCTTCTGACAGGTTCTACACAAAATTAACCATTTCATTCACATACTTATTACTTCAAACAATTCCATTTTATAGAGGGTTGTTTTTTGTCCCTGGTATAAAACGTATATTTTTCAGCAAACAAGTTTAGTTAATCAGGGTGTCCACAATTAACTACCAGGCAAATTCCTAAGGCGTTCATAGAATCTTAGAATCTTTGAAATTTGCTAATACAAGTAATTATTGACAACAGGTTTAATAAACAACTAGGATTGGTTGATATTCTCAGAGTGAGAGCAATTATTTAATATAATACCCTGCTCTATGCTAAAAATATATGCAAAGAATATTGAATACACACACTTTTTGATAAAAGCATCTAGTTATTGCCATTTATTGACAGTGGATATCTCAGGAAGTGGACCTCTCAGTGAAACATAGGTTTCCTGGATACTGAAGCCAACATTTAAAAACAAACAGTGATATCCTGTTTCACTTAATTGATACAATTTAAGAAGAATGCCAAAAATGATGAGGTTAGAAATCCTCAATGTTATATGATGGTGTAATGATACAAACTTGCCAACTGTCATAAGTGATGCTAATATAGCTTGTCACTTCAATCATTATTAAAAGCAAAAACTTCCCTACTACATAACTTACACAAAATATTTTGCTCCAATTGCCACTGCTTTTGCAGCAGATATCAATCCCTCTGTCCACTGATGATTTCGCTTATAAAACTCTTTGGCAGATGCCGTTCCCTGGAAAGGAGATATGAAGTTTATATTATATGATTTTTTATTGTGCAAACATAATTTTATTGACAACTGAGTTAGTTCAAAGATAATTTTTTTAAATTTATCAACACAAATGTACTGTAAAATTAATTTTTAATTATAACTTTTAAAAAATCAGAATAGTATCTTAATGGTTAATTTCCCACATTTTTGTGGTCCTACTGTCATGTGAAGGCAACTGATATTCTTGAGATTCATAACAAATTGTTTCAATGCATTATATGAACAAAAACGTTCTCCAGAGAGAAACATTGAATGCCAATTCATTCTACCAGGATAAATTGAAATTATCATGGATTATGGATTCCATCAAATTTCATATTCGAAATTTCAGACATATTTTAAAAGTTACAGATACAGTATTAAAACCTTCATCCATTAAATTATGCTAATGGCTTTTATGTAACATTTCTTCAAATCATAAGAGACCATTAATATAGATATGTTTGACAAAAACAAAAGATGTACTATTACTATTCCTCATCTTTATAAAACTATTTTATAAAATTTGAACTTCAGTAGGTTAATGCTAATCATAAATAAGTGTGGACAGCTTATTCATAAAATATTAAATTTTTTGACATAATGGAACAGGTATGAATGTATAAGGTCTAGAAATTGTGAGCTATTGATATTGGTATAATTACTGTCAAATAAATCACCATGTGCACTTTTATTCCTTACAAAGCTCACAGGATGAAATAATCAATTATTTAACAGTTGAGAAAATTTTGCATGTTCCACATTGAATGATTCACATGCAAAAAATATGAAATAATTTATAAAAAAAACAATTATTTAAATGACTTTCAGCATTATGTATTGGAATGAATACTTAGTTAAGCGACTTTTACACAAGAACTATTGCTCTCTAAAAACAATAGAATATGCCTTATCTTAGACATGAAGCTGTTATACATAATATAACCACTTAACAGATATATGGTAATATTACTTAGGAATCTCATTCTTTTGCAGGTGCTCATTTCAATTATCTCACATCAGTAGGTGCCATGCTCATAACATCAATAAAATAAAGATACATATAATAGCCAAATGTTATCCTCTATATTATTCATTAATGTAAAATAGGAATAATTGGCAAAAATACTGGTATACCCATGCCATGCAACATTTGTAAAAGATAACCAAAAGTGTCAAGAATATGAATTCAAAATAATTATTCAGGCTTACCTTCCCTTGAGAAACAATTTCAGCTTGAAGTAATCGAGACTTTTGAACAAGTACATGAATAGCCTTCATCAGTGCAGTGCATGAATCTAAAATCTTCCCATTTACTTCCAGCTTAATTCCAGAATCAGCCTCTCGTGATTTTTTCAGCATTTCCTAAAACAATATTAGCATTTAATTGTTTTACTCTCTAGACACAATCAGTCTTTGGCTTGTCGTCAGATTTTTCAGGGGGCTGAACAACCAGGGTTGATACAATGTCCATGCCTAAGGCATGTCTTGAACCTTCAAACTTTGGGTTTAAAAGCCGAGCACATTACCCACCCAGCTAATTCAGCCGGCAATAATATTGATTGTATAAATGAATAACATGATAATATATTGGTTCCTCAGTTGATTTTATGCCATTAAATAAGGAATTAAAACTAGCAATTAGAAAATGTCTGATTCATAATGAATAAATCAATAATTACAAATAGTCATTCTCTGACCTTTATTGTTCAATCAGATGATTGAATTACCAATAAAAGCCTGATTACTGTATAATTATTGTTCCACCAGAGAAATAACACTCCAAATGTTTATGTGAAATTCAGATAGCTTTAAAATCTTTATTCTCCATAAGTTTTGAAGTAGAATATACAAAAGGAATATAAGTAACATCTTTAGAGAATGAATAAAACAAAAAAATGAGACAAAAAACTAAGTCTACCTATGCCATTCAAAATTTTTTAAATAATTTATTATTATTTTCCTTAAGCTCTATTATATTATTTTCCACAGATTTTAAACAACCATCAAAAATAAACATTTATTGCATGTATAATATAGGCATAATGTTTAATATTTTAATCTCTGTACACTCACAGATAGTGGTAGAAATACTGTAGTCGTCACAGCATTAGTCAATGTGTTTGTTGCACATATCTATTCAAATCATTATTGCGACCCTACTGTGCTACAGATTAACTAACTAATTAACAGACAAATTTGAAAATTTTCTATTAGATTGTACATATATATTACTCACCTCAATTCTGGCAGCTGCTTCATCTATGGCCTTATCAATTTCTGCCAGCTCATTTTCCACTCGATCTTCATTTATTTCTTCTCTGTTACTTGCACCTATTAGATTTGCTAATTCAACAGCTTCTTTAATGTGCAATTTAACAGCTTCAGCCTCTTTCTCAATGGAACCAAAATCAACAGTTTCACTTTCATTGCTACTCCTGCATCTTTCCTTCATAGTTTCCAGAAATGTGAGGCACTGGTTTGCAGCCGTCTTGCACGCTCCAGCAACACCTATTGGTCCATATATAGTGACATATTTTATTATTTTACAGGGAAGTTATTTATATTCAATTAATCTTTTAGATATTAGTCTCAAAAATGGAAGTTTAACAAATGGTTTTTTTGGAAAAAATACATTTCTACTAGCAAGTATATTACATAATTTTCACGTAATTTTTTACATGGGTTACATCCAAAAACAAATGAATCAAAAAAATAAGAGCAGCATAAATGTGTTCAAAGAATGAGAAAATGTATGCCAAAAGAGTAAGTAGATAGGCCAAAAGAGTTGGTGGATAGCTGAACAGGAAAGGGAAAAGGAATAGGAAAAGTAAAACCTTCACCATTAACTTCCTTTCAATCAAAGAACCAATTTTCATTAAGCCACCACCAAGGTTAGCCTTAGGTAAGGTTAGGTAAGTTAATGCCTCTTAGCAAAACTACCACAGTCAAGTTCTTGAATTTGCTCTCCTGTCGAAGCTTTTCTTTTTTCCAGTGATTTTTCTCAAGGAAATCAAGACCAGTTTCAAATGCACACAACCCAATCCTGTTATTTCTGAGAAAAACTACTTTTATAACAGTTTAATTAATCCTCCTTTTTCTACTTAATAGTTGTGAATGAAATGGATTCATTACCTATAAGGGGTCAAGTTCTATGCCTCAAAGAATTCAACTAACTCTATTAGGAGTAAAAATAAAAACTCTATACTCCAAATCACATTTCAACGAATTCTATTTAATAACTTTTGCCTTTCCAGTGAGATAACAAGGTTTCAAAAAATTATTATAAAAGGATGTGGTATAAAATTACAGAGATTTTAAATTTAATTTTGTCTGGCCGACCCTGTTTAGCAAGGAGAAGATAGAAAGAGGAAGCACGGGGAGAATTTGGTAAAGACAGACATGAGTAATAAACTTTACATTCATCAGCACCTAAATGCCACACCAAAGCTTGAGGGACATGACTGGATAATAAATCACAAGAAGAATGAGATCACTGTTTCAATGAGAATGATAAAAATTGAAAGAAGAAAATGAATGATAGGTATTTATTTTGCCGATTTTTCTAGTAAAATGCTATTATGCAAGAGATTTATGAAGAGAAATAGTCTGTGGATTCATACCAGATCTACAACTGCACAAAACAGCCACTTTAACAAAAAAGAAGGGTTATAAGGCACCAAGCCATGAAAATCCATTCGCATAGAGAGAAGAATGAAACTGCCATCGATTTCTAGTGTTTGTAATTGGTTGAAAAAGTCCTGGCAGAAAGTTAAGAGTGAGACTAACATGATGTCCTTTCAAAATGTTAGAATAGTAATGTGTTAAATTGAAGTTACAATAGATGATATTTTGTAAAAGGAAAGTGACAACCCAGGTGAAAATAACTGCCAAAATGATTTAGCAGCAGTGTGAAAAATTTCTGGGATTCTACAATGAATAAACATTGATATAACTGGTATTTTTAATTTTACAATTTTATTTTCTTAGCATTAGTTACTAACATTAAAATTCTTTCATTCTTTTCTGTACCATCCATACATTTTTTTGTAAATTCTAACCAGAAAAACCACAGTATTGTACACGTTATGGGCATTTGCTGAAAACAATTGTGATGTGAGAAAAAAAATGCTAAAATTTACCAAATGAAACCCAAAAGAATAAAAAAATGTACAATCCAAGATCCATTAAGTCTAGGAAGAAATTGCTGTTGATTATTACTACCAAAAATATCATTTGAAGAGCAGCAAAAATGGCAACATTCTGACTTTTGATAATACTATAATTTCATTTGTAGCTAAGCCTAAAATAAAATTCCAAAGCACAAACATTCATTTAATTATTGACAGCAGATTTACCCACATCAAAATATTTTAATAATTGTGCTAAACTCACATCGGTTAAGCATTGATACAGCAAGTTACCTGATCAGAAAATTCAAGTTTTAACGTCAAATCAATCAGACCATAAGCAGAAGTTCTAACTATGCTTAAGACAGAAATTAGTGGGACAATTCCAAATGCAATACAATGTTGAAAAATATCATAATATTATGTACCATCTCAGTTAAAAATGAACATCACTTACGTTCACCCTGTTCAATATTAGATGAAGAATTTGATGTGGCTTGTCCTCTTATTATAAAATCAGCCATTAGGTTGGAAAACTGTGTTGAGCACCTAAGAAAATCCCTCACAGATTCAGAAGAAGGTGTACTTTTGTCTTTGTAACATGCACTAAAAGAATCATTGGTGCAATCAAGGGATCGTATAACAGGAATTTCAAGGCGTCCAAAGTAATCTGTAAAGTGAATGGAGATTAATTTATAACCTTTGATTTTAAACTCATCATCATCTGAAAATAAAATTATTAATTGCGATACGCTGTGCTTCCAAAACCGAAGAGAGCCATTTTAAGAAATATGATGAAGACTTTGAATAACTTTACACAATACCACTCAAACCATAAAAAGTGCCAGACAAAGAACATAAATACCTGGTGTACAGGTAACTGCAGAGAAAGCTGGATTATCCATTTCATGTAATGCCCTGCGGAGTATGGATTCAGCTTCAGTGATGCAAGATTCTAAAATGAAAGATATTTCAATGACTATAATGAACAAAAAAATTACGTAAATCTAAATTCATCCTAACTTAAAGAATTGAAACAAAAGTAAGTATTTAACATTCTGGGGTCAAACTCAATCCTGAGATGACTTAGCTTTGATACTAGGGGTAGTCAAATGAAAATTGAACACCTACTCTAACAACCAGCCCGAACACCAACAAGGACATAATTCAGCAACTGCGTGCACCTGTGAGCTATCACTTTGCAGTTCTCCTACCACAGCGATGGCAGAATTGATACATAAAAAGTGTTGCCGCCTATAATGCAGACTTTGAAATATGGCAGGTGTTCGGTTTTCATTTGACTGCCCCAAGTAATCAAACTGGGTTTGGGGCATCTCTTCAATTTTTTTTACAAAATTTTTGAATTATCAATCACTATTCAAAGGAAAAAAGATTTTGCTTAAATATACTAATCACTTAAATATACTTATTGATGTTTGTATTGTTTTTTTGACAGATAATCTCACGCAACAAACAATAACTCCAAATGCTACACACCAGAGATGTAAAAAATATCTTAATGATCACAACATAACAATTATTTGTGGTGATTATTTTAGGTCTATCAATCCACCTCAATAAGCTACCTATCTTTATGCTATATGGAACTTTTAAATATTTTTCTGCAGTTGAATGACATTACTTAAAAAGAAACTGGGTATTTCAAAGAAATTAATTTTAAGTCTCAAGTTCATAAAATTTATATAAAAAATAAATTCAAACCTATAAACTCCCTAAGCCTAGCAGTGATTTCATTTTCAGAAAGTTCTTGAATCCTTTTTAATTCCTTTTGTTCTTGCTCTAATCTGACATCTAATGCCTCTTTTTGGGCAAGAAGGTCAATCAATTCTCCTTCCACTGTTGCTTTCTCTTCCAAAACCCAGTCCAATTTATTAGATATAACCTGAAACATGAAAGATTTTTCATTAAATAATGGAGAATTAGTAACCAATGACTTAAGTGAATAAAATTAAATTAGGTAAAATGTATTATTCAGTTAATGTGTACATATAATTCTTATCTGAAACTAATGCAAAGGATATTTAATCTACATAAATAGAAACTTGACAATTTTATGAAGAACTATCTTTGCTTTTACTCTATATCACAGTCCCTTCCTGTGCAGCAAACGGGCATAGCAGAGACTCCTTCAAAACCAGAAGGTCCAATATGATTTAAAGATGTATACATTTGGAATAAATAAAAATTACCCAAAGCCGTACTCTTAGGGACACTAGTTAGGGGACACGGGGGAGGGTGCAAAGAATGAGGATAACAAAACCGCACACTCTCTCACTCCGGTATTTGCAGTGCAAATTGACCGTTGCAAGTCACAAACACACATGCACTCAGGGTTTACGGGGGAAAAAACTCCTCGCCAGGGACCACACACTCAGACAAGGCAAACAAAACCACACGCACTCCTTCACTCCGGTATATGCATTGCAAATTGACCGTTGCGACTTGCGACGGTCAATTTGCGGTTTTTTCCCCCGTAAACCCTGAGTGCGTGTGTGTTTGTGACTTGCAATGGTCAATTTGCACTGCAAATACCGGAGTGAGAGAGTGTGTGCGGTTTCGTTATCCTCATTCTTTGCATCCTCCCCCGTGTCCCCTAACTAGTGTCCCTAAGAGTACGTCTTTGGGTAATTTTTATTTATTCCATTCATTCGGCCGTAGTACGTTCTCTTTCTCTTTATGATGTATACATTTATCAGCAAAGGAGCAAAAGCATAGGCATGAACAATCTAACCTGTTTTCTAACATTCACCATGTTTCTACTATAATGTATAAAATATTTAGCTCTTCAATAAAATTTTCATTACCTTTACATTTATTTCACTGAAACACTGAATGTCTCAGAATAAAACACCTCACTGGTGCGCATACATGCACACCAGGGAGGTGTTTTACGTCATGACTGATATCAGTATGAGACCGAACGAAATAAGATGAAAAATATAGATCAGACTCAGTGTATGAAATGAAATTCATATGAGGATGCATTTAGCTGCTAAAAACATAAGATGCCATAAAAATTATGGAAAGATTAAATAAAACTTATATAATGCAGAACTCAATAAGAGGCCTAGCTACCTAATTTGACAGCGTCAAGATGAAAATGAAAAAGTAAAGATAAATTATTTTTAATCCCCATGAAAAACAAGTAAATCCTTGTACTCAACTGTTCCTTTGCCAATAGGTCACTTTTGAAATGTGCCTTACCACTCTATACTCTGCCAAAGACCCACAGGGCATTAATAGTGAGCAGTATTTAGGGGAGGTGACCAACAGCTAAGGTCATTTGTGCTATTGGGGATGGATAGGAAAGGATGAAGGGTGGAGATAAACCTGGCATCGTCATTAGCTTACTCTTAACAAAAGGTGCGAAGGGGTCTGTAGCTTAACGTCCCATCCGACAAACAGCATACTCACTCAAAGTGCCCTTCACAGAGCACCTCAAGTAGGGATCGGGAGACCACAGAAAAATATCTACTGCTGTCAAGATTTGAACATGGGCCCTCTGGGTGGAAAACCATTACATTATCCACTGCACCATCCCGATCCCCAAGGGTATTAATGACATCCAATGACCGCCAAGATTACACAGTAGCCATCGTGTATATAGGTACCCTGGCACACATTACTAGAGGTCAGACATTAAATTTCTTGCTAAAATTAAATATCCTACTGAATAAGAAATACACAAGTTAATGCTAACGTTTAATTAAACCTTATGAACCCAACCATGTGGAAGTGAACCATCCTGATTATGGGTTTAATGTCTTCAAAGGGAAGAACCTAATGCCTAACAAGAGCACACAAAAATATAAGCATAAACTGCATAAAATAAATATTCATACTTCTTTTTCTTTTTCAACAGCTTCTTTAGCAGAGACCAGATCTTTCAAATCCTCTGCTTGACTAGCCGATTGCTGGAGAGACTCTTGCATATTGAACCTATCATTCTCAATTTCCTTGAGCCTTTTATCTGCAGATAACCGAAGCCTTTCTGCTTCTTCACAAGATACTTTCGCTATGTTTAGTTGTTTGTCCACATCAGCTTTCTGAAAGAAACACCAGAATTGGATACTAAATAAAATGCTAAATACATTGATGAGTTCATTTTTATGGAATATGATTTGGAAAACTCTGAACAGAAAAGTGTGTGGCAAGGCAATATCAGTGCAATATACAAGCAGCAAATCAATTGAATAATAGAGAGCACCACAATATTGATATATAAAATGATTTATTACATATCAAAATGCAAATGAACAATCTTTCAAAATTGTAGTGATGTGTGGATAGATCTTGGAGTTTGGACCACCAACATAATAGGTGGTCAAAATACTTTGTATAAGAACTATGTTTTCAGAATAAATAAAACAAATATTTTAATTATTAAACATTTGCTGGCCCCGGTGGTGGTGGGGTAACATCCTCGTCTGCCAATCTGAGGGTTCCATTCCAGCCTGGGTGGGTTTTTTTCCACCTAGGGTGTTCATAATCGTGTACATTGTTATCACTGTTAATTGTCCAATGCAAAAGGCCTAAAAGTGCTGTTTTCAGATTAAGGGCAAATGAATAAATTTATTAAGGTAAATGTGCTGCCAATTGAGAAACGGTCTCTTGTTATAAAAATACCAATGTACATTCTGGAGCATGCATTACTTTCTCACATCTTCTCTCTCATTAAATGCTATTTCAAAATTGAGTTCCAGACTAGTATTTCCCTACATAATTAGCCATCACTGTAACACTTAAAACATTAATATGATCAATCTACATCTTGGCCAAAAGAACAAAGAGTTCTTGAGGTCTTAGAAAAAAAATTGAGGAGACAAATCAACTTACTTGGCGTAATAACTGTATGTGTTCTTCCCTGAGTTTACTGTATACATCCTTCAATTTTTGGAATTTTTCTTCTAAGCCCTTTGCTTTTTCTAAAAGAAATTTTTAAATTATGTTTATTTGCTCAATTTTAGAAATTACTTTTCACCATCATTTTAAAATCAAACTCACTTTCTGTTTCCTGAAACTTTTCCACAGTTTCTGTTTGGTGCAACAAATCTTCCTTCACTTGTCTTTCTTGAAGAAGTTCATTATCCTGTACAAAATGTAATCAACTGTTTTTTTAGGTGGTAATCAAATAAGCACATTCTACACAAGAAAAATTACAATTTACAAACCAGTCTTTAAAATTTATAGTTAAAGTAGATTATAACTTATACCTTGGCTGAGATGCTATCTTCAAGCTGAATAATTCTGAGCTTAAGTTCTTCCACTTTCCTTTTGTATTCAGCGACTATCATTTGATTTTCTGCCCGAAGTCGGGCAATTTCAGCCTGTAGCTGCTCTATTAAACTGTCTCTGCAATAAGATTAATTATATGAGTGGACAGCAACTCAATTCTCAAGAAGTAATTCTGAATTTAACTAGCACTTTAAGGGTATTATGTATTTACAGAAAAATATGAGCTCTTTCAAAAATATATATTTCAGTAATGTACTGACCTACGAAATTCACATTACACCAAAAAATCACCAAAAATGTTTACTCTAAATTCATGGTAATTCTTAACAAGTCCTCATACCACATGCTATTCTACTATACTATTTTGTGTAATGGAAAAATTGGTATTACATCTCAACAATCAGTTATAATACATACTGCTGCGTGAATATCTATACAGTTAGCTACAACTATTAAGATTAAGGTGAAACTGAGTGTAATTCAAACATGTCTGCTAAAAAAAGATACATTTGGAATTTTTCACAAGTAAAATTACTTGTTTACGGATCATGTTTTGATATGGACACGTCACTTTCAGGTGAAAACAGTGGTAACAATTGCATGTTGCCTGTAGCTTAACCTCCCATCTGATGGACTGTGCACTCACTCACTCAAAAGTACTCTCCACAAACCACCTCAGGTAAGGATCAGGATTCCACTGAAAAATATCTCCTAGCTCAGAGATTTGAACCCGTGCCCTCTAGGTGGGAAGCCAGTACGTTAGCCACCGGACCATCCCGATCCCCCCCGATCATGAGTTGTCAAAGAATTAATTATATTTAATATTTCCAAAAAAATGAGTTTCATAAATTCTTACTTCTGCATCCTTTCACTATCTACTAATTTCTTTAAACACGAAATATTCTAAAACAGGAATAAAGGTGTTCAATTTTTAAGATTGTTAGGATATATTAATTGTATATAAATTAAATTATTTGTAGAATTTCAATTTAATCATTCACAGAGATTGCGATTTACTCACCGCTGCGCAATTATATCAGGTGATATGGAGCCATTGCGAGTACTGCCTAGATCTACAAGATCACCAGTAATTGAGCTTGAATCTGATGTTGTATCTAAACTAACTAAAGCTTCAGCTCCACCACCACTATCCATGTCTGTTGACATTGATGACTCAGGAGGCTGCCGAGGAAGAATTACTACAGGTGTGACATAAGTGCCAAGATCAGACTGCACCAAGAAGTTAGGAGGACACTGAAGAAAGAAAAATATTAAATTGATGATTAAATAATATGACGAGAAACTATTTTTATTAATTTTTAATAAAATTATGTACTTGATGAAATACCTTCTTTATTCATCATATAAATAATATTTTGTCCAAGCAAATTCACTTGAATTTCAAAAGGTTTTCAGACAAGATAACTATTATTGAGCTAGATTAAACCAATTACAGGATTGATGATTATGATGATGGCAATCAATAGACTAACAAATTCATGATCTTATTTGAAAGTGAAAAAATGGCAAATCATAAAAATGTAATAATAGCTAGATAGTCAAACACAAAATAAGTAAGTTGCATTATCAAATAAAATTTATTTATATTTTATAAAATTTATTGAAAAAGTTTATATAATGTACATAAAATAAAGCAAATAAATTGCATTTACTTGCAAATTTAGCATGTCACCATTGTGTTTATAAGTTAAAATATCAGGAAAACACAAACCTCTGGTATAAAGGGTATGTGGATTAGGTTTTTAAAGTACTGAAGTGTACTTGCACCGAGGTAGAAATGTCTCAGGTCCCGAAATTGTTTAAGAAACCTTTCTCGATGTCCTATAAGTGTGTCTGATGGAAGACCTAGAAAGGTAAAAAGGGCATACATGTACTGTTTTGTAAATCTTCACCAACTCAGGTGCTGTGAACATATTGTAGCATTTGCTAAGCTACTTTTTTTATATTTTTGTGATTTTTTATCAATGATTATTTATAAGAGATTGACTGAAGGAAAGTTAGCTGGTCGTCTTACTAGATATACATGAAAGATATCTTGTCAGAATATTAGATTCTCAAAATATCTGGAAACCACATATCATAAATGGCAATTTAGATTTCAAACATACAAATATTTACTACTATTTTATTTATATCAAACCTAAACCAAATCTATTATTTGTATTCTAGGCTGAAACTAGTTTGCAAATACATGTATAGTTAGCCACTTTTCTTACTGTATTTAAGGGTTGCTTTTTGGAAGAGATTAGAATAAATATTTGAATTAGATTTACAGTTAAAAATTAAATTACTTACTTGCATGTAACTTAAATAAGAACTTGACACAATAATCATAAAGCTGGGAGGAGTCCTGTATGCAAGGGATAAGAGGCGCCAGCCGACACTGTCCAGAGCAAGTCATTGAGTTGGCTCTTGACATGTCTAATGATCCAAAAACTGAAATATGAGTTTTATATTACAAATCCATAGTATGATATTATGGAACTTATTATATTTCAAATTATGAACAGAAAATAACTTACTGGCTGCTTGCAATGTTAATATTTCATCCATATAATCAAACATCTCAACAGACATTTGAAAGCTGAAAGAATAAATAAATATCCATAAGAAAAATGCACAAAAAATTCAACTACATGAATTAATTTGAAGAATATGATTATTTAGACTCAAAAAATAGTTATCATTGAAATACAATTGCCATGATTAGTTGCTTCAATTCATCGTGGCTCTTATTTTCAGGGTGACCAAAATAATGTGCAATGATGTCACTATAGGGGCATAATTTAGAAAATTCACATCTTTGCCAAAATTATAAGTGATTTGCAATTCAAGCAAGCAAAAGGTGAAGTAATTTTTTTTAAATACAAAAGCATTCTTACAGCAGGAAATATATGGGAGGCTTGAAACTCAAAGTATGTATCTTAACCAGTGGTATTTTATATATTTCTTCAGTTAAATTTCAACAAAAAAATTAATTCTGTTTTCAGATAGAATTTATAAAAAGTGCCTATCAGTAACTTCAGTGAAAGAAGTTTTTTTTAAAGCACCTGTGAGCTGTATTTTATGTTCACTTAAAAAATTATTTGAGGTGTTTTTTAAGTTTAAATTAATAACATCACCTTAGACAAAATGGAAGGGCCAGAAAATAATCAATTCCATGAGTTTATTTCAAATTGCGAGCAACTTACTAATGAGTTCGTACCTTTATTGCAAGTGTATTATTTTTCTGATCTTTTTTATTTAACATATCCCTGATAAATCGTTCTTATACATGTTTAAGAAGATTAGTAGTGATAAAGAATCATTTCAATCTGAAGAAACCAATACTAATGGCAAATATACTAGCATAGTCATTAGGAAGCAATTCATAAAAACTTATATATGGAGTCAATTTCCTCCCAGCTAAGTGATTTTTTTAATATGGAAAGGTGGTGAAGGAGTTTCCCCAATCACACTTTTCCTTTTTTTAATGCGTTAGCAAATACAAAAGAAATAGCACACAAAAAAATAGCATGATATATTGAGGGGGTTCCTGCTCTCACTTAATCCCCCTTTAGTATTCTGATATAATTAACATCAACTACACAACATGATAAAGAAATATCAAACAAGATGACATGATAGCATTAAATTACAAAAGTGACATGATAGATAAGTGATGTGGAAAATAGGAGCAGAAGAGTAAAGAAGACAGGGGGTAATGGAAATGTGGCACTATGTCAGAATGATAAAATTTCAATGGATAGCTGAGTAACAAATAAAGAACTACTTAAATGAATGAGTGAAAGGAGAAGCCTATGTAGGGCATTCACAAGAAGAAGAGGGGAACTACTTGGTCAAATACACAGACATGATATAGATATATACTGAAAGAAATATAAAAGGAGGAATGAATGACATAGGAAGACATCAATGATGAACTACGAGGAGCAGGTAAAATATGTCTGTTGCAGGAGATGGGGGGAAAGAAGAGATGGAGAACCAGATAGTTTGAAGAGTTGCTACAAACCAATACTTTGGATTATCAACTTGTAATGATGATGTGTACTTGTTAACTGTTTCTCTTGTAATTTTATTGTTTAAGCATGAATATTAATTCCCTATATTTAATTAAAAAGTAATTATTTCATTTACCATAAAACTCAATTATTAAAATAATAATGTCAAAACAGAGTTTTAACAGTAAAAAATGCTGATAAATTTCATGGGCCATCTTGAAACATGTGAATAATAAACAGAAAAAGTTGTTTCTTTCAAGATCTTTTAAAGTATTTTATGGATTATTACAAAAAGGACAAGTATTTTTGTGAATACAACATACATATTACAATTTAATACTTTTGCAATAGCTACAAAATTTACTATACTAACTGCAACAATTTCATAAATAATAGGTTTAGCTCGTATATTCATTGTAAAAAGATGTACTATATTCTCCCGAGAGCCCACAAAACCACATAATTGGCAATACTGGTGATGTAGTGTCATCCCTACAATGATTTTTCCTAGTGATAAAGCACTATTCAAGAAACTCATTAACTACCGGGACATTCAGCAACCGACTGCTAGCATAGATTTTTCTGGTGATTAATGAAATACATATTCATTTATTTTCACATATACATGCAGGTTAGAGAAGTCATATCATACAGAACAATCAAATGTTATGTCCATAAATTGTTTACAGTATACAGTTAAATAAACTTCACTAAATTTAAGGAGAGAGGATGACATGAGTATTTCAATTTGGGTATATACGAGTATACTCGATTCCTATGATTCCAATTCATTAAATTTACTTTTCAAATGAACTACCAAAATTAACTCTTCAATGTATAGATCAACTACAAAATTACTAGCACTAACAACTTACTAATTGTTTATGTCATTTTCTCCAATATTCTCCAGTTCTTCTTTGGTGACTTGAAGGTTTCCAGGAAACCTAGGGTTCTTGGAGTGAAAATCCAATTTCATTTTGAGAAGACGACAGTAATGGTAAATGAGTTTCCCATACCCTTCTTTGAGGTGACTCTGAAAACAGGAAAATATTTTACAAAGTCAGGTTACTCTCCAATTAAATTAATTTACAGATAAATCTAAAATTTATCACACAAGAGAAAGTTCATCAAGGTACACCATATGTAATCTAGTTTTTAATGTAGAATAAATATGAAAATAAAAACCAATTTTATCCCAAGGCTAGTATGGAGGTTTTAAATTGACAGAATTACCAAATAAAACTAAGCTCAAAGAGATTTACTTTTTAATTCAAGAATTAAAATTTAGTAGAAATATTAAACCGCATATATTAGATAATTTGATGTTGTCTGATAATAACCACTTTTTTTACAGTGCCTAGCAATAACTAGGATAATCGGTGATAATCATTTGACAGGTAGAAAAGGGATCAGTTCATTTCGTTTTCTGTCTTTCTAACATTGAGTCTTAGCCCTGGTATGTGAATGAACCCACCTAAGGTTCAAGTAGAAGACTACATAACCAAATAACCAAATTTTGGCAAAACTATTATGGTACTAATATGTAAATCTATATATTGACTAGTAATACAACTGAAAAAGTGAGACATTTTTTTCTATCTGAATAACAAATTTCTTTCACACTCTAATGAAATTAGAAATCATTATAACATTTCCTATTCTAACTTTTTTCAAGGAGACAAGACAACTGATCCAAAGAACACAATTTATATTTAATTCAACATCAATCACTGTATGATGGGAGTATCACAAGAAGACCTTCATTCCCTTAGGTGTATAATAATATGTACATCTAAAGGGAGTTCAAAGGATATTTAATCAGTCAGTACAAATTTCACAAACAGGTATAACACATATGGAACATGGAATGAGTGGCACAGAAAATCCAACTTGAAGACTCAGAAGAGAGAAAGATGGATGTTAAAAACAGTGGGACAAGAAAATTGCATTAGGAAATATCCATAAATATTTCTTTTCCTCATTCATTACTTAGAACACCTAGAAAAAAGCTATGTTTTAAAATTGGTTGGTTCCCTTATTGAAAGTTTAAGGGTGAGTCTACTGAGCTTTTCTTTGCTTCCAAATTCATCCATGATGCCATCAGAGCAAAGAGTATCTATCATTACCTTTGATACATTAATTTAGCAAAGTATTCCTTATCTGAAAAGGCTATCTTGTCAACTCTCCAGGTTTTCTTTGAGGCAAGAATGTTTTTTCAATAGCAGTTTGATTGGCTGAACCTACTACGTGCACTTTCAGGAATTCCACTTAGGGAGGAATACAACCTCACCTGGCAATTCTCATCATACAAAATTACAAACATGAACTTGACTATTACTCCATATCTCTCACTTCCTGCCATGGCATGAGAATTACTATTATCAATGACTTATCCATCTTGTTGCAGCTTTCCACCATAGCCTACATTTTTAAATTTTCCTTTGTAAGTTTAATTCGGATCAGGAGTATTAAATTTCCTCCATTATTCCCTTGGCGTTCATGTGCCACTGTCTCTGATTATGGTTGCATATTTGACTTAATAACTGTCCAAAATATGTAAAAGCAGGAATATTTTGTAAATTACATAACACAATAATAATAAATAATAATTTAACATGTTGTAACCTCACCTCTGAGCTTATCACATCTTGTTAAGGGAAGTTGTGACCACAACAGGTTTAACAACCAGATATAGATGGTGGTTGCACCATAATCATTAAAATTACAAGCTTGATCACAGATATGCACGATTACCAAGTTAATGATTTTAAGGTTGAATTGACTAACACATACCCAAAGTTTTCCAATATCTTCAATTTTCCTCTTGTATCTTTGTGTGTGGGGAATGACTTGAGGATGCCCTTCACGCAACACTTTATGTAACACGTGACAGAACTTCCATGCTATGATTCTGTTGTCTTCAAGGGGTAGCCTTAATACACATGACCAGAATGTGTTGGCTCCCTTCTCCTGGAATGTGCCAATTATGGCACCTTATCAAAAGCTAAGGAAAAACTTGAATGCAAATTTACAAGATAATTAGTTTCTCTAGTAGTAATTATTTTGAGCACAGCTTTTGATGACCACAAATATGATCTGATGTGAACTAATCATCACAACACCCACCACAAGTAGATTAGTGCAACATTGAACCATTGAAGTTATACTGCATAGAGTCGAGCTATGTGTTACTATGTACAGTTATTGTTCTCATTTTCACTAAAAGCAAAAAAATATGTTATGAAAACCACCCTTCCCAAAACCCATTAGACAATAAATGGATCATCTCATAGATTTATTTCTTTTGCATATCTGTTAAATGCATCTAATACCAAAGGAAACACCCCAAAGAGATGGTTTTGTACCAAATTTTTCTCAGAAGATTTGACTGGATGCCATCCTGGACCCGAGGTAATGGTATAAATGTGGAATTAAATTTGACAATGACATTCTAGAGGGGATAGCATACAGAATGAAAACAACATACTTTTCTAAAGAACTAATGCACACATTGAAAATTCAAATACATATCAGGCATTTTTAAAGGATACTCCTTACATGTTTCTCCTTCACAGGATTTTCAACTTGGTTTATGGCTTTGCTGATACTGATGCCCTGAAATAAAAATATTCCAATATAATTTTTGTTTACTTATTAAGACTATATATTAATAAAACCAATTTTCATTATACATACTGGAAATTGACTTAGAATATTATTTTGATGCCTAAGGGAAATTTTACATCATGAGCCACAGTTCAAGTGAAATAATGTAACCCATTGGATACAACTTAAAAAATTAGCCCCACTGAATCTTTAATTCAAATTGCACTACTTTTGCAGTAAAATACGATGTTTACACTTGATTTTAAAATCGTTTAAACTTAATAATTAATGCAGATCTAAATCACCCAATTCTAGGCATCAGGTCTATAAACTGATGCAATCTTGCTCTTGGTTACTGTTGTTTGCCAAGGGCAGATATATGGAGGCAGGCTACCAAGAATACTTGTACTTCTAATTGGCATTTGCTCTGGCGATCTCTACCCTCACGTCATTCCTTTACTCGATCCCCCTCTTTTATTCGTTTTTGAGAGATTTTTAAGAGCACAATTAATTCTCTCGCCCGACTTGATCCCTTCCCACCTCCTCCAAAACTTAAGGGAGGGGGAAGAGACAAGTTCCGGTTAACATGTCGGAAATTTTACTCGTCGTCTAACGCGAGGACAAGCCTCGCCGCTGGAGTCAGAATTTTACTAGCGATGTGACCGCTGAAAAAATATTTTTATTAACAAAGGCATACTATATAACCTCGGTAATCGGAAAACCACCGAGTTCGGGGATTATCTCCGCATCATCATGTTCCTCCTCATTCCTTCACGTCCTCTTTCATTGACTGTGCTTCCCAATCTTGGTGTTGCCTCCTGTCAGTTCTTTCCCCTCAACTCCTTCCAAAGACACACACACGCACGACCATATGTTGGCATCCAGCTCAACCTCACGCTCTCTCTCTCTCTCCGTCTCCCCCTTCCTCCCCGTCTCCTCACACGCTGGTCACTTTTCCCAGCCACGCATCCTCACCCGCTCGCTCCTTCGCGTCTCCTTCACGCCCAGTACTCAATGCCGGATTCTGGGGAAAGAAGGAACACAAGCCGGCTTCCGAAACTACTTGAACTGACGATGACTTGAGCAACTGTTCAACTACTACTGCAAGTACCTACTGCCATTGCCTGCCAATGCAATTACGTTGCATTTGAGCTTTAGCAGGCACGGCGTTTCGGATCCTCTAAAACCTCTTAGTGATGTGTGCACAACCCGCGCACTCCGATCAATTGGGACGTGGAAAGAAAATCTCCGCATATTTACTGAATTTGACTGAATATATATTTCTTATCCATTGAGAAAGAGGCAAATATGAGAAATTAAGTATCACTATTGGGAAGAGTAAATTTACGTTTAGCAAAGTTTGGTTAAGGAGAAGAAGCGATTGAAGATGGTTTGCCAAGTCATCACCCACAGCAGCAACCTTCTTCCTTCTAGAAGCCGTAGGGGTCGGCGGGAAACAATTTATAACTCTACTTATGCCATCCTCTCTACCATTCCAAGTGTAATTGGTCGACTCTGGATACATTCTAAGAATGGTTTATGACACTCATTGTTTTTCGTGATTCCCTGAGATGAATGTCCTCGCGAATTCCATTAATACTTCGTCTTAAAATGATTTTGCTTAATTAGGTGGAGACAAAAGTAAATGTTGATTGAAAACCAGACCACTTGGGAGGCCTGATTTTAAAATAATTGCCGCAGTCGGAAATTCACTACTACGTAGCCAAGCCCGAGGTTGCGGCATCCAAACCCACTTCCTTAATTTTAACACTATAATAGTCTCCACTTATGGCCACACTCCACTTCAGTGAGAAGAATCATTCATTGATGGGGTGCTTAGTTATCAAACTACGCGAAATATTCTCTTTTTCTGAAAGCGAATACTTGAGGGTAATAAAGAGATTTGAGAATTTGTAGAGAGAGGAAAATATTCCTCATTGATGGACAAGGGACTTGATATGTTTCGGAGAGATTTATTATCCTGGAGAAATGCCCAAAATTTCTATTTCCCGCTCATCTTCTACCCTTTATTTGTCATCGCTACTTTGCTCTGTATTAGGTCGCAATTCCGGACTGATATACCACATTAAAATACACCAGAGACCAAGAAGAGATTCAAAACTCATACTTATGGTGGTAGAATATTCATTTTCTACTATCATAGTGATTGCGTGTTTTTGTTCGGCAAATTTTATACATACACTCGGGTGCAGAATAAAAAATGCATCCCGAAAAACAACAGTTTTTCCTGAAAATGGCACACAATTGACCAACGTGCTAAAAAGAGGTATTTATTTTCTAAGACCAACACCGTTTTAACAGTCGCTCAAAATCCATTAAAGGAAAAATAGCTGGGAACAAATGAGCGAAAGGATAAAAGTGTCGAGAGTCGAAAAATCCCACGGGCCTGCGACCACGTTCTTCACTCGTACTTCTTACGCGTTGGCACGACCAAGAGAAGGAAGAAAAAATCACGATCTCACCTCCACTCTCACGTAACCCATTCAGCTGCGGTGGATGCGATGAAATTGGTCGTACGTGAAAGGCGAAAAGCGTGGTTTTCGTAGTCTATGCGTTGCACCATACAATAAGGCACCAATGGGACGAAGTGAGGAAGGGGGAGGATCTATATACAAGGGAACCGAGGAGGGTGGGCGCGGGGCAGAGTTGGGACCATCACAAGCTGATAGTGGCTGTACATGGAAATTAAAAGAAAACTTTTTGACAGTTAAACGGAAATTACCGTGGTTCAGGATTTTATTTATGGTGATAAACTAGAAATGAAAAGGGACGAAGAAGAACATTTAAACCATTATTTCACTTAATTTGGATACAAACTACTTGCAAGTCTGACTGGAAATAATTTTCGTAAAGTTTTCTCATTTCGCAGAGGAATGACATGGCGTCCTGTACCAGGAAGAAGACGCCGAAGGAAGACCGAAACTACCTAACTAAACTAACACTCGGGAGGAAGGCTTTGGCTGACGTGGTCGCACTACAGCTCTCTTCAGGGGATCCCCACAACTTGAGCTATTGGGAAACACCGCTGTCGTGCCGCTGACCCCAGGGAGGAAAATGTAAATGGAAGTAAGCAGAGGAGGTGCAGAACGTCCCTCGCATAGAGGGAGTTCGCTGCATTGGCTCGGCGAGATCTTTAGATGTTATAATTAATTGAGACAGCAAATGCGAGCGTACATCGACATCAGGAAGTTATTATCTACAATCAAGGCAAAAAGTCACAGAGAGGTATGGTGGAAATTGCTCTTTTCAATTTACGAGCGAGAGAAAAGGGGAAGAAAACTTGAATCGATGAGGGAATTCACCGCTTGCAACATCGTGCCAACCTAGTTAACATCGTATTATGACTATACTCTTTGGTCTTCGATATGACTAGACAAGTTGTCACCTTGGTGAGACTCCCAAGGTAACATGGCCCTGACGACATTTGCACTCAAAGAAAATTCTGTCGGATAGATTTCAGTAAAAATCTGTTAACTGCTGAAGTATAACTATCCTTAATTTTATTTATTTGCCAATGCAAAATGACTTTGGATCTATACTGCTGTATTTTTAATATTAGCGTAGCACATTTTTATTACGAATCACTAAGGCTTTTTGAGATAAATAGGTAAATTACAGGGTAACAAGAAAAAAACGTCAAGTTAAGATTCTTCTTTAATTTCTCCAATCTGAGAAAATTTTATTTAATAGAGGTAATTTGAAAGTGAAATACAACGCTCTTTTCATTGTAAATCAAAGAGGGAAAAAGTTATAGTACTAATACCGGAGACTTTTGAAGCAGAGAGCACAAAAAAATCCACTATTGTATTCAGACCTCGATCAGGCTAACCTCTTGTCATAAAAAAACTATCCATTCAGATTACTTCTACTGAAAATATATTCTCAGTTGGTGTAACCTTTATGAACGTGCCACATGTAGCAAGTGCCCATTTCGCCGCCCGAATAAAAATCCATCGGGCAATAAATATTAAAATAATCTTGAACTTTGTTCATATAGAGTATAGTTAATCCCGTTCGGCGGAAAATTATTGGGTTTATTATAATTAATCTATCGTACAATTAATCGTTTCAGGCTAAACTTTTTGAAATTGTTCCAATGTTGTATTCTACTGCTCAAGGAAGGTTTTGTACGGACACAGACAGAACATCGCTATATTTTCTTAGCTTCGTCTAACAATAACTCCTTGATTCCACAAATTGTATTAAACTGTTTTTCAATTCCGAATACTTTCCACCTCCCTTCATTCCGTCCAACATGACTATCATTTTCTTCCCCCTACCTCGCCTACCTAACGTTCTTTCCTCGTATCAGTCCTCAACATTCCATCCCCAATTAAAATGGTCAACAACCACATTTCCTGCCTCCTTTGGATTTCTCCCAACAATCCTCTCTCCGACCCACCATACCTAGAACTTTTTGGTTTGTTTTCCTTCCCGTCCATTTTACCTTTCCCATCCCTCTTCAAGCCCATTTCTCATAATTGTCAACCTATTTACATCAACTTGCTTTAATAACCATGCGTCAACTCCGTACAGAACCACGCTACATTATTACTAAAGAGCTCCATTAGCCTTTTAGCGACTTCTCTTCCTTCTGCACACACAGAGAGATTACGTTCCAGTAGCTCATGGTCAAGTAAAGACCTACCTCTACTTGATAGAATACGAGTTTCTAATTTCTCTTTTCTCTCAATATTATTCATAAAAACCTCCAAGATCAACATTATATACAAATTCAGCGCCAGCTTTATGACGCAGTAGTTCTCGTGGAATAACCCTTTTGAACTCTAAATTTGCAATGTTGTCCTTGTTGGGCATCTTTCCTTAACATTCTTGCTCAACGTCCCAGTCATCAATTCTCTCCTGGAAACTCTGAATTAACAAAAAATTAAAAACTAAATTTTTGGCCAACTGAAGAGTAAAGTGCTCCTGAAGCGTAAAAAACTTCTCCAATCCCATCTCCTTGGCAAGACCATGGAACAAACGGCTAGAGGAATGATTTTTTGTTATTGACTATGACGCTAAATCTCCATTAACGGAACAGATGTACCTCTATAGTATGTGCTTTAATACCATGATGGTGCCTTCATGAAAATTAAAGTCATGACCGAGTTCCCTTGACTGATAATTGGCCTCGTTAAATTAAGATATACTTTTATCTTCCCACGGCCGTAACATCATGATTAACACTTATCTTTGAGTTTCTGTACAGTTTTGATGTGCATAGAGTCAAGAGGTTATTTATTGAAGTATTTGCTACGGAAAATTGTTTTAAAAATGGTCTCTGGACCAAATTGTTGGATTTGATACATACCGGCAGGAAATGGGCATTCTTTTGATGACGCTTCGCGCGACGACTAGTAAAAGGATCGAAAAGCCGAGCAGCTAATTCACAAAGTATGTGCTGTATTAAGCTAAAGAAGGTGTGGAAGCTTCAATTTTCATATTGTTAGGTTATTTAATCTGATTTTGCTGTGGTCGCGAACTGCGTGACAGAACATTGGCTGTTTCAATCCATCACTTTGGGAGTATATCTCTCTTATTTTATCCTGGTTTTTTCGATAACCTACCGTTAAGGTCTAAGCGAATCCCTCCGTCTCACGAGTTTAATTTACACCGACATCTGGGAGTTGGTACCGTGACACGGAACAGTGCCCATCTTTTTTGCTATCATACCATAAGTGCATCATGCTAGTGTATTTTTATATTTTTTAGTACCCTGCAAGCCACTGCTAGGGTGGGTGGCAGGGGGTGAATACACACCAGACTAATTTTTACCAGAATATTTTTACCCCTACCGCGGTCGGACAACGTAACTCTGATCCATTGTCATGCGTGGACAAAGTTACATCTTAAATCTACCTATTCTTCACCTAATTTTTCTAATTTTATCGACATGATCTCGTCTACCGTAGTAAGATAAGGGTAATAATACATTTTCAACACCACTGCTAAAGAGACATCCTTCCAATTTATGCAAGAGATTTAATCTGTAAATTTAACCTTCACTCCGTGAGTGATTTCTAACCTAGCTCCTCTTATATATTTTTTGGAAACGCTACTGAGTTTATCTTAACAACGTTTTACAAATCTTGCTCCTCTAAACTGCTCGCAATTCAACGTGGCAATCAATCCAACTTCGTGAGGATCCTATATACTTACAGCATATTCTAAATGAGGCCTAATTAACTACAGATAACATTTCTTTCTGACGTTTTCGTCGCATTTACCAAGTACCCTTTTAATAAATTCTAATTTTTGTTAGCTTATTCACATATTTCCCGTATGTGTTTCACCCAGGAGAGGTCGTGAGTGAGGGTAACGCCTTAAGTATTTTAATCGAGTCTACAAATTCCATTTCTGTATTTCCGATGAGGTAGGCATTCGGGAGGTAATTGCTTTTACAAAAATTCATCACCTGCACCTTTCTAAGTTTAATTCTAATTCCCACTCAATATCATTGGACTACCACGACCCACACTTCACATGCATTCACAGAATAAGAGTAAAATACAGTTTTATGCGTCACCATTTACCAAGGATTCTTACCCTAGTTTTTAATATCCTTGATACTTGGGTACACACGGAAACGGTACCTCTTTCTCCGATCTCAGTATGAGCTCTTTGATTTGTACGCTAACGTCCATCCCAAGTCAGTGCATTTGCCAAAACAATGATAAAAATCAAGTGAATGCGTTAAATAGTCGGGAGAGACGAACCTTCGGAGGCAGTGCGGTGCGTGGCTTGCAATAATAATACCCGCCCGCATTGTAGTGCAGACTTGCACGAGTGCATAACCGTAACGCCCTCTTCCGCCAGATCCACTTTCACCCTCTCCTTCCCCACGACCAAAACTAAAGTCGCCAAATTTCATCTTTCTTTCTATTGTCATTTTTTTAATCGATAAAAAACAAGAATGGGGATAGGAATAGTGCTGTTGCTGGTCTAATGCTTTCCCACCCCTAGGACCTGGGTTCCAATCCTGGCGGTAGCAGAAATTTTTAATGGCATCCTCATCCCAACTTGGGGTTCTGTGTGTGGAGAATATTTCGAGTACGCTGCCCGTCGGATGGTAAGTTACATTGGGTGACTCCTTGGCATGTATCATTAAGGTTAAACTAATGCCGACGCTGAGTTTTTCTACACTCTTTACCCCATTCCCTTGAAATCCTACCTTTACCTAATCACCAAGATATCCTGAGGTCTAATGGCGCAAATTACCCTGACTGTCGTTCCCCTCTCCTAATAACTACTACTGAAACAATTACACCGTGGGCCCGTACAAAGCTTTTGAATAGAGCTAGAGAATACAATTTCAACTTTTGGGTAATTCCGCTGACCAACTCCGAGGCGTTGCCGGGTAAGGGGACGGACGGTTGAGAGTGAAGAGGGAGGGACGATGGATTTAGGATGAGAGAGGGACAGAATGGAGGCTGCTTTGGTGTCTGGGAGCGGAAGTGGCGTGTCTTGAAATAATCCCCTATTAACGCGGCACTGATGATACGTCCCGCTTGCACCAGGGTCTCTCCCCCGTCGAAGGGTCACGCCCAACAGCGATGCATTGGAGCCGCGCTCGCGATTATCGGATCTTTCACATTTTGCGCTCCAGGTGCACTTCAACTGCCTCGTTGGCTATTCAGTTTGGGAGTCCAACGCACCAAAGCGTGGAAAACAAGACGTGACGTATGCGATGGCGTCTGAAGAAAACCAGAATCCTCCAACCGGCGACTTTGAAGCATAGCTTTGAAATAGTGAATCCATATGACATTTTTATTTACATACATAAAATATCTAGCACCCATCCATTCATAACATCCATCTAACGTAGTAATTATAAAAAAAAAACAAAATACAAAGATAAACCACCGCGAGTTGGTGAGAGATCGTCCCTGAAACATGAAGCCATGTTAAGCCAACAGCCAAGGTACCAAAAGTGAAAATTTATTTTCCACGTGAACGGAATAATGACCGCATTGCCAGGGAAGAGTGACAGAGCGATCGACGGCTGAGCAGACAGATTCAATCAATCCTTTTTAACTCGCACGAGTCACTACAACTAAACAAACAGAAGGGAACGCTAGCTGGTTAAAATAGTTTCCTTTGAATCTACGCAAGGGTAAACTCTATTATTTGCAATTCCACATTTACACTTTTATTAGACGACCATGGTTTCACCACTGCGTGGCATCTTCAGGTGAAGGCATACATAGTATAGGGCGGGTATATATACACAGTCAGGAAGGGGGGGGGGTGGATTGGGAAGAAAGGAAGAGGGAGGGGGGGGGGGGGAGGAGTCTGGGTGATGGGTAGGAGTGGGAGAGGTTATAGGGCACTCAGCGGAGGTTTGAAGGCTTTGCGTGGTTAGGGGGGAATGGTTTGGTAATGGAAGGCATAAGAGAGGGGAACGGGAAGGGTACAATATTCCATTAACCAGGTGGGTTTCTTTAGAATTCTTGCGGGTGATTATTTCCAACTCTTCCAGTGCATCTAACCTTGGACCTTTTTTCTCTATGTGTAAGATGTTGGGGATGAATTTACTGTGGTGTTTGTGTGTTAGTAGATGATTAGCGAATTGGGATGTGTGTTTGTTGTTTGTCAAGCAAGCTAAGTGTTCTTTGGTTCTGATGTTGAATAATGTTGAATAATAACAATAAAAGTGTAAATGTGGAATTGCCGTGTTTTCTTTCTTTCTTTAGGATGGAAAAATTCCACAAAGTAACGGCTAAAACAGTCTCTTCTATTATTTGCTCCTTTGATTCGTCCACTTTGAGTTGAAGACCCCAGTTTTATTCACATACTGCGAAAAACGATTGAGGCTCATAATAAAAGCAGAACGCAACAGAACTTCACGCCAACCTTCGAGTTGAGAACCGCAGTAGTCAAAACGTGGGTTGGTTTGATAGGTGAGAGTAGATCTCACCTCATACGAGTACCAATCCAAAGGGCGCGTGAAATTCAGGGCAAGGGGGGGGGGGTCAGATCCTTTCGGCCGCCTGGTGCTCGAGATCACACAGCTGGGATGAAGCTGAGGTTGGCCAGAGGCGTCACCCGGGACCTAACCCGGGCCCTCATGTCAGTAGCCCAGGGATTTAGCCACTGGATTACTACGCCCATTTCCGGGTGAACTACTGCGGTTTTCTAGGGAACAGAATTCGGAGACGGAAATGCGAAAATTTGACGGAACTCATTTGTAACTCATATTTCGAAGTGTTTTCTGACGTAAAACTTCACCAAGCAGTAAGTTTTGAACTGGCCTAGAGGTTAATTGAAAAGTTAAGCAAACCATTAGATCATAAACATTTTTCGTCCATGCTTGTGTGTCAACCGAAATTCTGATGAAATGTCAAGGGCATGGTATATATTCGATTAACATTTATATTGACCCGGCGCGTCCACTCCTGTGATGCAGAGGTGTGTGGCCTCTAACCCTCTCAAGGACAGCCTATCTCATAGCAGGAGGTGATATGACAAGGGATGAGGGTGTCTGAGAAAGGAGACGCGGAATCTAATTAGTGAAGATAAAGACAACGAAATGAATATGATCCATTGTATAAAGTGTGCATCAAGGATTATAATTTCACACCTTCAAACGCCAAGCGTGAGCGCAGGGAAAAAATTTCGAAGGCATTGAGAAGTAGAAATTGATAAAAACAGTCTCAGACATACCACTAAAATCACCTTCAAACAATGACTTAAATATCGTGTTGAACTTAATGGACGAAGTTTCGGTTGGCCCGCGCTGATCACGAATATTTTCCTTTCCCTCAGAAGTCTCCTCAGGACGAGCGACGAGAACGTAATTTACTCGCTCGAGTATGTGAGGCCTAACATGGACGATGAATACCGAGGGCCCAACATCATTCCGAGTCGTGCGAAGAAGACGTGGCTCGAGGAGTATTATAAATAAAGGACCGAGAATGCGAGCACTCACCACACACACACGCACAAGCACACGCGGGCGTAAAGAATAATTGGAAACGAAAAGAGGGATGGCTCGCCGTCGGGAAGGGATGGGCACCGGAAGGCAGGAAGGAGCGGCGAGGGGACGACCGAAGCAAACATCCCAGCCACGCCCCACGCTCGCTTCTCGATACCCTCCCCCTCCAACCCACCACTCGCATCAACTCCCCGTTCACGTGCCATCTCTTTTAAGACTCGTAGGCGACAGATTCCTCCAAAGACGCACCTCGGCCACGGTACAAGGCTCAAAGGCACTGAAAATGGCGGGGACTTTTTATTTCAGTTCCGAGAAGTAATAAATCGGTATTGGTAATGGGGTACTAGGTAGAAAGAATTCATGTCATTTCAGGTGGTGCTCCAACACTTCGTGTCGTCTCCAACCTTGGTCTAACAATCAGAGGCGATCGCAACTGCCCAAGAGTTTGTCTGACCCTCGTGGGACTTATTTTGCTCGCTGAATTTTTGGAATAAAACTTCATTACTTCGCACTACGCCTTCGACTGACTCGATTCTTCATGTACAGAAAATAAAGCACTCCTAACAGACAGTTTGGAACGGCAGGCCTTTTTTATCGAAAGCACGTCAGCCATAAAATTAAAATGTCGTCGGCTATCCAGGGCACTGCACACATATATACCTCCCGCGTCTCTGCAAGTTTTCGGATGCCGTATTCGGAAAAAAGAGAAAAATGTCACAGTTTCCCCATCAAATGTTCCCCCAGAAGGACCGAAGAAACAGAAATATCATACTAAAATTGCCGACATGTAACTTCATGCGTCTCTGAGCAAACCAATTTTTAAATTTTACAAGGAAACATTCCTAATGATGAACTATAGCTACTTAATCTGATTTTATCGATCGAACGTCATTCAAACATAAAAAATATTAGCAACTTTTAATTAAAAAAGCTAATAAAATGTTTTTTTTTTGGTTGGGAAGGTGATATTTTCCGTAAAATTAATCGAACTACATGAAAGTATTATTTTAACTAAGAAATACTCGTCACTTTCCGTCTAATTTCAGTCTTGGCAGACACGACGGTGCATTGGGGAAGCAAAACAACCGCGATTTTCCATAACTCCACGCTCGTAGTCAGCGGTGGAATCACACTATTAAGGAAAAGCGTGTCCAAATCCTTCCACTGGGCTCTATAATGAGATAAGCCCGAAAAGCGCCGTCAGTTTTCAGCAAGCAATTGAAATAGTTTTTTATCTGCACATACGTTTCATTTTGCTTTAAAATATCAACCACGCTATGAGTATTATGAATTCATAAAAGCATGGCTTTGGATAAAATCGCACTATATACTTTAGAAAACAGTAGCAACTCATCCTAAAATGACCAACAAAAAGTGAGAGGGGAAGAGAGGAAAATGCGGGTAAAATAAATTATATTGAATACATATCTGAACAAAGCATAATAACGTCGATTCAGGCAGACGTGGATTTGTGCAATATAAATCTTCGGCACCCAAAACGATCACCTCGATCATTCAGCCTCTTGAGATTATCTTAATTAGTAGGTAAAGGTAAAAAACCATTATCTTTATTTGAAAATTTTAAGCTTTCATGACATGAACACCTGCAGGAAATACCAACGATTCAAGAGTATCTTTTTTGTTCGAGACATATGTTCAATTATCCATTACTCCTCGTACTCTATGAAGGTGGCTGGAACTACCGAAGTGTTAAAGTGAGTTCTCTTAATTTTTATTAATCTTCTTTAAAAACTATATATGTATAAAAATATATATAATATACATACAACTATACTATTATATATAATGTAAATTCACTAACTAGTCGACACAAACCCAGAAACTAAAACATATAAAAGAGGGACTCACTGGTTCTCGAATTTTCGGTGGTGCAACCACCTTTCTCAAGAGGAATTAGGAACAGAACTCATACAATTATACTATTATATATATATATATATATATATATATATATATATAACGCATATGTATAGATTAAAATAGTTTTTATAAATAATTGTTAAAAATGAATACATATACTCGTACGTAGTATTTAGAAAGGAGTAATCAGTTTAGCCAGCTTGGCAACTTTCCCAAGTACATACATACTGCGGAGCATGTATATTAAGCGGCCATTGCATCAAAATAAGAACTTCCATTCTAAACTGCGCCCTTTGTTGTAGCCGGCGAGCACGTTCCTAGCAGGCATAATTGAGTCAGCTCTGAAATGATAACCGCCAATAATATTCAACTGCATTTAACGATTATTTTTGTTTAATCGACAAGGTTACACACTACGGAAACAGTAGGAGTAAAATGACGGCCGTTATGCCCTATGATGAGCAAGTCAGAGGCAGAATATTAATGAAGAGGAGAGAGAGAGAGAGAGAGCGAGCGAGTGAAACGTTGACCCTTCTGATTCGGAGAGCTTCGCAGAGAGGATACAAAGGATCATCAGTGAATAGTCCTGTCCACAGCGGAGAGCGCAGTTAACTGGGGCAATTACTCAATGGGTAGGCTCACACTCAATACCAGAACCTTGACACTAATTTCCCCGTTTACTCTGAAGCAAACGTTTGTAAATTGACAAGTGAATCGAAGAACTACTCCTTAAACAAGTAATGGCCGCGAACCACTTTCTCCTCGAATTCGCCTTTCAATCACCTCAGAATCATGAAAAAATCTTGTTTTGGTTTTAAACGGTCATCTACAAAGCTGCCGCACAGTAAGTAGGTTGACAGATTCATTTTCAAACACTACCAATGCTTCCTGACAGTTGACGAAAGCCAAAGCTAAAAGTAAACCATGCAGTTGAAATATGGGCCACAAACCAGCATTTGAAATTCGCATAACCTTTGTGAACTTTATTGTTGCTCCCGACAATAGCCTCGATAATAAGCGGCGTAATAGGTAATATGGTAAACGCGATATAAAGAATAGATAAACGCCATAAAGGGGGTTGGAGCAATGCTTATTTGAACAATTCGCCACCAACCAAGAGAACCCATCCATGGACAAGAAACATGTAGAATAGAAAACTTTGGCACCGCAACTACAAGATTTGTAGGTTGGAGAAAGGCGGGATGTCAAATTCCGAAACCGTATTTTGAATAAAAACTATTTTGCATAATATAATTATGATGAAAATATGAATTGATTATCGAATTAAAAACGTTAACATTTAGATTTGAAATCCCCTTGGACACTAGTAGTAAATAAAGTATAACGCACAACCTCAATGAATCGGCAATCATTTGACACGAAAGTCCACAAACGCATTCCATTATATGCTAACTATGATATAAGACTGTCCTCCTATGATCTGAAAACAATAAAATCAAGTTCATTAGCCAGCGACAAAGTATTTTCTATTACAGACAATTCGGAATGCAAAATAAGATCATGATTCAGTAATCGTCCGGTTGATATTTTGAGTTTGTTGCTTGTTAGAGATAGCAACTAGATGAAATAAAAAATGATATCTGATACAGATTATAGTAATTTGAATCTGATATTATATGGAGTGTATTTAATATATGTACAACAATAGACAACTTTATAATTATTTAAATTTGAAAACCGTTTTGTATAAACCCTATGTGTTATTGCAAGTTAATCGACACAGGTACTTTAGTATTCAAACCCAAGGGCCAAAACGCATTAAAACATACAGAATGGTTAATGAAGTGTACACACGTGGACATTACAAGCGTAAAAGTTATTACAGAAACATGGACAAGTTGGGATTCCAGCACTCGTTAATTTCTGAATCCCTTAATATCTATCTCAAAAACGTGGAATTCTCCACAAAATAGCATTTAAATGTGCCAGACTAATGCTAATTTTGAAATACAATTGCTTGAAGTCATTCTATCCGTAGAAGTCCAAATCGCATAAAATATAAATACCTTGGAATGAGCATAATTATACTGAATTATTTCTAATTACTTGTAAATTTAATTTTGTTAATGTTTATTTATTGTTACATATTTGTTTTTTTATAACAATAACATTAATTTATTTTAATCTTTCGTACCTTACCCATTTATGATAGTTCAGGGGCTTACGACAATAAATGATTGTTATTAATATGCAGGCAAGCAAAGAAAAAAATGGAGGGAAAAGATAACTACACTTTCAATATTAATAAACTGTGACAATGCGACGTAAATATGTATTTTGGCACCCGTCGAATATGAGGAACGTAAACGGGATCCTTCAAATAATAAGCCAAGCTGCGGACATGAAGTGAGTGCCGCGAAAAGTACAAGGATAGGTTGGATACAACCGATACAAGGATAAAACCATTGAAGGATGATTAAGGCGTACGGGAACGTTAAATAATAAGACATGAGTGAGAATAAACCTCCTACGGCCACACGCATATGAATAAATTTGATTAAACCAACTGCAATAACGTCCGGGACCCGTGGGAAGGCTTCATTTATTCACGGGTATGATAGACGAGAGACGAGAGACGGGCTATACGGTGACGAGACGAGCTATACGGTGAAAAGTCTTCCATAAGCATTTACCCAACATTTTACTTCGTGAGCAATAGTAGTAGAGCAAGAGCCAAAAATCGTCCCACTTTCACCTACATAACCGATTCGACACTGCGACGATGGGCGGGACGGGATTACTCCTATTCTACGGTTTATGATAACACACATTCATTACCTTATGGCAACCTCACTCTAAACCTGCGGTTTAATTATACCAACTATGAACGATTAACTAAGATAACTCCACTGCTGATCTAAATAGCTTATAAAAAGCATCTATATTCTCTGCTTTACATCGTTGTTGGGTAGTATTGGGGTGAAACTTGACCTATCATTCGCAGAAACACCGATGATTAAACAGCCAAGATTCCAGAACAAAAAAGTGAAACAGCAATATTTTTAACTTTCTCGTTAGTTTAAAATGTATTTACAGAGGAATGCTATTTTTAATAAGTAAAGGTTGACATTTTATATGCATTACGAACTAACTTATACAAATAACAGTGTAAAGGAAATACTCAAAACATTATCACCACAATATTTCGCTAAACTTTCAGTATGCTTCTACGGGAAATACAAGAGTAGTTAGTAAGAGCGAAATCAAACAATCAGCAACATATTAACTACGGAAGAGAGGCATGACCTAAGGAATATGACATTAAAACGCTAAAAGAGAACAGCAGAAAGGTCAAGGGTAACAGAAACAATTAACAAGGAGATACATACATTTTTTTTGGCGAGTTTCATTATCTAATTTACTAGTTGCTTCATTAGTGGGAAGATCTTTGTCTTTACCAAGCTGGACGACCAAAAGAGAGAGTGTTTCTTGGGCGGCTAATCGTAGGTATTATGGATAGTGGCTACTAATACCTGGTCTCGTTACCATGGAGATTGATGAAAATATTTACGTTTTGTAAATCATTCTTTTGTTTCTACGAGTGACATCCTTATTTCTGATTCTGTTCAGGAACTTTTCTACCCGTCTTTCACTCTCGCTAATTTCCTTAGCATGTCTTCCTCTTTTCTCCGAGACGATTCCCAGGCACTTGCTCACATACTATATGCATCAGAAACATGGTCAATGAAGAGGAGAGACTTGAGGAGAATACAAGTAAGCGAAATGAAAATTTTTGTAAGGCATAATGAGGGGGACATGAAGGGGTAAGAGGGGAAATGAGAGGGTCAGGGATATAATTAAATAAGGGAAACTTCAAAGGATAATAGATGCACCTATACTGTACGGAATAGAATGGCAGATGGGAGAATATGTAAGAGGATGCATTAAATGGAATTAAAAGTCAGACGTCCCATGGGGAGGCCAAGGAACAGGTTAATAATGCAACCATTTCAGAGAGTAAAAATCATTCGCCTTGACCGCTTTGCGCTTTGCTTTAACCACTTAAGCTACCGAGACGTCCTCTTACACTCTGAAATTTTGGGGGCTTTAAAGGAACAAGATGTTATGACGAACAGGTTAATATCAGGAGTGGATGAGTGTAAACAGAGATGAGTCAAAGACCAGGAAAAAGTGAAGATTAAGAACTGATTAGTCTCGGCCAGCAGCTTAAAACTGCCGATGACGATAACCGAGCATTTTAAAATAAAAACCTCAGTCTCACGTTTGGACATCTACATTGTAAAGGCTACTAGTGTGCTATCCTCGTAACATAACAGTCAAATAGTGGAAAAATCCAACACTAGCTTGGAATTTCAAATGTACTCACTTTTAAAGTCTCTACAGAATATACTCGTATGTGCCTTTGCAATAAAAGTAAAATCAATTTCAAATTAATTTACATCTCATTAGCTTGTCACTCAAACGAAATTCCGATTTTCATATTTGGTTCTTCCTTGGAACTATGAGCTGGCTTTCCCCCCGGAAACGGAAAATTTTTATCCTCGACCCTTAAGGCTAAAAAAAAAACCACGAATACCTGAAATTTACAATGTTCGGTTTCTATATTAACCCTGCGAATGAATTCCAACGCATTGTCATAATGAGTGTAAATGATATTAGTGCGGGGCTAATATATTGATTTCGCAAGCCGAGTACTCGGGCTCGATTCTGGAAGCAGGTCACACCGTCCGGGACAGACCACCGGGTGGGACAGCGGGCGAATGCCGACGCAGGAGTTCTTGAAGGGAATTCCCATCGTTGCCATTTCTACTTAGGTCTTGGACAGCCACTAACGGATCTCCACCCCCTTCTCCTTTAGAAAAAAACAAAGCTACTTAGTTTTCGAGGCCAGCTGCGCGTGGAGTATTTCATGAATCAACGTTTTTAGCGTGTTGAAGCGACCAACTTAAGGAGTGAAAATCTCGATGAAACGCCTCGAGGATTTAGCTTTCTTGCATACCCTCAATTCAAAGTGCAAGAAACGACATGCAAAAAGTGCGTCGAACATCGAAAGCTATCACAACATCAAAGAACCTCAGAAAACGCCTAGGACAAAAAATATGTATATAATAATGCTCTTCGCCATTTATCTCAATAGTGAGTATTGCATAATTAATTAACGGATGAACCCTTAACAATGAAGGACACTCTATTACCTCTGATGTCGCGCCCTCCAAAGTAAATACTTACAGGAAAGACATTTAAGATGGGCCAAATGATATTGAGAGAGCGCGACGGATCACTTTCGCCAGTATATGGATTCTGATGGAAATAAGCATTAGAAAAATGGATCCAGATAAAAACTTTCTGAATTGGGAATGCAAACATATGGCGCCGTGGTCAAATATGATATGACCTATTCGTCAAGGCACGATGCCTTGAACTTTAACCGGTCTTATTTTTCATTTCCATCATCGACATTTATGCGCCGTCATTCTTTTCTAGCTCCATCCTTTCAATGATACTAGTGCTATGTAATAGACGCGATGGGAATCATCAAGGTGAACGGCGGTCAAAAAAGAGACGCGCGATGTGAAAGTATCACAAAGATAGAGATGGATGATAGCGCCTGTTTATCAATGCCTCGGTTTTTTGGGCGATTTCAGCAAAGATTAGAAAGAAAAAAATGTAATGGCATAGCGAACAAATATAACCAAGATAGCATTCACTCAAGAGATAAGAATTGATTTGAAATGTAGAACAAATGACTGAAAGTGAACTTTTCAAAGGGCCACCGACTTCATTCCATGATTATAAGGGACGATCTTGAAGCACGGAAGGGCGTGGAGGACGAGGGGGGGGAGGGGTGGAGCTTGGAGATGGGCGGATGGGTTGGCGGAAGATGCTCTTCAAATTTATCGCCCCATCTACAGGAAACAAGGGGTGTGTAACGGGGAGGGGAAAGTTCGAGTGGGGCGGGGTGGGGTGAAAGATTTAAGGCGGAAGCGGAAGGTCAAAGGGGAGGGGGGAAGGAAGCAGGGTGTATGGATGAGACGCGCCCTCCGGTACCCGCGGGGGAGGGAACGGTTGGGGAAGAGGGTTCCGTTGGGACCCATCATCCGGATGAAGTGATGCTCATTGAAGGAAGGGAGGTAAAAGGAATTGAGGATGAGGCAATGGACACGCTTATGAGGTTCATACGGGGTACCAGATCCATACCATACCCAGGCGACAGAGCGAGGGGAGCGCACGGAGTTTCCCCTGCATGAGGCAGGAGGTTATAAAATCTATGCATCCATCCACGGGATCGAGCAGCCACCCGTGAACACACCAGTGAAACTTCTACACGGCTTCCTCCCTGACTCACAGTCGAGAACCTAATCTCGCAACCGAGAACGGGAGACCTACTCGGGCGGCATACGCTAGTGCTCGCTTAGTGAAATCTGCAAAACCTGATACTGTCGAATTTGATAACAGCGTTTGATGGAAAAAAATGAAACGGTCTAGAATATAAAATAGAAGAATAACAGGGCGTCTGGTGAGAGCCACTTCGCAGTCCGCAGCTAAGTTTTTGTGGATCTTGGGAGTGCAGCAGCATATTTTAGACCTTTGTGGAGTAAATTCAATGCGGCATCCGAGAGATTGAATTTGGACAAATTTACTACTCTCGGGGAGAACACTACTCTGGTTGATGGGCCCTATTGTTAGTGGATGGGACACTGTGGTTACCTTTCCTTGAGAGACGGAACAGTTTTTGGTCGATGACTTTACGTTTCCGTTTCCCGATGTCTTGGGACAGGTTTCTCACTCGTCCTTCGAACACTTGAAATTCCACATAGTGTAGTTTAAAACAATTCCATATGTAGTGCGTCTAAGTAGATATACAAGGCGTCTCGCTTGCTGCACCACATTTTTAGTTCTTTCTGAGGTCACACCTTTTTTTGCCGCGGAAACTGCTAATTGGGCTGCTGCCGAAAAACAAGAGGTTTTGATATGCACAAACTTTGGGGTAACACCTAATTTCAAACACCTGCTGGTGATATAGATGCTGAGAGAGGCTTTGCGGCACTTGATGAACAATGTCAGATAACTCAGAGAAACACACAGATACATAACACATATAAAGCCACCCTTCCAGAAGGGCCTGATCCCCTGGCTTAGGCTCCAACCCTCGGCCCGTCCACTGGCGTCGTCCTGGCTGCTGATGAGTTATTGGTGACTGCCGCCATTCACCCAAGTGGACCACTTCGCATTTGAAGACTCTTTGTACTGTTTTTAACAAGGTCGAAACTCTGTATTCCGTTATCCTTTGCAAACGTTTCCCTTCTCTTTCCCCCCTCGTTTTCTACCACATCCACTCCCCTCCTTCCGAAATGTTAAATGCATAAAAGACGACACAAACTTTCTTTTGTCACCTGATGATGATGTAATATATTCACCCCCGACACCTGGTCTTAAATAAATTTAATCAGATGGAAAAGTCCTACGATCCGTTATTCATTCAATGCAGAGCATTTTGATTGGCGATAGGGAACTGAAGATTATGTTGGAGGGGGAAGCGTTAGGTAAGCTAGGCATGGGTAGGAAAAATTTAGGAATGTTGCACAGAATTAAGGAAGATAGAAAGTATTCAGAATCGAATACAATTTTACGAAACTCGTAAAGTAGTGTGGGCTATCAGGTGAGTCTTGTTAGACGAAGCTAGGAAATGTAGCGACGATCAGTTTGTGTCCTCAAAACCTAACTTAAACAGAAGGCTACACATAGAAATAATAATGCTAGTGAAGTTCCAGTCCTCTAATTTCCGCTCATCTGCGCCTGATTAGCTTTATCCTCGCACGCCAGGACACATTTATTTCTTTGATTAAAATGGACGAAAATAATACTTTTTTCGTTTTGCATGCTTCATGAAAACATTTTACTTGATAAATGAGTCATATTCTTATAAAAATACGTAGGGAAGGGGCAAAAAAGGAAGGAAAATGGCTAACTCCAAGCATATAGTATACTCGAATACCGATACTAATCGTTCTCATTTGTGTAGATTCAAGTCAAAGATTAAATGTTTTAATCACTGTTCTCGCATTTTAAGTTAAAATAAAACCGCAAACAAATAAATATTTTAAAATCCCATAGAAACTGTGAGGTAACCGCAAATTAACGGGCGCGGCAACATTCCCAGCGCAAAGCGGAACAGGAGGCGCACTACATAAATGGGATCAGTGTCCTGAAGTGTGTTGGAAAAGCACAGTGTGGCAAGAGAGAATGGTGAATTCTGTGAAGATGAAGATGTTTTGCTCGGTATTAAGGAAAGAAGATTAATGCGTCCCACGGGCAGTACCGCTTGGAGTAATTGCCTGAACTCGCCAAAGTAGGTCAAGGCGGCAGGCTTACAAGGACAGAGGATGATAATCATTGCAAGAAGGAAAACTTTCCATATCGACAACATATTTTTTTCCGATCGTGTGGAAAAATAAAATTGAAAAGTAGGATTACCTTTAAGTAACTAGCCTCTTGACGGCAGCGGTGAGGAATGAAAGAGCATTTAGCAACGTGCATTCACTGAATGGCTAAAAGAGTTCGTTGCATCGACAAACGCCATTCGATGAAAGAATTGTTTTCGAAGGAGGATAAAAGGCTAATACCGAATTATATATTATATCTTAGGTTATAACTGCTAATGTAATTACGCCACTTCTCACGTCCCAGAGTTAATCCAAGATTGAAAATCTTCTAAGACCTCGTAATGCTATGTACATTTTCCATCAAAAAACAACTGCAATCGTTGATTTTCAGAATTTCCAAAATTGACCAGGATAAATATCACCGATTAGTAGAAGTGCCAGTCCGATTAGTCCATCTTCTGCAGGCGGATCAGCAAACACATTTTTAAAGTTCGCAAAGTCAAAAAATGTACGCAATTTCTAGTAAAAATGGCGGAAAATGCTGTACCAACTTTCAGTAAATCAATAAAAATGGGATAGATTTTACCGCAGCGAAACTGAATGCCTCGCAAGCAGTCAAGTCACGTTTAGTTGATATTTAAAAAAAAGTTTAATCTCTGATTAGACCTTATACATGATACTTTCCCGCAGAATTTTAAAGTGAATATGATTTATTAAAAACGCCGCGAAACCCTTTAACGATATTGCTCTATTTTTCAAGTAATTTTTAATTAAATTCCACAAATATTTGGCAAGAGGTTCCCTATACTTTATGTGTACACAATTATAAGGGCTGGGGCTTTGTACTTTTTTCATGTCGTACTCATCCATGCACTCGTGGAATCGTCCGAGTTATCGAGTTACATATGCCCTAAGTCCACAATTAGACGAGGATAAGCAAACGGCTATCGCTGGAAACTCTCCACTCTCCACTCGTATTCCTGAGTACTAATCGACCTTTCCCTAAAATTGAAGGCAGGCTTGGGCAAGTTATCCTCATTGCTATCGAATATACCTACATGGGAAACAACTCTTGGTTTTTCCGCGTCATGTTTGAGATTTCACCAATGTTTCTATCAACTGGGATACCAAGAATATTTTATCATCAGTGTACTGCGAACTCTTTAATCAATTATCAATAGGAGATAAAATACGATTAAGATACTTGCTTTGATGAAAATTACGGACATTGAGGTTACGGTCTTTTGTCTGTCGAGAAAAATATTTAATAAATTATACCGTAAAAATGTGCCCTAACCTTGGATGATATTCAAAATGGTCGAAGAGATTTGTCTAAACATTCGTAATTTCGAAATTAATTTTGATCTCCATTTTTATTACTTCTTTCCTTGATTACATACGACGATGAACAATATAGCCTTAAATACAGCCAAGAAAATGAAAAGTATAAACAAAGATCGTCCACGGTAATTTCTCAAGGAACTGTGCCTGGAGCAATGGCTTGCTTCTACGTTTTAAACGCCAGTTTCCACACAATCATCAATCAGCGTAACATACGAGTATGTTCAGCGTGATACCTTACAAACATAAAATGACGCGTGGGTGCCCCAGGATGGAGCGATTCATTTATGAATCGTTTAACTTCACATAATAAATAAAGAAATGAGTCAATAACATGAAACTGAGTGACTCCGGCTTGTCAGAGCCAAAAGAAATCAGAAGGAAGATAGGTAAAGAGGTGGTGGGAAGACGGAGAAAAAATAAACTCGTTCAAAGGGAAGAGAGGGGCAGCACGTGCCGATGGCATCGTTTGACTTGCACACGAATGGCTGGGAGGGAAGAGACGGCGGAGCGGAGGCAGAAAGCGCAAGCGGTAGCCGACCCCCAATGAGGATATCCTATGACGAGATGCCCAATTAAGCTCCTCTTCTGCCACGGGGAAACTCCCATCGCAGCACGAATGCTCCGTGCAGCGGCAGACACAAATAAGAACTTACACTGAATGTGGCTTTTAAAATCAGGTGCCGGGGAGAAGAATGTGAACCAAAAGGATAAGAAAAATGGGCAGCGTGGTACCATTGGACGAAGGGTGAGAGATAAAAAATGAGGGGGTGTCGAGAAGAGGGATAAATCTTGTAAACGTTCACAGATAAGATTTTGCAGGAATGGGTTCCGTTTCGGCCACATCTTAGAGCACTCATCATTAAGGGTACAAGTGTTCTGATACATTTGAGACATTTATTATTGTCTCCATGCCTGATTGTCAGTCCAATAATATTTACTAGTCACTTTTCTTCCCTAATACTCTTAAACTATACTATGAAAAAGACTTCACTTTCGAAGGGACTCTGAATGCACGGTACCAGTTCATAACTTTAAAACCCTATCCAATAAATATGCATACCCAAAAAGCTACTGGAATACAAGATATCAGAGCTGCAAAAGGAGGGGAAGACATTTTATTTATACGCTGACGAACGAATTTATCGGAAAGGACGCGTAATCAGCTACATTTAACATAATTCTGAGAGAAACTGACATAGAAAAGGCCAAAATAATGAGAAAATTTACAAGCAATTTAATCGGGAGAATGGAAACTAATACAGAGACACATCCAAGCACATATTACTATAGAAATGAAATGGAAGTTAATTTAGAAAGAAAGGAGAAATTCATTCAAAATATTTCTGAATAAGATGATGTTTTCACGTACAAATAATTTATGCAGCAGAAATCTGACGCACAACGTGGCTTAAGGTTTAACCGAGCGGCATATTCGGAGAATAAAATTTAAATTGGCTATAACACATGTTAGCATAGCAACTGTGTTTATTCATAAGCCAACCAAGGTGGTCATAGAAGATGCACACTTGGTTCATTGTTTTAAGGTCAATGACAAAAGTGACGGCAGCGTTAATGCTCTCTCGAGGTCTAGTGTCGTTTTCACCATCGCGGCTTGAGAACATTCAGACAGGTGCTTCAAGTGTCCTTGCTGCAAAGCAGCTTATCTCAGCAATATCTAATTACTTGGATTTTATTCTGCATTTTCTTGCCAATATAAACAAAAGCCAGTTATTTTTATTACATGTTAGCTCGTTTTCCTTTTATTTATTTATATTTGGCATTCGCTTCGATTCCCTAGTCCGGAGATAGGGTTTTTACGCCTATCCCACGTGCTTGTTCATGTAAGTATTCCTCTATGGAAGAGGTCACAAACCGGTCGTTCGCGAGAAAATGGTAGTCTGCAAACACAGATATAACAAACAATCAACGCCAAGTATCACGCTAATTATTTAGTGATAAATTGAATTGACTTAAATAATTGTGATATAATTAAACAACTGCATTTTATGTTAGTGGTCTGCGGGTTAAAAATTATGAAGTTATCAGTCCTTAAAGTTCTCATGGTTGGCGCTCGCTGCCCAAGGATATATGCTTCACAGTTTTCCAAGTTTAAGTACTGATTCTTGGCTTAGTTACTCGGTTATTTATTGGTGGGAGCTTCCTTCATTGGTAGACTTCCATTATTAAAGCTATCCTCTTCATTTTAGATCGGCGCCCTTGATACTGCTGCTTCGCCAATTATTTTATCAACATATGGTCCAAAATTGAAATGTTTGTGTAGTGTGACAGTCAATTAATTTTCTCGTTTATTCAAAAGGGTTGATTCAATGGCCTTGACAATAACCCTTTTGGGTGGCGATATATGGGTGCGAGATCTCAGAAGACTTTTTAAGAGAACTGGATAAACCTTCGTCTTTTTCAGGTTGACCCATTCTCATTGTACCAATCTAAAAAGTTGGACAGAAGTAATGACAAGAAAGGACAACAGAATTACGAAGTTTAGAACCATTTACTCAAAACAAAATTCGTTATTTTCCATTTAGATTTATGAGCACAGGAGAAGATTTTGGCGGCAAGGCGCTTTTAATCAAACATTTATAAACATTAATAACCATTACTATTATTTCGACTCACGTTTAACTAATGTATGAGATTCAAGAAGTTTTCTCGGGTTTCCCACCGGGTCAGGTTGACGTTTCGAAGGCTGACTCTGACATCGTCTTCAGGGTGAAGACTTACCCTGACTTCACCCTGAAGACGATGGCAGAGTCAGCCTTTGAAACGTCGGTGCACTTCATCAACCTGACCCGGTGGGAAACCCGAGAAAACTTCTTGAATACCATACGCCGGGAAAACCTGAAATCCTTCAATGCCTGAGATGGTGGAGATAATGTCTTCTGACGATGTGAGTCGGACAAAACGTAAGCCATATGTATTTTTGCGATAATTTCAACGCCTAATGTATTTGGACATATCGCATTAAAATATTAGTGGGTGTGTCAGGATGATCGTTGAAAAAGAGAGCAAAGAGAAGAAATAAGGCACACGTTGGCATTTTCTTCCCATTGGAGGGCGAACCGTTGAACCCTATCACTATCAATGTCAAAGTTTACCGAAATCAGTCGACAAAACTTTTAGAAAGATTAAAATTCATAATTTTCCACAGCAACTCGCAATCAACAGTAACGAAAGCATTAAATAGGTCAGATTAAATTATAGCCCGATATTGTATCCAATATACCCCACTGATGTCCTCAGTAATATCTATAAACATTCGGTTGGACTGGTGGAATCTTGAGGATTTTGGTAATGAATGAATTAGAGTAAGCTTCCATTAGACCATGATTTATCTGGCCGTTTAAAGGGATTCCTCTAAGATGCCCCCGAGTGCGGAAAGTATGGCTGTTACTGATATCTTACCGTGGTCTTGAAGTGATTTCATCATGTTTTGTCAGGTTACGTGGGGGGTTTTGAAATTTGGCCACATTCGCCGTATTCTCCCAATGACGTCATTCAAGAGGTGGAACAATGGTTTTCGACGTAAACTACTGAATTCTAGAATGATGGCCTTCGAAAAGTCAAGAAACGCTCGGAAAAATGTATAATTCTGGATGGTGACTACAAAGAGAAGTCTTCAGGATAACAAATAAAAAAATGAAGATTCTCTCGATTATTTTTTTTTGGTGATAATTAAAAGTTAACGATACCTCTCGTATTTTTTGACGCTTTTACAGCAGTCAGTGACGACAGGCGGTAATACGATTGAAAAAAAATTGTAATGGGAGTGAATGAAAGGGAGTTTTGTGTTTCAACGGAGTAGAATTCAAAATTTTGTCTGATTTTAGTACACGTATTCAAGAGTATCTGGATGGAAATTTACAGCAACACTACTGTTAATAGGATGAGACTATTCCTAGTTGCGAATGGTTCTCCACATTATTTTGACTTATAAAAACCGGCTATATTTGCCTTTTTTTATTTTTGTTTTGCAAATTACACGCTTTTATTTAAAGGGAATAATTAGCCGAGTCGATAGTGGATTTAAACACCTTTATTAGGTTTTCAATTTTACTCAGACTCCTAATACAACACAAACTTTCAAAATTACAATTTATAAGCTGCTTCCAGTACAGATAGATATTCACCGTAGTTGAAGATTTTTTCTTTTACTGCCATCACTGCTAGTTTTGCCTTCAACTCCACTTATTTCGTTTATCAATAATATCTTTTCAGCTAACATTACTTCTAGTTCCTTATAGGTCATTGATAGTCTCTCTTGGTCACATTAAGAACGCTTTGGACTTCCATTAGCGGGGTTATGCAAGCAATTTCCAATTGAATTATTTCGCCTTGCTTGGATCAAGTAGAACTCAGACCTTTCCAGCACTTCGTGTATGCTGTGATAACTCATGTCTAGCAGGGAATGTTTTAGCTTATTTATATCCCTTGAAGGGGGATGTTTTCATGCTGACTGGCATATAAATAAAAACCTTACTGGGTGCAAAGAAGGGACTTCAATTAAAAATTAGCATCCCCATTGGTAAAATTTTAAGACTATTCTGGTATTAGCACCATTTTTAAGGGGAGGAAACCGACAGCTAAGGTCATTTGCGCCACTCGAAATAATTTTATACTTGGATAGACGTAGGATGTTCAGGGAATGGACGATGGGTGGATAGAAACCTGGTGTCGGTATTAGCTCACTTTTAACGATGGCGCTAAGGAGTCCAAGGGGACAGTTTAACGTCCCATGCCATGGAAAGCGTTCTCACTTTAAGTGCTCTCCACATAGCCCTCCAAAGAGTTATTGGGACAAATTTAAAAAAAAACCCTGCCACCTCCAGGATTCAAACCCGGGCCTTTAGAGTGGGAAGCCAGTCCACTAGCCACCGCACCATTCCGATCCTCCACCGCTATTCTGTTATGTCCCAAAATGACAAGTTGAATTGATTTTGACAAAATGAAGTTACATGTGAAGTTATTTTCCAGAATAAATAAAATTGCGTAGAAATACAACGGCCATTTATTTAAAAATAGAATTATGATTCCACAAATTATATCCCATAATAAGTCAATAAAAACGTGGGAGATGCCCTCGGTCGGACGAAGAAATCAGTACAAATAAAAATAGCGCCCAAAGAGAGAAAACATTGAAAAACAAAGAAAAGCTACCACTGCGAGGGAGTAAAGCGGCAGACCGAGTGACGAAACGGCACACATCAAGGGCCGTGAAACGTGAACCGAAAAATGCGCTCGTAGACATTTTCGTCACCTTCGAGTGCCCGGATGGGTGGGGGAAAAAGTTTATTTAGCTATTCAACGACGAGACAGAGCGTCGAGGTCAACGATTTCATCCGCAGGAGGGGAGGAGGCGGGGGGAGGGGGGTGGCGAACGAGATGAGAAAGGGGGAGGTGGGTAGACATGAGGAAGAATGAAAGGATTCGTGGGTGAAGGCGACACGGTGGAGGGGGCACAACGTGTTCAAGGGGCGTACGCCCTGACGCGGAAGAAACTCCCCCCACGAGATACATATACTTCACCAACGAAACACTTCGACCTTATCCACAGCCAAGCTGCTGCTCCCATCGTCAAATCCATTCCACCTTCATAATTTTTGCAAAAGGGGACATTCGTGTGAAGAGACGCTACGGAGAGATGATTTGGCGCAAAAGCTAGCGTAACGTTTTCTTTTTTGAAAATTTCATAGAAACGCTAATTATTTAAAGTGAACGCCTCTTTAGTGAAAGTTCGCGATACTTTTCGAATCGATATTGGCTTCCGCGAAACGACAAAAGACGCCGGTTCATTCATCACCGGAGGAACGAAAATATTTGGTGAATTAAGTACACATTACTAAATTGAAGATGTTATTTTATTAAAATCGCAAACTGAGATTATCTATGTGGAGTAGCCAAATAAAATTTGGAAAACCCTAATTCAGCAATTTGACATAGTGAAATTCATGCCGAACGCGGAGTACTTATTTTGAATCAGGCTTAGCAATAAGGGAGAGCCCTGAATTTGGGTAATTAACCGCCAACACTTTTAAAGTCAAGTGGTTTAATAGAACGTGAAGAAAGCAGAGGGAAAGAAGGATGGAAAGGAAAAAAAGAAGGTGGAAGAAATGGGAAAGAGGAAAGAAAGAAAAACCAAGGGATTGAAAACTATAATGGCAAGTAGTTCAGGTAGCGTGAGAAATACTCATGTATGCCCAGGCTCTTCCACAGCCTCGCTCTAATTTTTAGCAAAATCAAAAACCCATTTAATAATGCCCCATTCAGCGCAGATACGAATTGCATCCAATGTTAATGCTGAGCTTTTTGCATACCGAAAAAATATTCGATGGGTAAATTCAATGCACAGTAAGTTTGTGAATTTATTTTCATATATGAGGAGTGCAGCCTGAAAATGTAGCAATTTTGGCATAATTCAGCACATAACGAAAAGGTAAGCAAATGGGGAACTAAGATAAAGAAAAAACTTAACTAGAACATAACAGATTCTCATATTTTTTTTGAAAGGAAGAGAACCACTCTAACATACGCAAAATGACATATCTGAAGTGCGACTCTTATTTTATCACGAAAGCGTGTTAACATTAAAATGGGCCAGAAGAATGCCAAGAACTGCAGGCAGTAACTATCCTTGGTGCAGTTATATATTAAGTTTCAAAGTTTTTAGACCAACATACTTATAGGGCGCTGGAAAATTATAAATATCACGGAGCCACTTCATTAATAAATTCTTTCGAAATAAATATTTCTACACGATTTATTTTTACGTAACGCACCAGTTCAGTAAAATAACCCTAATAACTTGTGATGTAGATTCAAAAGGCACAAAATGAGAATTTAACTCCATTCAAGGGAGAATAATTAGTAGGGATCCGAAAGAGAGAAAAAAGGACCATGTACCATCAGCAAGTATTTCGATAGCTGTTGTATCGATGGCTAAGAAAAGGTTGGGCGGAAGGAGAATATCTTTGAGAATTTCGTTATCCCTTTTACCCATTTAGTGCCACGGCAAAAATTAAATCACCAAATATCAATCCTGTAATTCTCGATCTTCTAGCGAAAAGTCATTAAGAAGACATTTCCTTGTTATTAACGACCCTTAAAATAAGTCAATTTCTTTTACACAAAAAAATTAACTCAAAAGAATATCCTCCTGGTATTTAATTTGCTGAAATATGTTCGTACATAGGCCTCCATAAATATTTTTGGGCGCGGAAAACGAAAGCCCATACCGAATGGAAAGTGAGGCAATGATTTCAACGATAGAAAGCAATGTATGCTAATTCTAATAGCCCTCGCGCTATCATGCGACGAAAATGAATTGAAGGGGGAGCAAAACGCAATATTTCATATTTAATTTAACCTTCTTTCTAATGTTTAAAAATCGTTAAGACTAAGAATGTAGGTCACAGACGATTTATTTTGCATCCTCCATCTCTTGGTTTGATTCGGCAGTGAATAAGTTTAATCCAATGCAATACTCTGAAGGCGCATGTCATAATATCACTACCTTTAATTACAGAAATAAATTCCTACACGCTAGCAATCCCTCTTCTAAGCGGCTAACCTGATTAATTAGTGATAGAATGGAAACAGGAAGGGAGGCATTGGGATGAAGGTAGTGAACGGGAATAGGGGATGGTAAATTAATTAACGATGGCAGAAGATTACAACGCCAGGTAACAACGTCGGCCGTGAGGCGGAGAAAAATAGCACAGAATGGGGAATCGTACGTCACTACGACTGGCCGAGAAAGAGTAAAAACGAAGGCACACTTAGAAGAATAATGTAAGACACTGCGTTTAGAAGCAAACACACGGGACACAAAATTTTAAAGTTTTAATCGATGACTGGCGCAAAACAAGTGGGATAAAGCCTTACAATATATTAGTCAACATTCGAAATGACAATTTTAAGATTGAGGAGGGGAAGCATGGACACTGGGGATGCCGACGGAGCAGAATGTCAATTAATTTAAATAAATCGAGACCAAATAGGAAAATGTGAATTGGGTAACGGCAAAGAATGCAGACTCAAAAATAATCAAGAGGAAGGTATGTTAGGGGGGATTAAAAGGGCATAAAATGGAGAGAAGTGAACACGGCGAGAAAAATCGGGAGCGAGTAGCACAGCTAAAGGGACAGAGACAAAGGGCGACGAAACCCATCCACCCATCTGCTCCCCGGGAGAGCATTCAGCGTCAAAATTTTCGAAACTACGCCCGTCGCTCTCGACGATCTGGGCAAAATAAAAAAAGTGACACGAGAGGATGGAAAAGAAGGGGGAGTGGGGGGAAGAGGAGAAAGGGTTGGAACGGGAGCATATGTGCTGGCGGGATGGAAGGGGGGGGGAGGGTGAGGACGCCCAACTCGTTGAACCTTTCGTCGCCGCGACGCTCGGGAGACGAGGAGAGAGAGAGAGGGGAAGAAGAAGGAGGAGGAGGAAGCAAGAAAGAGGGTGAAGAATGAGAGTGAGCGAGAGGACGAGGGAAATAGTGAAGGAAGTTAAGAGAGGAAGGCGTGGGGAGGGAGGGATGACGGGAGGGATAGTGGAGGAAGAGGGAAGTCGGGAGAAGGGTGGGGGACTGAGAGAGGGAGACGGAAACGGAGTGGAGGAGGAAAAGAGGGAGGACGAGAAGAGGGAAGGAAGGGAGGAAGGGGAAAGAGACGCGGGAAGAAACATGGGGGATGGAGAGTATGAAGAGTGGGAGAAGAGAACAAGAGGGAGAGACGGGGGAATTAGGGGGAGAAAGAGAAGGAAAAGAAACGGCGATTCACGGTGGCAAAGGCTTTTCTTGCGAGAGATGAAAAATCCTGACAAGCCGCGCTCCTTCAAACTCACCCGCTCTCCTCCCTCCCCTCCCATCCTCCTTTGGCCTTTCTCCTCTTCGCCATTATGCATGCTTGCAGCCAACGAAACGAAGGGAACGACGGCGAGGAAACGGAAAAAAATCGGATTCGACTAAGCAAAGAGTGAAGGGAAAGAAAAGAAAAAATATATTTATAAGTGAACGTGCAGAGAGGAATACCACAAGGGGGCCTTAAGAAAGAGAACAGAAAGCCCGGCTGAAATTTCGGAATGAGGGATAAAGAGAATCATACATACGCCTCCATGTTTTTTTTTACCTCGTCTGACTTTTTCTACATCCATTGGGCGCATTTTTTCACCACAAAATTCGCAGGCGAGTCATCGGGGAAAGGAATTTAATATCAGGTGAGAAATTTAACATGAATATATTTAGGCTATTGAAGAAAATAAATAATAACGATCATATAAATGTGTTGGCTCATAAACAACAACGCTCAACAAAATAGTATGATGCACTACCTGACTGAAATTTTGACACCCACTGCAACTAAGCAACAAATTGATTCAACATAAAGCTGCAAATATTCAGAACCGGTTTATATGCGACCTATAAATACTTGAGTCTCACCTTTTGCTTGAGCTTCATAAAACCGTCGAGCCTATAACACATGCAATGGCGAATAAAACATGATCTTTTCTCCAAAGCTAAAAACGTTTCGCATTAAGAGTGAACGCATTCTCGGATATGTAGCTCAACTCTGTCTCTGGTTTAGCTTTAATGTCTTCAGCGCGTACCGTTGAAGCATTTGAATTAATAGTTGGAATTTGAAAGGATTAACTATATAAGTCCAGAGATCACCTCTACCCGCGGCAAGGCTGGGACTTTAAACTTTAGCGTGACAGTCAAATCCCAAGGATTAACCGCGGAAGTGATTTCTGACGAATTCCCTCGCCTCCATCACAGAAGGACGATCCAGCGGTACCGTAAGGCTTAAATAACATTCCCTCCCATCGGCCAAGTTTACAGTGGTTCCAACTTTCATGATGCCAATTTCGAGCTTGATCGATGAAAGGAAGTGGTCACTGGAATAGATACCTTCGCTACCGAGAACTTTTTGTGCATGGACAATTGGCTTTCTCGACCTGAATGTGGGTCACAAAATCAATACATTTAATAAAAGCGATCAAACATGCGCATTTTAATGTCAAAAAACCAAGTGTGAAACCCTTTGTTTTGGGTTAACTCAAACCTTTTCTTGGCCATTATCGGCATCTCTCAGGGTAATCCTCACGTCTTCTTACTAATTTTGCAATCATTTCCCATGCTCATTCATAATGTGAAATCATAACAGCGATGCGGCGGAGAGTACAACTGACTAGCGGGAATGTATTACACAAGGGAGAAGAGAAAGTTGATGAGAAAATCTAACAAGTGGAAATACGACAGGTTTATAAAAGAAATTAACGCCGAATGACCTTGAACTTTAAATTGCACTTGGGAGTGATTTTTCGGAGCCTTAACGCCAAGCGCTCGAGCGCTCATGCGACCACTTCACTTGAATTCTTGATTAAGCCCTGGAAAAAAAATAATTCGAACGGTATTGAATTGACGCGAATTAACAGGAGCGTTATTTGAAGCTCCTTGATTGTTTATGTACACTGTACATAATGTGAAGTTTACACTGAAAGCATGGAAATAGAGCGGATGACTATACGATACGACTCGTATGCTTATCCAAAATAATCATCGATTATTCAAACACTCGACGCCAAGTTTGATAAACATCTAATATTTACAATAGGTTTAGATCAACATCAACATAACACGTCGATAGACAAATAAAAAAATAAAACAGTTTCTGGCGTAACTTGGAGGAAAATTATTATTAAAAGTCAGTACGTCGGTAGACGTTAATTTCCAGCAATAACGCCACTAGGCCGTCATTTGATTTGAAATTTCAGAACAATTTATGATAACTTTTGGGAGTCCAACGATTGTAATTAAGTGACTGATATAGACGCTAGGTCGCCTCATAAATATTACAATCATTTCATCAACCATAGGCGGACGGGATAAACCGTTTCATCGGGCACACCTCTGACGAGTCCCAAATACTTTAAGACTCGACGGTTAACCACCCAGCTGAGGGCAGGAAATGAGAAGTTAACCCAAAACAAATAAGCAGCTCCCTATGACTTCCAACCCGAAGGATATACATTTACCCAAGAGGAATATTAAAGCTTGTGGACGGGAAAGGGTGTTTAAAGAGAGCGAGGAGGGGGGGTAGGAAAGGAAACCGAGAAGAGGATGAAAGGGGGCAAGACGGGAGGGAGAGGAGTACCGTGTGGCCTATTGATTTACATTGGCATTTCGTGTGTGGGTTGAATGAGGACGGGGACGAGAAGGCGGGGGTGGGAATGGAAGCGTGCACGAGAGGGAGGGAGACAGACTGGTGGTAGTTCTAACGGCAGCACACGAGAAAGGAAGCAGCGGAGAGAATGCGAGAGGCACGCTGATGATACGGGGAAGCAACATCGGAGAGAGGAAGGGTGAGTGGGTGGCGGGCGTCTGGCCACATTCCCTTCCCTTCCAATATTCGGGGAGAGTTGGATCGAGTGGGTCGTGTCTCCTCTCAATCCCCGGGGAGGCATGACGACGGGACGAAGGAAAGGGTCGAGCCGGGGTGAGGCGGCTGGGAAAGGAAAGAACGGGGATGAGAGCCCAACGAGATATGGGAGTCGTCTACGCCCACGTGAAACGTACACACAGGGGAGATAGGGGTGAGTGGGTGGCGGAAGTTTCCGGCCGTGGGGATAAAAGAAGAAGAGGAGGGATTGGTTGAGGGGAGGGGAAAGAGGAGTATTACGTTTGCGAGAAAAAGATACTTCGTGGCGATGAATGAGCTAACTGTTAAAGGGGCGCGTCTCGAAGTATATGATGCCGACATATTAGAATTTCACTTAATCCCAAACAATGAGAACTTGAGATGACTCATAAAATGTTGAAGGCCGAAATTTTACCTTCCGAGTAATTTTTGGATGTACCTGTTACCGTGAATTACGCTTCAATGCAACACTTCAACTGATTCCATTGGTAAAAGTATACGCAAATTCAATTGAAATTCCAAGCCTTGGCATGCAGGTGAAAACCAATACCACGATTAACGATATTTATAGCAAAATAGGTATGTTGACATGCTCTATTTTTCATTATGAAGTACCAATTCAATTTTGAAATTTACATAACGCAGTTATTTTACACATTTGAATCCATTTTTAATGATAAAATTACTTAGAAATCAAATACTTTTCCGTAGAGAAAGTACGCTCTAATTCACGACATTGTTTACACCGTAGAACGTACAACCTTTTTTTTCATTTTCAATAAAAATAAGCAAAAATGATCCATACCAGAATGGGCAACATGAAATAGAAATTTTGGGTTGTTCGGGCCAAATATGTACTCCAATGTACTGCAATTATCACGCTGGCGAATGCAGCAAAAACAAGGACCATTACTGAAGGAAAATACCATTTGTTTAGCTAAGTGTTAGATTCAGGACTAAAGGGCGTTCTTAAATGTCTGAGAACAAGAGTGCGTAAACTTGACTCGTGAGGAGACGAAGTGAGCAATTTAGCAAGCGGTCAGCACCCCCTACATAAACCGTTTACCTTATGTGGCTCGGCAAGGCGGTCGTTTAACCGTGTGCGCAGATATACTTTCTGTGAAAGCAGACCGAGGTATCAAAGCCAAGGCGCCGTGAGAAATGAAGTAATTTTTACAAGTTAACTTCAAGTGAAATACAACACGAATTGACGAACTTCATGAGCTGTTACCACAGCGATGAAATTAGACGCAATATTGTAATTTATAATAGATAACATGAAACGTTTCTAATATTGTAATAAATTAAAATGGATCACAATTGCTTATTTCTGTACCTGCAATATCAAATTTGTAGGTACAAACGTACCACAAACATATTTTTAAAGTTATTATTTTTTCTTGATAGAATCTACCGAGTTTATATTTTTATTTAAATCCTAGTACGTGAAATGCCCTCGGGGGGTGAGAATGAATATCTCTCCTTCTTCCACTCACCATTAGGTTGGGATGCTGAACTAACTGCTTGACAAATTGTACTCCTCTTTTATCTCTACAGCTGTTACGCAAGGGTGTTGAATTAGGAAAAAAGCGAACCGCGAGTTGAATTTGAAAGGCAAACCACAAGACTCAGTTTCCGATTATCCTTGCACACGACTGCGTGTTGGATGCACTTCCTGCCCGCGTCTTATATGAATCTTCATCTTGGTTTGTATTCCATGGTGTCCGCATTCTAAAACAACAGAGTTATGGCTTGCCTTCGTAATCCAACATCTACATTGCATTTTAAAATGACCATCCACTACATCCATGCTTCTAATTATCTCAAGTGTATGTATCATGGTGAGTACGAGATGGGGTTTCAATTAAAAAAAATTGATTGGGGAGTACCAGGTACCCTATGTGAATAAAATGAGGAAATCACAAGGGAAAGACAGATGAGGTAGCTTCTCGTTGAATTATTTTATATTAGAGTTATGGGACGATTTTGAGACGGCATGGCTCTAATGCGAAGAAAAATCATTGGGTACCACAACAGTGGCGGAGAATACCTCCTCTCCCATGGTATGAACGGTCTCTAAGGCGCATGAACTGATAACAGCGGCCGACTCCGGATCTCGACGATTACGAACGCCAGATTCTTCGAACAAGGGGACTAATTGTTTCGCATTCGGAATCTCTCTTCGTCTCCTCATTATGAATGCAAACTGAGATTCTCCAACGGCAAAAGATTAACAGTTACTTATTATAGGCTATTAAAATTTAAGGTGTATCTTTGAAAACAATTTCCCACGGCGAAACCACCATGACAAGCAATTTTTCGAAGCGAATTGTTCAAATTGAACTGACTTAAAATGTCTATTGTCCAATAAAAGACAACGGTCCAAGCTCCGATTGTTTCCACGTCTTATTAAAGAGAAAATCAAGAAGATGGAGACAAATGTAATAAAAGTATTTGATTGCGGTAAAAATATCAGACACCGATTCTCATCCCTGACAAAATTTTAATTTTTACACTTAATATCTCAACCTAGGGGTCGAATAAATGATGCCTGACGGGGTGTTATCACTATCGCCGTTAACCGAGTAGGCAATCTTGAAATCGTTTGTTTTTATAACACGTATATGGAAAAATGATAAACACCAAATTAATTTAGCAGTAGAACGAAGAACGTTTTGCTACAATCTTTCATCCAGTCTTTGATTTTTATACTTAAAACTTCGAGTTCCACAGTTCATTTAGGCTCAGCCAAATTGAGGTGTTCAGTGAATAATTATCGTTCTCAGAAGACCTTCAATACACGTATTGTTGGTTCCAATTCCGCCTCGGATATAGAAGTTGAATTCTCACGTTACAAATATTCTACCTATGTCATTATTACGGGGATCGGGGTGGTGAGGCGGCTATTTATTGGCTTCCTACCCCATGCGTCCGGGTTTGCATCCCGGAGGTGGCAGAACTCTTCAATGGTAACCCGATCCCTACTCGAGGGACCGTGTGGAGAGCGTTTCCCGTAGAGTACAGCGCCCTCGACGATGGGACATCAGCCTGAGGACATCTTCACGTCTTTCATTAAGAGTATACTCCAATTTAAACCGAAGGCGGGTTTCTCTCCACCCTTCACCCCATTCTTTCAAAATCCTGCCTTTACCAAATCACCCACCAATTCTGCGGCCTAATTGCGCGAATTGACACAGATGTTGGTCGCCTTCCCCAATAACTACCACTACTTCTACTACTCATTAGATCTGCATTTCGAGCAAATTGAAAATCCGATTATTTCACCTGGTTCTCTTACAAGCACCTGGAGTTGTTAAGTGCTTAAGAAGTTGTTATCACAAGGCTCTCTGATCCACTGAAAATGCTTGACGACTTGTATAATGGTAAAGCTTGGCAAGTTAAAAAATGAAACGGAATGCGATACGTTTAAATTATACCGAAAAATCCAAATATTTATTTTTGGCACTGCTCGCTCTGGATCAACAATACCGATTACGGATAATATTCAAGTCGCCTTTTTCCAGCAGTGCCCGAGAAAGATGTATTCCGAATGTTTGGAACCATTTTGATAAAATAAATTTAACCCCGGTACAATTTTCTTAATAGGAACCACTTCGGAAAAATATGAGGGAGCAAATTTATTTCACCGGCATAGCTTATGGATGCACTCCAAGGATTTAAATAAACACGACGGCATAAAAATAAGTACGGCACAAGTACATGAAATTTATTTAAAATTCAAAAGTAACTCCGTCTTCTTTTCATTCCATTATTACATTTAATTTCAATGTTATTCAAAACTTATTAAACTCAACTTAACAAAAATTAAAGGGCTTCCTTCAATATTTATTTCTTGGCTTAGTAAGGCTAACATGTCAGGAAAATTTAGGCAACATTACCGTCTCATAAAGCCAATTTTTCAATGCAGACATGAAAGTTATGGGAAAGCTTCGAAATTATAACTATCCTAGTCTGAATTAACTTATTCTTAAACCATGCATTATGCATGAAGGCTACATCGATCGGAAATTTCAATCACTTGAGAAACTTATAGGCAAGATTTAAGTCCCGAATATATGTTCATAGCTATGGAAAGTCAATGGTTTTTAAGCACACCCAACGAAAAGTATTAACTAAGACCTGAACGCTCATCTCTCGAGAAATTTACACCTTATCCAGGGTAAATCTTGTTGACGATTCATAATCAGCCACGGTCTCTGCTTCCCGTTGAAACTTCAGGTTCGGCGGCCAAGAAAAATCATTGGTTATTGAGTGAATTTGAATAAACGGAACTTCAAACATGCTTATTCCCCAAGCAATAAATCACCTGTTAGCGTTACTTGTTGCCTAATCATCAATAAAAATCAATGAAAACTAAAGATGACTTTCATTGCCTCGGTCGTTTATGGCATGTCAACAGCCTGATATTCAACTCTCATTGATTACCTATGCAATGCATAAAAATTCGAGTTACACAGTAATTTCGAACTCGCATAAAAATTTTGAATTTTGAAGTGTGAGACGATATAAAAAACATTCAATAAACCCTCCTTCACTGCTAAGTCATTTATTCCTATAGACCTTACAAATGACGATATCACAATACTAATCCTTGAGGTACTTTTGAGACTGCAAAAGAGGAAAAAATTAATTTAGCAGGCCTACAAATTTCATTCGACATGAATTTTTAAAGGTATTAGTTCAAAATAGGTTCATCGATGCTATAAGTAAGAAATTAATTTTCCAATCATGTGAAGATTTATCTCCTCGTGGTAGTTGAATCAGGATTACTAAGGACAATTTAAAACCGATCCCTATCCGATAAACTTCCTTAGCTCTCACAATAAAACAAAATAATTATCGAAGTTAGATACAAATTTTCATGCTGATAATAATGATGTTGAATACAATGGTGCATAAATTTCAATGCGGTAATTATGGAAAAGCGAAACTACACTTTTTAGGACAGTAAAGAATTAAGGCTGGCTCGACAAACTGATCGCACTTGTTGGAAAATATCATCGGACGAGTATACACTGGAAATTTACTTTTGTTTCCACGCAAACATTCGCGATTGCCTCACTCCAACCCTTCACCCACCCTGTTGAAAAATACACTTTATTCACGCGACACACGCTCCACGTTTCCCCTCGTGGAACACCCACCCTTCTTCCCGTCTGACGCAATGGAAGCAAGACCGACTGTGAGCGCGATGCACATAGACGGCTTTATGTGCCTTCGCATGCGTATGGTCGCACGCAAGCAAGTACACTCACTCTCGTGATTCGTTTCGCGCTTCCTTCCAGCTTTTCCTTCTCTCTCTCTCTCGGCGTGGTGAAAGCCAGGATACAAGAGCGAATGAGGGCGGGGTGTCGCGCAGTAGAGAGATCCCTCGGAATTGCGTAGCGGAGGGTTTGGCGGCGGAGGAGAGAAAGAGAGCCGGTGTTATGACGGGCGGGGAGGAAAAACACGCCAAGACAAGACAAAAGGGAAGGAAAATTGAGCCAGAATTAAACACAAAGACGGGACAAGCCGGATTACAATTAGACCGACGACTTATCTATCGTCGACGCGCCTGTTTACATATAACAGCCCCGGCCAACCCGTGGTCCGTTTGTGAACCGTCAAGTTATATTTTTTTCTTTTATGCTCACATGCAATGGCGTGTGGCCTGCAGTAGATTTGCACCTCACCATAAAGTTTAGTTGAAACCGTTTAGTCTGGCCAATCAAAGTCAGCAAGAAGAAAGAGATAAAACGGCGTTCCTTACTCTTAAGATATGCATGAAAGCGGATTCTATTATGATTAAAATTTCAAAAGAATTCGCGAGAGGGAAAAATTCAAGCCAATATTCTCTGAAAACGCTTTGGGACTAGAGTTTACAATCCTAGAATGCCGAAGCTAGGGGTACCGTATAAAATTGCATTCTAGAAATACCTAATACACTGCAGTGTGAAGGAAGTAGTTGAGAGAAAGGTCCAGGAAGCGGAAAACCCATTAAAAGTTTAAGAAAAAAATCACAGCCAAGAATCCATTGCGCCGTCGTAAGTCTCTGTGCGTGATATTGGACAATTTCAGAAGCCATCGGCCCGTGCGGCGTCCTAACAACATACTATCTCGCAAGCGATATCCTGAAAGTCCTAGAATTTTCATTGATTCAGTCCTTCTACGTGCTTTTGCAACCCACAGACTGAGGTGGGACCCGGGGTAAAAGAGAACATGGGGGAAGGGGACCGCAGTAATTGCATAGGCGCCTAGGAGAAGCCAACTCTTAAGTCTTCTCTCGCGCCTGTCTTTCAATGAAATTAGATAGGAAGCGCTGCGATGCGATAGTGGGGATCGAACACGCAAGGGCTTCCAAAACATTCCGTTTCCATTAAATTACCCAACTTTGCCAACAACTAACATCAACGAAGAAAGAGATACTGGAATATCTCACTATCCTTCACGTGACCATCTTCCACACAGTCCCATCCCGGATAAAGCATACTCAAGATCTTACTCATTATCATCACTCGGATGCAAGATGGTCACTGCGGCAAGAAAAAAAAGCAAGTTCCCAACGGAAAGACATGAACGCTACTGTGAGGATGAGAGTGACCCTTTTTTTCGTCCCAGCACATACATTGAGAGACGTCCTTACAGCACCAGCCTCTTTCCTTCCTCCGCTTACGAGTATATCCTCCTCCCTAGTACAGGGGGTGGGATGGGGGGGGGGCGCATCTGCGCAGGAGATGCATTTGAAGTTTAGCGACAAAAAGGCTGCTGCTGACTCGTTAAAGGCCAACTCACTTGGGTCTCCGTTTTTGCTTCCGAGTCTCGGACGAGAGTCATTTCACCCGTTTTATTGCACAGTCGTCGCGAGATCGATCTGCGTAGTTTCACCCATAGATGGTACCCGGGAATCTTAAGGCTCCAAAGCGGGAATAAAAAATCTAATGAAAATGAGAAAAGATGGTCGTGTAAAGCGGCCGATACGTTAAGCAGGTCAAACTTGAGGACTTGAGGTCTTCGTTGGTTTTTTTTTTGTTGCAGCAATGACGATTCTGGAACGGACTCATGGTCATCAATTCCGGTGAAGGTATTTGTTCACTGTGATCAACGCATAGGGTGATTTTTGAGAGTTCAAAGGTAAAAGTCAATCAAGAACCTACTGCTAAGTTTAAATTACTTTTATTGGATAATAGCTCAAGGTGCTTTCTGTATTTACCCCGATTCATTGAAGTATTATCCTAGTCCATGACACAGAAAATTACAACTGTTGCATTTTTCATGACATAAAAGCTACGAATTAATCAAATAATTTTATACAAACGTATCTAGGCCCCACACTTGCCCAATTTCCCGAGAGTAAGAAAAGAGATGCCCTGTCATGCAGCTCATCTCGCAGAAGCCACCCACGTGAATATGCCTGCTCGTTGATGCTAAATTAGCAAAAATCCAGCTTATTAATCAAAGGTCGTGGATATTATTTGAAAAAAATGCAATAAAAACGGATTCCGCATTTAATCGACCATTTTTAAGTCGTTGTTAATGTCAGCGATGTTACGATTTTTATGCATCTGGCCGTTACAATGACACTTAGCTGGATAATTTAAAAAAATGGCCATTTTGTTTTTTTTTACCTCTTGAAGGAGATAGAAACGAGAGAAACAAAAGTTAAGCTGCAGAACATACCCGCCCACTTCTGCTCACATGAGAAAAATGTGCGAGCATACAGATGACCGTGACAACAAAATGCAGTCAATACAATATAATGGAGACAAGAGCGAATCCGAAATAACGGAGAGAGTAAACACGAGAGTCCAGTCACTTCAACGCTAATAATTTTAACGACTCACCGTCAAACACCAGTTTCAAAGGGAGATGAGAACACACTTCTTACCTGAAAATGGAAGAAAAATGATATCAATATGAGAAAAACTTTCACTTTTCACAAATTATAAAGAAAACCATCAAAATCAATTTTCGTACACAAATGAGAATAGGATCCAGCTTAATCCTAGTTTTACGACAACGAGACAGATTCAACCGGTGTACCGTGGCACTGTTAAAGTTCGGAAGCGTGCATTGTTTTGCATAAACATATGCATTGGCCATGTCGATAACTGCTAACACAGAAAACTTCTTTAGCCAAAATTAAACTAATATTGGAATCGTCTTTCATTTCGTCATCGATGCAAGATTTCCAAGAAGGTTGAATCGTTCGGTTGCAAACGTGTATTACGTTGCCTTTAAAATTGAAGACATAAAGCTTTTAACCAAAACGAAAAACAACATGACAAGGGAGAACGTGTTTTTCTGTTCGTGCTGCTGTTAAGCCAACTAAGTGGAGAAAATGGATGATTACACGTTCTTCTGGTATGCCATGACGTAATTTAAAGTATTGAAAACGCTTCTCACTGAAGCGGAACTCTGTACGGTCCACTAGCCAGGTTTTGTAACACTAACTATCCAGGTCTTGTATTCATAAACATTGCCAGCGGATTTGAAGTTCAATCACATCTTTCAACCTACTCCCTGTCCCGAAAAAAAATTGAATGACCTTACAAACGAACCTCGCATGAAGAGGAGAAGATCCTTCATCAATCGAACACGAGTCACTATTTCTGTGAGGTACGCCTGTATCTAGGTACACGGTATAAAAATCGGTATTGTCCCCGGGCGATGGCTGAATTTATGGCCATTCTCTGGGCAAGGAAATTTTATAGGACTCGGATGCAAATGTGATGAAGACCGTCGTACTTTATTTATATTTCCTTGAAGGAATGCGAATGTTGAGGAATTATACCTCTTTCTTTTTTAGTAAATAATTTTTTACTTCCGTCTCTTTTATAGTAAATTTGAGAACATTAGTGGTTTAAATTGTAAAACAGAAAGGAGATAATAGAATTCACAGGTTTGTCTCCTTTTTCAATTAATTAATATGAACTCTTCCAAACATTTTGTAGCGATTGGTGACGCCTCACCCACAATATAAAACCGCATTGCGGTTTGTTGATTTCTTGAAACGAAATGTATGGCATATGTCACTTTGTGTAAGTATTTTTTTCGACGGCTGTATTTAAAAACAAAAAGTGATGAACGTGTGTGCAACGTAACGAATGTGGCGTCAGGCTAACCATTTAATCCCAAAACCATTGAAAGAAGATGAGCACGCGCTCCTTCTGCTAACGTTTTATTGTATAAAAATAGGGCAGCTACTCCTTTTTTTTATGGATTAAAGCTACGAGTGCCTATATTAAATTCATTTGTCACTCATAAACAGTTGAATCCTGTGTTTGGAAGCCAAAGGCGAAGTTCACCAATGAGTACCATTATTAATTCCATTTAAAAGAGTTGATTTACTGCAATGCCTTCTTTTCATTTTTGAGAAGGTGCCATGCTCATTTCATCAACGAAAGATTCCCTCCACAGTGCGATCAAAATTACTCGTTGCGTTTTACTTTATGGGGAGTAAGAGTCGACCTCACAAGTTTTAATTTCCTCAAATCATCCAGATGTACTCATCCTCGAACGTTTTTTTTTTATCCTTCAAATGCTATTCACAGCCGTATTTTAAAATAATATTCAATTTATCCTAAAATTGAACACCGATTTGGCATCCGTTTCATTTATACGTTCCACCAGCTAGTTCTACGTCAGCAAAACAGATGAACATTATAAATAGTCAATATGAATCCTTTCGGGAAGAAATGTTTTAAAACATTTCAAGAGTAAAACCTTATTTCAAGGCGATAGTGTCTCTAGTTTTCATTTCACGAGCATGAGCTGATGCAACGCTCGAACAGCCAGTCCAGGAGTGTTCCACAATTAACGCAGACTCATTAGGTTTCCCGGTATCTGTTCATTTAATCCGAAAAAGAGACGTGTACCTAGGCTGATATTAACGCAAATAATAAAAGAGTCGAGTGAGAGAGAGTAAGAGAGCATACTTGCGGGAGTTCATGGAAGGAAACGTTAGATAGTGATACGGAATTGGACCGCGACTTTCTTCCTCGATTGATTTCAGCATAAAAATTAAAAATCGCGTAACGTTGCTCGATCGTCGTTTCCATTTTTTTCGTGACACGGTCGGCGCGCAGAGATTTACAATTACTGACGTCCTTCCACTTCCACAGCTTGGAGAGCACTGAGACCGGTTCCGCGGCAAAGCTTAGTCCCCCGACCCACTCTAAGTAGTTCGATCCCACCCCGACCAATAGGAGCGGCGCGGGAAATTCAATTGCATTACTTTCGGAACGAACCCGGTATAATGAAGACGTCAAGTTTTGCGATATGAAATCGAAAATCAGTTATTTCAGTTACCTCGCGATCGCTTATCCAACTACTTGATTACGAGGAGGAGTTATGGTATTTTTATGCGAGCCTGTGTTGCTCGGATCAAGGATAAGACACAATGAGTCACAATCTACCGCGGGGAGTGACCAAAGTAGGAGATGAAAGCATATAGCTGAAGAACGCGAGGGACGAAAGAGTGCGGCACAAAAACCTGTCTGAATGTAAAAGGGGAGGACACGAGGCAGTGTGCGTAAGGTAAACGTGGGCGTGGATCGTACATGAGTGGCGCAACGAGTGGGAGAAACAAAATGTATAGGAACCCAAATAAAGTTCTGAATGAAACTTAAGCGATGTGGAAGTTGACGAAAAGGGGTCCGTTTATATGTATTTAAATATACACGCATAAATGTATGAAAACACACGTGCCCTTATTGCATCTTTCCGAAATAACGTTAACATCGTACGAGTTCTACATTTTGTCTTTGGCTTTACTTGAAGTAAATAATGTCTTCTATTTACGCGTCATTCATTACATATCGTTATTAGCCCTTAAAAAACTTCTTTGGGTTTTTTATACGAATCAGAGAAACCATTAGAAAGAGCATTTTCATTGTCCTTAAGACCACCAGGAGTATGTGGCCAGTATCTGGAATCCTCATGAGGCAGGTTCAATGAAAATGTTTGGTCGCGTGTAACGTGGGGCAGCGACCTTAGTCAAATATGGCAATCACAGCAGTGTGACAAAATTGTTGAAAGATTTTGGGTGGCTTCCCCTCCAAAAATGAAGATTACTTTTTGAGATTCTTTTAAGTAAATTGGAGACCGATCAGTTTTCCGAAGGCGTTCGGCACATTTTAAAAATCTCAAAATACGACGGAAAACATGATAATTCATTCAAGATTATAGAGAGATACTGCAGAACGGTTTGGTTTTTAATGTTTCTGAAGCAATTGGAGAAAATAAAGAGTTGAGTACACTGAGAGTTATACTACATACTGATGAGTGCGTATATGCGTGTATATAAATAAATAAATAAATATATATATATATATATATATATATATATATTTATATATATATATACTCTTGGAAAAGACGCTCTCCGGCGACGCACAAACACACAAACACTAAGACAACAAACACCACACACATAGAAACATAAAAGAAGGACACTTACATTGGATATTTACGTTTCGACGGCACGGCCGTCGTCATCAGATTCTGATTCCGACGAGACGAGACGAGACGTCGTCATTCAGAGATTCTGATGACGACGGCCGTGCCGTCGAAACGTAAATATCCAATGTAAGTGTCCTTCTTTTATGTTTCTATGTGTGTGGTGTTTGTTGTCTTAGTGTTTGTGTGTTTATATATATATATATATATATATATATATATATATATATATATATATATATATATCCATCCGTGAAAAGTTACCGATTTACCGTTTAGGTATTAGGTTTACTAGGTGAAATATGGAAAAAATACTATATTCTCTGAATGAGATTTACTGAATCGTAACAACACTGGATCCACCACTCGCTAATATAACGGAGGTAAGAATTCCGGCGCGATCTGGTGATAACATTGAAACCGCATCCCGTCATACAATTCAGGCTAAGGTCTCCTTGCCGACGATTTCCCGTAAGATTACTTATTTATGGTAGTGCGTATTAGGTCAAGTTCGATAGCTTGGTTTTGGCGGAAGAAGGGCTTCCGTAATAACGACCTTACCCACAAAGGCAGGTCGCGCAATGTACACACGCATACACAAACACAAAAATTCGACCTCGACGAGGGAACTCCCCCTCCGTCCTCCACGGCAGAATACGAACGAGAAACATGTGGCGACGAGTGAAAAAACGATGAAATATTACCCAATCCAACAGCCGCAGTTACGCCACATTTGAGAATGGCGAAGGAAGTGCTCAATGGAGTGTATGGGAGAGTAGAAGTCTGGGGGGTTGATAAAATAGGGCAATGGAAAAGAAAACGAACACGTAAGTGGGAAGGAGAGTGGATGGAGACACGACCAAAGAAGGAAGACATGAAGTCCACGATAACATTTTATGAGACACATGTCGAGGAATAAGAACTGTCAACATCGCGTGGTTTGTGTGTTACGTGTGTACATCATGAGTGAATGCAAGGTTTAAACGTTGCCATTGTGGGTCAACCGCCTCTTTATCTACTCGTGAAATCATGTTTCTGGTTTTGTTTGCGACAGGTCAAGATGTACCACCTACGAACAACAATCGTTTGCGCGGACAAGGGCTGAATTGTATATCCAGCAAATACAGAAGACGAGTGTATCGTCACGAGAGATGGCCCCAACACATAACACACGTATGCTTACACGTCATTCATTTCCTTTCGAGGAGGAAACTATTCGACATATGCATTGAATCATAGATGAGCGGGAGGGGAGATTGAGGACGTCGCCCTACCCTCTACACAATACACTTACTTTTGTCAATAAAAATGGGCCGTAATATTAGTAACGGCAGGTGATCATTCTAAAACAACAATTTATTTGGTTTTCCATGGAATAATATTGAATTATATAAGTTAATTTAATATGAAACTTTGAGACTCAACATTGAAAACAGCTTGGATACAGTGCTTCAATAATGATGCGAGTTTATCTGCGATAATATCAACGCAATAAAAAGGAAGAGTAAATCCCTTAAATATGAAAAGAAGATTAATATCAAGAAAACCAAATAAATTAACCATGAATAATTAAACTTGGCATTTTTTCACAAATACTGTATCACGCTACTACCGGTATCGACGCGTAGGCGACATCATCAGGTGTAAGACTCATGGTAAGGTGTAAGCTATAGGCACATTATCATGGCATACATGATGATGTCACTTATGCGTTGAAAGTGATAGTAGTGTAATTAAGGTTTTGTGAAAAAATACCACTTTTAATTATTCAGTGACCTTGAATTTTCAAAAGGTAGACCCTAAAAACCATTGAGTTCAAAGAAATGAAATTATCAAGTAGAAAAACTAGGTTTACACTGATGTAGAAGGAAATAAAACTACAGATGGTGGAGAAATTTACGTATTTGAGCTGAATTTTGAAAGAAATTGGGCGTAGCACTAGAGCAATTAGAAATTCCGTTGCTCAAAGAGAATTTATGACAGGTTCGCCCAATAAAGGTGAGAAGACAAGGTAAGTCAAAGATTTAACATGGAGCTAAGCAAATTTGATCCTAGTCTTTGAGATTCCAGTACGGAGAAGAGTTGAGAAAATAAGCTGGACAAAGAGGAAGACCAACGCAGAAGTTTTAAATGAGATTGGAAAAATTAGTGATTGGTTAGGTGAAATTCGAAGAAGGCAAAAAGTGGATGGAGAAAATATCGCGAGGAAGCAGGATACTCATGATCTTCACACAGGATGTTCCAAAAAGGACGAAACCCACCCACGCAGCATTTATATTTATAACATAAGTCAGACAATTCTACAGCAGATGTTGAGTGTGGTTTTTTCCAACCTGGGCGTAGGTTGGTACCCGTTTTATAACATGTGTGGCAAATGTTCTATAGGTTTTTCTCTCTTATCTACAGGGTTGTTTACTTTCTAAACGCACCATAGAAAAGAAAATGCTAGGTCAGACGGTGCTAGACAAAGAGGGATGAAGGGAACGAACTTTTCAGATGGCATGATGGCCGATAGGATATATGAAGAAGTGAAGAAGTAAATATTACAGGGGAAACTAATTTAACTCAACGCGAAACGCTTTACCAAGCACTTGCTCGAGGCTTACCAAATCACAACTAAAACGGGTCTACTCAATTTGCTATTTGCGGCGTAACTTTATGAAATTTACATAATACATTTAGTTGAAATCAAATCATTGACTTTATAATGCCACACGCTAGTGTGGAATTATAAAGTGAATAATTTCATTTCAATTGGTATATGTTTATTTAAAACGATGGTTAAAAAAGCTAAAAAGATTCGGACCCTGGCTTAGGAGCCAGGTTCGGACGAAAATGCGATGAAAATAAACAAATGGCGCCTAAAAGATTACGCGAGAGTGCAGAGTAAACATTTCCTTACGAGGATGGCACTGCGCCCACTAGTTTTGTATCTTGAATTGAAAAGAAAATAGAGTAAAAAACAGAAGGCGATGGGAATGTGAAAGTGACATCAGGAAAAGGAAGCGATTAATACCTACCGAAGAGACCGAAAGGGTTTCAGGCCCATGAGACATCTCGGTATGCGATACGACAGGAATGTCTCCGAACTCAACGCTAGTCTTCGTCACCCGCTTGTATTGCTGAACCTAACTTTCAGCTTGCCCAGCAATCAAGCTTATGCTATGAGTCAAGGAGAATGCGCTCACGGGGTGAGATAAAGAGGTAGACATATATAAGGAGACAAATCTACTGAGGAAAAAGGGGTTAGGATGGTAATGGGAGATAGAACTTTGAAAGGCAGCGGGAGAACCGCCGAAGGAGTTGGTTCAAACGAGAAAACAGGGATAGTCTCAGTGGGAATCTATACCATTTAGGGAATTCTTTCCGGTAACTAGAGAATTATCCAAGCACCTACTTGATAATTTAAGGTTTAATTTTAGACGTGTATAGCTATGGGATCACAGGGATATGGGTGGGAGTATCGTTTTGAAGTCATTATTACTAAGAAATAACCGAGATAACTGGATAAAAGTTACTCTGCACATTAATTGGTCCTTTTATGCATTTTGCTGTAAATTAAAGCTGTTAATGCTTATTTGTTTTGTAACAGGAAGCCGTGGATTGAGCTAACTCGCAGTATAGAGAAGATGGAGGTTCGCACGTGATAAGTTCCTTCATTTGAAAAGTTACAGCGCCCGGCAAATTCAAGATGAAATGATGGCAGTTTACGGAAATATTACAGCTGGTCATATGACACAGTCGTGAGGTGGAATAGGAATTTTCAAGCTCGCCACATGTCCCTCACATGCGATCTAAGAAGTAGAAGATCATCACTCACGGACGATGATGCCACAGTGAAGAAAGTGGAGGACTAGGTCCTAATAGACCGAAGAGCAAACATCCAAATGATCATAAAAAAAGACTGATATTAGTTACGGCAGGGTATGGAAAATTATTCAAGAAGAACTGCACGTGTCAAAGGTGTCAGCACGCTGGGTTCCACAACTACGGACTCCTTTTCAGAAGCAAACACGGCGCGACCTGCAATTGTGACCACGATGCGACTGGCAATCAAATCGATGTGGCTTTGACATTTTGCCACATCCACCCTATTCTCCCGGTCTCGCCACAAGCGACTTTTTCTTATTCAGAAAACAGAAATAACCATTGTGAGGTCGAAGATTTGACAAAAGAAATGACGTCATTTAAAAGGTGGGACATTGGTTGTCGACGCAATCTGTTGAATTCTACAGTGACAGCCTTCGAAAGGTCAAGAAATGTATAACCCTGGATGGTGACTATGACGTGAAGTTTTTAAAATAACAAATAAAAATTACGTTTCTATCTCGATTATTTTGAGTAATAATAAAAATTTAACGATACGCCCTCGTTTGATGGTGAATAACACTTCATTGCGAACGTGTAACATCATTTAGAATATTACCAATTAAGTTCATCAAAACAGTGATGAGGAATAATTTCAACAATTATTATTAATGCAAATCCGAAGAACCATATTTTATAAAATGCATTCACAGACCGTAATGTAAAAATACATTAACCTAAAGGTATGAAAGTTCCGTAAATATAATTCAGCTACATAAATAATTAGATTTGTTGACTGTAAAATCCCGTTAAAACACAATGAAAGCAATATCACAAAGTCACCTGTAGTTGTCAATTGATACGAGGACATATGCACCAGTTGGTGCTTTGTGAAAAGGTTAACTCGAAATAAAATGCTTATTTAAATGGATCCCATTGGAAAATATGGTCCTCTGTGTTCATAAATATAGTGCTACAAGGTCAGGAGTCTACGAAGGATGATTAGGCTTTATTTACCTTGGATGCTTCGGTAAAAGAACTTGGAACTGAATATTCAGAAAAACGAGGAATGGAAGCACTTCGAAGAGTGGTTAAAGAAAGAGGTCTAGTGAGATTACAGAGAAAGGCTAAAAAATAGTACGTAATGTACGCGATGGAGGACGACAGCTCAAAGAACTATTAAGAAATTCAGAGATGGGTAGTGAATTAGAAACCCCTTAAAACCTGCCACGAGCCAATCCTCAGACTTATAACTGATGAAAATGACGGTCACAAAAAACATGACCGATATGAATCATGCTTCATACATGGGATTCCTTCATCTGAGTTCCTCTTTCACTCCACGGAAGGAACGTGGTGAGTATATGGCCGTAGGTAAGTACATGCGAGTCATACTAACAGGGAAATGACCATGTAAGGTGGGGGCGAATAAGGGGCTTGGCAAGAGGAAATGTTGGGCCAGGAAGGCGTGGGCGGAGACTATTGGGAGCAAGAGACGAGGACCAGCTGTAACGGTAGGGGAGTGGGGAAGCAGGGAGGGGGTGAAGCGTGGGGGCTGAAAGGGAGGGAGATGGAGGGAACTTTAAGTGCCTCTCGCAACGCGAAGGGGAAAATGACGACGGAGATTTTGGCGAGGAAAATATCCTGCCGAAAGGGAGGCTTAGAATATGGCGAAAACCAATTCCCCAAATGAGACTTGAATAACGGATGCCACTGTCGACGTCTCGCTCAAGAGAGGAATTATTAGCGTTTTCAGATTAAAAGTCGGCAAATCTGGAGAGGAGATCTTTCCACGGTTTTTTTTCACTCGGGCAAAACACCGTACGTCTTTATCATGCCTCGGAAACCACAACAAATAATGGCGACGCATTGCAAAAAGAGATGCATAATGTGCATTAATTTTAAGCTACCATAATAATGACTCACGCCAGAATCTAATCACATAGACTTCTGTCAGCACAAATTCCTTGGGCCGTGTTGCACGTAGGCAATGAATAATGTGTCAATTGGGAGGCGTGTCATTCAGCAATCGACTTCAAAGTCGCCTGGCTGCATGCATCACGTCATCTACTACGCTGTCATAACGACCTTTTGTTTACGCCCGATATTCCAAAATTTTTGCATTTACCAAGGCTAATTAGAAATCGGAATTCAATAGCATGAAAAACAATATAATGTGATTCATTACATAATGAGGGATTTCCAATCCCATAGGAGGATATTTTACGTGCTGACAAATAAGATAAAAACCGGTAAGAGCGAAATCTTGATTTCCTCCGCGGCTCCTTGCTTTTAAAATTTGTCTAACATCATTTAATAACTCATACCAAGACTGCTTTCTGCACTCTGCAGTTTTTGCTGACACTAATTATTACCATTTTCATAAAAATATACTGTCCCTATAATAGCGACATTTAGTCTTTTTAAAAACCCCACTGTCATCCTCACTCCGCAGCTGGTATTATGAACTTTTGCCGTCACATTTTCTTTTAGCAGGGTAATTTTCGACAATGTTTTAATGATACAACTCTCCTCAGGCATTTAACAAACAAGAAATTTCTTTTTACAATAAATGTTTAAAGGACATTTAATCGTACAGTCAACAATTTTATACGTTCATAAACTATTAAATCACAAGGACACAAGGCTTTTTTTAGTTCATATCAAAATTCTATCCGGGTGAAAAATTGGTAAAAAGTGAATTCAATGAATAATAATGTCAGAGTGATGGAACTAGCTTCGTTAGCCAAAATCTCTAGAACTTCCAAATTTAATATTTTTAAAATTGTGAAAAGAAGATAAAAATTCCTCAGGTTGAAGGAAATTCTTAACGGTGGATTGAGCCTCCCTCGTGGAGAGTGAGCACATGGAGAGCAGAGGTAAGTAATATGTATCACACGTAAATGTTTGGGAACAGTGATAGAGAGAAATAGGGTTGTGTGGACAAAAACTGTCGCCAGGCAGGCGTGTATGGCGAAACGGCTACGTAACTCTGTAACGTACGTAACAGAAATTCTCTCAACTCGGATACTGTATACATTAATACATAGCACGTAGACAATTTTAACGGGAGATTTAATATAAGGATAGAATAGAAACGATAGAAAAAGAGATACGAGAAAATTTTAAAACTTTACACAAAACATTAAAACCTACGGAAATATATCGAAAAAACACTTAGATAGGATGGATAAACATACAATACCAAAAATAATGTTTAAAAATCGACTACATTGAAGATTTTCAATCATAAGACCAAGAAAATATGAGGAGAACAATGAGTAAAAGTCATGACAGGCACAAAGCCTTGTCATTGAACGGAAGAAAAAGTGTTTTAACAAACATGTTTCTATCATCTCCCGCCCTCGACAATTACTAAATCAAAGTGCATTGCTCCTCGACGCCACATGAATAACCTCGATGTTTGGGGACTTGAGCGCTCAATCAAGTCACCGCCCGCTATTGAGGAAGGCACAAGGCGCCTTCCTCAAAAGATACGAAGACACACAGATAGAGGTCTTTATTACGGTAGCAGAGTGATAAGGCGTTGGTAAATCGTCCCCGTTACATGAAATAGGTGGCGAGATCGACCCCGATGTTGAAGCGGCCCAAAGAGATCACCAGGACAACAGAGGGCAGGATGAGGGAGGCCTTGGGATTGGACAGAGAAGCAGAGTGGACCCGAAGGAAGAGAATGATGAGGCAAGTGTGATACTGACGGCGGAAACCTCTTAATGGAAAGGAACGGTCCACCCACGGCAGAAATTTCTCGAGAATCTATATTCCTCCCCCGGCTATCGAGAGAACTGCGTGGGTGTCCTAAATCTGACGCCAGGAACAGGAGCAGGCAAGGTAAGAGTTCCGCAGAGGAGGAGGAGGTTGGGCCTAAGAGTCTCTGCCCCGCACGCTCTTTAATAAATATTACTCAAAAGCAATCGCGTTAGTTAACAAAGCATAACCGAAAACAAGTAGCCTAAGTTGGGATGAACGTGTTTTAATTAAATTCCATTTTCATGTGATTTAAGGCTCGAATCTGCATCCATTAATTTCGTGATCGGTAAAGGGTGTTCTGTACAGACAGACGCAAACCTTGTCCCTTGCGTAGCCAAGAGTGCGAATTGTAAAAAGTGTTTTAAAAGATTTAACATTTTTTACAGCTTTCCGTACTCATTAGATTTTTTCTATTGCAGGAATAAAATAATAAAACATTCAGATTTTCAGAACCTAAGTATCTATCAGGCCTATTCTACAGTGAAAACTGTTAATTTAAGCCCTGAGACTCCACGTATGAGGGTTCACTGGAATAGGGACCTTCATTGGGGAATTCTCGCTATCTACGTTCAAATTGATGATAAAGCAATTTACAGGTCCGATTTTATAATGATATTGTCTCGGTTTGACAGAGTTTTGCTGACGCTGCTGTGAAATAGATCGAACCGCAAAAACTCGACAGAATCCCCAAAAAAAAATTTGTTTCTATGTTAGTTATTATTAGGGGAAATCCTCGATTTTTTTGTAAATTCAAGAGTATCTATGTAGTTAGGCGGGTCGCGGTGGTCTAGCGGGTAGAGCGCTGGACTGTTGACCAGAGGGTCCCGGGTTCGATTCCCGGGCAAGGCAATTTGGGCACCTGCAGCTCCACCCAAGCTAGTTGATTTTTCGGGTACCAGATCTTCCTGGGAAACCATAACCGGCACAGGGAAAGGAACTGGCCCCCCTACCCTGATGTGTGAATTTTCACACGCCGTCGGGCTTGGTACATGGGTGAGCTCTACCATCACCTACTAAACCGACCTTCGGGTTGATTACTGTGTTTATGGTTTATGTAGTTAGGTTATTGTCAATGATCCTTACTACCAACAGAGAACTCACATTGCCTGCCCACTGGTGATAATCAACATATTCATCTATCGAGATTTGTACAAGGTTAACTAGCATCATGGTATAAACTGTACCTAAAAGTACATAGTAAGTTTATGCGGTATCCACGAAAAAGTCGGCAATGTAAACCATGGCAACAGAGAGCCCGTCCTGATATCATATCTTTTTTCTATGCAAAGAGACTTTCGCTGTATTTCCAAAACAAGCATTTATTTACCTCTGACTATTTTATATTTAATTATTGATTTGATCCTCATGCGACACATAAACAGCTAATATTGACTTCCACTCAGAAACTTACGCCTTTTCTTGATATTTCTTCCATGAAGCGTTATCTTCCACGATACCTTTTCCAATATTCCTTGCTGATTCATGGATTCCTCTCGGGACTGCCAAAATTAGATCGGCAACATGCCGCACCCAAAAGACTAAAACGGTAGGGCTCCAGAAGGGAACAACAGCAGAGGAGACGTCTAAATGAGGCTAGAGACAAGGCACGCCGATGAGTAAAAATGCAAAGTGGCGACGGTTTACTACAGATATTCCCTGGTACACTAGTGATTTGCATGTTGCTTTTACTTGCAAGTTTTTCGTTAACTTGTTTTAAAAAATCAATCAAAATATAGTTTTCGTGTTTGAATAATATGGAAAACCGTGCTAAGCATGTTCTGTACTGCAAATTCAGCTCCCGAGCGAAGTTATTCAATAAATTACTAAAAGTGTCCCTTCACCATTCCATTTTGGTAATTCTTCAATTATGATATTGATATTTCGTCGGAGAAACATTCGAATTGTTAGCCGTATGTTATTTTGACGCTTCAATATCATATTACCCATCCTTAGTAAGTATGACATAAAGGTATATAAGTAAGTCCGTAATAATTCGGTCAGGAAAAATTAAATTCATAAAATAATATAATTACATTAAAATTTAGTAAAAACTATAACAATTACATTTTATTATCAAATTTATCCACATATGTATTTTTTAATATGCCCATCAGTTTGGCCATCCAACCTTTTTTGAAAATACTTCATAATAATTTAATATGTAACAACATCGTATTCCATAAAGATTAACCAAATTTCCTCACACGTGTTTTCAAGAGATGGCCATAAAATCTCATTTACATGTATATCACTTTTCTAGAGTCGGCTTTAGAGAAGATTTAATTTCTTAAATTCCTCTGCCGCTTTTTGAACGACCAAGTGATAGACAATGCGAGAAGAGTATATTTAGTATACTTCTATTGAAAGTAAGTATAATCTTCACTAAAGAGCTTGTAACATTTAGAAATTCACTCCAAAAAGAAGTCTCCCGTCTTCTTAAGAGCGCCACACAAAAGAAACAAAAATTACCCCTACTCAATTAAAAAATGATCACTTTATGGTCGATGAGTGATAAAAACGAAAGAAATACTATTTTATTTTTTCTAAGTGAATTACGCACATGAGGGTGTGAACGTCATAATTCCTCTACCAAAGGAAGTTTCAGTTGACAAAGTTTTTCCCTAATGGTCGTAAAGTAAAAAAAAAACGGTTTCAGTTTATCAGTCTTAGCTTTGTTTTCAATGATGGAGTTGGAAAACGACAAGACACTTCTCCATGGTATACCCAAAACCCCTTTCACTACTACATCAGAAATATTTACACTTCAGAACGGCTTCGGTTCAGAAAAAAATCTACAAGTTAAACGTTCGAACAAGTTGAAAGATCGAAGAACTTAACTTTACGTATTTCTTGAATCGATCATTCAATTACACGGTCGATTTGATACATATTTATGCACTGAAATGAACATTCAATGTCGCATTACACGATAAAACGACGCCAGAGATAACGTTCAGTATGGATGTTAAGTATGAACTCCTAATCAATGCATAAAGTAATGAGATTAAAAATTATAATAAGCAGGAAAAGCAACCCCACTTTGCAAACCCTTTCGTTTCTATTAGTTTTCCATTTTTCAAAAGCTTAATTAAAGTTCCAAACGAACTTAATATTTTCCTAAAGTGGTCAATGGTTATGAATCACTACAAGTTCAAATACCTAACAAGAGATTAACGGTTTCAATAAATAGCAAACAAACTTCCGCAAGACGACATTAACAAGTTGGAATACAGCTCAGAATACGCGGAAAAGGCCATCTATATGGACGTCAACGGATTAATGGGCTGAAATGAGATCTCTTTATTTTTCGCCCGAAACCTAACAATCACAGCAGATTCATTATCACACAAGTATTATTTGTCTCACATTTTTTTCTTTCTGCAATAGTTACTTGACCAAGACCAAGGTAGTTCCTCAATTTGGCAGGCAATTCATACTCCGCTCAAAGAGGGCTCACGAAATTATGTAACATGTACGTATACCAGCATTATTTGGGAGAGGAAAATAAGAGGCCATCCTGGCTATTTCGGTAAAGTTACGCGGTCACCGGTTCCACAGAAGGGTCAAGACTACAGAAAAATTGAAGTTCACTTGATGTAAACGAATAGGACATATTCAGGCATTTCAAATTACAAATTTCGTAAAATATTTCGAATAATTTTGCTTTTTTTTCGAAAATGTCCGTAATTCTCAGAAACACATGTTCGAAGGCAGCGGAAGGGAGCAGGCCAAATATTACGACACACTAAATGGAGGGCGGAGGACAGGTCGTGGTCATTGTAGCACGGGGATATTTGGCAGGAGTGATAGGGCTTAGGAAATATGCCCAAAGTTTTCGAGAATAATATATGATAGCAATAAGTTTTATTCATATTTCAATGAATGAAAATACCCACAAGCAAGCAAACATTTGACGATAGTGTTTCACTCTTAATAAGTTGAAAATGAGAAAAGGGATAGGTTCGTCAACTCACTAAAATTACCACAGCAATTTTCAGGCGCGGCAATCTCAAGTTCTAATGCAACTGTGGTCTCCGTTGTTTTGATACAAAATTGAAAAACCGGAATGGATAAGCACATGATCGTAACCTCGCAATGGATCGACACTGAAGAGGGGGTGTTCCAAACGTCGTAATTTCAGAGGCAGATTTGACACAATCTTGAAGCCATGAGAGCGGCTCCATTCCATAAATTATCCTTGGTTGCTCTCACACCACAGTCCACCCCATAAGTTCATCATACCCTGAACGGGAATTCATCTTTTCTCTGAAGTAAATTTTTAGAGAAATAGATACAATACGCCTTGAACAGCATGGTAGGGAAACAAATCATTGTCAGAGTAATTCAAGTTTAGGCATTGCCTAGTGTGATTAATCTAATCTTACAGAATCGTACACATTAGAATCTTCATCTTATCTTAACGTTTAATCCCAATGGAATGACTATGAGTGTTGATCATATCAGATCATTTGAAAGGAATAGGGAGGAAGAAAGTAAATGGAATTGAAGAGAGACATATTGTAGTAATGAATGTGGGGTTGCGTCTTGATAGGAGATTCAAGGAAATTGCCCCCGGAGGCCGTTTGTTAGCTTGGTGGCTTGTGTCCATCAAAAACCGACCTTAACCGGTAGATTACCGATAGTAAATATAAAATCAGCGGACATTTTAATCGATGGAGGTGCTATGAGAGGAACGCTTAGGCGCAATTCTCAATGCCAGAGCTTTATTGCCGAAATAACCCTGCGGTGTCCAGTCTACTTGATCGGAAGTAAGAGATGCACGACCCAAGGAAGGGGACGACTCCAAGAGAAAAGAAGAAAGTGACCGGAAATGATGTACGCGTGCGAACACCGTGACAGGAAATGACCCATCCCATCCGTCCCTGTGTTTGCATGATGGTTTCACTCGTCTCCTTGTCTTCGCTAGTAGCAAAAGACTGACCTTTCCCGTCGACCATGGAAGTGAGAAAATACTCTTTTTGTGAGAACACTGTTAAGTAATATAAGAGCATTGCTTCATTCATTCCTTTTATGTTGTCCATGAAAAAAATACAAGGAATATATAGCTATTATGAGCTCCTACCGGGGTGGGGGGGGCAGGGAATACCTTATACTTTCTACCTTTTGACCAGAAACCACGCCTTAAAGAAGAAAGAACTCTTTTAACTAAAAAGTCATGCATTAATGTAAATCTAACCCTTTATATCTCAACATACACTTTTACGCCCAAGGAAAACTAACCAAGAAAATCAATCACACCAGAGATAACAACGCCAATTAGCTGAGCCGAGAAGGCAGTTGGAAAGCGTCCAACAATTTATCACTCACAAACCAAATATTTTTTTACAATATCTACTCTGGAGTGGATACTGGATAAGACTGCTGAACGAAGCAGGAAGGATTGTGCTAACGAAGGCTAATGGAAGGTTGAAGGATAGAATAAGTATAGAATACTCGGGTGACAAACAGGTGTGGAACTCGGGTGAGGAACGGCTGAATATCGCAGGCGAAGACAGAAAACTGTTGCGAACAGTCCGAAGAACAGAAAACTGGTTGGAGGAAATAACGAAGAGTGGTAAGATGTTGAAGGTTGCGAAAGAATGATAATTCTGAGAGTAGTAGGAAGGGAAATTAGAGAAAGGAGAATTTGACACGGCACGGAGAATAAGTGCAATGTATTGTATAAGGCTTCGCTTTGTGTGTAACTGCTTCCAAAGCCCAGAATACGTATAGTGGAATTGCTTCCGGAGATGGTTCAAAATTAACTTCTAATCGGTAAACTGTCAAAAATAACATACATTTCGATATCGGTCATTGACCGTGTGCTTTGATATGCTCTAATTTCTCTTAAACTATTCTCCCTGACAGATGGCGCTATCAAAAGGAAAACTGTGTACACGTTAAACAAAAACTGTGGATTTAACGAAAATAATTGTGTGCCGAATTATCGGTTGTACAGTTTCCGGGACAAAAATATTATCCGAAACATTTAACGAAAACGGTACAATTGCATGTGATACTTCCAGTTACATATAGCGTATCTATACCTAATGATGTCACATACGTGATGAAACTGGTTGAATCGTACCAATTATTTTCGTGAAATCCACATTTTTTGTGCAATTCAAAAACGGGATATAACAAAGTTGGGATAGCACCCATTGATTTTTAAGAACTGCTTACACATTCAAGGTGATTTAAATTATTTTCTATTCTTTATCACAAAGCCAGTGAAAACCAGCGTATTCCATACCGAACAGGCATGTGCGCTAACAAGTTCAATGCTTCAACAACGGTAGTAACCTCTCGTTCGGTCGGGTACAGAGATAATCGGAAGGAAGGGCAAAAATGACTTTGAGAGCGGTGGACTGCAGGTTCATCCCAGAGAGGCGACAACTGAGCTCGACACGAGCCACCACCACCCTTCCCATCCAATTCTTCGGGCTCTCACACCATCCGGGGTGACTTTACCGACGCGGAGGCGAGGCTGGGAAAATGGTGGGCAGGAGGTTGGGTGGGCGGGGGGCAGTTGGTCTCGATCGCACGTATATATCCGTATGTGCACGTGCGTAGGAGCTGTGTGAGTCATATTCCTGAGGGGAATAAATCGAAGGAACGCGGAGAGACGTGGGGAAGTAGACGATTGAGCGACCGGGCCCCTTCAAGGACGACGGAGAGAAAAGAAAGACATGGCGAGGATAGGTCGGGGGAGAGTATATTGACGACCGTCTCAGTGGCTGAGGCAAACGCTTTACTATCTCCAACGATCCCCGAAAAAAATTACACCAATGTAGCAAGGACAAGGTCGTCATCTTTTTTTTATACCTGGCTTTCTTTTCCATTGGTTACACCTCGTTCCCGATCGGTTAAACTCCCTTTCACGGAAAGCCATTATTCAATTCAGTAATTCAGTTTCAGATTATTGAGGTAACTGAAAGGAAAACAAGGAAGATAGAGTCAAGCTTTCGTGCATCGAAGATAAGTACACGAGTTTAAATATGTTTTATTAGTTTAGAGATGACGAAGCGATTAACTGTGATTATATTCCGATCCATGCGTACCAAGGTGAATGGGAGGTTTGGTGGGCGGGGCACAGTTAGTCTCAACTGAGCATATACGAGTATATCAACGTGCACGTTAAACGTTAATTTCAGATTTTGATAAAAACATTAATTTAAGGAATAATAAAGTCAACCATGGAATTCACTGCAAATTGACGGGGAATTAGCATGCTCTCTCTCTCTCATTATCACACGATTAATTTAAATGTCCAATATTTATTAAGTCACTCAAAACTGCGGATACTGAGTAAGCGGATAGAGGGGAGCGTGTTTGTTTACATCACAATGCATTTAAAACTCATCTCCTAATCAGAACATTACAAAAATGCAAAATCTTATCCCCTATGGAAAAAAGCACATGATAAATTTTCCATAATATTTCAAGAGGAAAAATGTTATAATAACATTGGAAAATCGATAAAGTTAGATTTTATCCACACTTACGTAAGAGGTATGAACTTATAACAATTACGTCAGCCTCATTACGCATAAATTAATATAGCTAATTATTTAATAATTTAACTCATATAGAACTCACTCGTGTTCCACTACTATGAAAGAAATACCTTGCGAAGTGAAGTGTTATTCTTTTTGAAGTGAAAAAATATAAAATCAAGCCTACCTACCTCAAATAACCTGCTAAATATGTTATATCTCTGATATTTTCTAACTGTGAGAGCCCCATCACAGCATTTTTCAGAGCGACACATGGCAGGTGACTGTAGAAATTTGCATACCAAAAAAGACAGATAAGAATCAAACTGGATTTTAATAGCACCGGAGGAGGAAGTGTTGCGGGCAGGATTATTATGAAACGAATGAACCATGAACGCAGAAATTGAAGACTTCCTCTTGGAAAGTTGCGATCGTAAACATCCGGGGAATTTGGCATGATTAAAAAGTAAACAAGAAATTGATCCCACGACATCTTCGCTGTAGAATGATAAGCAACGGAAGTCTATTTAAGCATTTGAGCGAAATGAAATAAAAAAACGTTTACGTTGAAAAATAAACGTTTACGCATATGTTGAGAAGACGGAAAAAGTGGTAAATTGGTACTGACGGATAATTAGCAATTGGAGAAAAGGTTCGAAGTGAATAATCTGTAAATTAGAGAGAAAAATCAGTCTTCAACGTCTGATATAGTGTAATTTCGATAAATTTATCTCCTGCTCAATCACTACGTTACGGTTGAGCCATCATAAAAGAAACATAACAATTTGGTAGTTCACCTTGGCGTTGAAGCTAAATCACAATGAGAATGTCATATTTTCAAAGCATACGCCAATGATTTCGTCTTAAGGTAAAAATAAAGAAATTATGGGATTACATGTCAACTTTATCAGAACAAAATGCATGAGCATACAAAAGGAACCTGTGATTCACATTTCGAAAACAATAGAAGCCACTGCGCTAGGGAGGAAGCTTCAACAGATCGCTGCAATAATATCAATGCAATTTATCCGATACTCGAACATTTAATTGTACTCACCAGGGGTCAATTTCTATACAAGGAAGCATTCGCGGACAGCTACTTGAATATTCTGCGAGATAAAATTTCTGACTTAAGAAATCTCGAGGGTAAATTATGTTTGACACAGATTTAATAAAACAATACTCTGAACAAACCAATGACATCAGGCTATACCTTTATGCCACCAGGGTAGCCTTAATTACCAATATATGAGCGAGACTACTGCCTTTAAGCCTTAAAACAACAGATATACCTGAAAATGTTCAAAAGATTTATTCTTTACGACAGCATCTCCGGCTCGTAAATTCATTTAAAAACTAGCAATGCCATTTTAATGCCGTCCACGCAAACAACTGGAGCGCGTGACGGAGCATTACACAAACCAAGATGATAAATAAAATCCCCTCTCTCCCGACTGAGGGACCTGGGTTGCTGCTCCCGGAAGTCTGCTACGCACGAGCTTGATGGAATTCCTTTTAACCTAGCAAAATCATAACTCTTTCAAATCTAATCGTCTTAACTTAAGTCAATGCAAGACTTTCTTCTCTCGTTCACACTCGAGGGAGCCTCTACGTAATGCGCTGATAATCAGCTGCATAGCGTACAGGAGCTACTTTTACGACATACGTTTTTTCTGGCGTCATAAATTAAACCAAATTTGAGAGAGAAAAACGCACATGCATGCATTGAATGAATGAAAAAAAACACGATTTACCAATATCTTGTTTGCTAGTATGCAATGCAGCAATTTAAGTGGGTTGTGTTACATTTATTAAAGGCTGAAATAACTTACGTCGGGGCCGGTGTAAAACGCGTGCGTTTTTCCCCAGATCGTCGCACCATTGTTCCATTTTTATTTCGAGTATTCCATCTCTTAAGGGTAAGTTTTGAAGGTCTCTTACGATCACTATCCACCTATTACGAGAAATTTCTTCAGTTTACCCTACATTTTTTCATTCTTCATTTCAAGCTAAAATAAAATTGAAAGAGATGCAACATTCAACACTATACCCTAGTTTTATTCACTCATTATGAATATGATTTCATTTAATTACTTGTTGAACATGTGTGTCAGTTAACGTTAGACATCTCTTGAACGAGAATCGGATGGCACATAAAGAAATAACGAAATGAAAACATCCTGGGTGTCAGTTCGCTGTCACTTCGCCTCGGTGGTCTTTCCTCCCATAAGTGTGATCAGAGTTGATGGGGTTTGGGAATGCGCAAACGATACAGTCTCAGCTTCATGTCACCGGCGAGGCTTTTCCAATGGAACGTGAAAAACGACGAACCAAGGAGGCATTACTTCACGCACGAATGAGCTCTTCAATAACACCCGCCTATTCCTTTCTCTCTCTCTCCGTTCTTCTGTCTCACGGGATCACTTTTCGCCTGGATGCTTGGCTGTGTATCCGTCGGCTTTACTTAGTCGTGCGTTTGATCCCGTCACTTTCCCCACCGTTCATTTTAATGAGGTGCAAGCCCATCGTCTTCGTTCCGTAAAGATTCGATGATTTAATCAAAACAAAACGAACTTTTTCGGATACTATAGCGGGCTCTTATTTTTGAAAATTCATTTTAAATAAATTACTTGGATTAGTTCATTTCCACTATACTTTTAATAAAAAAAACGCGTGTCGACGTTCATACGTCACCTTTAGTTACCACTCAAATACACCTGATCGTTCATTAATGTACGATATAATGGAAAAGTACAAACCTAAGTTCATTAAATAAAGAAACACAATGTATATATCCACTGTTCTTTATTATTGTACGACTAGTTTCAACGCTTAGGCGTCATCATCAGGTACATACCTGATGATGACGCCTAAGCGTTGAAACTAGTCGTACGATAATAAAGAACAGTGGATGCACACATTGTGTTTCTTTATTTAATGAACATGAACTTCCACAAAGTTGAGCTTAAAACAATAGAAAGCACAAACCTCAGTTATTTATTTGAAACGTATAACATCTAACACAACCCTAAAAATCTCTCACGTTACTAATCTCCAGAAGTAATTACAAGTACTGTCGATGGACTTCAGATATTGTCGTAAAGTAATAGTACTAAGGGGCTCTGGAATATTTTCATTTTTTATTTTAAGTCAACTTGTATGCCACGCTACTGGATTCTTTGAGACTAAGTCACCCGTATCTACTTTCAACCTTTCTTGTATGCTATTACGTTAAGGAAATATTAAAGAGAATTAAGGGTGGAATTGATCGTGTATGTAAAACAATCAAAGATAAGACTCAAATTCTGTAAATGTAATGCTTTAATGCTACTCGTTTGCATTCCATTCCGAATGATTGCTGGCCCGGTGACAAATTGCGATGACGAAGTGACTTTCTTCTCGCTGACTCGAGGAAGAGAGAGGTGGCTCTAGTTTGCATTAAAATCTACGAGGGTCGACATTTGTCACGATTGCAATTGCAAATCATCAGTCAGAGACAATGAAGACCTTTCCGAAGAAAGGAGAAATCGTCATGGCCATATCAAGTGCCATGGCATCAGAGATTGGCCAAATATGTAAATGCAAAACCGCAAATGCAAGCAAGTCTTCGTTTTTTCATTGAATACTTGCGTCCTCCAACATTTTAACGAATTCGCAGAAATATTTCCATTCCGAACTAAGCACACATGCGTGGTTATGCGGTGAAGTCACAATTGCAAGTCGCTGGGAATTTAATATTTCGCAAGCTCAGCGTCTCAGAGCATCTGTTCCGCAAGTGAACAAGTCGTTCCGCGGAAGTCGAGGAAAATTAAGCGGCAAGTCATCAACGACGTTATTTCCGACGCCTTACACGTCAGGCACCATTTTTCTCACGCAACTGAACGTAACAGCATGAGAACAATCCTTTAAAGGATAAGTCTAAAAAGTAACTATATCTTTTAAGATAATGCTGCTTCCTCATGCCGAGTGAGATCATCTCTCAATTATCTGAAGCATTGCTCACGTATTCCCTGAGATTGCGCTATTACGCCGTTTAAAATTAGTATTGCTGTTGTTTTGTGGAGAAATTATACGTTCCAGACGATTACGCAACAGAAGTTCCTCCTAAATAGTTACGGAAATTGAAGTGAGAATGTAGGCATTAAGTTCTCTTTTCGAGGCGTCAGTATTGAGAAAATTATTAGTATTCGAACGCTGGCAGAGAAATGGTTGTTTGAGATGGATAAAATTATAAAAAAGTAAAAACTTAACGAGAATATCCGGAGCAGACGTTTATACATGAATGCACGATGGTGAAAGATAGAAACTGGGACCATTGGATAGTAAATTTAAAGTAAATAAATCATAGGAAGGAGGTGATTAACAATTAGTCCTCCATAGATTTACATTGAATTCTTTGGCATTCTATTCTCATAGTTGTCCAACTTGCCTACTAAATCAAAGGTTTTGATGAAGGAGACATGTAAAAGTTTTCATGGCATTCACAAATGAGTGTATCCGTTTTCCTTTTCGTCTGTTCATTGCCATTACAACATTTGTAACTTAATTGAAGCAAATAAAAGGAAAAATTAGTATAAAAGTAATAAAAAGAAAAAATAAAATACACTCATTGAAGTGGGAATTTTTTTCGCATTTCTGCAAGAATTGCAATGAGCTGAAAATTCTATAAGAATCTTCGTTTGAAAAATCAGGACACTCGGGTATACTGGATATTACGTAGAACCTTTTAACGTAGCCGTCCTCTCTCTATCCCTGACCTGTGCCTCGTTTATCTTATTTTCACTTCCATGGTAAAAATGGAGGAAGGGAGTATTGATCGACAGTGGGATGTTGAAGACAGTAATAGAGGGGAGAATATTAAGCAAACGAGGAAAGGGCAAGAAGAGGATATGGATGTTGGACGGGATGAAGGGAGGAAGGAAGTACACAGAAATGAAGAGTGACATGATGTAGAGTAGGTTACTGTATTGTGTTTTGTTAGGAGCCACTAAATATTTATTCGGAAGTTGTGTCCATCCAAAAATCAATATAGGTATACAAATCGTGTCCATCAAAAACCTACCTTAACCGGTAGATTACCTATAATAATAATAAACCAAGCGGAACTACGGAAGCTTTCACTTCACACAAGAACAACAGTCCGCCGCGATAGAATGCATTCCCCAATCCACAATATGATAATGATACTCTCTATCTATGATATCTATGTTACATCCTCCATATGACGCAAAAAAATTCCCACTACTAGTTGCTAAGTGCTCCAGGACTAACAACAGGCTTGGATTTGGTATTTCGTCTCCTACTGGCCGGACGCCACTGGGTCATAAATGTGACTAATGGTGAGGAATTAAAGGAATGTAAAAAATGCCTTGCTCCTAAAAAAAACACCGTCGGAGGAGGAAATAATGACTTGGGAGGACGGAGAATCATCCCTTCAGGAATTCTCGGTTTCTTCCGGACATAGCCTTCTTCGAATCATAAAAAAATGTGGGATCAGTTCACAGAAAAACATGTGGATAAACATCGAGGAGCAAAACACAAAGAGGGCGCAATACTGGACGACCGCTATCCCCGCACGAGAGAAGAAGAAATGGTGGACCAAAATGACGAAGGCATTGAAAAGCTGCGAGGTTGAGCTTGGCACCACGACATTAATCGAATATTTTAATAGTGCCAACACATCCACACTACTGAGATTCAAACAGACAACACACCCTATTTCTGAGGCATAATCACATTTCAACCTTCATTCAGCCTAAAACCAAAATTTTAGAACTGATCGTGAATTGTAGAATAAATTGAGTATTTTTAATTTGCGAGTAATTCAAATAACCCCCCAGTTTTTCTGCGGGTGTAAACAATTCCGTGAACAATCAATTAGTAAGTAAAGAATAATCATATCAATTAGTAAGACAACAAGAGTAATATTTTGACCTTTTAACCACTCATCTAGGTTTCGCATACACATGCTTCTCCCTCGGCGCTAAACCCAGAATAACATCGAACAAAAGATTTGAAATTTCAGAAATTATAAGGGTGCTGCGGATTTTATGGGACCCCATGTTTGTTGAATATACCCCCTGCCACACACCTTTTTTGGTGGCTCGCAGGGTATTTATGTAGATGTATACAGCTCTATTTCGTCCACATAATTCTAAATTATTACGTAAATGTCAAATGCAACGCAAATGTTTGTGATACTTAATGAATTTCGGGTTTGTACATGATTTTCTCTAAAATATGAGTAATATTACGACAAAAACTTCTCTGAAAAATTTTACCTTTGTGATCATTGGAGGTTGAATTCATACGTTTCAGTAAATTTCAGTCATAATTCTCTTCATGATTTGCCTAATGTTTTGAAATGATCTGTAATTTGAAACGGTATACCTGCCAATAAGATATATAAAAGGAAAAGATTGTTCAATAGTATGAAAAAAGACATGTGCTGTACATTATATTTTAAAAAAATATAATTGAATAAATTAATCATTATTTAGTTAAAATAACACCACTTGAATTACTATAATAACAAACAGGAATAATTCAATAAATCGTCCATGAATGAAATTACGGCGTTGGCAGTCACTAATTGGTAACATAAACAGACGAATTTTGAAAGAAAACAAGTAAGTCGAGTTTTTGCACTTTTGAAATTCCACTAATTTGTTTCGAGTATAATTGGACATTTATGATACCGATTCTATTAGATATACACGCACTGAAAAGAAAAACAGGGAAACTAGAGTCAAGATTTCGAGGATCAATTTTTAAGTACACGAGTTCAAATATGTGTTATTAGTTTAGATGTAACGAAGCGATTAACTGTGCAATCCACCTCGAAAATTCTTTACATACGTTAGTATCGATCGTGAAAATGGAATGTAGTACATTCCCATATTTGCATAGCAACGCCGCATTCATTGGCTAAACAGACATCGAAATGTAATATCACAGTTACACAGCATAACACCGCCAATACGCGATATCGCACAGCTTTGTCCGCGGATACAGTAATCGCGACCACTGAGTGGGGTCGTGGTGGGGTTCGTCGACTGACGGTTGTTCCCAGCGGGGGCGGCGAGTGGGGTGAGAAGGGGTGTGTCTAGAGTGGGCGTGGGCGAAACAGATGTCAGGGCAAGGCGGGAGGGGCGGGGCGAAAAACGGCGAAGTTCGGTGGGAAAATCTTAAGAAGGGCGTCCTTCCTGGTTTTTCTGGAATGGCAGGATCGAAAAACACGGAGTGGGTGGGTAGTGAAAAAGGGGGCTGAAGTCTTACGATTTCCCCTCTCAGTTCGCCTTATTTTCTGAACGGACGTGAACCCACTCACTGGCTACGATGCGTCGACGAACGTTCTCCTTCGACCCATCCCGAGACCCATGAGCATAAAATAAATGAGGATTTTCGCGTTCGAGAAAATGATCTTGCTTTTCATTCGTAGAACTGCACTTCGTAATCACTCGATCCACAAAAACAAAACCCGAAAACAACCGATGTTGATATGATCATTAGAAAAATGCTTTGCATGAGATGTAGAAATGCACGGAAGCGCAAGACGACAAGGATACAAATTAATGTGAAAAAAAAACAATAAACAAACTAAGAACCTTGGAGAAATATGAACACGTTTACAATTATTTTGTATGGTATTCTGTATTTTTCATGTAAATTGCTATTTCGGCGTGTCACACAAGTAATTAGACACTGGTATGTCAGGGGATAAACAGCATGATTGAGGCGGTCTCTTACTGTCACTTGGTAATTTTGGCACGGTTAAACTGAATTAACGATTCACGGAATAGCAAATAAAAAAGGATAAACACAGCAATCACCCCAAAGGTCGGTTTGGTTTGGTAGATGTTGTTAGTCACCCAGTACCAAGCTCGACGGCGATTGAAATTCACACACCAGGGTAGGGGGGTGGCTATGGTTTCCCATGAAGACTTGGTACCCGAAAAATTACACATCTTGGGTGCAGTTGAGGGTGCCCAGAGGGGCTTACCCGGGAATCGAGCATGGGTCCTCTGGTCAGTAGCCTAATTTTCTACCCCTGGATTGCCGCCTCCACTTGGAATTACAAATATTAGGGCAAAATCATATTAAAAAGGAATTCTTTTTTTACAATTCATACCAATCACTGTAATAATGTAGAAAATAGCCTCAAAAGCAAACCAATTTTCCACATTAAGACAAATGCGATAGAATAACAAATTTTCCACCTACGCCCGCGTAGACCGTTCTGATAGGGCATTAAGAACGAAGTAAACATGAACATCCCCAGTGACGGATAGGAAAATTCTCAATATCAGTCATTCCAGCATACAAAATAATACATCATCTTATTTCTACAGCCATTTCTAAGTCAACACCCATGAAATACGAGCACGAGATCAGGGGAGGAATACTGGTCACTAAACTCACTCATGAAGAAAGGACACACGTAAATGAAAGGGATAAAAAATGGTTAAAAAATCCGAACGGACATGAAAAATACATGCACTTTCTAAAACAAACAAGGTGTACGTTGACATCAGAACGCAAACACTCAGAACAGCGAACGGCTTTGAAAGTGACCTTCTCATTGGGCGCTCACACCTCACCACCTTCGCCTTGTGCCAACACCCCATCGCGTAAGACCGGCCAGGTAACGGGCCCAACTTCTTTTTCCGCCCGATGACGACCAACCCTCGAGGATTACCCGATCAAACACCGTTCAAACGTTTATCTCAATTTGTTTTGTGGGTTTTACCGATGTATGCTTCATTGATAATTGATAATCCTATTGTGTCATCACGAGTGCACAGAGAGGAAGAGCTCAAATCGTTCCAAACTCTTACGATCCATTTAACAAAATACCGTGGCATTTTATGGTTTCCATGAATACAAGACGAATTTAGAAGGATTTAACGTCTCCCCCATTTCAATCCCACGGTGGTGAATAAAATGATTCCACTTTTTCTAAGCAAGAACGTTTCCTAAAAATCAATGATCATTTCACTGAAATGAACTGAACTTGGTGGAGGCCACCTCACAAATAGGTTTAATTATAAAATTTTGGTAAAATAGATAATAGAACGCCCAAAATATATCTAATTCGGTCAATCAGGAGTTGTCCATTTAGTTTTTTCGGGCATCAGATCTTCCTGGGAAACCATAACCGGCACAGGGAAAGGACGTGTTTGAGTGTACAACTTGTACATACACCGATATTCTGGTACCCGAAAAATCACACAGTTTGGGTTGACCTGATGGTGCTCAGAAAGACTTGCCCGGGAATTGAACCCAGGCCCTCCAACCCGGGTCAGTAGCGTTGGTCTACCCCGGGACTACCGCGACCCACACACACACATAAAATATATCCCTTTTCCTCATGTCTATTTCTATGTGAATGAACATTTGTTCACCGGATGGCGGGATTTCGTATTTGAATATGTGTTTGCATATATATAATATATATATATTTATATATATAATATATATATATTATATATATATTTATATATATATATATTATAAATATATATATTTATTTAGGTAAACCCCTTCAACGCAAATTTCAAGAAACTGCGGGAGATACCGCAACAGTAACTTTTAACGGAGTCATCCGCTAAAATGTCATCCCGGTACTGGCGAATGATTATGTATAAATACTAAAAAGAACTACAACAACCAACACGAAATTCTTACAGTTTAAAATAAAGAGGTGGAAGAATTTCCACAATCATTCCACATTAGCTGATGACACCGCTGGAATTAAGAAAGAAATTAAGACACCTTTACCATTTTAAACACATTACTAAAATTAAGTTAGGTTCTCTAATTTGTAGACAATCGTCGCTTTAAAAAATAAGACCTCGACTGTATTGGTGCCTAAGTTTCTTCGAAAACCCAATCATTTGATATGGGAAAATGAGCGAAATCATGCAAAAAACACGCGAAAAAACGGGAGCAAATACATGAGCTGGATTAGGTCGGGTTAACATAACAAAAAGCAAGCGAATTCTGTATGATGGTGCCGTTGCGGCCGGCGATCAAGTATTTCGCGTACGTGAAGTCACGGGTCTGTCCCGCATGGTACGCGTTTGTCACCCGGACGCGCTTTTCACATCTCACGTAGTTCCTTCCTACTTAAAAACAATGCCTACCCCCCTTCCCGAAGAATCATTCCGAGCTTAAACTGAGACAGAGAACTCGGCGCTGTCGGACACAGTTATCCACTTCTGGAACCGCATTTACCCGACCTATATATGCTAAGTCGTAAAGGAAGCCTGACGAGGGTCATTGTCACTCGGAGACCGAGGGCACATGACCACCGTGGGACGAGATACGAGAGAAAGATGGAAACGCGGAGAGTAGTACGACGCTGATGGACGACGTCGAATTTACTTTAAAGAGGATGCCCACATTCCTCCCATTAAGGCAAGACACAGTTTCTTTTGCACTTGCTTCATGCAGCATTCTCTATCCGAAAGTCTGAAATTTAAACGATGCGACCTCTCGTTAAATGAAGATAACCACGCTTGAAGGTGACCAATTTTCGTGTCGAACGAGATTGCTCATACAGAGGAATGGTGTCTTTCTTTCGCCAATTATATTTTGTTAAAAAAACTGAAGTAATGATGTTTGAAAACTAACACAATTTTCGAAAAACCTGATTTTTTTCAATTTAACAGAACTTACTGACAACATGAAATGATTTATTACAAAAAATATTATTCCTTTCCAAACTCGATTACTATCCTGGGAGACCCTCAGAAGCACTTAACTTTAATATTGTCTGTGGAGGGAAGGCTTGAATAACGACTTAATTCATGTGAATTTCAATTGAGCCATAAATTCGCGATTCACTCATTTATTTTATTATACACGTACATGCATAAGAAACCTCAGAGAAAAGACGTTTCTATTCCACATTTACAAGGTAATATGGGAGCATGAAACTGGTGCATATCACAGAACCATGGAGAAATTTAGACAGCTGAAGCTCTGGATGAGGAACCCGATCCATACGCTCCGGTGACAAAACCATTCGACCTTTCCGTTTGACCATCAAGTCCATCCGTTGACCCCTGAAGGCATGGAGAGGGGGTTGATGGCGATGATGAGAGGAATAAAAAAAGAAATTTAGCTGCCGTTCCACCAACTCACCCCTCCCCCCACTTCTGAATGGTATCTTCCTCCCCCGCTCGCCAGCCCATCCCCCCCCCCCGGCCCCATCATTCCGACCACAATCCCTCCCCCTCACTCAGACCATCCATTGTTACAAGCATCGGATGTGCGGTCGACTTCGCTTCGACCCCCACTGTCCACGCTCCCCCCTCTCACATGCTCTTCAAACGCCTCTCGATCTCGTCTGCTTCGGAAGATGGCGGTCGAAAGCGAAGCCGAGAATGAAACAGGAGCCTCTCGTATTTATTCACTTTGGAACCACAAGTTTTGAAGGGAGGCTTGAATGCGAATCACTACGCTCTGAAGTCTTGGCACTCTTTTCAGTCCATGTTTACTTCATGTTCTTCTAAGAAGTTAAAGAATGCTCAAACATCAAATGAAAATAAAGAGGTGAAGAAAATAACACTTTATTATGTATGTGAAATTAAACAGACTGTGGGAGGGGGATCCTCTTTATCCATCCGTAAAGGAAAAAATATACATGCTTGGTGCTCGTATCGCATACGAGTTAAAAATATTACGTTTGGAGAGCGTTTCGTTAAAACGAACCACTCCACACTCCGGACGAGAACTTCAATAGGACGAAGAAAAACATGACTTCGGAGATAGCATTACAAACAAGAAAAAAAATAACGGATATCATCATGCTAAAAACTTTCATAATTCCTTCCCAGGTATTTACAATTGGATCGGGGTGCATAAAATCATTTTTTGAATTGTGAGTAACATTCTTTTGGATTTACAAAACGCAGAATAAAGCCCAAAAATAAATTAAGAAATTTCTATACAGAAAACGACTTAATTTTATTGAAATCTCAAATTTAATTCACCGATTACTAATAACCATAAACACAGTAATCAACCCGAAGGTCGGTTTGGTAGGAGATTGTAGAGTTCACCCAGTATTAAGCCCGACGGCGTGTGAATTTCACACATCAGGGTAGGGGGGCCAGTTCCTTTCCCTGTGCGCGTTATGGTTTTCCACAAAGATCTGGTACCCGAAAGTCATATAGCTTGGGTGGAGCTGCAGGTGCTCAGAGGGGTTTCCCCGAGAATCGAACCCGGACACTCAAGTCAGTAGTCCAAAGCTCGACCCCTGGATTAGAATGGGAACGGAGTGAAAATATGAAGATGGAGGAAAAAATTACGATTCGAGAGAACTTGATTTATTTTTCTTCGACTAGCATAAACATTTTACTGTTATGAATTTAACCATATCCTTACGTTAAATCTGTATGTGCTACAGAACTAAAAGAAACATGAAAACATAAATCTGATTGAATCCCTCGCTATATCGGCCATTATGATAACCAATACGCCCGTAAAATTGCTCTGCGTTATGAATGTGTTCACATTCGAGATGATCCTACTTATGCAAGCACTCCGTTCTCGACTATAAAGTCAATCGAGCATCCTAGAGTCGGATATCATCGTCTACCAAACTTCTTTAAGTAATTTTTGGAAATGTTTCCAAGTTTTCGGGGGAATTGAATAATTGTCGATATTCTCGATGTCTTTGTCCAAGTGACCAGTCAGTAAATTCATAATGTATGGGACTTCCTCTGTGATTAAATAGGTTCCAAAATAGGGCATCAGAAGTTGACATGTTTGCAGTGGAGTCGGGATCGAATCAATATTTTACACATAACACATGAATAGTTTTATGGCACACGATAGTAAAAAATAATACGTAGGATACCTTTGACATTTATCACGAGCGTTGTAGATATAATACGTCTATAAGTCTATTCCGTTGCCATGACGCCAAATCGAACGCCCTATCAGCAGGCAAATATTTACCCGACAGGTGCCTGATAATGCGAAAAAAAAGAGGTATTAAATGAGCATATCTGTTTAATAAGCACGGGAGATGAAAATAATTAATTAATTAAACAATTTCACAGCTGAATCAACTCTGTCAGATGGATCAAAGTTTTAAAACACACGCATCCTACTTCCGGATACATATCGTAGACTTATGATGCAAATGCATCCTAATGAATCCCTTTTCGGAATGCAGATTCCTCCTTAAAATTACGTGAAAATTGGACAATCTACCGGAGAAAAAATTAAAGAGAGTGTCACGAACCGGAACATCCGAAGCATTCTCATTCGCGAGGGCCGCGGGACATGCAGCAAGCCCTTGATTTGCATGCCTATGAATCGCGGAGAACCATTAATCATGCTCAAGAACGCTCCCGACCAGGGTGCCACATACACCGTCACTCCTTCGATCGACACATGAATAATTCACGACTTGCGACGAGAGAGAGAGAGAGAGAGCAGAGGGGTAAGGAGAGAAAAGGGGGGGGGGAAGCTGAGAGGCTGAAAGAAAAATTTCTGCCTTACATTAAAACGATTGAACGGATGGACTTGTGAGTGTGGGGCGGAACTGAAAAGCAAAGGATGTTGAAAGACCAGGAGAAAAAATAAAAAAAAAGCTGAAGCGATATCTCTCAACAAGTCGCGTACTCGAAAATGAACTCTTACAGAACGGAAAGCCTTTACCCACTCCTTCGGCTAATGCACTCGAGTCACTTCCTGCAGTTTTCACCGTGCGGTCAAACTTTCCTCTGCCATTTGCGATGCCATGTCTCAAGAAAATGAGAATACATGCGAGATTGCCACGTTGAGAGCCAAACCTAAAAAAACGCTCGAGCTCACGAATGTGACCTTTCAATACTGACTGGCACACACCTACCAGCAAAAAAAAAACATAATTCATCGCCTACATCTCAAACTAATGCAGCCACACCGACGGAATACACTATGAAACTAGTTAACATGGATAATGCCTGAATGTGGAGGCGAGGCCGTAACTTGTGCTCGGTCGGAATAGCCAATCACATAAGCCAGATGGACAGAAATGGGGGTTTAGCCTATTAAGTAGAAAATAAATATACCAACCTCAAATCAGGGTCTGATTAACTCGCTAATCTGGAACAAAAGCATGGTAAGCATAGAAAAAGTGGTTGTCGAAATCCGGAAGGTTAGTTCTCAAATCCTAGTTCGTGTAATATCAATTTAAGAAGGTGAACTATGAAAAAAGGACGAAGGACCCTTAACTACTTATGGCGCGTAAGCGTTAATCAAGCAGTTATGGACTTGCCTATAACAAAAAAATCAAGACATCGATATGAAAATATGTAGATACTCGTATTTCAAGAAATATCCTGGAAAATCGAAAAAAATATCAGTATTATTAGTCTCAAAACATGAAATCGATGCTAGAACATTTGAAATGTCGTTAGTACTTTCAAACTAATAATGTTAAAGAAACGGGAAAATTTTTAACAAAAATCCATTCAGTATACACTTGAATACATCTGTAAATGACATTAAAAATTGATGGCCGAATGTAAACTGTTCACAATTCCAATAAAACAAAAATTCAACACATGTAATACATACGCGTAATACCCACTACAGTCGTCAAAAATTCTGACCTCACGGGCCAATATCCTCAACAGTTCTAAAAACTATTGACCATTAACAAGATTTTTTAAAAAAAGGTACAAACGTGCATAAAATTCAATTCATCAAAGTTCCACTTTCGTATGAAATGGTAATCACACTTCCTTCATCATAATAAAATTATCAAAGATTGTATTTTTTTAAACAAAATATTTAGTGCGGAATTCGCTTTTGCTTGTTTGAAATTTATCCACGCGCCACAGAGATTTTTCGCGGATATCCAATGGTCCGCGGACCAGCACTTGGAAATTGCTCCCGATGACGTCCAGCTCGCGTTATCTAATCATTCGGGTGTCGGGTGATCTAACTGCATTGCATATCGTATATCCTCATCCTCGAATCAAGAAGTCGGTGCGTTGATATTTGAGAAAAGATCGAAATATTTCAAGCCATTAAGGTCAACAAGAGAAGGGAAGATTAGTGAAAGAGGCGTCACTAGCCAGCCTGTTGCCTCTCATGGCTTTATCCTAAAAAAAACTTCCCCGCACTTCTACACTCGGTTACCCCAACTTCTCACTGACAGGGGCCTCTTCCCACCATTTAAATGCCCTCTCTCCAATCCTTCATTGTCGCTATACGATGCCAGGCTCTACGTGTAACATTTCGAGCAAAAGCAAGTGCCAGATTACCCAATGATAATACATCAAAATACTTTGAAGCGAAGATAACGAAATCTCTAAGGAAAATAATAAGTATCTATTAGGAGTAATATTTCCCAAATTACAGCCTTTTCAGCATCACTTATGTCCAAGGAAATGAATCAATTTGAAGTTATTGAAATCAATAATAATAAGAATACAATTTATCAAAGGGGTAATTGGTTAAAATGTCTCTTTTGAATTCAGATGGCAAGAAAGAGGGGTTTCCCCTTCATTTTAGTGAAAAAATGTTTTCATCACGGATAATTCACTCGCATTTAAAATCAAACGAGAAACGCAAAATCGAACGCTGAAATTACAAAAAATAATTCGAAGATTGATTTCAATATCACCTATCTCATTGATAGAACCAAAAGCTAATTCTGACAGGTTTACTTTTTGGACATTTGATTTTCTCAAGGTGAGGGCTAAGGTCACCCTAAAGTACTTTAGCGTGTAATACACATTTATTCAAAGTAGAAGGGAGGAATATTTTAAAATTCCACCGAATAAAATAAATAAATCAGGAGCCTTTATCTAAAATGGCTTAAGTAAACACTCGAACTGCTTTTTTTTAATTTTCAATACTATACTGATTACCCACTCCAATTCGCACGGTTGTCATGGGAACGCTCCGAGCGTTACGTCACTACGGCTGATCGAAATCTTGATACTTGTATTCACACGCTATCTCATTGCAATGCCAAACTCCCAACTATAGTCATAAATCTCTCTGAGATATACATTTATTTATGCGTTGTTTTATTTACGATCCCGATCCTCGACACTGAAAAATAAAGATAATTTTAGGGCGAGAATTCGTTTATATTTTCCAAGCTGAAGTCTTTAAATATTTCATCGGTGGAATATATTTCGCAAAGAGACGAGATGGGGTGAACATCGATAAACAGCAAAAATGTCGTGAACTCGCTATAATTAAAATTCAATATTCAAGGTGAACGCGGTATCTCGATGTGAATTCGAAATGAAGTGCATTGCCGTTTATTTAAAACGCGATTTCGATGGTTCGATTGGTAATTTTGCGATACACGGTTTTACAAAGTGCCCCAGTACACAAAAATTCGAATATCTCACCGCGTCAATGCGTCAACCACCCCTCAAGAGTTTTTATTTTCAACACGACCCTGATAATGGAGATTATTCGCGGAAATGATCATTCTAAAGGCTCAGTTTCACCTCCCCCCTCAATCCTTCTCTTCTCACGGCACTCCAATTTTCATACATTAGCTTCGAGTTTTTCATCAAATTTCTACTCCTCGCAACCGAATGGGCTGACTGATACGAATGTATCGACCGGTAAACGGAAACGCTGCGGGGGCGAATAATCACCCACGAAGATAGCGATCTTGTCACAGGTCGCCCGCGGCTTATTACGTGCCGAGTTGATAGCTTGGCCTCCGACGGCCCTTGGATTTTCGCCCCTCCCCCTTCCCCCCCCATTTTGCACGATATACTTCATTTTTTACGTGTGCACCTAATCGACCAGAGAAACTTTCCGACTGAATGGCTTGTGGTAACAATTATGCGAATAAAAATGGAATGCGGAGAATTCAAAAAGAAAAAGCTGGAATAAACCGAATAGCACGCCCGATGGACTGATTGGGAAGATGGATAACTCCAAACACGGCATTTGGCCATAAGTGGGCAGAAATAAAACTGGTCGGAGGAGGGGACCGCAAGGGGATATGCCGAATCCAGAGATGTCGATGAAGGGATGAAATCTTAAGGTAAAGGGAGAGGAGTAATGACGATTGCCAACGGTTTCCCTAAGATTATGCTCCGGAAAAAGGGTAGGAGATGAGTTTCACGACTGTGGAAAAGAACACAGATCTGCGTCTTAGTGACACGAAGGGTGAGGAGTGCAAAAAGAAAATAAAACCGGTACGAGTACATTAGGTCATTCAGGAGACATCGTCTGCGCTGATAAGAGTGCGCAATAGAGGAATAGATAAGGATGACTGCAGCCATGGGAGGAGAAATTTGGAACAATAAATAAAATACAGAAAAAACGACAAATAAGTCCGAAGGGCCTTTTTTTTAGCCAAGCGTTAAAGCCGTAATCAGTAAGTGGTGTTGGCTACACGATTACAACGAGGCTGGAAATGAATCCTCTTCCCCACAAAACCCGCCGTCGTGAATTGGGTCACCAAAATTTGAGGAAGGAAACCTTTGACCTTGCCCTAAATACTCGATAAAACGCAGTCTGGATTCTAGGTCACCGATAAGAACATCCTGAGGGCTACTATGGGAGAGGATGCAAAGAATGATCATTGTTTTCATATTAAAACAAAGGGACTCATTCTGAAAAAGATTCCTTCGTAGGTAAGATTTTTCCCCATTGGTCCGATTAATTGCTATTGTACACACGAAAAAAGTACGGCATGATGCTTATGAGAGGGGCCCGCAAACGGATCTCGACAATTACATCTGCAAGTATCAAAACAAATTGGGATGGAATCCAAATAAAATTTTCCCTTCCTTAAAACAGAATGAAAAACATCCGATTCGAGTAGACGGGAAGGATATGCCTGGCATTGAGCGTATGAATACTAAAGTAATCTAAAACAGAAATTCAAAGCATCACTACGAAAATGCAACATCTAAATAACACAAATATTTCTTTTCCTCCCAAATCCTGGGACATTCCGTTCATAATAACTTTTGTTTTAAACTCTTTCGAGCTGCCAAATTAATAAACGCATTACTGAAAATTAAAACTGAACAAAAGAAGGGCGCGTTTGTAGAGAAGTAAGAAGGAAGAACAAGTATCCACTGAACATTCCGCAATTCGTCGTGGTAGACCTTTCTCCCTCCGTCAATAAATGAAATATATACGAAGAAAGGAAAATAAATATACCCCTGGGAGAACCCGGAGAATGCCATTATCGTCTGTTCAAACGTGTCGCATTATTTATACGTCGTGTGAGAAAACGAAATAGCCGGCGGTAAATTGAGATTAACAGAGGATACGGGAGAGAGAAAAAACGAAAGAGAGCGTGCGAGAGTGGCCCTGGACGGGGGAGGGAGGCAGGGTGAGCGTGACTGAAAAAAAGGAGAAAGAGGGATCTTATCGAGATGACGACCGAGCAAGAAGGGTGAACGTAGGTGGAGAGCGAGAGGAGAGTGGCGGGCTTTCCCTCACGATCTAACTTCTTTCCCTTTCGCTCTTCCTCACCAAAGCCTCGCTTTCGAGAGCGGAAGAAGGAACGACGGGGTATCGAAAGTGAGCGCGGAGAGTGAGTTAAGAGTGGAGGATTTCAGCCATAAAATTTCATAAAAAAAAGTACCCGGTACCATCCAAATTAATACCTGGATCTGCCTCGACTTTCAGACAACCATTCGATTGCCTACGGAAATGTATAGCCATACCTTGAAAACTGCCTTGAAAACCATTACACAACCTTTCAATTTCCTCTTCAACCTCGTCCGTCTTTCTTCACGAAAGAAGCAGATTATCATCTTCTGGATTCCCCAACACCCAAGATGAATAACGTCTGATGTCAAAACCCACGTTGCTAGTATTTTTTTTAAACATATCAGTTACAAGAGCCAACTCAGATAAAAATATTCAAGTCTACTACAAAATGTTTAAACTGAGAATAAATTAGATAAGAGGGATTGATTTAGACACAAACATGATCGCGAGAAAATTACGAATTAAAGAAGTTTTACCGAAAGTATTATTTATAAAAAAAGGCATTCGCTGATACAAAATCTGAGGATTTAGTCTCTTCAAAGAGAGTCTACACTTTATAGCAAGCGGTTTGTAAGGAAAACATCTCTATTAATATTAACCAGTGAAATGGGCCCACGTTCTTCACAAAACCGATTATTACAACTTTTTTTTAAATACACCTTTCAATCAGGAATGAAACTCGTACCAAATTCTGGAATACACAGACATGTGTATTCCAGAATTTGGTACGAGTTTAATTCCTTATGGAAAGATATATTTAAAAAAAAAGGAAGCCTCTCCATGTACGTAGGAGAGGCTTCCTTAATATATGTGACAAACATAATCGAACATACCTAACTTATCATAAACCAGCACATGAACATTCACTGATCCTAATGTAAATACATACATCACCATCACAAAAACGAAGCAACACATGGTGGTAAGTACTTGACAAGCAATCGTGATTCTAGTAAATACATAACAGTGGTTCTCAATTCACTTCAACGAAGAACTTTCCACTTCTTATAGCAATTATGTTGCTAGCGACCCATTTATAAAAAAATCTTTTAAAAAGGGCATCTTACTTTCCCTTCCGGATGGGGAAATGAATAGGGAGGAAAGGAAATCTTTATTGCATTGAAGAACCAGAAAGGAAACCTTTAGCCAGAAAGGAAACAATAGCCTCCTCAGTACTGCCAGTAACTTTCTTCAGCCATAGTGACAACCCAACATTTAACTGCATATATTCCGACTTCCATGCCGTTCGACCGATCCTAATAAACGCAGCTATAGAGATATCCGGCGAGTTGACAAATTGCTGGAGTATGAATGACGGATGTACCGTTTACGTAATGCCAATGTACCCTAAAGTGGATAACTACATTTCAGCGATGGATACTCCTGATAGCCATGATCAGTACAGAAATGCTGAAATAGCTAAATGCGTTATCGATACTTTTTTAAATTTCCGATGGGTTCAAATGGCAAAATCCATTACCGTCTATAAGCTGACTAAACGCCATGACTCAAGGATTTTAATTTTAGATACTATCCAAATCTCGTAATAAATTCATATTGTACATGCAAGCGCAGACACAATTATCCTCCAGATAGAGATGATAGAGCTCTTGGGAGCATGAACATAACGCAGCAATTAAATCTTCACCACAAAATAACATATTCAACGATCTGACTTGATACTCCTTTCTTTTTATTCATTTACTCACATGGTCTGAATGAATCTCACTCCAAATATAAGGTCATACAAATCTTTTCATAATGAGCCTTTATGCCTTCCGGTATTTCCTTAAATGCAACTTGAAACAATTAATTTGTTTTCAGTCATCTGAGACTTAAGGAAAAGGAAAAGATAAAAGGAAAATAAGGATGAATAAATACGTACGTCGGGAGCTGTGGAGCATGGCCAAGGGCTCCAGATGCGAAACCACGGAATCACCTCGGGCGAATGATGAATCGGAACACACCGATATTTTTCAAGCGAAACATCAGCAAAGGCAAAATAAAAAAGCGCTTAAGCCGAAGCCACTGAATACGAAACGGACGACCAACGCCAATTAGTGGTCTTGAACAGCAGAGGAAATGCTGACAACGAACTAATTTTGAAAGAAAACCAGCCGGCCGAGTCAATTAAAATGTGTAATTATAACGAATAACTCTAACCGAAAATACATCTTGTCTTCGGTTTCTTGTGCATTTTTACAGAGATGACGAACAGGAATTGACCAATTACAGACACTGTTTCATTATATCCTGCCATTGCGTACGGTGGAATTTTCTTCGAACATTTTGCTTTGAGACTGCGTAACGAGCATGAGGAAGTATCAAGAAACTGCGGGAGATGCCGCAACAAGGCGAATGATTTTTTACGCTCTGAAATTGTTGCAATGAAGAGCATGAGGAAGGTTTATCATTTACAGTCGATGAAGAATGCACTAGATTTTTGAATTGCCGTCACTGCTTGGACAGAATCTCAAAAGCAACAGCAAAAAGTGTGAGAAATCTATTAAAAAGGGACGAATTTCATCATTAGGCCATGAAACTACATTTCCCAGCAGAGAAGTGTCAGAGGGGAAATTAAAAATGACGCCGACAGGTAATGAAAAAATATGAGTAAATCTGGAGACTCGTACAGCGAAAGGCTTCAAGGAATGAAAAAACGCAGCCGGAGTATCTTCCATTGAAAAAAAACACCCGAGAGCAATAAATAAAACTTTCCCCTTAATGCTGATTTTGCCTCGATCGAAGATTATGGTCAGCGGACGGTCAAGCTTTCCTCCCCCACATCTCCCCTCCGACGGAGGAGCGAATGAAGGAGGGCTTTTGAGAGAGCGGGGAGGTGCACTTAAAATGCAGGCGCTCCGCAAGACAGCTCGACGTAGCAGGCTTGAGTACTTCCGAGTTTGAAGAAGCACTATAGCTGGATAAGGAGCACTTTTGCTGGATAGGCGGCTTTTCGGCCAACGGAGAAAAAAAGATGGAGCGACAAAAAAAATTGTATTATCCAGGGGAAGCGAAGGGTGAAAGAGGCCAGGACGAGGAGGAGCGAGGAACAACGGTTTCCTTCCCGGGACCGGTGAAGAGAATGTTATGAAAGGAGCACCCAGGCACGGAAGAGAGCGGCGGTTGAGCGTGGGTGGCAGGGGAATTCCACGGGGCGTCGGGCGGGCGTGTGCTCGCTACCCCAGCCATATCGTCTCCGAGGTCATTCCGCCTTCTCCCTCCGACAGCAATGAGTTGCTTGGCGACAGAGAGAGAGAGAGCGGGCTGATGCGGGTGTAGAACCGCGGCACAGGAGTTCATGGTTGACCAATGACTACACGATCGAGTGTGACACTTTCGGATGGGGTAGCTCTCGGGATCTTACTTTGTGTTACCTACCGTGGAGATTACGGCAGTTTCTAATAGCTATTGGAAATTTTCAATGATTCCTTGATGTCATCCTGAGGCAATGCAATCCATCTCTTCCTCCAAGACGGGTTTTCGCAATTTTAATTGCTTTTTTATGTTTATAATTTTTAAACATTACTATTATCATGTATTGAGCTTAACATGGTAACACACATTTTATAGAGTATCGTCGGCAGTAGGCACTAGCAGAAGCCTTCTTCCCTGTAATTTCGCTACAGATTTATTCCTCGAAAAATCGCAATTCCGTAAAACGTTAAGGCATTCTTCCTTGTGGTTGTTTCCAATCCTTTCAAATCATGCCTTCCCAAACATCTATCTCTTCGTCCCTCGTATACCAGCTGTCCGTTGATTGCTTCAATTTTTAATACTAACCTTTATAATTGAATCTCCTACCCCTCGAGCCACTTTTTGTCGTCTCCGGAAATCCCCTCATTCCCTGTTTTCACTTGCTTGACAATGACACATTTGCTTATCCTCCTCTGTATCCAGCATACCTTTTCAAAGACCTTTTACGGCAAGGCTAAGTTGCAACTCAACACGGATAAGTCTATGAACAAGAAATTGATTCGTTTGTGCCGATAACTCCGCAACTGAACAAAATGTATATGACAGGGGCATTTCTGAACAGTTTACCTCGTCTCACTGTCGGAGTAAGGGTTAATGTCCACATGTATTCAACGGAACGGTTCCGCTTTCACCGCCTAGGTGATTTCGAAGTTTTAAAAACCAAGAAATCGTCTAATTTTATAGGGAAAGTGAAAATTATTGAACGAAGAGCATAACAGTTTTGCGTCATTCTATAAATATATTTCACAAATGGCTGTGCACAAGGTCGTCAAAAAATTATGTAGGTCAAAAACGGGCTAGAGTCACGAAATAGAATAAAATTAGGATGTGAAAAACGCGATGGAACAAATTTATTCAACCTTCAGAGAGCAGCAGATAAAAAGATTTTATGATCATAAAAGTGAATCGGAAAATCAAGGTCTTATTAGCCATAGTTTACAGAAAATGATAGACCAAGGATATTTTTCATTTTACGTGTAGATGAATGATAAGCTTACCCTAGATAAAAAGCGATTCGATATGAAGGCTCTTACATCTTCAAACTTAGCCCATGAGTCACAAGCTTAACCTAGATGCATAAACAATAACGGAAAAACGAACCGACCACTCAACATTCACCAAATCCTACACTGAAAATTGTATGCTTTAAGAAATAAACCTTAATTGATTTCAACTTTGGCGTAGGAACAAGAAAGTCGGTGAAAGAGGGTTGAAAGGTATCCACGCATCGGAATCGTCCTCTAAGTGTCTTAAATCCAATCCGCAACTCACTCCGAAATTCGTTAGAATCCTGCGGTTACCTACCATTAAATAGTAATAAAATATTTGACTAAAATTTACATTCAAGTACCATTCGCCCAATTTCTGTAGTGATACAAATAATTGATTGATATTCAGGATTGAACCTAAATGCTCTGTTTCCATTTACTTCATTTCAGGGTATTTTTCAATTTTATTTAAATATTTTGTATCAAAGTCAACATAAGTTTGATTCCACTATACTCACACTTTTTATTTCATTAAATATAAGTCTTTTCAATGAATGAACGGGTTTTGACCCGAACTAACCCCCGGATAGAACGTCACTTTCCAAAGCTTGATCCCATACACTGGATACGACCTCGAGTGGAACATGCCAAGAGCAATATGATTACATTCTCTATCCTTCAATACGCACGAAACAAAAAATACATTAAAAACAATTCGTTAAAATCATTGTTTTCGTACAAAATACGAAACTCAAACTTCCACTTCCTACCCCCAACCGTAAGGTATATGCACGAGTAATTCCTTAAAGTAAATATATCAGCGGATCGCTGAGTGACACTTGTCACTACAATCTGATATGTATAAATGTGCCATTATTTACGTTTGATATTAATGCCGAGGCAAAAAGTAGCCACTAACAACCACAGCCATCAACCCAAAGGTTGGTTTGACAGTTGAGGATAAAGATCAACTCATAACTAGCCCTACGACGTGAAATTCATACACCTCCGTCCATCATTTTTCCACATGCCGTCTTCGTTTTCACTGGTAGATATGGTATCAGAAGAATCACTCCACTAGGGCAAAGCAGGAGGGTGCAATGTCTCACAGAATCGAACCCTGACCCTGTGGTCAGTGGCCGATCGATTTAACAATTAGACCACCACATCTAAGAAGGTTAAGAACAGGGTTAGTACAGTTTTTGGTAAAAAATAATAATGGATCGGCAGCGATATAAACCTGTAGGCACAACAAATTAAATTTTAGCTTTGATCATAAGTAGGCATGTACAGCCGGTTCCTACATAGCGGATGATCAAGTTTTTTTTCCCAAGAGATTGCAACCATTGCTGAGCACATTGGAAAGTCAGTGCAACAATTATGGATTGAGAATAAACGTAAGCAAAATAATGATTAAGTGGTTTACGAGTAAGAGAAAAGCTAAGGCAAATATAAAAATTGGAGGGCTAAAAACTAGAGTAGGTGAAACAGTTTACGTAAATAATAAGCGGTAGAATACAATAATAATAAGCATACTAATCATATATATATGTTATGTTTCTGTGTTTTTGTTCGTTCTCGCTTCTTCGTTTACATTATTATTCACATCCGTGAGACTTTCCTATACATGTGTGTGTGTGTACTCTATGTATACACACACACGTATATACACATAACACAGATTTTATAAGTTATAAATTAAATACTCGCCTAGATGTAACCAGTAATTCGATTACGAGTCGTAATATTTAATTACAAGATTATTTTTAAAATTAATGTATTCAAATTCTTAGCAACAAGTTTAAATCGAAAATTCTGAAAAAGTGGTCGATGTTCAAGGCTAACTTCCACCTAATTACTATAGAATTCCAATGTTTAATAAATGTCTGTCGTTAGCACGCAAACCGGGCTTTTGCGAAATTAGGGGGTTGCAAACAAGTCTCGAGTTTAGAGATAAATTGGAAATACAATGATTTCGGTATTACCCCAGTCGAGTTTTTCCGACGAAAATTGATTTTTGTCTTCCTTCGATTTTTCTGGGAACCACTTGCTGTAACTTAAAAATTTGATACATTACGATGCAATATAATTCGATTAGTAAAATATAAAAAAACAATGCTCTATGCGTAATTTGAGGCAAATTTTATTCAACAAAAATCATACGGCTATTAATAGCAATACAAGTAGTTACGTACTAGGGGGCAATTGACAGCTAAGATCTTTTGCGACAGCTAATAGTAATAAACTTGGGGAAGGGAGGTAACGGACGCGAGGTACAGAGTTTGCCGAGGTTAGTCGGAGACCTTGGGACATCTCTCGTCCAAGTGTTGCCACTTCGTAAGGTCAGCGTAAGGCCACCGGTATAACGCGGCTCCGCGTGTTTTGTAAGCAATATCATCTCCAATACCATTATGGCAGGGACGCGACACATTTTCTTTAGTTTGCCCGATTGAGAAATCGAGCCAGTGGAGAAAGATAAGCTGACCGTCAGGTAAAATTATTCATTTCCCACCACGAGACATTCATCGGCAACCAATCCCGATAGCGTTCTCCTCGACCATCACTCGCATTTCTCGTTCGTGACGGAGTTTTCAATTCCGGCCGAAAAGAACACAGGTGCGAAGGATGGAAAAACGGGCGATAACCAGCTCCACCGGGCGAACTCAGGCAGATGTGCTACGGCTGCTCTGTAAAGCTAATTGTTCACATCGCATCGTGCTCGGTGACGATAAATTCTCAACCGAGGATAACATCAAGTGCATCCCGGCCTGCAGAGCAAAGGCGGATGCACCTGCAGCGGGCATCCAGAAGGTGTTCTCTTCGTCTGTTCTGAGCACATGATTCAGCAGCACGGTGGACACCTATCCAGCGTTGGCGAAGGATGCCGAGTCTCCGGCCATTAACCACAGTATTGAAACCCAATGTTTGACAGAGATATGGAAGTAGATATCCATAAACGTAGACATACAAATGCCTATAAATATTGGAATACTGGTCTTCAGTAAAGGAATAGTTAGGAGTAAGTTTACAATGACTTAGACTTTGCAGTTTGTCAACTCCAATGGAACTTTGAATAATGCATAAATGTAATTTGAACTTCTTGGGATTTTTTCATTGTCTATGGAATACACGGGTGACTAGATTTTTCATCGATTCATTTTCTCTAAAAATACTGTGAAAACTATACATGAGATCGGAATAATTTAAAATTTTGATTTGGAACCCTACAGCAGGTCGTCGTTAAGTTACAAACAAGTGAAAATCCTGTGCTTATGACTGAAAACTCTTGCATGATTAAGGTGAGAGGAAAGGGCAAACGGTAGAGGGTAAGAGGAGCCAGCCATCGACTGACCCACTCTTGCGATGGTGCAGAAGGGAGCCGCCGCTGGGGTTTTAAGACCCCTGCCACGGACCTGCCTCCGCGACTTTTACGACTTCCATGACATAAAAGTGGAAGGCAGCAGCAAAGGGAAAAACGACGCAGTTATCGCCTCTGCTGAGAACTGAACCACGACCTTTGATTGAGTGCGGCCCACGAAACCGAACCCAAGACACTGCAAGGGAGAAAAGCCACTCGGAATGGCAGAGAACGAAGGAATTCCAACACTATTCCCGAATGTCTAAAATATCAAACCATATAATTCCATAGCATACTTCAACACTCATTCTCTAATCACACTTGTCATCAAGGAAGAAAAAAGACGGTGTTTACCTCCCCGATCATGAGGTATTTCTTATGAGAAAACAATGGTAGCGCTTGGCACTTTGATGGGCCTTCAAATCATAATGAATGGTTTTATAAGTCCATAATGTCTTGTATCAAGTAATCTGATACGCTATACAAGTTCTCAGTTCATTACACTGATCTCTTTAACTACACTTGTAGTATGACAAAAACAAATCGCGGAAATATATTTCCGCATCCCTCGGAGTAACGAATGCGAAAAGTAGTTCACCCGGAAAGCGTGACGTGCGTATAAATCCAGCCTCGCGGCCATATCAACGAAAAGGAGGAACCTTGAAGTGAAATCGTGTCTTGGGAGCAACGCACGGACACCGCGGGTCGCATTCCAGGTCACCATCCTTTACTGCAGAGCTCGTCATTTCGCCTGCGCGTACCACCCGGCCAGTATCGACAACACTGTCCTCACCTCGAAAGAATATAGCCTAAAAGATTCAGTGGGAATCACCAACAATACACAGTAAAAGTATCCTGGGCATGTCCAATGAAGACGACAAAGAAATATTCGAGCCACAGAAACAGCCTATATTTTATCGCTTACATAATACTGATTTCCCTTTGATAATATTAACTTGCATGAAAATAATCGGACAGGAATGCTTATTTTTACACACTAGTTATTAAAATAAATGCGACCGGTTTCACCATAATAGGCAACTTCTACCCAAAAAGAAGGCTTAATAGGGTAAATTTGGTCGTATACATTTCAATAAATTGTGTGGAAAAGTACAATGTCTATCACTTCTTTGAATAAGGATACATCACTTTGACAAACTTGCACCTGAAACTACCGGGTTCCTCGTTTTGGATTAGTTTAGTTTATATTTTTAACACTCGTAGACTCCAAATATTGAGTGATTGACATAGTGCATATTTCATTAATAATGCAAATTCCAATGAGCAAATAAAACGAGCACATAATGTGAACGATAACGAATTAGCCAAAACATTTGTGCTCAATTTAATCAATTAGCCTAAATTAAAATGGATGCATCGTGTAAAACGAACCAGATACATTGTTTCTGCCTTCCACATAATCACATTGAGGAAACCATTAGCCCGAACAACACGTTCCGCAGAGATGTAGTATCTTAAATAGGCATTCAAGCACTCAACGTGACCCACCGAGAGGGTCACTGTTACAACTTAAAAGAGTTCATGCACTTACCTGATCGAGACGAATAGAATTGTACGTCATTGTCAATAACCGTCGGGAGTATCCGATTGATGGTTTCTATGAGGCAAATTGAAGAAAAATACACGAGATGAGACCCGGAAAATATCCTCTTCCGACAAAATTCAAAAGGAATGACGACTCTAAAAGCAAAAATATCTAAGCCTTCAACCAAGGCGGAAGGTTAACTGAGAAAAAAATACTTCCTCTTTACACGGAACACGATCAGGAACGAACAAGGTTCCACATTTAAAAAAATGTATTTATGCACTCCGAGCTCGAATCAAAGTGTCGGTCGCCGAATTCTACCCGCGGGGATAACGACACAACGGGAGGAGGGCGAGGCGAAGTCCCAACGACCGCGGCAGCCAAAGGAGCGGAACACTTCCTCTCTCGCAGTCCTCCCTGGACGGTATTCACCTTTGCACGATTCTGCCGCCTAAGAGACGGCCAAGAAAGGGAATAAGAGAGGAACGGACGAAGTGGTGAGGGGATGCGGGACACACGCACGGGAGAAGGGGGAAACCCGATAGGAGACGGCGCGAATGGGGTCCCCCTACCCCTAAGGGGGCTGAGGCGGGGGTCGGGATGACGACAGAGGTTAGCTTACAATAAGTGATGTGGAGAAGGGGAGACGTCGGAAGATAATGAGATAATAATCTCTAATCCCCTCTCCACCCACGCTCCCGAAATGGGCGAATAGGTCGAAGAATATCGAGTCGAGGGAGGAGAAAGGCGTGGACGCGTGACAAGCAGGCGAAACCCCGTAAGGTCCGCAGAAGAGCCAAGGAACAAACTGTCCCAGTGTGAGGAGACGGGTCCCCGAGATATGGCGACATTTTGAAGCGCACGGTCGCGGCGCCAAAGCTAGGCAAGGAATAAAATTATCCGATTCCAGTTATAACGACTTCTCGTCGCTCAAAAGAAGATGGAAAGTGAGAGAGACTATCCCAGAAGGAAATATTGCTGCAACATCAAAATAACACCACTGCAGTTCTCATTGTATGTGAGACGGAATGTGAGAATTCGGAAGGTGAGTTGCCTTTTCTTCCTTCCAACCACAGTCAAAACATTAAACTTGAGTGCATCAAGGCTTTTACACTTCGTGGAGGTTTTGAATATGCATGGAAAAATAACAATCATAACACTTGTATACAACAGGATATATTTTCGGTGCAATAGTATCATTTTTATTTTCAATTACTAGTCTAAAACATTCATGAAATCTATTTGGAGTCATTCTCAAAGTTATCGAGCAGCTCTTACGGAATTCAAACCAATGTCCCGAGATGGTGAATCGAACGCTCTTAATCAATTTCCATTGATTGCTGATCCCAATTAATAAATTTAATATGTTTAGTTACTTTCATTGTTCGCGAAACAATATCATTCGACTGAAGGAGGGCTAGCAGCGTACTGACTACTGTCTAACCTGTAGGAGCATAAAATATACAATTCATTCCATCACGATGGGTGGCAGAGTTAGTACAAATTCGACTTTTTATGGAGATGATGGCCTATCATTTCCAATAGAGAGTCGTCTGTGTTCAGAGAATTGAGGCAAGGTGAACACGTTCGTAACGTTGGCATTCAATCAATGGCTAGCAGACACTTGGACTAAGTTGGATATGTACGTCGCTCTGCGATGTCGGGGTGCCTTTCAGCCATTGGATGCTAAAGCAACAAAAGTGTCTCCATTATTCCCAAATTTTCGGCACGGTGGTGACTAGTTGCAGACTTTTGGGAAAGAAAGATCATACTTTGACTTCGCATACATATATATACTCCTCAAGCCATTTGAGAAAAATTATAAATTTTATGGCATATAAGGAAATACGAAAAGTGTATTTATTGTTTTCTTTCCATTAAGGGTACAAAGCTTAGCACTTTCAACTTTTAAAAATTAATTTCATTTCACTCCAAGTTTCCGGTTCGTTGAGCCATCATCATCATCATTGCGTCAAACAAACCTGCTGAAGTTTGCTAAAGCTGATTACGGCTCAGTGAAGTCAAAGCGATTTGTGAAATTAAGTTCATTTTAACAAAGTGAAAAAGTAGCTAGTTATTTAACTTTTACCACAACTGACATGACTATACTTTTAAGTGCATGCGTGTGGCCTGAATTTTTGTAAGTACGTACATAACTTTTCCTTTCGTTAGTTGTTTTGCATACAAAGATGAAAATGATTGTTTACGAAATTTTTAAAGGTTCGTTAAGTGAATTTAGCAATGAATGAAAACTACGATAATGGAAGAAAGCTAATATACGTATTACCGTGAATTTTTACAATGCATTCCCATCGAATATACTATTCCCTTCGTACACCAAATTCCGTACTTAGCCTTTTAAAAATTTTCTCGCTCCATTATTTCTCCATTACTGACAGTTGGCAACTAAATGCTAGCATATCTCAGAAACCCAGCCACAAAAGTTTGAAGATTGATAGTCCATTTAATTCTGTAACTTGAATAGTTTTTTTATTCAGACAGAAAATCACATCTTCCCGAGATTTTCCTCCGAGGTAGCGGTAGAACATGTTTGAGTTTTCTTGACCTTGAAAGGCCACTCCTGGAGAACCCTTAGCACCTGCCTCTCTTGAACGTATCGCTGGCGGCGGGAACGGCCTCAACAACTCAGCCGATGGCGACGCTTTCGAGCGTTTGTGCTCTCTAAGCTGGTGCTATCTTTAGCGATCAATAAGGAAAGTAGACGCTTTAATGAAAAAAAACTCACTACCCCCTTCTGATCAACAACAATGTGTTCTAAACGAATTAAAAAGAAGCCGAAGCCTCTGATGAAATAAACTAGCTTTTCTAGCCGGTCGAGCAATGGGTGCGGCAGTGAAGTGGCCACCGTGACTTCCAACGCCATCGCCTTGGTCGCAGCAAGTTCAGAGGAGCATTTCTTAAACTGACCAGTAGGGAAAATCTTGTCCCCAGAAATCACCGTGCTTATGTTACCTCCCATCGGGAAGAAATAAGCTATCTATCACTAGTGAAACATCTCAAGAGTACCATTACAAAAATGCGTATATCAATACTCGTACATCAGAATGGACCCGTCACATAAAATTCTAGTAATCAAATCCTCCAGACATATAAAACTTTATCATTTTGTGACAGGCAACTGTAATCGTCATTGAAAAACCGCACGCACATCATCTCAGTTCTGATTCAGTTACTCAAAAAAAATCCAAAAAATGTACGTATGCTCGAAAAAAACAATCTAAATATGAAATTAAAGTTTAGCTATTTCATAATGGGTAACAGAACTATATTAAATTATAAATATTTGTGGCAAAAGGCACACTCATTTTTTCCACGATGATGTAAGGACTAGCTGCTTCGTGACATGTGTAAGTTAGGCTTTATTATTCAACATAAGAAATCGTCATAAAAATACTTGGGGAAATCAACGCGAACGATAAAAGTTATCTCGTTTTTTCTAGCCAAGAACCTGAGTCAATGAAACAGCACCTACGGTAGCACAGACGAATTAGAACAGTTTCCATATTTAAAGAATTCTTCCTCCCCTACCACACGAAGAGGATTGATTTACAAAATTTAATCCAGGGGCGACAAGAAACCGATGATACTAGTCTACCTCCCCATAAGCACTGTCAAATATTCACAAAGATTGGATATCAAATGGCATGACCCAACTGACAAATCTTCGAAAAAGCTTTTACCAGTGAAAATGAAATAATTTCCCCCTCGGAAAAAGAAAATACTTAGTTCTACATTTCTAATCATCACCTAACACGACACAATGAGACAATCCACACTACAATAAACCCTTACAGGTCGAGCAACACTTCCCTTGCTTCTCCTATCAAAACACTATCTGACATCCAACACCACAATTCACCAACCTTCTTCAATTCCACATACTTTCTGTCTCCATTATTCCGTCCGACATATCTATTCTTTCCGCCCTATTCCTCTCCAGCCAAACGTTCTCCCTTCTTCAACATTTCATCATAAATCACAATACCGTACAACAAATTTTCTTGGCTCTTTTGGACTTCTCCCAACCCCCTCTTCTACCATTCCTAGTACTCCTTAAATTCCATTGCTTTTTTCATATTTTCTCCACAGCAACATCTCAAATGCTTCCTATCTTAGCCTATCACCTTGTCTCAGCAATCAAAGATCCACTCCGCGCAAAACTATGCGCAAAATGAAAGTTTTCACTGATCTTTTCTTGACAGCCTTACCCAAAGTTACTCTCATCATTTCCCTCCTCGCAGAACCTTCATTGCCTCACGCATTTTTTCTTTTGATGTCAATATTACTTTGACCATCTTCGTCTATGATAATTTCTAGATAGGGATATTAATACATAATCAACAATAATTTTAATCTTTGACAAATATTAAAATTGAATATTTGATACAATTGAAAAGGTATTTAATTAAATATCGCATGGGAAGATATTTCTTTGGCCCATCTTAACGAGTCAACTTTTATATTTTGCACATTGGGAATACTTATTGAGGCGTATGATTTTTCTGTAGATTACCTTTTACATGTTGGAGGCCTGGATAACCTTGCTGTGAGATTTATGGTATTAGGATTTAGTAACTTATCTACCTGATGCTCTCCAAATTTTGTTTTTCGATTCATTCCAGGGCAATGCCGAGCTTATCTGATATGTGTGAGAATCCCAAAGGGATCTATCTACATGGCGAGGAATCTTGCCAACTTTGGTTGATACATGGGATAAGAATGAGAACTGAGAGCTGGGATCACAGACCTTGGAATTGAACAGTGAACTAGAATGGACGGCCGAAGACAAGACAGATCAACTCCTACGGAACCTGGAGAGGTGAGAGTAGATAGGGAGAGGGCGTAGACCTCACACTCCTCTCTCCCGACTCCCAAGATTCTCTGAGGACACAGAACACAGCATCCACTCTCGGATGAATTTTTAACAACGACTTCACCAAAGAGCGGTGGTGGGAGCAACATTCGAATGGCTTCCACGGCCACGACGGAGCAAGAGTGGGGGATTGGCGGGAATGTGGTACGATCAGTAAGGGTGAGATCAAAAGACGTTCTTTGGTTAATGTTTAGGCCGAATCCTTCGCAGACTGTGGGCTAAAACCTCCGGCCTTCGCTGAATCGAAATGAGGGTGTACGCTCAACTACACTAATCTGAAGTCATTCCAAGATTATTATCACCAGTATTTAAACCTGCCCAATCCAACAATGCCGTTGTAAAATATCATTATTTAGTGCACATATAAAAACTCCGAATACATAAATTTACGACGATGATGATGATGATAAAACGTTTACTGGCATCAGAGCATAAGGCCACTAAAAGACGCGGGGGAAGGTAAATACGCAATATTAAGAAATAAAAGCCAAAACACACGGACACCCCAACTATTGCCACTACTTTTTTCTCTAGCCTCGCCATTGTTAAGAATTACCACGTGCGACTGTATATTCTCAACTCGCTATCGGAAAACTGTCCACAAATTCATACATTTCATGAAAATTCACCGCAGAAGTATACCGCGATACAGACTGTTTTTCACCTGCCAAACAGCTCAGGCACGTTGCCGTTCCGTTAACTTCCATTTTCACGTTTTCCCCTTTCGACCCTGAAAAGCCACAAGAATTCCGTACGCCTGACGGGATACCAATAAAAACCTGTATCGATCTGTTGTCAATTGCCCCAAGGGTAGAATCGCCCAACTCGCCTAGAATATATTAACGCGGGAGGTGAAATGCCAACCTGAGACCTTTGCATTATCCAAATAACACGCTACTGAATTCAGCCAGCGAATAAATTTGAATATGCAGTCATTAAAATTCTTTCTTGTTGTAGAAATAAATATCGATCTTATCCCATTGTCTCTCCAAAGCTTCCTGTCTGACGTTATCGGGTACAACATTTGTCTCCCCGAGATCGAGAGTCGGCAGCCTTCCTCCCAACCCCCACCCTACGATACGACCTTGACCGGCGAGTATGCAGCCCCTACTTTGAATACATAATCCCTAAAACGACTCTGACCTCGAACACCTTACTCCAGATATTATATGCAACCATTTAAAGCATTTCATAAGTTAAATCTTACTAGGACATAACATTACATGCCTCGAGCAGAACCATGAAACGATATGATATTGGCAAATTCACCATGTCGTTCATGAAATTCACCTGCTCTTACGCCTCAATTAAATTGCTAATTTTCATCTAGCGTGTCTCGGTACGAACGCTTCGACTTTCTCGATTCAAAGACTCGCCCTAGACTGGAGGTTCTGCATTTCTACCAGTTTTATTTCTTTACAAATCTCTATACCATAGTTTTCTCCAACAATTCAAAGAAGTCTACTAAAAAAAAAGAAATCAATATCGGTTAAAACTAAAGTATATTCACCAAATAGACCTAATTATAACCAGTTCAACTAATTGGACGTACTACGATACTTCTATGATAAAATAAGATCCGTGATAAGTAGGAAAGCAAGTAAGAAAGTTAATGGACTGCATGATGATACTCTTACAAGAGGAAAGAGAAACAATTACTGAAAACAGTAACTCTATTACTGTCGTAGCTCAAGCGTTTAAATGAGCCAGGTAATTACTCAAACTATTGTACTTAAGACCTTAACCAAGGATTAATTTTAGGCTAAGGCGAATCGTCTTAATGACCGCACACAATATCGCTAATTGAATTCACATACAACGATCACGATTACATTACAACTTACCAGTAAATTAAAAAAAAAAGTTCCAGAATAATGACCTGAATAAATGATATTAAAATGAGATCAAAGGGTCCCATGGACAAATACGCAGGTAAGTGAAAGAGGATGACGAGCTCAAGGGCTATCTTCCCGCCTATCATAGCACAAGGAAGTTATAAGGGGAAGACGGAATCAGCCAATATTCCGATTGAAATTGGATCACATATATCATTCTATTATTACTTCTATGTTACGCTCAGCAGCGATATTTGAGTAATGACAATGAAATATTGTAATACACGAAGGCGGCAATTCACAAATGCCAATTTGAATTCCTTTATATATTTTGTCTCAAGTGAGTTCAGTCCTCAACAACTACAACTGGTTCGCTTTGAGCGTTTTCCACCGCACCAGCATGAATTCTTCAAAAGGCGAAAATTGCAGCAGAGAACCGGAATCGAGAAATTTGCATATAATGTGGCAATGAGAATATCTCCAAAGCAATCAAGGGAGTAAAGAGTCACGAAAATGCCAGAAACTAATCGATCCAAGGAAAGCAAATAAAACAATGAATATGGAATTCGATCGCTGTAAGTTGTTAAGGGGTGGGCTTACGAGGACCATTAAAGGAGACATTAAAATGTTTTTAGCTCGTAAATTGATGCTGGAAAGGTTTTTCTTGTATACTCCTTACAATAAGGAAACTTTTATCAGAAACGCTAGGAAACCAACGAAGTAAGTCAAATCTTGCAACTTAGTGATTAAAGAACCCGACATGGTCGCCAAGTCCACGCACTTTCGTCCAAAAGAGATCAGGTTATATGAATCGCTAATGAAACAAGTTTGTTTAAGATTCCTGCATCTTCATGTATGGCGTGAAAACGCACAGAAAAAAGTTAACTCAAACACAATTGTCGACACTTAATTCCAAGAGCTGACATTTAAGCTCTTACAATTGTAAGCAATAGGAACTTGAAGGAATACTGCAAATTAGACCATTATTACCGACAAAAAAAAAGAAAAGTAGACGAACACGATGTAAAAATTAGAAATATGGAGAAAATACAAATAAGAAAATCAGCACAAAAGTCCATCGGTTTGTCAGCAAAGTAAGGGCATGGTCTTCCTAATACCCAATTTTGGAGAATTTGAAGGAAAGTTGAGTCCGATACTTTGGTGGATTCCATAGTAGAGAAAAAGGAAGAATAAAAAACTTAGCGTTTTCGCAGGACAGAATTTATTGTCGTGAACTAGTTTCGCTATTCTGTCGCATCATCTAGACTGTAGACAACTGGTTGACAGCAATGAATTCTATCCTGTGAAAATGCTAAGTTTGGAAGCAATTTTTGAGGTGTCACACATATTTTGAGCTACTCGTGGTGCAGTTTATCATCACAACTTCTCGAAGAGATAATGGCAAACCGTTATGACACTTGTTTGGACCAAATGGATTGTGCGTAAGGAGAGAATACACCAACTCGTGAATAATCTAACTCGCAGTTCGACAAGTCTGCTTTTAAATTATTCCATCATATCATGGGCTGATTTCATTATTGAAACAAATAACTAATTGAATAATAATCTGTGCTGAAGAGAACTCAATTCATTACAGTAGTTGAAATAGTTTGAAATGCTTTTTGGCTGAAAACCTTGATCAGGACATCCCGCTACCACGTCCTTCGCACCCCTTAAGTTACAAGTCAGTTTTACCAGTCCATATAATTAGCACATACGGAGTCTTGTGATGGTAATAACATTGTACAGAACTTGCTTACATTAAGCATGCAAGAGAAATTGAAAGATACTTTACATCTACTCAAAAATGTTTTCAGAGGAATTGTAAATCGACTTGTAGCTCTAAGAAACGTATTCCGAGGTCTGACGCCAAGGGAATCTAATCTTACGACAAAAAGAATGGTTTGAGGCGTCACTTTGTGGAAGCCATTCATAACGGAAAAAGAAAATACTTAGTTCTTCCACACAAATTTGTGTTTTTACTAAGTATTTTTTTTTAGTAAGTAGTAAGTTTTTACTAAGTAACTAAGTATTTTCTTTTTCCGTTAATCTTACGACATTTTGTCTGCTTAAAGTTGCCCCGTTCCTTACTCCACTTCTCCCTTGCAACCCTTGGGTATGACCCTTCCGTCAGTAATAATTGATTCGTGGTCCATTTATCCCCCATCCGTTCACTCCGCTCAAAATCTGACCACCTCCCAAAATACCCTCAGTGCAGCGGCGTGCTCCAAAGAGGTATCCACGGATCTTCGTAAAGCGCGTGAGATATCGTTACCGACGAGATGGATAACGATTAAAGTATCAACAGTTTACGAATACGCACCTCGCAGCTTCCCCCCCCCCACTCCAATAGGTAATGTGATTTCCAGCGCTTCCACGAATCACCTCGGAGCTGGGTCCCACGATCCGCGTTCGCAAATTACGCCAGAGAGGAAAATCGCGTTACGGCTCGCGATAGTGAGAACGCGCAAACAAGTCCGTGATCTCGTCCACTTTATGTGAGTAATTTGGGCGCGGAGAAGTGGCACGCCGACGGATGCTCTTCGAATTTTATGTTTTTGATCTCCAATCCATTCCGGAAAACATTTCGCCCCTATCGGCTCCGCATTTTATTTAACCCCCCTCAAAACCGTAACGGTGTTTTGCAACTGGAGCCATTTCGAAGAAAACCACCGATGCGGACTATTTTCAACGGTCCAGCCCGTTCGGGTTCCTTGATTGGCATTCCTGTTGATGTCATGCGTTATGAACAGGACACGAGGAAATTTTATTTTGGCAAAAAGCAAACGGTATCTCGAAGACCCTTTTAAGCCATTCAAACGACGCATTGAACGATTTAAGCGATGAAAGAGAACTTCCTGCTGCAGGCTTTCGATGCGACTTGATGATGCTGACGAGGACCTCGAGCGTGCCTGATTAAGAGGCACGCTGCGGTTCAACGTTGCTATCATTTTCCAAGGAAATATCTACGTACCTTCGGGAGTGAAATGAAGACCCGCGGGAAAGAAACGTCGAACTGTAGGTCTATGCTTCTCACGCGGTCACACTGTAAAACCACCACGGTGAAATTTTGTTTTCGCGAAAATGAGTATTTATTAAATCGGTCAGGCAAACATGTCTATTTTTTCCAGCCACAGCATAAGAAATAGCAAATCTTTGCAGCAAACGGTTCACTCTACATTGTATAGGTTCGGTTCTGCTTACCTATAGGAGGATTCTAGGTTCCAAGAAATATACCTTTTGCCGATTTGCATAAAAAATACCAGAATAACATGGTAGACACCTAGAAGAGAATAACTACCGATCTGCAAATAGAGTGTGTTAAATTATCCCGTGCCGAAGATGAAAAGAATGATAGTGTTACTACCTTGGCAAAGAAACTGGCCAAGCGAAGTCCAGCAGTATAACTGTTCATGGCGACATAATTCAAGAAAATTAAGGAATCTACGCCGAGACATTAACATCGAATATCATAACATCTGTGGGGAGTTACAAAAAAATAATAAAGCCCTTCATAATTTCAGGAAAATGCCGCGCTTCGACCAAAGAAAGCGAAGGCGCCAAAGGACGAATAGCAGAGGTTATCCACGTCGCTGCGAAAAAAATAGCCGAAGATTAACGCGCGTTATGAAATCCGCCCTCGATTGTTAGCAAAGTTCGGAGAACTTCAACACGGCACACGTGGGATACCCTCACCCTCTTCTCTTCCTCACCCTCATCCCGCCTAACCGACTAGCTGCCCCTCGCCCTCCCACCCGCAAGTCAGGCAATCCATCCACTCTCACGCCAGAACAACATTCCCTGTCGAACAAAAATAAAAAAAGGACCGGATGAAAAGAAGCGCGATTTTAAACGGTTTGCCCCCACCACGCGATTCGCGTAGTACGTGTATTTCGGGAGGGACAAGGTCGCACGCTAGCTGGAAGTGGCGGGGAGTGGGGTCTGGAGACGGGGAAGAGAGTAAAGGGGGGCGAGTGTACACACACAAAACGGGAAGGGCAAAGGCGTCGTCGAGGATGGAGTGGCTGACGAGGAGAGAGGCGAATGAGGAAGAGGAATATGACGAGGGAAGCTGGCTACATGCGACCCTAACGAGAACACTACGATCAACGACGCCGGAAAAAAAAGTCAGTTCCCAAAAAACCTCAACCGGAATCTTATTAGCTATGCATGGTGTGCTCGAAACTCACTGAGAAGGTCGTCGGGTGTATTTCGCCAATTTACGCAAAAATGACAATTTCGAAGCACCACCGTCACTATTTATTCCCTTAATCTTAATGTGGTTGATACAAGCCAGGAGGAGATGGTCGGCTTCATTCGCGAATGCCGGTGCGTGGACCTTGGGAGTCCTTAGCGGACACTTGGAACCTTGCACCGGAGAAAAATTGCGGCAACCATCGGGGAAACTAAGCCTCACAACAGGAAAATTAGTTAAACAAGTACTCCGCGGATACCCTGACATCTTCGTTAATCATGACAACGGTTATTTAAACATTTCAATTTTTATGTAAAAAAGTTTAAGAATATTGAAATGTCATGAACATTGGTCGTTAGCTGCTATGTAAAAATTACGGTGAAATGCTTTCTATGTTGAAAATGCCTGACCCTCAGAGGTGAAATTTACAAAATTCCAACAACTAAAATAATGCAATGTCTCGAACCACGTTGTTTCAATCAACTTTTAAACCGACTAGAATAAAACAAGTTTCGTCAACTTTATAGGACAACAAATCGTTAATAATACTTTGCCCAGCAGTCACATTTCATTATCTTTAACAATATAACACTTCATTTGAATATTTACAAGCAAACCGTGACATGCTGTATATTTAAATAAAAGCAAATTCCGGGTATAAAAGGCTCTAAAAAATGTCGCATTGCGATCGATGGCTATTTTAATATTGATATCACAAAATCAAAACTCATAAAAGCTGATCGTAAGCAACTTTAAGTTGTTGAAATCATACGAATTAAAACAATTCGTACGAATTAAAACAACAATGCGGCGTGATACAACTGGTTATCAACTGAATCGAGGCAATTGACGTCACTAACCGTATATTGTTCGATGATCAATATGACAGTACTCCTCGGTGGATAGATAAAGTAAAAGAGAGAAGGTACAGTTAAATGACGGTATGAAACTTTATAATTACCTGTGTACAACCTCCTATTAATTAAAGAAGAGAGAGGTTCAACAATTCAACTCATCTCTTGACCGAGAACGCTCTGATATACTTATAGAATTTTTGAACTAGGGAATGAGATATTACTAAAAAGACGATCCCAATGACATTCACGAGATCTTCAGCTACTTTTGATGTTGTCGCTCCTTTATCACGTCGGCTGGAGGATATTCAAGGTTAAGTTACTAGGAATATAAAGAGAGTTCATTCGTAGCTCGGTGTTATACATGCCAAGCAGTGATGTTAGAACGACAAAGTTGTGCAATCATAGGTAGCAAAACTAAATTTCAAAACTGATTCCACCGATAGCTGAAATATGAGCATGTAATACCTAAGCAAGTTGGTCATAACCTTAACTGCAGCGAAGATACAGAATACAGACTTGTAAATGGCCCTGCCATCTTTGCCAGGATTCGTACCAATCTTCGCAGGAACTGTACAAAACTAATTTTTTCACAGATTAAAATTTGAATGACTGATACCGGAAACCTGCGCCATAGTTTTCCACAACAACTCAGGCATGGACTGATAAGGGACCAACTCAAATTATATTTTATTATGGTGGACACAATTACTTGAGCAAATAATTAACTCATAACGAATTTGAGGAAAACATATTTTGAGCGAGTTATATCCTTTTGAAAAATTGACAAAAAATATAATTAACAATGAAAAACACAAGAAAAATTTTCGATTTCTTCGGAACTATTAGGACAACAGACTTCCATTTTATTTGTTTTAACATGCCAGAAATACACTTTCCTTCTATTACAAGAGATAATGTCAAATACATTAAGACTGGATACAAATTACTGCCTGAAATGAAGATTTTCATTTCTCCTAAAGCCTTGTATATTTTAATCTTAAAAGATGGGATGAATCAGTTGAACAACTATTTCATTCTGTAAGATTACCTAAGAATATCTTATAAACGGAATTTCGCATGGCACTGGGCTTAGAATTTGGGCGACCTGCACTATCACCTATCAAACCGATCCTCAGGCTAATAACCGTGTCTTTGTTATACACCTTACGGAAGATCCACAATGATGCAGTAAATATATTCATAATCTTATGTATTATGTCAATAAAAGGCTATTGTATTCAAGTGTAAGAAAATGGGACCCTGAAAATATACTATGGAAATTATTTTTATATCAAAGCAACACACGTATGTTCACAAGATCTATTTTCAAAGAATATCTATGGATTATTCTACAATTAATCACAGAAATTGAAAAGCACGGATTTATTTCGGTAAGGGTAATATACAAAGAATTTAATCTGAGAGTGTGGAACTCTATGGTGAAAACAGAGCCTTGGGCCATGATCTACAGATGATACAATGATCTACAGATCATTGTATCATTCGCGCAAGGATATATCTACTAGGATGTCGTTGACTCTTATCGGTGCTTCCCTAAATCTCTAATCGCGAATATTGTAACATATTCTAAAAATAATGTCTTATCCAGTAATATCCAGTCTCTCGTTGCTCCTAAGTGTCGAAGAATTACTTGTCAATGCTAACAGAACGAGATAATTAGCAAAGGTTAACGCGGTATTTCACCTTTTGACGAAAACCTTCCGGTTAATCACGAATTTCAATAGGGAAAAACCCATTGCTCATGCGTGAAAAAGTTTTTTAAATCTGAGAAAAATTTGCGACAAAATTCCGAGAAAGCAGATTTTGTAATATTAAGGCGCTCGGCGTAGGAATAGCCCACGTTGGGGAATAGACGGATCACCATAGGCACTAGGATAAAGGCCTCATTGTCCACCACGGTACAACTTCCTCCTGAACTAATATTTCACAGGAAAGTGATAATTGGAGACAGCTTAAATTGGAGCTGAACTTGTGATATGAGCGTAGAATATAGTGGGTGAAACGGGGAATTTCCCCCAGGAATAAACCACAAGAAAGGAAATCTATATATTTTCACTTGATGAATCATTAAAAACAAAGGCAAAATGTAAGCTAGAAGGCTAAATAGATAAATAATAACGTAGACCATTTCCGGCTATTTATTATCCCTCACCCCAGCTATGTTAGGACCCATAACAGGCTAATCTCCGTTTTAATTATCAGAGCTATATTAATAACAATGCCCTTTATTCTAAAAAAAACATGCGTTTACATTGGTAGAAAGAGTTGTTACTACGACATCTGATCAATTCAAATACGTGTTCACACTGACAATTAACACGGCTTAGAGAGATGTCTTCATTATTTTAGTGCCTTTAGAATACATTAAGTAAAATTAAGGAAACTCTTTTAATGAGATGAATGTAAAATGCTTAAATTATTCTGAAGCGATAATTTTATCACATTATTTGCCGTCTTTTTGGGTGATCAAGGATATTTAAAATTCTTTCTTCGTGATCAATGGCTGAATAATGCAATAATAAGCCTCACGTGATATTCCTTCCGAGCCCCTCATCCATTCCCAGGAAAGAAATATAATGAAATGATACACTCCTACCCCCCAAAACCCATGCGCAATTAAGGGCAGCCCAAAAATTCGGTGCTCGTAGGACTGAAAAGGGGAGGAGGAGAGTTGGATTGATGGTTGGATTAATATCCGTGTAAGAGACTGACAGAAAGAAGAAAACATGATATAGGGGCGGCCTCGGTTCTTGATGATTCTCGAGTTATCTTTAAGGTTATACATTTATTCCGGGATTAAGTTTAAGGGCGATATCGGTGAAAAAGTATGATATCGGCGTAAGAGACACCGTGTTTGTGTGCACTTGACATGACTCCTTCACAGCCAAACTTAAATTCTTCGCTCAATTAACAGCTTATCAGTTTCTTCATCGAATGAGGCATAAATTATAATTTCTTTCAACTGATGCGTAGGATTCTTTAGGAAATATATTTATGGAATAAAATACAACAGGATATGAGATTAGTTTACGGGGGGAATAGAAAATGAAGTGCCGCCATCTGCGCGGCAGCGAAAATAACTTATCTACCTCGTAAACGTCCGACAATGAGGCGAAATAGTTCCACAATAACAACAAATCTAATAAGAAAAGGGAGAAATTGAAAATAATATTTCACTAACAACGCCTTTTGAAATAATTCTCTGGATATTTTACAGTACATTATAAACGTACTTGAGCATTACATTTTGTGCCGCTACCACTGAAATAATACTGACATTTTTTTTAAAAAGAAAGGAACAGTTAAAAATGTTCAAGTGAGACAGTCAACAATCACACCTTCCCTATAGTTCCTATGTACTGAAGCTTGATGCTGAACAATAACCCAGCAGAACTGACATACAGCTACACTTTTTATATCAAAAAGTGTAGCTGTATGTCATTTTATAGAAATAATACTCCTGTTTTATTCAAGTATTGCATCATGAATACACCTCTCGCCCGAACTATTGAGATCAAGGATCTGGGCATAATATTTACTCACTCAATGACTTTTGACAATCATATTGATACTAGTGTCAAAAGAGCTAATAAAATGTTGGGGTTCATCACCCGATTCACCAGAGATATTTTTGATGTAACTTGCATCAAATCACTATTCATCATGCTTGTTTTACCAATTTTGGAATATGGCTGCATTGTGTGGTCACCATTTTATGAGTGTCATATTAATAGGCTTGAAAAGGTTCAAAGACGCTTTATTAGGCTATGCATGCGCAAACTTGGCGTTGACACATACAATATTTCGTACCCGGATGCATACAAGGACCTGGGGATCTCAGTTTTATCTTCCCGGCGCATCATGGCAGATATGATGTTCCTACACAAATTGTTGAATAACAGCGTGTCCAGTCCAGAAATTTTGGAATTAGTCTCTTTGCAAACGCCTTCTTATGCTACCAGAAGCAAGTTATTATTTCACAGAGAATTCTATAGACACAACTATATCTACCACAGCCCAATAGCTAGAATTCTGAGGGAAGGAAATGAACTTCCTCCTGAAATTGATTTCTTTGCTATGAATGCTTTTCAGTTTAAGCGATGTCTGAGACACAATTTGTAATTGTGAAGAAATTTCTTTTTCTTTTTTTATATATATATATTCTCAATTTTAATGGGTAATTTGCCCGTGTATGTGCAATACGTGTATGTATGTATGTTGTGTTGTGCAATTAAAAAAAAAAAAAAAAAAAAAAAAAAAAAAAAAAAAAGAACGTAAACCTCATTCGTGCATGTATGACCGTTCGGAGTTTTTATTAAAATCGTCTGCATATGATAAGAGTATAAATACGCCTGAATAGATGCTAGTCTTAGACGATTAAAACCTAAAAACGGCAGAAACATGCACTTCCCACGTGACAGTTCACAATTTACGATACTCAATATTCTTTGTTTACAAAAGCACGATCAACAAGTTAAGATTACAACGAAAATCATATTCAAGGAATTCAGGACCATACAGTACTGACAGGGATTTTGGAAGCGCATCTTGTAAGAAAATGGTAACTGAAGAGATTAACGGATCGCTTCAATCTTATTAAGCCATTACTTACTGTACAATATGTCTGGTTCAAAACAACACAAAATCACTCTAGTCCACTAAATCCAGATTCGCGTGGGAAGTTATCATTGAACTCACCTGAAACTTTTCAAAGTTCTCCCTCTCGAGCTCCAGCATCGTTTTCCTCTGCTGTAGCACCCTTGGCAGCGACAGAGATGCCATGACAATAGTGGGGATATCACTGTAAATTCAACACTTTGAAGCCTTGCAGGCACCTCACACGTTTAACAGTTGTCACCAGACTGTTGTGAAGCGCATGAAATTCACTGGCTAGCCAACGGCCAAGTCTGCTCCAACGGGATTGAAGCTAACCCAAACGAAGTTATCTATCGTGCCACTAAAGGTGTCGCTACATTCCAGAGCTCTCTCTCATGGTTATGCTTAAAGTTCAAAATAATCCACAAGAGGGCAGGTTGTTCGTATGCCCAAATTTCAAATTAAGGCTGTGTCATTGTTATAATTGAAATCATAGTTGAAGAATGGGCCGTTATTAAAATTGCTGTGCATTTTTGTCCGAAGCAATAATTTAATGCTTTTATAAGCAATACTTTAATTTCTTGCGCATTGATTTATCTACAGGATATCGTTAATTAAAAATAATATTTTCATTACCCATATCAGAATCATTTGTTCAGTTCAACCATTTCTAGTGTAATTTCATCTTTTATCCTAAGCCTTCCAGTGTGTCTGGTCAACCATTCTTTTCTCTCTTTCTGAAGCTTCTTAAGCTGTTGGCTCAATGACCATAACTTCTTTTGCATTCCTGTCTTCATTGGACACAATCAGTCTTTGCCAATAAATATTTCACACTTTCTTCTTGCCCATAAATTTTGGAGCACCAATAACTGTTGCTTCATTACCACTGTTCTTCTCATGGTTTTTGACTGGAAAAGTAATTTCAGTAAAAAGATTATGATCCATATTCTCTTCCTCTTTATTCTCATATTCTGTACTTTGGTTGAATGTCATTTTCCTACAATTACAGAGTCAATAACTGATTTCTCGATAGATTTACCCAGTGTAACTTCAAAATTTGTTTCAACTGAAAATTTTATTCAGAACTTCTATATGTTCAGAATTTCTATATGGTCTCCCCACGGACCCAAAACTTCATAATTTATTCTCTTTCAAACTCTTCCGTTGGAGCAACCCATTATTTTCAACTCATGCTTCATTTGCACAGTCATCTACAACCTCTCCTAGGCTCTCATAAAAATCTTTTTCTCTCATTGGCTATAGTATCTTGATTAAAGCCACAAACTCCTAGTATTTCTCCATTTTGTTCCATGTACTTACATTATAAAAACATATGGTGATAATTGGTGTCCACTGAGCACCAAGATTTTCCACTAGCCGTGGTCATAACACTGCAGTCTTAATGGTCAGCAACAACTTTATATAAAATTAATTCTTGGAGTGGAAATCACTGACCAGCCAAACTATTCTCACCAATTTCAAAATAGTTATGATTTCTTGATACATTGTTTGTTTAATAATAATTGTACGGTCTAAATTAACATACAAGTTCAACCAGAAGCCTCATGTGCATAATTAATGGTCATATTCTTTCATAACCCTATTGTTCCTCAAATACTAGAAACATTCTTCAGTGCCCCCATACCACAGACAATTAGTCAAACTATGGCCCCATACCCATCTCAACTTTGATCCCTAATCTATTCTACCATCTTTTGCATACATTTTGCTGAGATATAAAAGATATACCTCCTGGTTCAATTAATTTGCTGTTTAAAATCAATCTTCCCACCTTCTTATCAAACAGCCGATTCCAATTTGGATGCATTAACCCCAATTTCATTCTCTGTTACATCACTAAAACTATTCAGGACTATTGCATATCTCCTGGTTTCTCAGGCAGTATTTTGACATCACTGTCATGTAGTAGAATGAGTGTATTTACATCTAAAGTCATCACACCTGCCTCATTCAGTATTGGAATGCAGATGTGATGGAGATTGGATAATCTCCATCACATCTGGATTCAGGATTGTTTTGGCTCTTACATATGAATGTTAACAGATTAATTGACCAAACTATTGCCAAGAAGGTTATCCAGCAGAGCATATTTTTATTACTGACTAACCTATGTACTACATTCCATTGCAGTTAAAATTCACAAGTCCAGGGTAATCTTGTGGAAATCCTATCCAGAATATATACAATATTTCATACATTGGTGTTGACAATGCTTTACAGAAGACTTGAGCTACAAAATCTCATAATATCTTGAACCATTGGTATCATTAATCTATTGGGACCATTAATCTATTAGCAATAGTCTTCCAGTTGGAGGTAAATTTTGATGAGCCTAGTGAAACAGCTACAAAGTATCATGAACTCTAGGAATTAATAATGCTTTTAAACACTTCCTGACAAACCTGTATCACAATGAACTATTTTTCAGCTCCTCACACTTCCTACCTTCGTTTTTACTACTGAAAGTGTTTATTCTTTAGCTCACTCAGCATCTGCTATCCAAATATCAAGAATTTTCTGGTACATATTTTCCTTTCCAGGGTATTCCACATTCCCAGAGAAGTTTATATTTCAGAAAAAATATCATGTTATTGATAGTGGGCCCATCATTAGAGGAACATGGATTTCCTGGAGAATGAAAACCAATATGTTGAAAAACAAAGGGAATGTAATGTTTTGCGAAAATTATACACATGAAAGTGAATTTAAATAGTGGCAAGGGCAGCATCATTTCAGTTGCATCAAATATTAATCATTCTCAATGATTAACAGAAAGCCTGAAAATCACTTGCCAACAGAAGAAAATCACTTCTTGATGAGTAGATGGCTGAAGAATATAATGAAACATTTTCTAACTGAAAATACAAATATATAGGAACATACAATGGTAAAAAAAATGACAAACAAATCTGTCACAAACAAAATAAAAAGTTGGAAAAATATTTAGGCCCTTATTTTCATGTGAAGAATGGTATCAAATTGAGGAAGCTACCTCAATTTGCATCCATTGTCTACACACAGATTCTCTCAATGGGAAATTAAGTAAGGCAATTTATTGCTTTAGCCTGAGTCCGAAAACAGCACTTTTTGGCCTTTTACATCAGACTATTAATAGCGATAATAATGGACATGATAAAAGATACTTAAGCCCTAGGTGGAGGAAAACCCACCCAGGTGGGAATCGAACCCGCTAACCTTGGATTGGCAGATGAGGACATTACCCTGCCACCACCAGGGCCAGCAATGGCTGCAGAGAACATGGATAGATACCTATGAGTGAATTATGAGAATCTCTTAAATGCATCTACGATGAAAGGGAATTTCTATTTGACATGTGCCAAATACATTCTGATTCTCTAGACAAATCACATAATTCCCTGAAATATCCAGAATAGTGACAATGAGAATTTTTCAGGTCAATGGGCACCATGTTCCCTCAACCTTGCTTATTCAACATTCCCCTTATCTTACTGTAGTCAACATCCTGCCAATATCTTTAGCATTCACATACTCTTGCCTCCACTGAACAACAACCCCACTTTCCCTACCATGCCCATCACTTTTTTTTGTTTCTTTCGATTCATTTCCTCCATACATCTCTACACCCACATCTCAGAACTCTCCACCTACTCTTACTCTTCTAAGTGGCCACAGCAGTACCTCTTAGAAGTAACTACACCACCCTGGGTCAAAATGAAAACAACATATTATCGGTAGGTCGAAAATATTACCTATGTCATGAAAGAGAGAGTACAGACCAAGTGAAACTACACATGAATACAAAATGAGATATTTATTTAAATACTTAATAAAAATATGAGATAATACTTAAAACTACTAGATCTTCAGAAACATCTTATATATTAACCTTTGCGAAAGTAATATATAAAAATTAATTGAGCTGATTAAGCCAATTTTTGGGGCATTGAATTGTGGACAATATGGAAATCAATATGACAATAGGAGAACAGTCCAAGTAAAACTGAACATACTGTACGAAATGCATTTGGAATAGATCACTCATGTTCCCTACAGGGTACAAAGTATTTATGAAATGATTAATGGGGAAAATTAAAAAAATATTTTTATTTATATTGCCCTTAAAGGTTCCAACGGAAAGCACAAGAATATGGAAGTACCCTTTCAAGTTATAATTCTTAATCACTTCCTGATTCAGCGTCACTTGAGGATGGTGTACTTTCAATAGGCTCATCGTCTTCCTCATCTTCTTCCATTTTTTCATCTTCATCGCTTGCTTCCTTTTTAGATTTTGATTCTTCCTTTTTCTTCTCCTCTTTGGCCTTGGATGCTGGTTTCTGTGAATATTGAGACAAAATAAAATAGTACATTTTATGACAGTACAATTCTATGTGGAGCCTCAAAACAGGACTCAAATGATACTCTTTCGCTAATAAGGTATAACCAAAAGTTTCTCATAAAAAATGGGATACTGTTTATCATGAGTTTTGAATGGTGACCACATTAACAAGATAATTATTTGATTAATGAGGCATTCACACAATATTCATGAATATAAAATTCCTGTTCCCCGAAAAGGATAAATGTTTGGCAGTTGGGAATAAGTTATACCAATAGAGATTGAGCCAGGATTTGGTTGAATCCACGGATAGATTCAAATCAAATCCTAGTGAAGAGGCTTGCATATTTAGTAAACCTTGGCAAAGATGACATGATGGTGGACTGTAGTTTGATCCAATGTTGACGAGCAACAGTAAATATTCAAGAACATAAGCACGCACTGAAAACTGTTCCTTATTCTAAAGTCGAATTCCTTAAGACATAAATTTTTTTAAACCATTTGTTTCCACATTACATTAACATGGAGGTCCATGGTTATTAATGAATGCTTGAAAGAGGATTGATGACATTAATACTGCCACTGGACATTTGCCATTCCATGATATTACTGCAATATTTCAACGCTTACATACTTTACCATTATGATATTATTATGGATAAAAAAATAAAACAGTTTCTGGCGTAACTTGGTGGAAAATCTTCATACTGACTTTTAATAATCAAACCACTTTACCTGTTTATGTGGAAAAGTAAAGTGGTTTGATTATTAAAAGTCATATTATTATGGATTAATTGGCTGCATGAAGAAGCCTATCTAAGGTGTGATTTTTATTACGGAAATAATTAATGAAGCCAGAATAAACTTGGATAATTTAGGATGCTTTGGAAGTGTAAGATCAATATCATCACACTACATGAGTGTTTGTTATGCTGCACACAGAGGACACTGCAGATGCCTTTGTAGATAGATTATGAAAATTATTGAGGCTGTGACATCATTACCATGGTATTGCAATGGAATGACCTTGAAACTTAAGCAAAAAGTTTGAGATTTCAACGATTCCCTCCTCAACTGATATGTATGTCACTTACCGCAGGAGCCTTTTTAAGAGGTTTGTCATCATCATCGGAGCTACTGTCTTCACTTGAAAGATACTCTTTGCTTTTGAAAGAACCCAACTGCTTGGCAGGTGATGGTTTAGGCGCAGTCTTTTCATTCTTCTTCTCGGTTTTCTTTTCAGTTTTCTTTTCTGCCTTCTTTTCCTTCTTCTCAGGCTTGGATCCACCACCATCACCTCCACCTCCAGATGCTTTGTACTCAGCCATGGCTTTGGTGTACTCCTCCTTAGCCTTCGCTGCTTTGGCCTCCCATTCCTAATACGACATAAAAAAATGTGAATTAACAAATACGAGAATCATGGATCTGCACATATTACTTAAAACCCCAAGGCAAAGCATGTGCGAAAATGACATGATTTTTAAATACAGAAACTTGAACTAATAGGAATTACATGTACAGAGTACAGAGGAGCAGTAACCTTGTACATGTACATTCAGGACCCAAAAATTAGTTTGAACAAAAATAGACCAATAATTATTCTGCTGATATCTAGGGATGAAAAATGAGACGGGAAAAGCCTATCAAGCTGATCGATGATAAATAACATTACTTTTTATAGAATTCTAGATTCTGCTGTTATGGTATATGACACTTCTTGATTCTTGTCTGAAGGTTTAACTGTATAAAATGCCGGTGAATAGTTCAACTCCATATGTAAGTGTATCTGATAGGCAATTGTGTGAAATGGGAGAGTAATTATGGCCAGACCTACTTTAGCATATGCTCTGGCCATAATTATGGCACCTCCTTATTATGTATCGCTGGACTACAGCTTTTACTTGAGGTAAATGTTTATTTTACAAGGTCATATATGTCACTCCTGAAAAGTGGGTTTGCATAAGAAATTTCACACTTTTTGATATGAGAATTTAAAGGAACTTAAATTTTTTAATCAAATTACAATCTTCCTCAATGTAATCTATCAGCACTAAAATTTAAAGGTTGCTATTTAATATATCAATCTATCAAAAAGCATCCACTTTCATTTTCCAAATTTCCAGATCAGACCACAAAGATAAAATAAGGGAGATGGATTCCAATACAGATAAGATTCAAATACTCATTCTTTCCCAGAACAATCAGAAATCAAAATAGTAAGAAACCGAAGTTCATTTAGAAATATTAAAAACATTTAAGTTACAAGTTGGAACAAAATAAAAAATTCAACGACTGTGCATGTGTATGTTTGTTGGTAGTTTGTGGGTTTGCATGTGTGTGAAAGGGTTGGGGTGAAGGGGTTCTTGCATGAATGTTTACCATGTTTGGTTTGTGCACTATAAATTTGTGGCTCCTGCATGCGGTTTTTTTTCTAAATTACGGGTGGTGCCCTAACACCTACCGCCACACACCCTTGCGGTGGCTTGCGGGGTATTGAGTAGAGGTAGATGAAGAGACTGAAGCTCATTTAATTAGCCTTAGTGGTGTAAAAATACTGTGAACATAGTTATTTTAAAAATGGTTCACTATAGGGGGATAATGGTTAGCAGTCAACCTCTTGTTGTATGATAAGTTAAGGAGCAAATATCACAAAAATTATCTTATATGTAGATATTAATGTAATGACATTGCCAGCACAACAAAATTCATTTGATAACAGAGTTACATCAATTTTAATTTGGGCAACATTATGTGAATATTTGCATGAGTAGGTGCATGGATAGCTAATAGTAAGTTTTTCAGAAGATAAGAAATCTATTTCCCACAAGACATTATCACTTTTACATACCATCATAAATGCTATTGTAATGGATTCTTAATTGGAAATGATTATAGCCTAACTCCGAACTTAAAACTGAGGTGGCAAAAATATGGCAGGAATATAATATGGCACATCAGTCAAAAAATTTATATTGTCCATATGAGACAGAGATGTCCATGTTGTTCTGAGATGAGCTCTATCCCACAAAATATGGATTACGGACAATTTTATTTTATGGAAAAGATCAAAGGAAAACACCACCGTGGCAAGGCTAACAACTGATAACTTTGACAATTAAACAGGAAATATATCAGTTCCAATTTCAGTATAATAATATGTACATAAACATCTCTCCTTTAGGGTAAGTCAAAAAAATACTGAAAGCAGCACTTTATGCAAACTTGTGAAAGGATATGCAATTGACCTTTATCTTGGATGAGGCATCATTTTCTTTAGCTTTATCCTCTCAAAATTCCTAGCCTTACAGTGGAACATTTCATGCAGAATGGGGTAAATATAGCAATAAAACCTTTGACTAAACTATTTGTTTTGAGTTCGTTCCAGCAAATTGATCAATAAAGGGCAAAGCAATTCTGAAATTACAGTAATCCTGTATAGTATCTTGGATTTAAATATAAAAATTAAAATATTAAAAAAAATACTTACAGACTTGTCCTTTAACTCCCTCCACATTTCACCACCTTTCTTTGAAACCTCGGTTACTGATATCCCTGGGTTATCAGCTTTAATACTGTCTCTGTTGCTGTTGAGCCACAACATGAATGCAGTTGATGGGCGCTTGGGCATGTTTTCATCCTTATTTTTCTTACTTTTGCGCTGCCTTGGCTTTTCTGACTGTGGAAAGCAAACCACAAACAAAACAATGCATAAATATTTGAGGTAGAGGGTAGAATTTTTAACATATACAAGAACAAATTCATGTACATATCAAGTGGCATGATTAAACTACACATTATCATTCACTCATGAATACACAATACAGTTATATTATTTTTATTACAATACTATTAACTCTGCTGAGGTTTAGATCTTTAATTAAAACAAATCTTTCAATAGGAGTAGAATTTTCAGTAGAGATTTTACAGCAATTTACCATGATGTGACCCAATATTATGGAAATTTCAGAGAAAAATTTAGCAACAAAAAAGAATCCAATAGTGAATTAAGGGGTAACAGAATGCCCTAAATGAAGATTTGTGATAGGCACCATGTCTTGACCGCATGCACGACATATTAGAGGCATTGGCTTTTTGAAAGAGAGTTACTTAAATATATAAACTAAATGGTCGCCTAAAAAGAAGATGAAAATGACAAAGGCTAGAGCCTCATTCATGAGGCATAGGACAAAGTTAACCACAGTATAAACATAATTCAAAATGCTTTTCAATCAATAGGGAGAGAAGCGATACATACCACTGTCTTTGCTTTCTTTGGTTTATCACGCTTCTCTTTCTTTTCCACCTTCTTTTTCTTGGCACTGCCTCCACCTTCACTGCTTGAAGCTCCAGAATCATCAGAGTCTGAGGCAGATGCATTACTGTCATACCTAAATGAATTTTATCAATATTATATGTTAACATGAAGTATACATAATTTTATGCAACACAACTATGTTAACAGCAAACAAAGATAAATTTACAATTTGTAGTATGCAAATTTAAAACCACTGGATGATTTAAGTGATGAATTAACATGATGACTGAATTATTTTATAAAATATAATTATAATATTTATCAAACATAACAGTCTTGGGCTTTAATTGGTGGATTTCCTTCATGATGAGGGTAGAGAGAGAAAACTTGGCTATTCCACATAAAATATTAATTTCATGTGAGCATGGTTTTGAATCTGTGCATCACAATCACCTGGTAAGTTTTTTCTCTTGACCTCCAGAAAATTTATTAATTTATATTCATTATACAGTCATGGAGTCCTGGTTCGAGAAATAATTCTTTTCAGAAATCATTGACCTTTAGCACAGAGTACTATGCATTGTCCCTCTGTCAGGGAGAGTACATTCCATGTTAGAAGCTGTTAATGCAACCCAAAAACAACCAAAATCTAGAAATGAAAATTCATGTTCTCTCTACCGGGAACAGAATTTCAATAAATGTAGAGAGCATCCAAAATAGCTAAGTAAGACTTGTTGAACTAGTGAGTATGCCTAAAAACATCATGTTACCACTCTGTGAGTTTTGCCTGTACCTTAAAGATAAATTTCATCAAAGAGCTGTCCATTGGACCTCAACAGGTCCATTTCTGGGACTGCAAAATTGATGAATAGGAATCTAATGTCATTGCCTCCACATTCATGAAATTCAAGTTCCTATATCTATAGTGCATTCAGCTTACTCTTCAGCAACATCACTGTGCTCTTCATTTGGATTGAAGTCCTCATCAGTGGATTCCTCCTCAGATCCATCTCCCCCACCTCTTGTGGAGCCCTCATCTTCCTCTCGCTCTTCCGCTTCTGCTTTCACACGTGCAAGGTAAGCATCAGGCTCATCCTCTGCATCTGAATCTCCAAAATCTTCGGTATAACTTGGTTTGTCCTGAAGATATAAAAAGTTAACCAACAGTGGGTCTAATGAAGAAATAGTTTTTCTAAGAAACTAAACATGATCCATCAAAAAATAAATGAGGTGTTCTGTCAAACAGCATAATATTGACTGCAAGATGATTATATTCCTTGGCCTCGGCAGATCAATGTTTCGCAAGGATCAAAGGATTGGGATTATTAAAGCACAGAATGTTGAGGTTTTAAACATTGAAAATTTAAAGAACATTTAAATTTAAAAAACACAGAACATTGAAAATTTAAAGTGATCCAGTTGTATTTTTCTTTGCAATCTACATAGCAATGCTTATATATTGCAATCTCTTATATATGAATACAAATTCATTTAAAAAAATAAAGAAAAATTGAAAATTTTATCAAATATATGTTGTCCTGCACTCACTTGCTTAGACAACTTAATGTCAGAATTTATTTCAAAATGCTCATTTAAAAATTGTGACTGCGAAGTAAAAAATTTTGAATTGAGATATTCTTGAAATGTATGAAATTTTATTTCAACTATATATGGACTTGCTTTTTTTATCTTGGGAAAACTTAGAATTTGATGGAAACAACTAGGTTTACCTTAAATAAATTAAGTGATTGATGATTCCATTTAAATGAATAGGAAAACACATGTAGTTCAAGCATTTTCAGTTTAGTGCGATAGCAGCAAAATAAACTGACAAAAATGATAAATTTGTATGTGATTGGGTAAGAATCTAAGAAATAATGTTTAACATCAAGATTAAAACACGATAATTGTGTATAATATTTCACAATAAAGGTTTTGATTATCATCTTCTTTGTTTCATTGTGACCTATCTTATTTGAATGACTCAGGGCTGTATTAGACTCAACCAAATAGATAATTATTTTTACACATTGGTGTTGGATGCCCATGCTTTTGGACATTACATTTCACACATATTATGTACACATCTGTATTTACATGTATGAAATTATACATGTAACACATAAACATTTACTGAGATTTGGGAAAAAACAAACATGCTGCAGTTTGAGTTGAGCAATATTAAAAATACATTAATTCAAAATTCATACTGTTTTTGCTTGTATACTTGGGGGAAAATGTGTTTTGCATTTACACATTTGTTTTTGAGTATTTGATAAGTTCAACAAAACAAAATTGAAAAAAAAAATGTTTTTAATTAATACTTTCAGTGCTTTTATGCTACTGGCCCTGGTGTTTAATGTCATCAAGTTAGAATGGTTATGCATCATTACTTAGGGAACATGTGGTTGTTGATTGACGCAATTTTTTATTTTAAGCACTGGTAATAAATGAGAACCTGTGCGTAATAAATGAGAACTGAGGCAACATGTGCGATTCAAGATGGAAAAACTTCACAACTCTGGAGGTGTTAGAAAGAAGACCTTCATGTGACCTTCTTGCACAGACAAAAATGTTCATAATTAGTGGCTCTTACAATGCCACTATGAATTCGAGGAGTCATTTAAAGGAAGGTTAATTACATTACAGGTAGGTAACACAAGAAAATTTTAGAATGAAAAATGTTTTGGTACCTATTTCCACCCACAAGTTATTAATATTAATAACTGTATCATAGGGGCGAATGGAGGGCAGCAATAAATCAATCCTAGGATTAAAATACAGGTGATGATGATCATAAGACAATAGACAGAACAACCATTATACTAAATTATGCATTTTGCAAAATGATTGCATTGCATAGCGCTAAGTACAAAACTTTGTGTGTCCGTGTTGTACATAAGTAAATTGAATGACATTGTCCCCTTGACAACAATTACTGCATATAATGACGTAATGATGCTTACATTAATAGGTAAGTAGCAAATTTTCTGGTATAGTGAATTCAACTGAACAAAGTGAAAAATGCATTCAATGAAAGTATTTTCACTTAAAAGGTTTAACAAGTTCTGAAGATATATTTGTGAGTAAATATATGTCACTTCAGACAAGTATCACATGATTTTGATAACAGTTCCACTGATGGAAAAAAAAGCAAGGTTTGATGAGCTCATCACAAAGTTTGTGGTTCATAACATAAGATCCTCATCAACCATTGATAACTCGCTTTTCATTAATTTGTTTCAAGGTAATTATAAACATTGTAATTGGCTTAAAATGTAATTAAAATAGCAGCAAGGCAAAGTGTGCGTATTGAGCACAATTTGCAGTATATTTGATAGTGTATATCCCAAATACTTTCAGGCATGTATATTTGCAACCAAAATACATTCTGGAAGTATTTTGCTCGATTCTGGCTGAGGTTAAGTGATAAAACGTGGAACACACAGTGCCTTTGTAAGTAAGAAGAACATTGGTCATTCTAAATGAAAGGACAGGGTAAGCTCTAATAGCTTGGATGCAAATATTCCACATTCCAACAATTTTATTAATACACATCAACTGAGAAATAATTGAAGTTTATTAATGCTCCAGTTAGCAAATAAAGATATTTTTCAATATACAGGAATGATTTGTGAAGTAGGTATGTTTGAAGCAATTATTGTAGAATGTGCACGTGGGGTATGGGATCTGACTGAAACAGGCTTCATTTGGGAAATGGAGAAGTTTCAACGCAGGAGAGCCCATCATTTAGTTTTATCATAACTGTTTAATAACAAAGCATAAATGCTTCTGGAGTTGGCTTGGGGAATCATTAGAAGAAAAATGATTCAATGCTAGGTTTAGCTTACTAAATAAATTCAGAGCCACATAATTTGGCACTGAGGTCTCGCAAATTATTCGCACTCCAACATGCATTGATCACTTGGATTATGAATACAAAATTTGGGAAATAGATGCCAGCACTAGCACACTCAAGGACTCCTTCTCGTGGACAATGTGGTATAGTAACTGCAGGGTTATACATAGCAAAACTCCCACTTGTCACCAACAGCATGAGTTCCATATCTGTGTCTTTGGGGGTAGAGATCATAAGTTGCATGTCCATGTGATGGTAGAATCTTCCCTCCTTACTTTTCAATTCAATTTTTCCACATTATTGGATAGCTTTTTACTACATTTGTAGGTGAATGTGTATGTTAGCTGATGGTATATGTATTTTGCATGTGTGTAAGTTAAAAAGGTTTTTGCATAAATATATACACCTCTGTGGTTGTAGGTTTAATTGAATTCGTTGGTTTTGCATGTGGTTTTTTCTATTTTATGGGTGGTGACCAAGTACTCCCTGCGGCAGCTTGCGGGATATTATGCAGATGTAGACTACGAGCATATATGTACTCTCATGATTCTGAGAAATCATTTAGAAAATTATATTAACATACACCTAAGGCATGAGGTGATTTTTGCCACCATGCAAATAGATATGGATGCCAAACATTTTTAACAAAATTACTGTCCTGCAGACATATTAGTGTGTATTTACCTTAATGCATTTTACAAAAACCTAGAAACTGACATAAAGATTTATCTATTACTCTTAAAAGTAATACCCATATTTATGAACTAATTACATTCCCCTCAATTACCTTCCCAAAATTTTAAACATTCAAGTTTGGTTTGTGACCCCATGACACCCTTAAATAAATACTCTTTTAAATAAAGTACTGGAACCTACCGTTTTACCACGATTTTTGACACGAAGTTTCTTTGAGGTAATGAAATCAAACAGCTTCCCATATTCTTCTTTCTCTATACTGCTAAAAGTATGAACTATTCCAGACTTGGTTTCAACTTCAAAATCAAAAGACCTAAGGAGAGAAAAAGTAGAAGAGAGGTTAAAAACATAAGGTAAGATAGAAGCATAAACTCTATATCTTCAATGGGTTTAGTAAGTAACAAAAAGTTCTTAGTTTGAGTCAGCATACATCTCATAAACCTGTAAATACTACATTTTCAAAAAGTATGTAGACACATGTCACATTACAGCTCTGAAGAGGGAATGAATGATTGGAAACTAAAGACTACAGATTGTAATCAACACCATCAAGATGAAACAGATGTGCTGGGGTCTCTAATATGCTAAAAAAAGTGTGTCCATACATCTCAGATACAGGAGTAATAATAAGGACATGATATTGAAGAATTTCTAAGGTAACTGGTATTAGAAGTGTTTGCCACATTACTCTGAGCTTAATTCATATGACAAATTAGTAACCAAGAGGTCTTCTACCCAAAACTCTCTTAGCATGTACCGGAATTAAAGTATACAATTATGCATGCCCAAGTTAACTTCTATATCTGGTTGAAGAACAGTAACACGCCACTGTATAAATTCTAATTCCATTCTTTCTGGATTAATTATCAAGCAAATATTCATTCAATTTTAATGACACATTTTTCTATCTAATATAATTCTTTCCCAATGTGACTTCAAAGTTTTAATGCCACTGTCAAAGGTTCATTAATTTAGCAATGTGCCCCTTTGAAATAGTAGCTGGAGGGGAGAGGGTGAAGAGAACCTCAGTTGTTGCATGATGGAATACAAAGGCATGGGGAAGAAGTGAAGAAATACTTGTTTAGAGCCCCTACTAAAAAACGGTTCAAAGAAGGTCTTGGTATAATGTGTTCTGGAAAATAAAGCTATTGCTAAATGGTGAACATTTGAAAGTTGTCAAAACCAATGACATTTAAAAATATATATATGGGCTTTTCAGGCATCTAAAAATTTCAAACAGCTCAAACAAGACCAATTAAAATCCTTTTTTGCACACAGGCGGTATCTTGTATTTAAAATATATTTGATGCCCCGCATCCAAGTGCTTGGTGAAACATAATTTCTAGTCCCCAATGATAGAAAATTTTTGTATTCAGTCACATAGGTGGAGAACCTTCTCCCATTTAGTCGAACATGAACACCATTATACTCACTACAATATGACACATAAACCTTACTTCTTTGTAGCATGTCAGACTGGTCTTAGGAATTAAAAAAGTATTTCCCAAACATTATGCAGTGGTAGAAGCAACTACTAAAATTTCCTCAAGGCAGTGTCAGATTATCCAAAGATGATAATTTGTCATTTGCTATGCGTAATTGGGGGAAATCTTCACAAGTGGAAGTGCTATTAATTTTACAGCCAAGTTTCCAAAGATACATTAAAACAGAAGCTGCTACAGCATCAATGGTAGACAATTTTTTTGGACAGTGATAATTTAACAGAGGGATGTTATTTCACAGAGTTTGAAGCACTGTCATTTACCTCGTTTTACTTAAAGCTTACCTTGTACTACCACCACTACGAGCAAAGTTGACACAGGTAATTTCTTCAAAACGAATGTGAACTGGAGGTTTATTTACATAGATAAATCCTCTCTCCAAGGGATACATTAAACCTGCTGCGGCTTTGTAAGAACAGCTAACTGCAGGGGTGCCGGAATGTCTGAAATTATACACAAAAATCCATCCAATTTAATCAGAAGAAGAAAAAGTACAAAATCACTAAAATTCTATATTATGATGAAATTCACATTGAAAAGAGACTAAAAAATAACTAAAAACAAACGGCTGATAACGCTTAGTTTCGAAGATGTGAATTCCAAACAAATGTAATATTGTGGAGCCCTGACTGACACATGCTCAGTGCAACTCTTACCTGCAGCCTTAATATACCCATTCCACAATTCTGATGAAACACGCATATATGCTTTATGATGCGCAAAATACTACTTTTTCAAATGCCTACTCCTTTATTTTTGTTCCTAGACATTTAATTCTATTTCCTATAGGGAATACAAAGCTTACATTTTCAAAATGTGTAAATTCACTGTCAAGGTGCCATGAAATCCACACATTTATGCTACATCAAATTAATGCATTTGGGTAAGGAAGTCAGTTTATTTTCCTGAGCAAACAGTGATTTCTCAGACAGGTCTGGTACCTGAAAATCACACATCTTGGTGAAGCTGAGAGTATCCAGAGGTATCTCCTGGATGTATAACAAAGCCCTCTTTAATAACCAACCCCTCAAATGATTAAGCTACCCTGTCTTCTTTAAAAGGCTATGGTCTAACGAGGTACACATTAACGACACTAACTCCTCATTACACTCACCTGAGAACATTAAATGTCTTTTATGTGTTTCATTGAACTGAGAAAACAACACTGAAGTCGAAAAAATTAATCTTTAATCATAAAATTGTCTCTATATCTTTTTAATCAATTCTAGATACTTACAACAATATTATTGAAATTAGATTGGTGTACTTACCCAATAAAATTACCAGGAACAGTGATTTTCCTATTTACAAGTGCCTTCATGACCTTACTCATTACTTCATAGGTAGGTCCTGATAATTCTTTCTGCAACCGACCTTCATATTTCTCCTGCAATTCTTCTCTACAATAAACAATAAGAACAAAAATTTTAACTTTTTACCAAATTTTGAATAAATATTTACTATCAATGTATATTTAAATACATAATATGTATGTTTCAAATCACTAATTACCTAAAACTGTACATTACTTGTGCACTAAAATTGTAATCACCAATGTTTTTTGGCTTTATGTCAATGATTTTTTTTTTGAAATTTTTCAGTTAATTTTTACAGCATGCAAAACATGTTCCATTTTTATTCCAGTTTAATTTTTCATTCTTGAAAAATAAAATTGTAAAACATTTCTATGTATTTTTGCAACAGTTTTGAATATGGGTACATCAACTATTTTAGGACTAAATTCAGGAACATGTCAGTGAGATACAGGTAAAATTTATGTATTAAACTTATATTTTAAAGGTAATCCAAATTAGTGATAGTTTTTATTTTAAGGGCTATGGTAGGTATTAATGATTAACTTGACTCACTCTGAAAGGGGTAATTCAATGGAGACCTCTTCTTCTTGACTGAACAATATGACCAAGAAATGATATCTAGTCTGTCCTTGCTTGATAGGAGGATCCAAGCTTACCTAAAAGGTATATAAACACAAACAATAAATTCTATATAAAGCCCATTATAAACTAACGTACGAGGTCTGTGAATTAGGTAATGAGACTGGTAATGTAACATTCCATCTGGCAACACTGGAGGCACTGGGATTGGAGGGGTGGCAGAGGAACATGTGATCCGCCTTCAGTATGGGTTTGAACTTGCTCGAGTCATTCGGCTGTCAATAGCAATTTTTTTTGTGAAACAGTTTTTTCTATTGTGTTCTAATGAGTGACATCAATTTCAATCAACCGTGTGCTATCAGGTTTGGCTTCAGACTTAGGCACAGTGCAACAGAAACTCTTGCTAAACTTTAGCAGGCCTACAGAGATGGTGTTTTGTCAAGAGCCCAGGTTTTTTGGTGGTTTAAGGCATTTTCAGAAGAAAGATAGTTGAATGAAGATGAACCACGTAGCGGAAGGCCTTCATCTTCAAGAAACAATGAAAATGCAGACAGAATCGGGGATCTTGTGTGTTCAAATCATTGGTTGACAGTCAAAATAATTGGTTACTGGAAGAGTTGAATTTGACTCAAACTTCTAAAAAGGGTCACTCATGTGAGACTGAACCTAAAGAACAACTAGGTGTTAGATCAAGATAATGCTTCTTGTCAGACACCAATTTCAATAAATGAGTTTTTGGCCAGTAATAACATTCCTCTGACTCCTCAGCCTCCTTATTTGCCTGACTTGAGTCCTTGAGACTTTTTTCTCTTCTCGAAGTTGGAAAATCACCTCAAGGGAACTCATTTTGGGAGAGTCGAACAGTCAAATGGCTGTAACCGACCAGCTGAAGGCTATTCCAGTATTGGAGTTCCAGCACTGCTATGAGGAGTGGAAGAACTGTCTCCAGTGCTGTGTGACTTCAGAAGGAAGTTATTTTGAGGGTGACAATATAAAATTGTAATTCTATTTGAATGAAAAAAAATTTAAAAATTATCACTTAATTTAGAGACATGGTAAATGTACTTGTAACATCTAATAAATTACTTACAACAAAAAACATTTGCCTGTTGTCTTTATGCGGCAGGAGAAACAACCTCAATACAGTTGACATTGGAATTTTGTAATCAAACGTTTTACCATGGAGTTGAAAGAAAGAGCTAAAAACTTTTATGTCATAACGACCACTGCAATAAAAACATTTGAAAGAATTATTATGAATACATAAATTAATAATATTAATTACAATAACAAAGACACAAGAAAATATAAACAGACTCACCGAGGTGTGAGACATTGTATTTCACGGAAGATAGCAATAGCATCTCCAGTGGCACTGATAACACTTGCTTTATTCATAACCTGAAAGTGAATTGTAGTGTTTTGTGATAATACTGCAACTGAATTCGAAAATATGCAGTTAAAGCATTACAATATATCATTGAATGTCACAGGTTTGAAATAAAAATTGCACATTTTAAACAATGGGAATTGTCTGAAAAAGGGAGCACCTAGAGACTAAAAAAGTGAAATGTTAAGCATTTACACAAGCAAACGTTTGTTTTTTTTCTCCCTACCTGTTGGTGGAATGCATCAACAGGATCATCACCAGCTAGCTCAGAGGATGGTATGTGAAAACGCATCTCCATTAAACTCACAGGAGCATCATCATTCTGTGCACATTGAGAAAAATCGAGAAAAACCATTATTAATTCCTATGATAGTGTTAACAACTTATAGTCGTATGCTTTGATTTCAATTAAGACATCAAATCAAGCGACTCTTATCGACAATAATCACTTACGATATCCTTCATTGCTGGCATACACATTCCATGAAAGAGCTGTACATGACTAAAAATATTACTTTTACCAGCAATGATACGATTCCTTTCATGAATAAAGAAAGCAAACATATTAGAAAAATTAGGTTAACTGAGAGAAAAACTGAGTGAGCTATCCGTTCAGCCAACCTTCGGGCCGATGACCAATGATGACGATGAATACTCAAGGATTACCATTTAATATGTTCTACTATTCATAATATACTTCTAATTAAGACTTGAACATTAGAATTCGATAAAATAATGCAAATTTGTACACAAAATTATAATTGCTATGCCTACCTGGTGGAATTCCAGAGTGACTTCATTTTTCCCAGTTGTACACTGAGAAACATGATTGAGTGGTATTTCAAAAGCAGTTAGGTGGCTAACATCAAAGCTGAGCACTGACCCGTTAAATTTAGCTGTTCCCCAATTCCACCCTTTCAAACTAAGCTCTTTCTCTATCATTTCCTTTTTATAGTTGGTGCTCAAAAATTTTGTTATTTTGTCTTGTTCCTACAAAGAAGTATGAGGTGAATTAGTGATACAAGTATACATGTGTGAACAAACTTCCGATTGTGCTATCTTAACGTCAGTTCACAGAGATGCAAGTGAATACAATTACTAACAGGAGTCAACACAAAACTAACACAAGACATTTATGAAACATATCCTATTGTAGACCCCGGCTTCAATCAGAAAGAGAGCCACTGCTTATTTAAGAGGTGATAAGCATAGTTATTAGCATACCGAATCTCGGAATCCTCCAAATCGGTGTAAAGTTCCATTTTTCAGGTGTACGCGAATCCCCCAGGCTCCAACCAATCTTTGCCAATGAACGGTGTCAATATCGGAGGCAGCTAGTTGCTCAACCTTACCAGTTTTACTGTTCTTAAAAATTACATGCTGATCTGTAAGCTTAAGCTTTCCAGAACTCTGTATGAAAAGAGGAAAGGCCATTACGGTCTAGTGACTCTTTGAGTGCAATTAATGAAGACATCATAAACGAGTTTCATTCAATCCAAGCATTATTCATTACCATAGTCCCTTTCACTTCTGCCAATATATCAGAATACTCCAAGAAGTCTGCCATGACTGATGATATTTGCACTAGTTTTTAAAAAATCAATCCAAAATATGCAATTCCCTGGCTAAACTGGCATACACAACTCTTCCCGGGCACACGGTGACCGGTTGAGTGAACAATTGACTGTGGGCTGCGCAATTTAAGTGTATGAGAAATTATTTGTAATCCGTATTTTGTAATCGATTAAGTGTTAGTTGGGCTTTTAAACTAAATGTGGTTTTATCAAAATTACGATTTGTTTCAAATTGCTCCAGAGAATGAATACTATAAATTCTGTCCCAACGTGAATTCTGTAACGGCGCAGTTCACAATTTAAGATTGAATGATTTACATTTAATTAGTGACCTGTCAATTTATTAAGAGATTTATCCGTGTAACTGGAATAATAGACGAAATATATTTACTTGCAGTCACAGGGCACTAGTGAGCCTACAAATTACTGAAACATGAGGTAGTTCTTTCATGCGGTCAGTTGAGTTTGAATATCATCGATCAAGAATTTTTTCGCCAACAGAAATAAAGAGAACAATATATTTTTAGAATTTAATATTTCTAAACAGAAATATAGAAATAAATAACACCAAATTGGCATAGATCTGAAATTATGATTATAACAGGAACCGCCAGGTTGTATTGGTATCGACCAATTAAAGCACAAATGGTGGTTAGCCATTGGCGGGCTTATTTGAAATACTCAAATTTCAAGCTGTTGAAAACGTTTTCGCTCGCGATATTGGTGCTATTTTTGCAATATTACTTGTAATATTTGAGAATTTCCAATTTATATCAGTAGAAATAAGTATAAATTCCGTTTTCTTTCGAATTCCGCTTTTCTAATTTCTGTTACAAGTGAATGAGTCAAAATGGGCTGTTCTGCAGTATGCTATACGGCATACGTTCGTTTATAGTAAGTACCTTTTACATGTATTCCAGCGGTTTTCATTCAATTAATCATTTAGATATCTTCGGTTATATATAAAATTAATAATCGTTTAGTAGTATTTTAAATTGGCATATTTACGATATTTATTCCTTGTGATAAACAGGTCAGCAAATGCCAACAACATATGACTCCTGAGAAATAGGGACTGTGATTAAGTACTTAGTTTATTAGCTGAGACCGTAGGATCGTCAACATGTTCAAGAAAAGGAACCAATATATGGGTAAGTTTCACTGGAAGCAAATTACCATTTAAAGAAAAGATATCAGGTGATAAGCTAGCATCAACCAAAGGTTTTAATGGCATCAAGTCTTTATAAGGTAATTATTCTGTTTTATATAGTTCATATTTTTATTTTTGTGACGGAAAAATATGCCAGCAACGAAATTTTAATTGTCAATGCTTGCAGTTTTATTACATACTTATATTGCATAATTACCTTTGATTTACATAGTGATGCAATATCATATTGTTTTGGTCAATTATGTGGCATTATATTCAGATATTCTATAACCTTCCGAACAAAAAAAAAATCGTCTGGCATGGTCTGACATGATCAAATACTTTCCCTTCACCTTACAAGTTTTTATGTAAAAATGTGAACCATATTGATCTAAAGCCTAAAATTCTAAGCAAATTATGAAATTAACTTCCTTAATATTAGTGTTTATAATTTTGAATGGACCAAAAAGGTTAATATTTTAAGAAAACTGTTGGCCCTGGGATGCGTTTATATGCCAAAACCATTTTGGTGAATGTGCTTAAAGTGTAAAAAATGTTTATATATTTTATGAGTTAATCAGAGATACACGACTGCCTTAATTCTTTATTATTACCATCATAGTATCATGCAAGTTCATAAAAATCACATAGTTAAATGATATATCATAAATAAAGAGATCATGGGGGTGAAAAAATAGTCTATGAAACTTGTTTATTATGTATTATAAGGGAGTGCTCTAAACTCCAATGAAGCTAAAACTCTGCTTCACTTACTTAAATGAATACTTTGAAATGTTGTTTGCATCTAATGTTGTTCACTCCCATTTCATATGCCCTATACTAAATGTGCAATTTTTTGTTTTGTACTATCTGGCCCTTGAACAAATAAAATAATTATTATGATTAGTAATGTTCACTCCTAATGACCATATCTTGTGTCTGATGATGGTTCTGTGAGCCAAAATGTGCATCATGTTTAAGCTTGTAATTCAGTGGAAAAGTATAACTGTGATTTATCTCTAGCATGAATTATGGTGATGAAAAATCATAGAATGTCTGCCAACCTGGAAAAATTGAGGGATATGGCAAATACTTTGGACATATCTGTTCTTGACCCCTTTTAAGATGTCTGCCTTTTTGAGTAGTGTTCAAAAGATGCTAATAATGTTCACCTAGATATCTATGGTTTTCTTGAAAATTGAGGTACTGGTTATGTGAAAACAAGGGCCTAAACATGTGGTCCTTTTAATTATTTTATTTTGTTAATTTTTACTTTGGTACATATTAATATATAATTGTCATCATTGTTACAAAGTATTTAATTTTGTCAATGGCCTTCTAGTTTTCATGAAGTAGTATTGTGCTTGTGGTGATTGATGATGGTCAGGCTTCCTATAATGAATGAGGATTATTTTTTTTTAATATGATTAAAATCATACCAAAGGTTGCAAAATGACCATGAATTTTTATAGACCAATATCCCCATTGAACCAGTTGGGGAAAATATTTGAAATAGTGTTCTATTGTTGCCTAGTATCATATCTTGAAACATATAACCTATTCTCCACATCTCAGCATGGATTTAGAAAAACAAGGTCCACTAAAACAGCTACATATCACTTTTGGAATCAAATACTTCATAGAACTGAAACTTTCATTTTTTGATTTCATTAAAGCTTTTGACTCCATCAATTATCAGCTACTCTTGTAAAAACTGAAATGTTATGGTGTAAGAGGCAAATCCTACAAATGAATTGAATCGTATATAAGTGAACAGCAACAGCATGTGGAGCTCTTAAGAAATGGCTCCAGATTTGTTTCTTCTGGTAGAGAAGTAACACTGGGTGTTCCCCATGGTTCCATACTTGGCCATAATTTATTTTTGAATTAAATTAATAATCTACCAGATAAACTTAAGTCCATTAAAGTAATAGACCCATTACTGTATTCTGAGGATACAAATAAAATTGTGTCAGCCCTCTCAGTAGACAATTTGACGGGAGAGCATTTGAAATAGCTCAGATTTTCAATGAATGGTGTCTTCTTAACTTCCTAAAACTCAATTTGAACAAGTTAAGCCTGATTTATTTCACCAATTAAAATGAAGGTTCCACTGCAAACTCAGTAGATGCAGCAGATGTAAGCATTCCCCAAAATTCCAATACCAAATTCCTGGGTGTTATCTTGTATGGATACATGTCTTGGGAGGAACACATTCTCATGTTATGTAGAAAGTTAAGTTCCCTATGCTTCCTCATAAGAAATATTAGATATTCTGTAAATTTAGAGGTCCTACTATCCATTTACAATGGATTATTCTCTGGTTACTTTTCATACACTCTTCTGGGGTTCCTCTCCCCATGTGGGCATAATATTCAAAATCCAAAAGAGGATTATATGTATTATGAGCAATGGTCCTTGTGATGCACCATGTAAACCTCTCTTCAAAAGACTTGGTTTATTATCAGCACCTTGCATATATATTTTTAATGTCATCTTACATGCAAAGGGTAATATTTGTCAGTACAAGTCCAACCACGATTACCATAGTCACTAACAACAAGGACCTATGATGACCTACACCAACCATTTGCCAGAATACACAATACTACTCTTAGGCCCAAAGAAATCGGCTTAAGGTTATTCAATAAACATCCCCATGAAATCAAATGCAAAACAAAAGTACCTATTTTCAAGAAAAAGCTGTTCAAACTATTAAAAAATACAATGTTCTATTCTTTAAATGAATTTTTGGAATTGTCACTACACATCAATTCCAACTTAGCCAAATAATATGTAAATATAGATGTATATTGGTGTGTGTGTGTGTGTATATATATTGTATTTTTTTTAAATTTTGAGGTGTATATCTGACATGTCCTAATGCAGTATTTGTATGTATGAATGTGCTACAAATTTTCGGATAAATACATGCATTATTATTACTGGCTTCACTACAGTTGGCATTCTTGTTTAGGTGAAACAATGTATCTCTATTTTTCTAGAATTTTGGTGTAATTTTCCAGGAAATCCATGTCCCTCTAAGGGAGGGTCCACTTACATTAACTAACAAGAGAACTTCTCAATGGGATGGTGTACTAACTTGATATTCTTCACTTTTTCACATACATGTACTTTCCTGCCATTTTTCAGGATATCATGCCTTGTACCTAGCACTTACAGTCAAACTTATCACCACTTTACCAATATTTGCCCAAAAATACACTTGTTCATGGGATCTCCTTCCTAAACTGAAAATATTTTGTGGAGGTCTTATGGAATTTAATGATAGCTGGACAGTGATTAACTTGGATTTTGTTGTACTAAAAGTTTTTAGTAGTAAATATCTGCAATCATCCATTATATAAGGCTAGTTTCTATGCACTGCACTCCCTTCCCTTTGCAGCATCTTTTGGCTATGCCAATAATTATAAAGGCATCAGTCAAAACAGCTGAAAAATGAATTGGATAGTTATTGGCACCCATAGTATTGCTTCTCTAGGCACTGGGCAAATACTTGTTTATTTACTGGACTAATGCATGTTTGATACCTCAGTTTGCTGTGATGAATAGAGTGAGTGTACAATCTTATGACCAGCTGCTAGGATGAAGTCTTCTGGTTGAAGTCATATGAATTTTCTATGCTTAGAATTTTACTTTTATTTAAGTAGTGAAGAAGGGCAAAATAAAAAGTAAATTGTGAAAAGCATCTGACTACAAATTCTAGAACAATTGTATAAACCATTTCTGTGTGGGATTTTTCTGAATATTTATGTCATGAAAATGCTTTGTTGTCATCAAGTATTGCAAATAATTTTCAGCTGCTCAAACCCATACTCTCAGGTTAAATTAGCAGTCAACCCATACTAGTGCTTTAGAATTCCATTTAACCTTCTCTAGGTTAGCACATTGATATTATATTTGTTCAAATAGTACATGGATAATACATTTGTCCAAGTAAATCTATTTGCTTCCTCTTTGGATGATAAATTCATTTTACTCCATGAATTGTGACTAGTGATTTCCTCATGGTAATACATTTCATATTTCAATTTATCTATCTTAAAAGCACACACAGTTGTATGCTAGGCTGGATACTGCTCTGAGCTTAGATGACACCATATTTTAAGTAGGATTAAAGTAGTTGTAGTCATACCTGTGGTACAAATGTTTTATCCTTTATCACCTTGTCCAGATTGTTTCAATTGTTTAAGACAGTATTGCAAATCTCTTGAGAGTTGTAATACTATGTGAAGCAGGATAATGTGTTGAAACATATTGGAAACCTTTATTTCTTTTCTCTTCAAAGACCTTTGTTTCTTTTGAGAATTATGGCCATTGTTTTTCTTATATTTAATTTTTCACTCTCACAAAGATGATGCTCTCTTAGACACCTACCCCATGCTTTTGCTAACTTTATACTTCTGTTTCAACTGCTTCAATTATCATAGCATGCCACTGCTATCAGCTTCTGTGTATTCAGCATCATGTGAAATTGTCAGGTTTTGGTGACTTTATATCACTGACCCAGTGGACCTGTACTAAGATGTTAATTAATCTAGTAAATGGAATTTGAAAGAAAATGTTTTTGTATTTCAGGAATCAATTTTTTCTCAGTTACTATGTTATGTGCATTAAATTCATAGAAATTTATTGAAAGCATATGAAATTAAATAACACTTTTATTTTTAGTACAATACAATTAATTCAACACCATATGAGCTGCATAATTTTATCAGATAATTTACTCAGTCATATACTATCTTCCATACATTCTTTCTTCCTTCTCACATCTCATGGCTCCATCCTCATATTCAGCCCTTCATCCAATAAGATAGTACTTCTTAATTATTTGATGCTCTGGATTTTTAGCGTTTTGCTGCATAAGTTTACATCTTGTGATGATTGTTTAATTTTGGTTTCTGGAGACATCTTCAGGTCGAAGTGGCACCTATGGAATTTGTTACCATAAAAATGTAGGCGAGTCAGTCCCATGGATACATGGGGTGAATCTGTTGAAGTTGAAGGGGTGTTAGGCTGACTCAATTGCCTCTCATATTAATCTGGAGGGGTATATACCATAAGAGCAGGTTAAGTCAATCAAAGTTGGCTGTATGCCTCATAAGAAACATTTCAAAAGTTAAATTTATATTGTAAATCTGTGAACATTATTCAAAAAATTCTGAAAGTATTGTGTCAAAGTAACTCTTGCAGCAACTGATTATTATTGAATCTATCCCATGTATGACCTCACAGGTGAACAAACTATGAGTAAAAAAATAGTCTGTGATTCAAAAGACGCAATACTTCAGGTTTGGACTATGAAAAGATTCCCTTTTCTGTAACATGCTATTATATATTCTTTGGGCAACAACATCTTAATGGAATGAAAATTGTTAAAAATAGTTTTAAATAAAGCAATTTAATGAACTTTAGTCTTATCAAGCACATTTATGGTCACAATGAGGAAATAGCTTTTCAAATTCATTAATGTCAATGCCATTGAAAACATATCTACCTGTCCTAAGGTCTACTTCATTCATTTTCTAATGAATTTGTTCTTTTAATATTTTCTGTACATCTGCTACACCAAAGTGACTGCATAAGCTGAGAGGAATTTTGGGCCAAAAGAACAAACTTAAATTCTTTTCGACTCACAACTGACAACTTTAACAGAGACTTGATAAGTTGTCCCTCGTCTCTGGACTACCTAAAGTTTTGACATATCGAGTCAGAATTATCTCAAACCAATGCTAAAAAATGTTATAGTTAAACCAACCTGGATTGTTTAAATTGTTTTCAGAGCTGTAAATGTCACCTTCTAGCCTTGTAGAATATGTTTTGCCTTGCTCACAATCTAGGGTGGAAGAACATACATGCAGGTTGCAATCTTAAAAGTTGTACTATTCTTGAAAGTGAATAAGATTCTTTCTGAATAGCTCACTTCTTTTTTTACAATCACCTTCACTGCTCTTGAGCCGTTACAGAAATTTGTTTTATTCTAATTGGTAATAGAAGCTACATCAGTACTACCTCTTGTGTATTGGTTAATCCATGAAAATATGCTTCAATGAGGTGCCTTTTGAAACTACGACCTTGCCCTTATAGCATTGCTCTTTTAAAATGTTCACATAACCAATTATGGACTCTGGATTTTTTGACATGAAGTTAGCAAACTACTTCTTCCTTGGATAAATCCCCTAAACTTCCCTCAATCCTTACACATGTGTGTAAATACCCTTGAACTAAGTTTATTGCAGCAGTACCTTTTAGTACTTCTCACATGCCCACTTTGCACATGTGAGGAGACACCCCACAAATTTTTCTCCTTGCCTACTGATGAAACCAATTGTCCTTCATGGGTTAATTTTCACTTGCCCTTGATAAAACATTACGTTTATATGAAATACAATCTGTAGCAAGCATTCATAGTTTGGAAGTAGGTAGTATATAAGATTGGTTAGATGAAACAATTTCAAATGTGTCAAGAAAAAAACACTTAATAGTGATAGGGGATTATGGTAAGTTGGTAGGCAGAGGTAGAGATGGGAGTGAGGTAAGGAGTACAGTTTGCAAGAAAGAAATAGAGTTCTACTGCAGGAAGAAATGTGGAAAGAAAGCTGTCAAGTTTTCCTGGAGAAATAGCTTAATTATAATGAAAATCTGCTTTAAAATGATAAACTTAGATTCTCATGTAAAATGCTGGGATATGTAAGGAGATATCAGATTATATTATAATTAGACATTAATATAGGAATGCCATGATTAACTCCTACACTCCTGGCAGCAGATGAGAATTCAGATCACATTTTAATGCTCATGAAGTGTGATGTTAAATTCAAGAAACTGAGGAAGGGAAGATGTTTTAGAAAATTGAATGTAGAATACTTGATTGCGGGGAAAATGAAAGAGTACCTGGCAGTAGTTGATAAAATTCTGAGTGAGGATAAGATGAAGGGTGAAAGAAATGTGGGAATATCTCAAGCAAGTGAAAGGAGGCAGCGGATGAAACAATGAAACTTGATAAATAGAAAAAGTTGAGAAGCCATTAATTGCAGAAGATAGAATTATTAAGCTGGAAGAAAGAAGGAAATGGAAGAATATGAACACAGAATAAGGGAGAAGAAAGTACAAAGAGCTAAACAATAAACTCAGGCAAGGAACCAATTGGGTGAGAGGAGCACAATGGATGACTCACTTTGAGGATGTGGAGAGTTTGCAACGGTAAGGTGAAAAGGGTAGACTGTACAGAAAAGTTTAGGAACTGTCAGGATTTAAGAAGGGAAAATCTATTTACATTATTGGTGATGCAATGCATAAATTATCAATTGAAGCAGAAAAGGTTCTGACGAAATGGAAAAAATAAATGGAGGAGTTAAACAGTACAGGTAATGTAGGACAGTGAGTTTAGATACAGAAAGAGAACATGATATCAATGAGGATAGCTTAGGACAAGTAATACTTAGCTGCAAGTTTGAAAAGGAATTCAAGGAAATGAAATCAAATAAGGCAGTGGTAGGCAATAGATAACTACCCTGAGGGATCACTCGAGAATTTAGGATAATATTGGAAGGATGATGTTTTATGGGCCAATTCGTAGTATTTATGTGGAAGGAACTTGACAAGAAGAGTTTGTTCGATCAATATTGATACCCATCCCTGGGAGGATGAGGAGCAATATGTGATGACTATAGGAAAATGTAGTAAAGGTAATACTCAGGATCATTAACAGAAGGATAAGAAAGAAAGTATAGGAGAGAGATGAACAGGAGAGGCCACACAGGGTCAATTTGGATTTAGAAAGGGGATAATGAAAACTTTGTTGCAATTTTCCACAGTTAAAACTTTATTGCCGACCATGGTTTCGATACACTGTATCATCTTCATGATACAGTGTATCGAAACCATGGTCGGCAATAAAGTTTTAACTGTGGAAAATTGCAACAAAGTTTTCATTATGTCTCGATTCCACAATATCACGCCTGATTCTTCACTTTTCGTAGAAAGGGGATTGTTTCCATAGTGGCATACTGAGGTCACCAGTAGAAAGAACATAAGACTATAATCAGGATGTATTTGTACACTTCATGGATTTTGAGAAGACATTCAATAGAATAAACAGGGCAAAATTAATGGTTTAACATAAAATGGAACATAGGATACATGGGGAAGATAGAGGACTTATATGGAGCCTGCACCTGTCTCAAGACTATGCAAATGTGGATAGAAAATCGATAGTCTGGATGTCTGGAAGCATGAGATTAAGACAGGGATGTCCATTATTACCTGTTCTTTTCAATATATTTGGAGGAAATAGTAAGGCCATCACAGAAAGGGCTAGAGGCTGAAGTGATTCTATTTGGGGAATTCTTCAAATGAGTTATATTTGTGGATGATCATGCACTGTTAAACTATTGGCCAAAAGATTACAATCATTACTTGGGGCATTGCAGAATCAGTGTGATGATTATAGGAAGAGACTTAATCATAAAAAAATGCAGGTTATGAGATTCCAAAGAAATAAGAATGCTAAGAGAAACAATAAAGTGGAGGACATAAACTAGAACAGTTACAACAGTTCTCTTACTTGGAGGTATTAAATAGGAGGTGGGAAGAGTAGTAGGGATATGAAAAGAAGAATTGCATTTGGTAAGGAAGGATTTACAAAGACGTAGGAGTTGACAGCACCTTAAGAAAAGTACTTTCTCATTCAATTTCCAGGAAACCAGACAAAGAAACTCATGAAGACCCAGAGAAACTCATGAAATCAGGATTGTCACAAAGAAAGGATAGTGCTGCAAAATAAATCATTGAAGGGAGTAGTCTTTGTCATGGAAAATGCAAATATTTATAAGTTATTTTTTCATTCCACCCTCAAGGCCTCATTAATGGTGAAAGAGTGCTTTCCAGAAATGCTGCAATGTAAATTCATGGTCAAGTTTCCCTCTCAATGCCTATACTCTTTTTTCCTTAGATAATACCAGCAGGAGTGATACAGTAGAATATATATTTATTCACCCACATTTTAATATCTCCCGGTGGAAGACTAAATTTCTGCGTTAAAACTCGAGCATAGTCGCTCAAAAATCATGTGTTTACTCACTTTGTCCAAGTGTTAACTCCCTTATTATTTTATTGATAAACCAATAGCATTAATGTAGAAAAGAGAGGAATAGCTTATTGATTGTGGTAAAAAGATTTCAAAGGAAGAAATACTGAAAATTCACTGACTGAAGCAACCAAGTAGTCATGAAACTGTTATTATTTTCTTATTTATGATCTTTTCCAACTTCATAGCCATTTGTCATAATCTTAGTACCAATAATTTCTTCTTTCCCAGTCATCCTGTAGTCTCCATTTGGTTGTGGTATCTGTTATGTTAGTGTTCTGGTTTCTTGGTGACATCTTCACTTTTATATTCCCAATGGTTTTCACTTCCACACTCTTTTGAACAGTCTATCATCCTACATCCTGCATATATGTTATCTCATAGTTCTGGGTATCTTTGTCATATTCCAGTGTCATCACTGAGATGTCTACTATGCACACTTGTTCTTCACTACCTTATTCCAATGAGGAAAAAGTATTTGAAGTAAACTAGATCCAGAACAATAACACAAAAATTGCCTAACTTATTCATTGTTTGCATCAAAATGGCAAATACATGTTAACCACCAGTGTAATATTGTATCACACAGGTAAACCATGATCTCATTTTTCACAATTTTTCAGGAATTAAAAAATTAAGATAAAAGAAATAGGTGAATAATTGAAATGAGATTTCTTATTATCCAATTGTACTCAATTTCTCCTGTCTTTACTCTACATTTGTTATTCTTTGTGAGTTCCCATGCTACTTCACCTTATGAATGCTGTTATTGATGATTGATGTTTCAAGTAAGGTTTTATTTTTATTGTATTTGTTTAGATCCTAGACAATGTGCTTAATTTTTTCATAACTTATCTTGCTGTATTTATTCTATGCATCAATTCTCTCTTTGTTTCTGCCCTTTGATAGTAATATTCCCAGATGTTTAAAGTCCTTGACATGTTTAGTGACATTTCTATGTTTAGGTCTCTTCTATTTTCTTCAGAAACAAGCTGTTTTTACTCCTCAAAATTAATATTGAGACTCCGTTTTTATAGATGTCCTTCATTCTCAAATTGATTTGCATGTTGTTTCTATCATTGGTGATTATAGTCTGGTCATCAGTAAATATGAGTGTGTGGGAATGGCATTCATTTGTCTCTTTTCCCATATTCTGGAGTTTTGCTTTCCATTCTTTCATATCATCATTAACAAACCACAGGAAAAAATACAGTTATGTTAATCCCATTTAATATTTTAATTTTATGATCTGGGTTTCAATACCTAGTGCCATTTTAACATATGGTGTAATTTGACATAATTCTGGAAAAATCATAGAGAAAAATTTGACTAATAATCAAAGTATTATTATTGCTAAAATTATTTACATAAATAAATAAATGTATATATTATTATTATTAGGTAATCTACCGGTTAAGGTAGGTTTTTGGATGGACACAACTATCAATTATATGGCAGTGAATTCTCGGGATTTCATCCGGGTAATCTCCTCCATCTCCATCGCTGCCGACGTTTCGATGAAATCCTTTTTCATCGTCATCGGCCCTGATGACGATGAAAAAGGATTTCATCGAAACGTCGGCAGCGATGGAGATGGAGGAGATTACCCGGATGTAATCCCGAGAAGAATTCACTGCCATCATGCGCTGGGAGAAATTGAAGTCCTACATATCAAATACATATTTTGTAACTCCAAACAAAACCCAATCCAGCAACCTAAACTACATCAGGTCCCTCTTCATCTCTGTGTACTTCTTTCCTCCCTTCATCCCATCCAACATCCCTATCCTGTTCCTACCCTTTCCTCGCTTGCCCAACATTCTCCCCTCTATTACCTTCTTCAACATTCCACTACCGCTCAATACGTCTTTCATCCATTTTTCCTGCCTCCATAGGATTTCTCTCAACAAACCCCTCTCCTCACCCACCATCTCCAGTACTTTCTCATTTGTTTTCCTTTCGGTCCATTTCACCTTCTTCATTCTTCTCCACACCCACATTTCAAAAGCCTCCAATCTACGTCTATCTTCCTGCTTCAGTGACCACGTTTCCGCACCATACATAGCTACGCTCCATATCAGAGTTTTTACGAGTCTTGTCTTAACTTCTCTACTCAACGTCCCCGTCATCAACTCCCTCCTCCTTGAGAAAGCCTCCTTGCCTAGTGCAATTCTTCTCCTTACGTCCCTACCACTTTGACCATATTGGTCCAAAACACTTCCGAGATATGTAAACTGTTCTACCTGCTCTATTTTTTCCCTGCCTATTTTAATATTTAGCTTAGCCTTTTTCTTTCTGGAAAATCGCATAACCTTTGTTTTATTAATATTGATTCTCATCCCATATTTATCGCACTGAACCTCCAATTCACTCAGCAATGCTTGCAACCCCTTGGCTGACTGAGCAACTAATGCTTGGTCATCAGCAAACCTAACCGATTTTACAAATTCCCCTCTGACTTTCATTCCTACCTCCAGTTCTTCCCATGCCTCTTTAATCATTTCCTCTATATATACGTTGAACAGTACCGGTGACAATGTGCAACCCTGCCTTACACCTCTTCCAAACACTGCCTATCCGGACTCTCCGTTCCCCACTCGCACCTGAGCAGTCTGAGACATGTACAAATGTATATATGTACACACACATATATCTATAAACACATGAACACATAACATACATATGTATTTGAATATATATGTGTTTGTGTGTGTGTGTATATAAATCAATATATATTTATTCACATGAAAATAGATGCAAGGAAAAGGGATAGGTACACGTATAAAGGACAAAATAGGAGAGGTAGGGAAGGCGGAATCGAGTAGATCACAAGCGTAAGAATATTTCCTTGACCGGGACTTGAACACCGGATCTTTCCACTTGCCGGGATGTATATATACTCCCTACACACTAACACACACAAAAACTCACACACTCACACACACATGTATATATTTAAAATTCTTGATGTACACTTGCATTTAACTATAGTAAAAAATGAAAATATTAAACCATAACACAAACACAGCTCACTTCGACAGTGACTTATTGAACTAATGCACTGAAACTAATGAAGTCATATTTGGATGATCTCCATCAATTGGTTGAACTTGATGGCTGTCGATCTGCAGCTTTTAAATGAAATGTGGTGACCAATAGGGTATTGTACCTGGCCGAGTACTTTTCATTATAATGATTAATAATTTGCCCTGTAATATGAAACCTAAATCTGTTTCATATGTTGGTGACACCACTTTTATGCAAAAATGTCAACATCTAGAAGATGGAAAGGTACAATCAAGAACTACCCTAAGATAGGTTAAGGAATCGTTTGATGTTAATCATTTAAATTTAAATACTAAAATAACCCAGCATATTGCATGTAGTCTCAAATCAAAAATAACTGAAATTGAATTGCAAAAATACTAGGAATTTATGTTAATACAAAACTTAACTGGCAGACCTACATCAGGCAAATCTGTAATAAACTGAGTAAAGCTGTTTATATGTTAAGAAAGCTCCACTTTCTCGTTTCCAATGAGTATCGCTTAACAATTTACCATACCTTCTTTCAATGTCATTTCAATTATGGTGTTGATTTATGTGGTCATTCCCCACCTGTTAAACAAATTTTAATACTACAAAAGAGAGCTATTAACTCTATTGCTAATATACCACCAAGTGATTCCTGCAAAGCTTTTTTTTATTATATATGGAATCATGACTGTATTTAGTTGAAATGTCTTGAAGGCTCTGATTCATGTGAATGTCAATCTAGAAACTTACCAATTAAGATCTCACATCCATAAATACACCACAATGGGTGAAGCTAATCTAAATACTATTTAATGTAGATTTTCATCAACTTACACTACATTTCATAATGTGAACGTACGACTTTATAACTATCTACCTATTCAGTTAAAATTGGACTGTATCCAGAGTTTCAAGAATTGGGTATATACCTGGTTACTTGATCACCCAGTTAACTCATATGATGAATTCTTTTATGACAATCTTAATCACATTTAAGAACGTATGTTTATATATTTAGTAATATTTTTATTGATTAAATTTAATATGGTTTTACTAGTTCTCAAAATGAATAAAGTATTATTATTATTACTGCACCCTGATGAAGGTGGCTGGGAGCAGTGAAGTATCAAAATGAGTTGTGTTTGTTAGTTGATTAATTATTTTAATTTTTTACTATAATTAAATACAAGTGTGCATAAAGGATTGATGAATGCCAGAAAGCTGCTACCTGTACAATATATATAAATATATAACACACATACAGGGTGCAGCAACATAATTTCCTTTTTGTAAAGGGGTTTTGCATGTTGCTGTACCATCAGTGTGTGTGTGTGTATATATATATATATATATATTATTTTTTTAATGAAAATATATGTATGTATATGTATGTATATATATATATATATATATATATATATATATATAGGGTCGCATTGGTCCAGTGGGTAGAGCGTTGGACTACTGACCAGAGGGTCCCGGGTTCTATTCCCGGGCAAGGCACTCTGGGCACCCAAGCTAGTTGATTTTTCGGGTACCAGATCTTCCTGGGAAACCATAACTGGCACAGGGAAAGGAACTGGACCCCCTACCCTGATGTGTGATTATTCACACGCCGTCGGGCTTGGTACATGGGTGAGCTCTACCATCACCTACTAAACTGACCTTCGGGTTGATTACTGTGTTTATGGTTTATATATCTATATATATATATTATATATTATATAATGTATATATAAATATAATATAAATAATAAAATATATTATATATATTATTTAATGTATATATATACATTATATATATATATATATATATATATATATATATATATATATATATATATATATATATATATATATATATATATATATATATATATATATATATATATATATATATATATATATATATATATATATATACAAATATATATATGTATATATATATATATATATATTTGTTAATTGTATATTTCAAAACCTTCCTTTAATTTGACCCATATATACCTGTGGTAAATTATATGTATATATATATACAACACAGTAATCAACCCGAAGGTCGGTTTAGTAGGTGATGGTAGAGCTCACCCATGTACCAAGCCCGACGGCGTGTGAATATTCACACATCAGGGTAGGGGGGCCAGTTCCTTTCCTTGTGCCGGTTATGGTTTCCCAGGAAGATCTGGTGCCCGAAAAATCAACTAGCTTGGGTGGAGCTGCAGGTGTCCAGAGTGCCTTGCCCGGGAATCGAACCCGGGACCCTCCGGTCAGTAGTCCAACGCTCTACCCACTAGACCACCGCGACCCGCATATATATATATATATATATATATATATATATATATATATATATATATATATATATATATATATATATATATATGTGTGTGTATATATATGTATATAATTTACCACAGGATATATGGGTCAAATTAAAGGAAAGGTTTTGTGGTCCTTTTTCAACAATCCCTGTTAAAAAAAATAAAAAAGGTATAATTATTTTTGTATGTATTTTGAATGTATGTGTAAATTTTAAATATCTGAGGTTATAGACTGCAGTAACAACTAATTTTAATGCTGTTTTTAGAACTTGATTGTGGTAAAATATTAAAATCTTAAAGCACTACATTACGGTGACTAGAGGTGCTTTTGTTTTATCTCAGTAACAATACTTAGACAACTTCAAATATACCACCTTTGTTGCTTATGCTATTTAAACGTTTTGAAGTAGTTTACTTAATGTTAATTGGACATGTTTTATTTACTTTAATTGGAACAAAAAATATTTATGCAACCAATATGAATAAATTTACCTTAGACTTATTCTACTTAGTGGTGGCTGGCAGGGAATTAAAAATACTAAAACTACTAATATCTTTCACAAGTATTCTTTTACATAAAGTACATAAAAGAATAAAATATATTGAAAATTTTTTACAAGGTGGGTTTGTAACAGGTAGGATTGCTCTCATGTTAACCGCTATAGTTATAAATATTAATGATATAGCTTTAGAACTCTGTGTTACTCTTACGCAAGCACAATTGTAGCTCGATATGCATATAGATTTCATTTAATGATTATCCTTTAACTTTTAAGCATTTTCATATTTTATTTTATCATTTTTCTCTTTCCTTTGTTACAAAGCAGGTCAAAGTGTATTACTACATTCATGAAACTGCGGAGGACCAACTACGCGCCGTTCGGTTTGACCTCATGGTCCATTGAGAGAGGCATTCACGTAGGGTGGTCGCCGTTTCCAGCGGACACTCTCGTCCTGGGGTTATCTATTAATTGTGGCCGGAGAATTTAAGAGGTAAGTGGGGGTTGGGGCCGGAGGAGAGGTTACATAGGTGGCGGCCAACTTTATAATTGCGCGAACCGACCGAGGCTCCCGTGGTCCCTGGTGGCCCAGTTCTCTACACGTGCTCCTGCTTCCAATCCTCTCGTTTCATCGCTCACCCGAGGTGCTTCTGCCGTCTTCTCCCTATCGTGCTTTTTTCATTTGCCTTCCCGCGAAGTCTCCCTGCATCCACTCACGTTATCTCCATTCGTGAGGGGGCATAATGAGCCAGCTTGTTTAGTTTGTTTGGGAAAATATTATTAGGATGTGTAAATTTTTACACGTGGGAGTGGATTTATTCACGGGCTTCCTCTTGAATTTCACGTTGTCTTTTTTACCAGGCGCGGCCCCAGATATATGGATGCAAACCATTTTGTTTTGCAAATGCTCGTCATGACCTGGTGTTTCTCGACCTTACTTATTCCGCCTTGTGCCTATCAGTCCCTTTGAATTCTCCTTTTATACGCTTTTTCCTTTAATTCCCTTTTCCTTTATTTCCTTTAGCATAATTTTATTACTAGTTAATTGACGTATGGGGTGGATTTTTTCCAGATTCGGGATTCCCTACCGATTTTTTTAATAGATATCTCCTGATATTGTTTAACGACCTCTTTTTAATGACATTTGAGCATCGTAAATAATAATATTAAGGATAACATTTGAGGGGCCACGTTTACGCAGCTATTAGGTCTATTGTTCGTAGATCAATTTTACGTAAAAGCCATAAATATTTGGCCTCAGCAGCACACCATTACTGAACGCGGTTGTTTTGTAGTAGAACCGGAGGGTCCGGGTTCAATTCCCAGGCAAGCCTGTGGGCACCCTCAGCTTAATCCTGGGAAACAAAAAGCGGGCAGGGAAAGAAATTGGCCCCCATATTCCGATCTGTGAATTACTCATGCCGGTGGGCTTAGCACTAGTTGAGTTGTATCCTCACCTATCAAACCAACCTTTGGTTTTACTACGTCGCGTGTATCACATTCACCGCCACATTTTTGTTTGTTATCATGACAAAGTGTATGACGGCGCTCCATTGGAAAATACCTCTGCCGATTTTTCCGTTTTGATAGTTATCTCAAGTCATATGAAAAGTACCCAGTCGAAAGAATTGATGGTAACGTTAATAATATATTACTGATAAGGTTAATAAATAAAGCAAAATAAGCGTGGTGAAAGACGCAGTGCGAGGAGATGGAAAGTTTACTGAGGAAGGGTAAAATTGGTGTGCTATACTAGAGGGTTAAATCACTATTGGGAATTAAGAAATCTGTGTTGAGAGAGAGATAAATCGAGTAAGATAATAGTTGAAACAGAAAAGATGCAAAAGAGATGGGAGTAATGTAGGGTAAGGAGCTTAGGCCAGCAAGCTTATACATATAAAGGGAATATGACGTAGATGAAGATAGCTTAGGTCCAGACATACTCGACGATGAGATAGAAAGGGTATTAGATGAAACCAAATAAGGCCGTGGGGGTAGACAACATTCCTGCAGAACTGCTGAAATGTTTAGGGAAATGTGGAAGGAAGATTATATATGGACTGACTCATAGTATCTATGAGGAAGGAATCTGGCTGAAAGAGTTTGTGAGATCAGTGTTAGTTCCTATTCGGAAAAAGGTAAAGGCTACATCATGCGAAGACTACAGAACAATGAGTTTGATATCCCAGGCAGCTAAAGTTCTTTTCAGGATCATCAAAAAAAGGATAGAGAGTAGGGCAAATTATTACTTAAGGGATTATCAGTTTGGGTTTAGGAAAGGGAGAGATACTTATACGTGATGCCAATGCAGTAATGAGCTCACTAATCAAGAGGAATATAGAATACAATCAGAACGTATTTACCTGTTTCGTAGATTTTGAAAAGGTATTTGATAGAGTGAATTGAGAAAAACTAATGAGTATATTGCAGAAAATAAGAATAGATTGGAGGGACAGAGGACACCACCTGTACATGTCCCAGACAGCTCAGATGCGAGTGGGGGACGGAGAGTCCGGATGGGCAGTGTTAGGATAAGGTGTAAGGCAGGGTCACCGATACTGTTCAACGTACATGTAAAGGAAGGATTTAAGAGGCATGGGGAGAACTGGAGGTAGGAATGAAAGTCGGAGGGGAATTTGTAAAATCGGTTAGGTTTGCTGATGACCAAGCATTAGTTGCTCAGTCAGCCAAGGGATTGCAAGCATTGCTGAGTGAATTGGAGGTTCAGTGCGATAAATATGGGATGAGAATCAATATTAATAAAACAAAGGTTATGCAATTTTTCAGAAAGAGAAAGGCCAAGGTTAGAAAAGAGGAGGTTAGGTTATTAAAAGAGGAGGGCAAAAGCTAGAGCAGGTAGAACAGTTTACGTATCTCGGAAGTGTTTTGGACCAAAATGGTCAAAGTAGTGAGGACGTAAGGAGAATAACCGCACTAGGCAAAGAGGCTTCCATAAGGAGGAGGGAATTGATGACAGGAAAGTTGAGTAAGGATGTTAAGAAAAGGTTCGTCAAGACTTTGATATGGAGCGTAGTGGTGTACGGTGCTGAAACATGGTCACTGAAGTATGATGATACACGTAGACTGGAGGCTTTTGAAATGTGGATGTGGAGAAGAATGGAGAAGGTGAAATGGACCGAAAGGGAAACAAATGAGGAAGTATGGTGGGCGAGGAGAGGGGATTGTTGGGAGAAATCCTAAGGAGGCAGAAAAATGGATGAAGGTCGTATTGATCGGCAGTGGGATATTGAAGACTGTGATAGAGGGGAGAATATTAGGCATGCGAGGAAGGGGCAGGAATAAGATGGGGATGTTGTGCGGGATGAAGAGTGGGAGAATGTATGCGGAGATAAAGAGGGGCTTGTTGTAGAGTAGGATGTTGGGTTGTTTTTTGTTAGGAGAGACAAAAGTCTGTCTATCATAAACCAACCTTATTCAGTAGATTATCTAATTACAGTAATTAATCCCAATTTGATGAGAGATTATTTATAATTCGATTATTACTCAAAAATAAATTATTAGGGCTATTTCTTGTCTTTTCTTCTTGACGAATTTTATCAAGTTTATTATAAGGGTGAAAATTATGGATTTTCTGTCGAAAAATATTTCTTGTTGTTTTGAAAGTGTGTTATCGGAAATTTTTTGAATTTCATTTCTCCCTTCTCCTCGATATTTAGTGCGTAGTAGCTTTTGAGTTTACACTCGTCTCTCATGAAAAAATATTTTGCCCCGAATGAACATATTGTTTTGTCTTTTATTTTTTAAAAGCTATGAAATGAAAGAGAAGTAGCCATTTCAATAGTTCTGAGGACTGGTGTAGCTGTCATGCTTTAGAGTTAAGACGTAAAAAGCCAATTTGACAACCATGAAGGATGTTAGTCAACGTACGTAAATGACTTTGGAAATTGACGAGGAAAGAGATATATATATATATATATATATATAGTATATATAATTATATATATAGTATATATATATAGTATATATAATTATATATATATAGTATATATATATAGTATATATATATATATATATATATATATATATATATATATATATATATATATATATATATATATATATATATATATATATATATATATTTCCTCGTATAGAGGAAAGATAGGAAGCAGTTTGCGTCAACACCTGGAAGTATTTAATCGTTATTCTGGAGTCTACGGGAAGTGAAAAAGTGGTTGCGAGCTCTCTGAATTATTGTGATGGTACCAACAGAAAAAAAATATTTTTTAAAGAAAAATGTCCCTCCACATCAGAAGTGTATTTAATTAACCAGCCAAAACATATTGATCATGCGATAGAACATAATAATTAGGCTCGAGAAAGAGCAATTGTTGAAATGTGAAAACGCGAGACATAGCAAGTGAAGCGAACATTAGTTCTAAGGTATTTCTCGTAAATGTAAGCATTAAACATAATGGAGCAAAAGTATGAGGCGACTGAATTACATGTTCCGAAACTTTGAAGGGGATTAACCACACGGGCCCAAGCGCATAATTTCAAAATTTCCCCGTTCAATTTTAGATCTGATTTTATTTTAATTGAAATTCATTTTCAAGTTAGGAGTTAACAGATGAGGTAGAGGAAATTTCTGGAAACGTTTAAATTTTTTACTAAATTTAGCAATGAATAATCTCAAGGCAAATCTGACTTCAAAATCGTCGATAGACTTAATGAAGAAGTATAGCAATAACGTTAGTCCACGGGAAGTAGGCTGGGAAAGACCCCAAAATGATCAATGAAATGTATCTTTATTTAGCCCTATAAACAAGCAACCAGTTGAATTCACCCGAGCTAATGCCTTTAAAACGACTTAATTTTCGGATGCACTTTCCAGAAAGAATGGGAGAAAAAGAAATAATAGCTGAAGTGAACTATTAATAACACCCTTTTACTCTCTATAATTGGTCGCCACTTGAGAAAGAGATTGAAAAGGAATAAGTATTGTATCGATTTTAAAATTCAATGACGAGAAAGGAAGAGGTCTGGCGGTTGGATACCTACTTTTATATACTCATCTCAAATATTCCACTTTTAGGAGGTGAGTATTGAGCGAAGGAATTGCGGCAAACCATCCTTTTAGTAAGTGCAATAGTAGTGAGGGACTTTTTGAATGTGCAAGTAATTGTTTTCCTGAGTGCTTGCGATTGTGTCAGCTCTGTGGTTGTTCCTGGCGAGGAATTATTTTCGTAAACAGTCACGGATAGTGTAAAAGTACATCTGTTCATAAACACAGGTATCCTTAAAGGAGTCCCTTTAATCCTGTGAATGATCCCAATAGGGTTCGAGTGTTTGTGTCAGTAGTTGGTCACAGGCGAGGAAGTAACATTCCCGCAAACTACTACCGAAGTGTTTTCTGACTGAGAGGTTGTGGTTGGTCGTGGAAAATCTTTTCCCACAAACCATCACAACAAAAATTTTGGTTTGTTTGGACGAGTGGTGCTAACTTATTACGGTTATAGGAGTTTTCATTTTATTTTATTAATTTACGAGGCCGTAGAGCTCAAGTTCTTAGATTTCATCCCTTTCGTGCAAAAGTTGTTTTATTTTCTACATAATCCGGAGACAAGGATTGCCGAGGTAAGGAGAATACTTAAAATTACCCCGAAAATCTGCATAAAGGTGCCGTTCTTAAGCGGCGTAGTATGTTAAACTAGAGGTGGATTCTGAAGATATCTCCTGGGGGGAGGAGGTCGATTAAGTGGGAAATGCAGGAATGAATCGTCAAAGGATGTTTGTACTCGGCATATTTTATTTTCGCAACCTCCCTACGCCTCCCCCTTCCTGCGTTAGTACCACCACTGAGTTTAGAAATTCTTTGTTAGGCGGCTAGTTAGTAGTTAGGGGGTTACGAGATTACGAGCGTGTATATGCAGTACATTTTTGATATAGTATTTCTGAGTATTAAAGTGGAAGGAATTCTACTACGAAGACTAAATGAAGATGGAACTCGAGACACGGGGAGGGCATGGACATGAACGGTGCAGTAGGAACCGTGCCAGAGGATAAGGGTTGTGAGGGGAAGGGCATCAGTAAGGGTGCGAAACAAGGCCGTAAGGGGATGGGGGAGGGTGGGAAAGTTTCGGGGTTAAGCTTTTATTGCATTCCTTATGAAGTAAGTGAAGTCACGAGTGAGGGGTAAGATAAGGTACACCGATGTAGCGTTTCGACGTCATTACTTTCCGTGGAGTTTTGCCTTGTAGACGAAGCAGAGTGAGAAATAGGGGCTGGAGAGAGGGGCGAAGAATTGAAGAGACATGTGACCTGTCTACCTCTCGTTCTTTGTCGTGGAGTTTTAGGAGGTCGAGGATATGTAAAGGAAGTTTTTTCTATCTCGTGGAGAAAAGGCTGGGCGTGCTTGTGGAGGAGAAGGGTTGTATACTAGGAAAGGGGGTACGTGTGTGTGTGTCCTTGCGCGATAAAATGGTCCTTTTTTTCTTCCGGGGAGTTCAAGATAGAGGGAGAAAGAGGGCAAAGTGGGAGCTACGGGTGGCCATGCTCCGGCCCTGATATAATGGCCGTTTTGGCTCCGTCTTCCCCATGCGCGCTCCATGCTAACGGCCGACATGCGACGACTTAAACCGATTTCTGTTGTGGAAATTGGAGGTCGTTTTTACACAGAATGGAAAAGGAGATGGGGGGAAGGCAGCTGAAGTGGCATTATGTATATAGTACGACGGTGCAGAGGAGGGAGTCCGAGCCACGCCGGTTTCTTTCCAGGCCACTTTTCGACTTAAGTAGGTGCTTTATGCACACCCTAGAGGCGGCGGGATTACACGCATGGTGACAGGATATAAGTAAAGGGGCTTGCCAATAAGTGCGCAAGAGATAGAGAGGAGGAGACGATGATGAGGGGGGAGGGAAGGAGAGTGGGATGGAGGTAGGAACGAAGATTTTCCATCCGCCCCTGTTATCTCTCTTATGGGGGGGGGTTATGTCATGCTTTTTGACCGGAAATTTCGGTGCACTCTGGTCCAAATGCCCTCCTATCTCGGGTGGTGTCATCTTTGCCCTCCTCTTCGGGTAACTTTTCTAGCACGGCGTCGATGTAATTTCATCGTGGAGCCGGTCATGCGTATGATGTGACGGAGATTATTGCATTTCGGGAGTCCTGAAGCGACTGGGAATTTATCCTGAGCATTTCGTGAGCGTAAGAGTGGCGCAGCCTTCAAGGAGAGTAACTTGCGCGACGAGATAAATTGTGATGTGAAAATTTTTTTGTGTCCCAGAAAATGTGGTTAGACTTTCATTTGAATTCATTCGACGGAGATAAGCATAATAAATAAGATAATACAATCAAACCGTGGGATTTTCGATGTTTTCTAGTGTACGTTTGGGATGAAATGGTCAAATGCTGATTTAAAATTTTGTGTTTTTAATTTCGCTAGTATGTCAGTGACAGCTAACTTAGAACTAATAATTCAGATAAAGGCTAACTTTTTTGAGTCATGGGTATTGTACGCATATCGTTCAAAATCTCTCACTTAACTTGTTTGAAGTGAACTACAAGTTCTAGTTCGTTTAGTTATAAATGCTAAAAGTTCTAGCATTTAGTTATAAATAGATAGGCATACTTATGGAGAGTATAGCGAAAACGGAGGCTTAGGTGATTAGTATTTTTGCGTCGATAAACCTTCGAAAGCCGCATTTCTCAAAATTTCCACGAAGGATTCTTTAAAGATTCAGCGAGAAATACCTACATAATACATGGTGAGAAGAAGTAGAAAAGAAAGAGGAATGGAGGTTAATTCTTCCCTCCTTTCAGGACTCCTTCTCTTACTATAAGAATAGAGATCTTATAATGTTCGATTTAGTTATTGGTAGGTTTTGTCCTCAGTGTAATTTTATATCTAGTTTTCTAGGAATTAAGGTTCAAAAGGGATGAACGTCTTGTGGAAAAAAAGGAGTATAGTTTACGATGAAAACGTGGTAATAATAATGAATGATACCTATTGATAAGTAATATAAGCATATGAAAACGGAATTATTGAATGTATTTTTATAATTAATTATGAGAAACTGTGAGCATCATTGATGCTCATTTTGGGAATTCAGTGAAGTTCCACTGACGAAGTTCGGGGGATCGGGATGTTTGTGGTGTCTAATGAACTGGCTTCCCGCCCAGAGGCTCGGGCCCGAATCCTCGCGGCGGCAGATCTTTTTCAGTGGTATTCTGATCCATACTGGAGGTGCTTTGTTGAGAGCATTTTAAGTAAGCACGCCGTCCGGATGGGACGTGAAGCTGCGGACCCCTTGACGCCTTTCGTTAAGAGTTGGATAATTTCGACGCCGGATTTCTCTTCACTCTTCCTCCTTTCCCATCCATCCCTAATGGCGTAAATGTCTCAAGCTGTCGGCCGCCTACCATAATGGTATAACTGCAGCGGTCATGGACATAAAAATAACTTTAAAAAAATTAACAATGAAATTACTGGCACGGAGTTTTGACTACCTGGTACATATTATCCGACAAATGATGCTTTGAGAGATGGGTTTTATCCTGATAAGCTTAGGAACTCTGAATGAAATGAGTTATAATGCGTAATTTTAAAATTATTTCATTCAAGTAGCGTAGTGAATTATTTGGCAAACATGCGGTAGTTTTAGTAACTCACAGTGACAGCCTATTAATGCAGTATTATCTACGGTGCTTCTCGTCGAAAAAGGGTGGGGTTTTCATATTTTGCCTGACCCATGGATATAATTAGTGTCTAGAAGGATGAAAATATTGCTGCGCCGGTTCCCGAGAGTGACTTGAAAGTGGAATTCGTGTGACCCCATGGCGTACTCTCCTCAGAGTTGGATAAAATGTCCTTGGTCATGTTTCCCCGCCACTATCCAACCTTTCTCCTTCCCATATACTACCCTACATGCTAATGAGATGAAAATAATGTTGATTCACCTCTTAGTCGGGGGTTACAGTACCAGTTCGAATAGCAAGCGTCTCACGAGCCTTCTATCCCCTTTAGCCCTCCTTTCCGTTCTTTACTTCATTCACACCCTTTTTTATTGGGAGAACTGTGATTCTGCGCTGGGGGAAGACTGCAGGGGATAAGAGAGGGGAGGAGTTGGAAGAGCCTCTGCGGGAGGAACGTTACGATCGAGCAGGAGAAATTAAAGAGAAATATATGGAAGCCAAAGGTTTTCCTTCTTTTTTTTCTTGGATCGGGGGAGAGTGCGATGGGGAGGAAAGAGGAGAGGGAAGGGGCTATCGGAGTAGAAGGAAGGTGGGAGTGGAAAAAGATGTATGTAACCGGCAACCTTTCCTCTTCAATACCCATTCTGGGGAAGATCTAACCCTCCCTCTCCCCCAACCTTCTCTCCTATCCTCCCTCTCCAGCGCATCAGCCCCCTAGCCTTCACCCTATTTCCCTATCTCTCCTCCTACTTCGGACTCTTTGCAATATCCGGTTCCCACCTCTTCCCTCCCCTTTCCTCCTTTTCCCTTCATTTCTCCCGTCCATCGCTTTCATCCTCAATCCCTACATCTCACCTGCAACCATGGTCGTGCACCACTCCTTCTCCTGTCGTTTAGCATATTCACGCTCCCGGAAAAAAAACCTTTGGGGGTTGGAGGGAGGTTGCAAGAGAGGCACATAATGTATATGCGTAGGTGCGGGAATAGGTTAGAGGGATGGGAATAGGGGAGAGGGAGAGAGATGAACGGGGGCAATGGACGGGAATGGCGGTAAGCTGGTGAAATTCACATTGAAATAAGTCGTTTTCGAAGTCATTTTGCGCTCTCAAGATGGCCTTCGATCTCCTTTCTCACTTTCCACTCTTTAGTGCCCTTGCGTTTTCTCGTGGAAATTTTCCTTCTTTCATTTTATCCATTCTTTTTTCTCGTGTCTGCAAATGCTCTGGTCTTTTTTTACTCAATTCTGTCAGATTAAAACGCTTTTGCTCTGTGAAATTGATGGTGACAAAATATATTGTACATCCCTTTTTTTTCTCTAATTTCACGGTACTGTTTTTTACCCATTACGGCATTTCTTAGGGTAAGGTAATTGATCGCCGTTTCAGCCACATTAAAAAAATTTTAGGGGTTAAAGTATTCATTCCTCGAAAAGAATTTAAACCTTGGCGTTTTATTTTAAAACCACATCACCTTGGAACAGATCTGCCAATTCAGCCAAATGTATTGTGGTGGAACATGTCTGTTACTGCGTCCGGCTACGGCAATTCTCTCACTTTACCTTATATTTTTCTCTCGAAGTTCTTCCGTATTCCAGGGTTATTTATTCTTATTTCCCTGTTCAATAGTTCACTAAGTACCCACTAAAATTTGCATTCGTAGCAGTAGTGTCTCATTACACTGCACACTTGTCGCCTTTTTTTTATACCCTCCACCTATATTTATCTCCATAGACCAGTACAAACATAATTTTCGTGTGGCTGTGGGGTCATAGGGCACCAGCCATGCATACTCGATTCCTTTCGATGTTATGGAACGAAGATGTTTCTTAGGATGGGTCAGTGCCGCGAAATGAACTATTCCTTTATCAGCGTTAGAGTTTAATTTGAAATGTCCTTTTAAAATTATGTATCTAAAGTGGTTAGTGTTGGCAGGGGTCCACATTTTATAAATCTCTCATTTAAGTATTCTCTTCATGTATCAACTGGATTTTGAGTTGCTTTACAATATGGTGATTTGGGATGCTTATTTAGTGAAAAACGGACACAGCTGATAACTGGAATCACTACCAGGTGTTTTGTACGAGGCGTATTCTTAAAGTAAGTACCGTTTGCTTATATTTAAATATTGGCGCTTCAGAACACAGTTTTGCTCCTGCAGCGCCATCTACTGATTAATTGAGAAGATATAGCAGCATTTGTTTTGTTTCAGAAGTCGTTTGCTTGTCCGTGCATGCAAACAACAATGTCCGCGACAATCGTTGATCCCGCCAGCTGTGAAGTGCGTTCTGTTATACGATTCTTGTATGCAAAAGGATTGTCGGCTGCTGAAATTCATCGGGAATTATGCCTAGTTTATAAACCTACAGTTGTGAGTGAAGGAAAGGTTAGACAATGGTGCTGTGATTTTAAAAATGGACGAACAAATGTCCATGACGAAGAGCGAAGTGGTAGGCCCAGTATTCTGACCGATGAAATTGTTTCGCAAGTGGAACAAAAACTGCGATGTGATCGTCGATTGACAATTAATGGCCTGGCTGAACAATTTCCTCAACTTGGACGCACTACTGTCTACAATATTGTTACGGAAAACCTCGGATACCACACATTGCGTGCAAGGTGGGTACCGAAAATGCTCACCGACCACCACAAAGAGCAAAGAATGTCCAGTGGACGAGAGCTTTTGGGTCGTTGGGAACTCTTTAAACCACCCACCGTAGAGTCCTGACCTTACACCCAGCGACTACTTCCTCTTCTTGCACTTGAAACAGTGTTTCGGTGGACAACGTTTCGAAACCGAAGAGGAACTCAAGAATGGCGTTGTCGATTGGTTCAACCCTCAGGCGGCGAGTTTCTATGCAGAGGGGTTAATGAAGCTGGTGCAGCGGTACGAAAAATGCTTAGAAGTGAACGGCGATTATGTAGACAAGTGAAGTAGGTTTGTAGCTAACTAAAAGTGCCAATAAAATGTGTTTCATATGAGTATATTTTTTCCTGTGACCAAACGGGCCTTACTTTATGATCACGCCTCGTAATTTTGATTCCCTCTCAAATGGTTGCAATGAGAAGGCAGCGGCGTCAAATTTTCTTTGAGTTTACATTGAACTATTAAAATTTTAATTTTTCCAGCCAAGCCTAACTCTAACAGTTAACCTCCGAAGATGCTACTTCATTGCTTTCCAAACAGTAATATAATTCCAATGTAACCTTAGATTATAGCAATCTTTTACTATGTAGAAACTTGGATTCCATTTAGTTCCACGTTTTGGAAGGGAGCAGAGAATTGAATCCACAACTTTTTCTTAATTTTTTTGGTTCAGCGCTTAAGTAATCCATCGCCACTTTGCTGCGCCCGAAACACGTTACAAGAACTTTTTATTTTTCGAAAATTGAAAAAATAGGAGGTAATGAATCAGTAGACAAGCATATCCGCATCCACCCTCATTTCCGCTTCTCTTCTTCCTCCACTCTCACTCCTCTTCCATTACTCTCCTGCCATTTTCTCTTTCCCGTCCTCATCGCTCCCTCTTGCTCTTGCCTTACTCCCAACTCTAAGGGCCAAGGCCCATTTTCCTACTTGCCAAAGTTGTAGGTTGCTACTGTCTATCACCATTTTTATGATAATGTGAAGGCTTCTCAATATGGACTACAATTGTTTTAATATTTACAATATGCTTAGTACTTTAAAATTGAATATGGAAATATGAGAGATTCAAATGGGTGTTTTCTGAAATAATGCCTAATAATAATGATTTTTTCAAGTCCATCTACCAGCATTTCTGTTCGCGGGGCCATAACCGAATTTTTATTAATGGTTCACATAATAATAGAAACCTATAGAATTATCAACATTAAAGAAGTATTCTGCTATTCCACAAGTGTAAGTTAAAATAAAATTTGCAGGTAAAACAAACAATGAAGAGATAGAATCTACAAGTAACTTGGTAAAAACTGTTTGCTCCTATTTCGTAATTTTCTGTTAATAATCGGAGACAAAAAATGTTTTTCATTGCATTCATTTCATTAAAAAACTTTGGAGATTAAGCTTTCCACCGATAGTAATGAAAAATAACAAAGATAAATATAAATAAAAAATACCTCATTAAGAATAATAAAAAATATAAAAAAATACCTCATTAAGAAGCCCCAAAAATACCAATAGTTTTAGATGTGTCGTACGAAAACAGTAATTTATTGAGATATCGGTATGTTTTAGCCATGTCTACTTGGTATTAAATTTAATTTTCTTTGCAAAGTGGAGGTACCCAAACATTAATTTGACCATAAAATGATTGATCAATCGAGCGAACGTTGACTTTTGGAGATAGCCCTTAATTAATTTTGCCCCTTAGTTCGCAATAAGAGCACCTGCGTGTCACGATAAATAACGACTGTGGCAAATTTTATTTAATTTCACCCTTTCTTTAGTTACACATTAATAGACTACTATTTGAAGTAGAAACATCCGGGGATTTACTTTCACTTTAATCTACCCTACGTGTGTTACTTTTCCTCAGAGGGAGTTTGAAGACTAATCCCCAATGTAGAAATTATCATTTCATAATTTGCAGAAATTCACATGCATATATAATAATGTGACTCGTAAAAACTCTGATATGGAGCGTAGCTATGTACGGCGCGGAAACGTGGTCGTTGAAGCAGGAGGATAGACGTAGATTGGAGGCTTTTGAAATGTGGGTGTGGAGAAGAATGGAGAAGGTGAAATGGACAGAAAGGAAAACAAATGAGGAAGTACTGGAGATGGTGGGTGAGGAGAGGGCTTTGTTGAGAGAAATCCTATGGAGGCAGGAAAAATGGATGAAAGGCGTATTGAGCGGTAGTGGAATGTTGAAGAGGGTAATAGAGGGGAGAATGTTGGGCAAGCGAGGTAAGGGTAGGAACAGGATAGGGATGTTGGACGGTATGAAGGGAGGAAAGAAGTACACCGAGATGAAGAGGGACCTGATATAGATTAGTTTGCTAAATTGGGTTTTGTTTGGAGCTACACAATTTGTATTTGATAGTTGTGTCCATCCGAAAACCTACCTTAACTGGTAGATTACCTTAAAAAAATAATAATGTACAATACCTGCAAAAGTTTTTTGTGGTGGTAGACAAAAAAGTATCAACAAATGCTATAATGAACAACCCTTTACCTTAATGCGCTCCGATGAAAAGCATATTTCGCCACCCTATGTATATCGACCATATGCATCAGCCAAGTCGTATATTTCCGAAAGTCACTACTTTTCGAATTAATATATGAATTTCAGAACACTTTAAGGATACCCACATCGGCAGGAGACGTCCTGAGATATTTGTCCATGGCGGAGAGGATCTTTTAAAAATCGGTTTAGGTAAATTGTTTTCTTGCTAATTATAAAAAAATAATATTGATTCAATATTCTTCTGTTATTACATTCATAGTGTATTTAATTTTAGATATAATTTTCAGCTTGAGGGTTTTTCATATGATACAGTAATTTCAGAAAAATTGTGATAAACCACTTACGAGTTTTATGAAAATTTAGAATACGACGACAAAACTTTTAATATGACAGTAAGCGGATGCAAGGGGAGAAGAAGTAATATTGCGAGGGGAAAATTTATATATTTTTTGACATTCTTAGAGGCAATCTGAGTTAGAAAATCTATGAAATTTCTCCTCCGTGAACGAACTGGCAGTAATCGTATTTAGAAGGAGCCCCAAGGAAATAAGAAAAATACAGGGAGCCTATGAAATTTTCTTTTTGATGGGACCACCGTCAACAAATTTATTGCTTGAACCACTATGCGGGCTGGACGAAAATACCACCGGTGGAAGGAGTGTTCCAGATAGAGTTCATATTTAAGGAGAAGACTGACGTATATCGTCAAAAAAGTGAAGGACATGGGGAAGGGAGGCTGGAATGAAATAATTCATGCGTATGGACGAGGAAATGACGAATCTCCTTCCATCGCTATCCCTTCCATATCCTTTCCCTCCTACTTTTTCATGTTTTTATTTTTTATTCCAGCCATTCCTTTCGCTTCTTCGTTTTTTACTCCGTTTAATCCACGCGCTTCACTCCCTCCTCGCCTTTTATATTTTATTTATCTTGCTCTTATCTCTCTAAAACTCATAAAATGAAAGAATGACACGATGGACATAAATTATTTTTCTGTTTAGTACATTGAAGGATGGGAAAAGCCATTCGAGATATTATTTGTGCTACTCTTCAAGCCATATAAGAACCGTAAATTTACATAACAGAAGTGGTTATCGCAACATAAGCTCTTGGTTAGTATCATGCCAAAATTTTCATACACTGATAAACATATTAAGAATACAAACCGAGTGTGTGCTTTTTAATGTTGTCACTTTTATCACACGAGTTATGAATACCATCAGAACTCAATTCTATTTTTAAGGTTTGGATATAATTCACCTACGTGATGCGTGAGCTTACTTTATTTTGTAAGGACTAGTCCCCCAGCAATAGATTTTACTACTACGTATATCTTGGGAAATCTTGATGGGAATCAATATTTCAGAAATTATTGCATAACATAAAAATTTAATTAATCGCTTTAATTTCATAAGGTTCATGATTTCTTCAATTTCATAATTTCATCTTTCTGCAAATGGAAATTATATTCCGTAATCGCGACATTCGACATTATTCGGATTAATCGTTCCTTACTTCTCCATGTGTTACTGACCCTATCCCAACGCTTAAGTGATTCGGTTTGTATAATGTTTTTTTTTCATTTTCTCTTCATTCTATTGCCTCCCTTACTCCATATGGATAGCCTTTTAAATTGTAAACAATTCCTAAGCTTCAAAAGATAGTCTAAAGGTTCCTTCTTCTCTTTCGTCTTACTATCACGAAAGTGCCCTTAAGTTGCGACGATTTTTGCTCCTCGCTAATCCTACAATTTTCTCGGTCTCCTTCTCCACGCTTCCTAATGCGTAGAACGTCCTCGAAAAAAATGAATTCTCGTTCTTACTGGGAATAGGGGTAATTCACGATGCCGCTCCAGGACAGGTGTTTTTAATGCAAGGCCATGCATTTCGCGGAGCAAATTTAATCCCGAGGAACCGAGGAGAAATCTCCTCTTCCGCCTCTCTCTTTATGTAGTAGGTTTGACGTCTACTGCGGTGTAGGTACTTCTCCCTCCCTCTCTCTCTCTCTTCCTTGCATGATGCCCTTCTGGGTACGTACACGCGAATTCGGTGATTCTACGTGCGCACCGTAATGTACGTCCCTCTAGGCTGTACTTATGCACACGGTGTAAGATGAGAGTTGGCACGGCGTGGAGATTGCGGTTTTTCCGAGTTGCTGGCTGAGTGCTGCAGAGAGAGAGGAGGATGGAAGACTCAAGTTTTAAATGTATCGCGTGGCGCTCAGCTTGCGTAGATACCACTTGGTGTCACCATCCTTCAGGAGCCATTTACATCTACCTTTCATGTTTTTCCTTTCTCCTTCCCTCACGTACTTCACGTACCATGCATACTCACGTCCTTCCGTGCTTTTCTTATTAAAAAAACACTCGTGCTCTTTATACTTTTTTCGAGTTAACCCCTAGTGGCGGGGATTCGCGCCACGGGGCTGGTTTCAGTGAAAAATTGGCGAAATAAAATGCTGCTGGAGGAGGAGTATTTTGGTGGCAATAGTTTCAAATTTTTTAGGTGGATATTTTATATTACGCTGCAATCCGCTGTGATTCTTAAGACACCAAACATGAAGTTAAATCTTTTATTTCATCTTTCAAATTGTGAAGACAGGCACTAAGTTAGATTTAGAGTGGTTCAAAGCTTTATCAAAACCAAACAAACAAAAGGGGGTGTGGCAGGGTAGTTCGAATTGTCACTTGGATTGTATATTTGGTTGTTCTCTAGGTTTGTGAGCCATTATAGTGTGAGGATGAAAGAATTCCTTATATCGGTCTGTTTATCTGTCATTTTACCTTAAATTCTCTTGTTTGTCTCGCTTACCTATCTAATGTTAGAAATTATTAACGCTCTGTTCTCATTAAACTTATAGAAGTTGTAATTATCCGGAAGGGTTACTTGTGCCTCCGGCAGCTCTAAGACAAACATCTGAAATAATACAAGTTAGATGCTATCTGCTCGTTTATGACGATTTTTCAGAAGACTGGCAACTTTTCTATGGATCTTGTCGGAAGTTAGGTCATTCTGTGTATTGAACGAGTATTGAATTGTTACGTATGGTGACATTGATTGAAAATTTATGCTCAATGTTTTCAACTTTTAAGTGATTGTTTACTTATTCACAAATAAAACATCAGGTGGATTGAAGAATTGTATGCTAATTGCGAATTATTTTTCCGCCGTATTGTCGTACTTTTGGAGCGTAAACGGATGTCCAAGAATGCATGCGAAAGAAAACATGTTGTAAGAGGAAATACAAACACGGACACTTTGTTTTTTCCCCCGGGAATAACTTCGTTGGGCCAATTCAAATGCGAGCAGCCCGAAACAGAGTTGAGTTGTCGTATTGCTGTATGAAACTAGTTTCAGATGAACACTTACATACATGTATGATTATTTCTACGTTGAAGTTAACTCTTCAGAACTTTGTTGTTCAGAATTTGATTTATCTTTGAACTGGGTCGAAAGTCCTGTGGTAAGTTGCTAGGAGGTAAAACTGTTGTAAAAATGTTTATCCTTTTATTTAGCTGTTGTGGCATTGAATTAGGACATCGATTATCAAAAGTGGATACTTTCGAATGGGGTTATTGTGTCAATGGTAAGACATTATTATTGCCAAATTTTTTCAGAGAATTTGGAAAACAACTTAACAAGTGCATCATGAATGTACCCATTGTGGTAATGCAGCAAAAGTAGGTCACTGAGAACCAATTATTGATTGTTAGTTGATTTAAGTTTTTATAATACAAAAAAAATTGACAAATTATGGAATCTCATGTTCCTATTTTTTAGTTAATTTAGAGGTGAAAATTCTTTGTTAAATTTTACATGATAATGTAGCCACGCCCAAAAGGGATTAATAATTGTTTATTAGTCAAATAAAAATTGTTCTATTTCATTCATTTTGTTCCGCTTGGATGCCACTTCAAACCATGTCGTTTCCTGAGAAAAGGCTAATCTCATAATGTAAATTTGGCCGCTTCATCTCCAAAGAGGTTCAAGAACAATGTACGCTATGCAACACATATCGCATTACCTTTAAGTTGCTCTGGCTATTTAATTTGTTTTTTTATATAAATGGTCGTGAAAGAAAATTATCGGTTGCAGGCAATTTTCGGAGAAACCTCTAATTCCAGAGAGAATAGCAGCAGAAAATGGCAGCAGAATTGTCGCGATCGGATAGATTATTGTTTTGCGTTAGATTCAGTGTTGCTGAGTTTCTCTGAATCGCGCTCTTTACTTAAGCAGTAAAATGGCCAGAGCCATTTTACTGCTATAAGAAGAGCCATAAAATACCCATTTTGCTGCATTTCATGGGATTTTTTCCTTTAAATCAATGGATACTTTTCACGTGATAGTAGTGGTTGAAACCAGGGGTGTGAAGAATGCATAGGAAGCCATTTTGAATGTCCGTTCTCTATCATTATCTAGGGAATTGTCCATTTAGCCATCGTCCCGTAATGTACACACTCACTATAGCAATTTGAAGAATGGAATTGGTGACCATAAGATTTGTGCCATAGAATACATTCGTAGTGTAACAACTACTTTGGCAGGAGCATAATAATGGTAATGATGCTCTTATTCTTTCTTGATCCACTCTGATCATCGAACGTTGATGATTTATTCAAGTTCAAACTTGACCAACATCATTATGTTAATTTAACCTTTTTTGAGCTACACGTACATGCCGTTTCTTTGCGTCTTACATTAGCCACTTACGTTCTTGGCTTAACACAGCCCGTCTTCCATTCTTCTTTTGAGAAGTTTCTTCCATGCTCTATGCTCCATGTTCCTTAGGAATTGAAGTCGATTTCAATTTTCTTACTCTATAGGCTTCCGCTCTCTTGTATTTTTCCGCAGCGCACCAATCTTTCTGATGAGCAATGGATTTGAGGCATGAAGTTCATGTCAGGAACGTATCCTTGGATTTATGAAGGAGAGCTCCTAGAGTCCGTGTCACGGGTATGGGTAATATGGACCAGTTGGGGGGAACGAATGCTGATGGATTGCCCATCTTCAAGGGGTAGCAAGATGCAGGCTCGAAATTTGGCCAGTATTCCATCGATGCAACAAGGAACATCGGATTCAAAGCTTTGGAATATTTTCCTTAAACTTTGTGATTTAAAACTTTTCTCTCTTGAGAATTCAGACAGGAATGCAATTTGAGGACAGCACCGTGAACATTCTGTAACTAATGGGAAAATTTGAAAACATCATAACTCATTCCATCTATATTCTAATTCAGATCCGGGATGAGAAATTATAAAGACGTTTAATGTATTAGTAATGATTTAGTGCTTGCAAACAGATTTTAACCAGAAAAATAATTTTTATTATTGCCGTAAAATGCTTTTGGTGCCTATTATGTGTATGCTCTTGAATGTGTTTTTATATAAAACTATTGAAACAGTTGTCAATAGTTTTCATGAGTTCCTCCAGTTAGTGCTTTCATCAAAGGCTTGACCATGAAAAACGGCACCACCATTGAAAAACTGAAACAGTGGAATTAATTAAGCTCGATCATTAGGTAATTGTTGAAGCCCCATTTCCAAAAAGGTATTTCAATATTGTTTTTTATAACCACTCGGATTTATTTTAATGCACTCGTCCGTAAATTATGTTTATATGGCTCTAAAAGTACATTTTCGTAGTGCATTTTATAATTTGATTCCGATCCATATTTAAATACGCATACACCATTAAACACGAGGATATACGATTTGAATTGATCCAGTAGGAGATAGAATACACATTTATAGACTTCAGATCTCAATGAAATCGGTTGTGCATGATCCAAATCGATCTTTTGGATAGTTTGACCTCAGCCTATGAAATACTGTTGTTATCATTCCTTCGAAATTTATGTCACGAGTAAAATGACTTTCGGTGCTTCAATGGTTATTTTAGTTCTGCATTCAATATCATAGCGGTAACTAGACCATTAAGCGAAGAAATCAACAGCCTACGCTGGGTTCGAACTCAATTTATTGCGGTGGCGCTTTCCATTCTTAGTTTATCTAATCTCCCTTCCTGTAATTCATCTTTAGTGCCTTATTTAGTCCTCCTGTTCGGTCTTGTTTAATAAGTGATCTCAATTTCGCTTCCGTGAGTCTGCTTTTGTAGTAGAATTAGTATTTTAATGTTCCAACTGCCAAGGTTATTTTTTAATGTAGGCACAACTCTAGGCGGAGGAATGCACGCTTGCACGACATCCATTACAGAGTTTCGGTACCGTGACCTTAGATTCAGCCGGAGAGCGCGGTACTTCTCGAGCTGGCTTTTTTTTAACTCCTCCACATTTTTATTGCTTGTTCACTCGAATGAGGAACAATGGCGTAAGCCTTTCTATTTTACCATTTTAGAAGTTTTATCTGATCCTCCCCTTTAACTTTTGACCTCATCGTCATTGCTAACTTATCTTTTCAGGCATGAGGATTTCCCTCATTCCTTTTGCTTTCCCTTCTTGGGTTATCCTGTTAGAAAACCGCTTACATTACAATAATTTTTCCAATATTATTCTCCCCAAACGTTTGTCTACCTTGCTTTCTCATCCTCTTGCATTAATTCAAATATATAATCCTTATTTTGTCTATCCAATTTCATTTTGAAGTATTTTGTCTAACGCTAGAATCTTGGGTGAATTCCGATTCAGTCACGGTAATTATTGTCTAACCCGTCGATAATTTTTTGTTTTTCTATTTTCCGTCGATTCTCTTTTGTTCTGAAATACTTCTAGGACATTTAATGTTTTTCAGGACACATGCCTTCGAAAGATTCTCCACCCTTTTTGTACTTATTCTAGTCACATTATAATATTTTCCCCCTCCTACATTCATTTAAACTTCCTCGGGATATTTACACACTTAATTAAATATTTTCTCTGTTTCCTAATTTTTGCTCTCTTTTCTTTTTCTTAATTTCGTAGTTGATTAGTTTTTGCGTCGCTTATACAATTTAAGATTACAATAAGTTTTTAGCAACTTCGTTCCAACTACTCTATTAATCAATCGTACGTGATCTGCCTTGTGCCTAGAGTTTCGAAGATTTTGCACAATATTACGCATATTTGTGGATTTATTTAATGTTCAAACCAAATTTGGGATATAGTAGCTTCCCTACTGCATAATTAAGTTTCTCCTGGTTGCTATAGTCCCACCGTGCCGTTTAAAATTGCTATTCCTTACCTCCCTCTTTCCCTTATACTCCTCTTTTCCATTTTAATGGTAGTTAAATGGCAATATTCTTCGGTATCTAGTTGCCTCTCTGTATCCATCCCTCTCTCGCGGTTTTATTTACTTCTTAGAGAATCTCATTTCCAATCCACCTGCACATTTAGAAGTTTCGTCCTCCGTCTTACCAATGGATTTTTAACATTGTTAAATGATTAAGTGACCAAATGTGTGGCCTATATACACGTATATATACAAATATACACGCCATTTCTTGGCCGAAGGATCGGGGTACTTGGTTACATAAACCCCCCGCAGATTTCATTATAAATTACGTTTCCTCGATAGCTAGGGCTTGCCTGTGTTTACCGAGTGTCTGCTTTCGTCGGCGACTGAGGCTTCGGCCGCCGGGATTTGGAGAGCGCCACCAACTTACTCAGCAATGCTTGCAACCCCTTGGCTGATTGACAAACTGTCATCAGCAAACTTGGTCATCAGCAAACCTTATTGAGTTTACGAATTCCCCGCCGACTCTCATTCCAACCGCCAGTTCTTCCCATGCTTCTTTAATCATTTCCTCTACATATGCGTTGAACAGCACCGGTGACAATGGGCAGCCCTGCCTTACACCTCTTCCAAGGAACTAACACTACCTAGAAGCTAACACTGATTTCACAAAATTTTCCGGCCAGATTCCTTCCTCATAGATAATACGAATCAGTCCATTTTGAGTCTTCTTCCCACATTTTCCTAAACATTTCAACAGTTCCGCAGGAATTTTGTCTACTCCCACGGACTTATTTGGTTTCATCTCCCTTAATGCCCTTTCTATCTCATCGTCGAGTACGCCTGGACCTAATCTAACTTCATCTATGTCATGTTCCTTTTCTATGTCTAAGCTTGTTGGTCTAAGTTCTTTACCATACAGTGTTTCTATATATTGCTTCCATCTCTCTTGGATCTTTTCTGTGTCAATTGTTATCTTACCCCACTAATCTCTAACTGTTAGCACAGATCTTCCCTTCTTTTCTCGATAGTGATTTTACCTTGCTGTAGTTTTGTAGATTGCAATTTCACCCTTCCTCTGTAAACTTTCCATATCCTCGCACTGCGTTTTCCACCATGCTTCTTTTGCTTTATTTATGGCCCGTCTCAATTTATTGTTTAACTGTTTGTACTTTATTTTGCCTAACATTCTTCCATTTTCTTCTCTCAGATATCTCTTTAATCATCCATGGTTTCCATATTCGAATTCCAAGGAAATATTTTGACGCTCGTTATTCTGCCTGATTCCGCCTTCCCCACCGCTCTTGTGTTCGTCCTTTATATATGTTCCTATCCCTTTTCCTTATGAATGAATATTTGTTCGCCAAATGGCAGGATTTCGTGTTTGAAAGCATAAATATATAATTATAACAACAATAAGTATAAAAACATAATTAATTTCAAACGCGGCATCGCTCTGTCCAATTTTATAGGTTTCATTCCCTCTGCCGTGGTCAGAATTTCTAAACCTTGAAGGAAGTGTCTGTCACCGTCATAAATAGCTGAGTCCCTACCGGAATGCCGGAGTCCCTCCCTGACCTTTAAGTTTTTTTCCTACTCCGATGAAGGCTGTTCTTTACTTGATGCGCCTATTTTTCTACATGTATGCAGTTTTTAGGTAATTTTTCATGATTTTATTAAAATCATTATTTTGACGTAATCAATTCCTAAATATCAATCATCTTATTTTTTTCTTATTTGTTACTCATGATTAGCTACTTCATTTTGTTCTATACAATTAAAATATAGGAGCCTGAAATTTCAGTTGAACAAAATCTCCTTAGTTTATGAGTCGTAAATCCGAATTAAATGTTTTTTTTTTGTCTTTTTCGCTTCTATTGAAGATCTTAGTAATCTTATCGCGCAAGTAACATGTGCAGTCACCGACGTAAAGTTTTAAAATTTGACATGCATCCTATCGAGAGGCAGGTAGAAGTTACTTGTGATAGGGCATAATACAAGATGCAGGTTCTATTTGCTATTTTTGACGTCAAGGAGTTTGGTCTCTTGTCTTACAACCGCTCTCGAGAGTCTTATTTCGGCTGCGATTCTATTAAAACTTTGTCACTTCCACCTTGCAAAGTTCATCATTTGCGCCTTGAAGTGAATTTTAATTTCTAATTATGTTCTAGTATTTAATTTGCGTTAAATTACTTGTCTCAGACTATCTTACGGATTTCCTTTTCCCCCATTCCTTTTTCCTGAAGATTTTTCATCTTCGTTTCTCAAAGTCCACGTTCATCGACATATCAGTTTCCTTCCTCTATCATGTTGCCTCGCTGTACCTCTTTTCCTGAGCCTTATCTCTCCGTCACTTTTCTTTCCTTTTCAATTACTCGTCCGTCTTCATTAAAAACTCACCTTCGATATTCATCCCAGAATTTTCATTAAGGATTTTCTTCCGAGCCAATCCTCGTCAACTCGCTTCACTTGCCTCTAGAGATCAAATATCCGTCGGTTTTCAATACCTATCTCAGCATCCTTCTACCTTTCTTCCTTGTTGCCACCACGCTGCCTTTTCTGTTCATCCTTATTATTTCCGTCCACTTGCGTTATGAGCCGTCAGTGGTTTTTATACTGGCATTCATTCCGACTCTATTTTCATTTTTTTCTTTCAACTGCTTCGTCTATAGTCCTCTCTTTGTGTTCTTAACTCTAGATTTTTAACCCTTTCTTCACTCAACCTTAGTTCCTCTTGGTGATAGTATTCCTGTTGCACATATATTTCACTCTCTTGCTTCGCGTGTCTTTCTGGATTTTAAGGGTTTCTTCCCTGGGAAATCCTCACACACACACACTTGCTCTTGCACTCCCATTATACTCCCATCCCTCCCTCCCCCCCGCCTCCGTTCATTCCCTTTTCTTCGGTTCCTTTTCTTCCCCTTTTTCACTTTTCACTTACTCTCTGATCCTCCCTCCACCCTTCTTTCTGCTCTTATCCTTTTACCCCCTCTTCCCTCTTGTCTACTCAGGATCCACACTTTATTCTCGTAGATCTCGAAAACATTTGACTGCTCTCGGCCGTATCCTTCTGTTCGCTGAGATTCAAACTGGCGTTTCTTGTTGAACCTTTTTGTCTTTCATCTTTCCTCCGGGAATCCTCCGCTCTCTTTTCTCATTTTCCTCCCTTGCGTCCTATTTCGTCTCCTCCCAGCCCCATCTCAGGGAATAAAATATTATCGGGGCTCCATGTGATATTATACTAGCGATTTTCTCTCTTTCTTTCTCCTTTCCCCTACTGCTGGCGTTCCGCTGTTATTTCTGCTCATTAAAGCGACTTGCGAGCGGGTGTGAGAACAACGCCGAAGTCCAGGAGTATCGTGTATTCATTTACTTATAGCGTGCTACTTTGCTTATTTTGTCCTAGGTACGCTGCCCGATAGTTTTCAAATTATTTTTCTATTAAAAAAAATATTTTCTTCCCCATTCTCTGAAGTTTTAAAAAATTGTAATACAGTGTTTATTTTGGTTATTAAACTCTTTCTCTCATATTAAACTGAACTTCACCATTAAAGCGGAAACATCGGTCATATCAAAATATTGTTTTTGGAAGTGTGTGCAAGTACTTTTGGTGTTTGAGTGAATACCTGCACTCGTTTTATTCTCACTCGTATCAGCGCATAGGATCTACCCCCTTTAACAGTACAAAATGAAATAACTTATTAGACAGCGAGGCATTCGGTAAATGTGAATATATACCTGTTTTTTTCATAATAAAACGAAATTTTTGTGGACGCCTTTGTCATTCCACGTAAAAAAATATGATTTGAATTACTACAACTGTTTTTATCTGTAGTGATAGTAGTAGTTTTAGGGGAGGCGACCGACAGCTTAGGTCATTTGCACCATTAGGGATGGATGGGAAAGGAAGGGTGGAGAGAAACCCGGCGTCGGCATTAGCCCACTCTTGTTGAAAGACGCCAAGCGGTCCGTAGTTTAACGTCCCATCCGACGGACGGCGTACTTACTCGAAGTGCTCTCCACAAAGCACCTCAAGTAGAAGGGGCTAGAAACAGCGAACACGGCGAACTGTTGCTCTTTATGTTTCAATTGAGACCGTATACGGTTAATTATGTTAACGGCATCACGTTGGGCGTGTGGAAAATGTTAGCCTTCATTTGAATTTTTTTATAGTTTATATAACAGCAATAAATTATTGTGTCCCAACGGCTGAAGTCATGTCAGACCGTTCACTCAACTGTTAATAAGGCCGTTTTGGTATTAGAGGCTAAAGTATGAACGTGGAAAGACGCATCCACGACGAACTTAAAAGGCAGTACAGCTGTATGGAAGCTCGTGAATCTTAACTTTTTTTATGAATTAGCAACTGAAAGAAAAGATGAACATCAATATGGTATAAGTTGCACATCTATAGTATGTGCCAATTAAATTAAATGGGTACTTTTGGTTCTTTCCAGTTGATGATATATGAACACACATCAATCGGCAATGTCTCCAAAAATCATTTGTTTGCCTTGGAAAATCTTTGACGCTGAATTGTGCTGCGAATTAAAAAGTATACAGTACTCGGTTAGTTTATCTCAGTGCGGTTCTACTGAATTTCAACTAATATGCTGAATACAGAGCTTTGCTTAAAAAAACTGAAAGGTAGATCTTAAAGGACTAAAAATGAGACCGTATTAACGCAATTATTTTCTTAGGACTATTTTATGTTATTCATTGATGATTTTTCCCCGACAATACTCCTCTCCATGGCGACTGGGCTCGGAAAAATGTCTTAATATACTCGAGGAATATTTCTTCGTATCGCCTAAAGGAAGAGTATTCCGATCACGAGATATGAAATACGTTTTGTTTTAAAAGACACTGCTCGGGCGTGTCTACTCAGATATCCCAATTACCCGACATTCTCTTTCCTCCTCTCCCTGCATTCATTCCCTCTTCTCGCTTCCCCTCGATCCCTCTGCCAATTGAGTCTGCGGGGGAGGGGGGCCTGTTGAGAGCTCCTTCCGAGAAATGCAGACAAAGGAGGACAAGTCTTAAAACAGCCGTCATATGAGTATGAGGCTTGGGCCTTTTGCACGGGGTTGAGGCAAGGAGAGAGAGATCCTAGTGTGACTGTGGACGGTGGTGTGGAGGGGTGTGTGGGAAGAGAGAGAATGCGCCGAAAGGTGTAGAAGGGAGAAGAAAAGAAGCAGAGAACAGCAGAGAATCGCCGACGGCAGTGACAAAAGAGAAAGGAGGCTTAAAGGAGTAGGAGTGGGCAAATTTTGCGTGCGCGCGCATGTACACATTCTCTCTCTCTCTCTCTCACATACACACATACGAGCGCGCGATATAGGTTTTTTTCGTACTCCCGTGCACTCCTTGCGACTATATCCAATTTTAAGACTTCCGTCGCAAGCGCCGGTGGGCGCCAAATGGCTCCATATTCATCCTCTCCGACCTCTCCCTCCGCTCTCGCTGTCTTATTCTCCCTCCATGCCACCCTTGAGCTAACATCCTCACCCCTTTGGGCATCCCTTCTCTCTCTGATTATAGTCCCAGCCTGAGAGAGTATGGGCAACGCGGAGTAGAAGCGCGCTCTCGCGGGGGATAGGGTATGTGCGTGTGTGTGAGTCCGGCGAGAGATATGAATCTGGGATGGATAGAAAAAGTGTGGAGGAAGTGGATGGTGAGGAGGGGTGGGAAGAGGAGACCACGAGATGGAGTTTAGACTATTACTGGCTCGGGGCCCACTCTGACGGGGCCCTCGTAAGTTCATCGCTCCCGTTCGCGCTTTTCTACTTCTCCACCATCACCGCGTCCCCGGCGCCACAGTCACCGCAACTTCCTTACCGCAACCTCTCCTCAACCATTCGATTTTTCTGCTTACTTCTCCATTTGTCTTTTCATTTTTACGCCCATGCTTCTCCTGACTTGTCTTCCTGTCTCTGCATCTCTCAACTCTCATTGGGTGCGTAGTTAAATTTTTTCTTCGGGTGCATTCGCAATTGCACCCACTAGGCTCATCCGCTTCAGCTCCTGTTTTTCTCTCTATCGTTTATTCATTTTCATATTCTCCTTCCCTTTAATTTTTTCCGACCAAATATTAAGAGGGTGACATTGAATGACCTTTGATGGGTATTATGCCATAAGTTAAAGTTTATTGTAAGTTTATCATGCTATGCATTTATCTCTGTAGCTCATAGATGAGGTGAGGTAGTTTGAAGGCTATCCATTAAATTTGCAAAAGTGTTGTTCAAGTGAAACATTTAAGCATAGTAGTTGTAGGAAAACGAGGTTAAGATCCATTTTAACCATGAAGATATCAATTCGGAAAAGGTGCACTGGAATTTGGTTCTGACTCCGAGGAAGTTATTGCATTCAGCTGTTAAAAGGGTTATAAAATGTTAAGAGTTGGGGATTGAAAACCTCAAACGGTCTTTGGTCCCTCATATAATTCTCAGTCACAACAAAACCATGTTTAAACAACCCATAATTTGTGATATGTAGTATTCTTTAGCGTCATCCTAGTCCTACGAAGACTTCATAAAGCGATTTCCTCAAGAAATATTTATTTTTATAATCAAAATATTTGAAATTAAAATCTGGAAAGTTTATAGTGAATTGATTAGACTGTATTTTGTAAAAATCATTTCGAAAAGTCATGAAGTGATTTAAGGTTCTTAGTATATGAGTAAAACGTGACTACGATGAATTCTTCTAGGTGATGAAAAACGAGTTGTGTGCTCGGAAATCAGGCTTCATAGTTTAACTAATTGGAACTTATATTCCTTCAAAGAGCTCAACACACAGTTATTTATTTTTTATGTTAAATTCACGCATAAAATGGTTGTACTTAAATTAGGCCCCCGCGAGCGTTTGCCAATTCCATTGGTAAGTTGATGCACGGTCCTTATTTCGCAGCTTTCTTTTTTGGAGGAAATATCTTTGAAAGATATAGTTTTCTACCAAAGTCTTTTTATCATTTGTTTGTGTTTACTTCATTATATTTAATGAGCCCAGGTCAGCGAAAACCTAAGTTGGATCCATTTGGCCGAATTGCACTTCACTCTGGAAGTTTTTCGAAAAATAAGCACTCTAAAAAGTCCCGAAAAACTCCCAACGAAAACCTGAAAAACTCAGATTTAATCTACCTAGTTCATTTAGGGAACTTAACGTTTTTAATAAATAATCCTCTGGAAACGAAAGGAAAGTTTAGAGAGGGTTTAATGAACTGTTTTTATGGCAATGAACTTCTGAAAGAGAAAAACTTATCAAAGAGTAAAACTGAAGCGTAAATTCCCCGGATGCTTAGAAGAAACTCGTTCTCTGGGTCATCAACTTTTTAGGCGTTTGTTCTGCATACAGAACGTCCAGTTTTTCGTTCAGGTTCTTCAGATTGAATGTATATTCTTCTCTGTTCGGTAAATTTCAATAAGATAAAGATCCAACATTACAGTCAGTCATCTGGAAATCACGTCATGTAAATAATGCCAGTGTAATCTTATGCTTGTTTCATAATTATGAACTTCAGAATTTTTTAATTGTGTCACGGACTCATTCAGCCATTATTTCTTTCATGTGAGCACTTTCATTTTTTCTGCTCTATTATTTCAAAATTTTATGCTCACAGAGTCACAATATATATATAATAGTATGGAAAAAGTCAGTGAGAAATATAAATACAAGGCCTCATAATACATACTTTATATTGCATTCTTTTTTCAGCGTATTGTGAATACATTCTCTTGACTATCCAAGATTTGTTTTTCTTCTGGTGTGTTTATAAAAATCCTGCAATGCCAGATAATAATTATTGACAATTTTCTGAACTAAAAACACAGTTAACCATCTCTGCTTTCGCTGGAATAAAAACTGTTGGCTGTTATGATGTAGATACATTTCTTATTGTCTTCATCATTTGTCGTTCAATCTTAAGATTGGTTGACTGTAGCTCTCCATCCTAGCCTATCTGATGCTGATTGGCTTACTTTCTGGCATTTTTTGCAATTTATATTCTTCTTTAATTGTCCAATGTATTTATCCCTTGGCCTTCATCTAGGGACTTTTCCCTCTATTTTTCCTACTATTATATTCTTTACGCATCCATTCTGCCTTAGGTTGTAGCCAATCCGTCTGGTTCTTCTTTTCTCTATGGTGCTCCATAAGGTCCACTCTTCGTCTTTTCTTCTGTATACTTCTTCATTTCTTATTTTATCCGTCCATTTGATCTTAAGCATTCTCCTCCACTTGTTCCATTCCACATTATCGAAGACTTTCTCCAAGTCCACGAATGCCACATACAGTTGCTTGTTCACATGCATTGTTTTCTATCATGATTCTCGGACAGAGTATGGCTTCCCTGGCTCCCCTGTTCTTCTCAAAGTCAAATTGGTTTTCCGATAGGTTATCTTCAATTTTCCTTTCCATCTTTCGAATTTTTTGTCCGCCTAAGTATTTTTGATGCATGTGACACAAGACTCAAGGTTTGGCGTTCCTCAAATTTCTCTGTCCTCGTCTTCTTTGGTATCGCGATCATCCCATTCCCGTGAAAGTCTTTCGTCTTTGTAGCTATCTTTGATTATTCCATACAGATTTTCCTTGGTTTTGTTTTCGAGTGTCTTGATGATGTCTCTGTCGATTTTATCTTCTCCATGAGCTTTGTTTTTCTTAAGTTCTTTTACTGGTATATCGAATTCGCTCCTCAGTATGTATGGGCCCTGGTTTTCGTCATCCGTTTCACTCTCGTTCTTCATCAGGTTTCCTTTCATCGGCCTCGGACCATGGTAGAGTTCTCCGATTAATTGCTTTTCTTCTATTGTCAATATCTTCATCTTCTATCAGTATAACTCCGTTTACATCCCTGATGTTGCTGCTTTTCATTTGCCTTTCTCCGAAATGTTTCTTCGCTAGTTTTTATGCTGTGTCGGTATTCCCCTTCTTCATAATTTCGTTGATTTCCTCGCAGCAGACGTCTATCCAATTCTCCGTAGCCTTTTTGCATTCTTGGTTGACTTGATTCTTAAGCTTCTTGTAGAGCCTTTCCGTATCATCATTCCTGGCGTTCTTGTATTTTCTTATTTCTTCTATTATTTTCGTTATCTCTGATATTTTTCATGGTTTCTTCGTGTTGGCTCTCTTTCTCGCCAGTTGCTCTTTTGCAACTTTTGCGATTGCTCCCTTCAGTTCTTCCCATCACTTTTCGATGCTCCTTCATCATCTAGTTTACTGTTAATGGCCGTGATGAATCTTTCTCTGTTGCCATTTTCCACCAGTAATTTTGAGTCCCACCTTGACTCTTGTTTGGTCTTCTTAATTTTCTTGTAGCAAAATAGGCTCTCCGTTGTTACTAGGTTTTGATCGCCATTTATGTCTGCACCGGGGTAGCTCTTGCACTGCTTCGCCTGGTTCTTGTATCTCCTTCTCACTAGTATGTAGTCTATTTGGTATCTTGCGATATCCCCTCGCATCTTCCATGTATACCTTCTCCGTCGATGTCGTTTGAAGAGGTTGTTAGCTAATGCTATATTCTTCTCATTGTAGAACTCGACTAGTGTTTCTCCTTTGGCGTTCCGTTTTCCTACCCCAAAATTTCGTCGTCCTTCTTTTCCTTCCCCTACGACTGCATTCCAGCCTCCCACTATGATGAGAGTTTCTTTCCCCTTCACCTGCCCGAGGACTTCTTCCATTTGCTCGTACACTTCCTTTTTTTCTTCTGTAAGGCTTGAGGTCGGTATGTATACTTGCACGATCGCGGAGTCGGTGGGTTCTCCTTCCAGGTTCAACATAAGAATTCTCTCGTTGTACGGCAATATTGCCTTTACTCTTCTGGCCCATTCATTCTTCAGTATGATGCCAACGCCTGCGATTCTCCGGTCGTCTTCCGAATATATAACTTCGCTCCAGTGGTCGTCTGCTCCCGTCCACTTGATCTCGCAGGATGTCCCTCGCAGGATCCTCCCAGGATGTCTATACCGATCCTCTCCGTTTCTATCTTGGCGTTCTCCAGCTTCCCGCTCACCCCTAAGAATCTAGTGTTTTAAGTTCACATAAGAACTCATATAATTTCGTTATGCATTAAAGAGATTTTGTATTTTTTAGTGTTGTTTTACCTGTAGTAGTATGGCTTTACACGTTTTATTGCGAGCTCTTTTGTGGTTAATGCAAGTCGGGCGTGCGTAGGCGCAGGGTTCGGGAGAAGTTTGGGAAGACGGAGGTAAAAGAGGCATAAAAGACACTCATTGAAGTCAGTTCCCCGGAGATTCCTTTTGCGCAGTGTCCCGTTTCATGTTTTTGAAAATCGACTTGTTTTTTAAAACGTTGACTGGCTCTCGAGAGTGGTTGCCCTTTTGATGAATCTTGCGATACGAGTATATTATGAGTAAAAAGAAAAAGTATTGCCTTATTGGACGCTGCAAATTGATGAAAGCACTTGAAAATTCTGTCCTTTCGAAAGTGAGAAATTGAAAATATTCCCAGTATGAAAAATCGTTAATCTTGTTACATCTTCTAAAATCTCTGATTTGCATAGACAAATAAAGTTGATTTAAAGTTAAGGATGTTTGGGCTTTTAAAAGTGCAGTGTAAAGTTGTCACTAGAATTTTACTCAATTGAAGAAGTGGTATGTTTTTCCAAATAACTGCAAATAGTCTCTGCAAAATGTTATTCTTATTTTACTGATCTAATAAACTCTAATTGTACATTTTGTAAAAGGTCAAAGTAGTACCTTAGCCGAAAATAATAAGCAGCAAATGTCTCAATAAAGTGGTAGCTGATCTAATTAATTAATCGTTGTTCCTTCATATTTATCATATGCCAGTCTGTGTGTTATGTTATTGAACTTGTATAAGTTCGTAATGCATTAAAGGGGTTTTGTAGTTTTAAGTGGGTATATTTTTAAACATTCCACAGAAGTTATTTGCAGTTAAATTTGAGAAAGATGCGATTTTCTTTTAAATCTAACGAGTTCTGTCTCTTATTGAAGCCATATTCTACATATTTCGAATCTACGTCCAAAGACTATAATAAATCTTTGCTCCAGAAAACGGAAACTTGCCGGATAGTGACCAATAAGAAGTTAGTTTCTTGGGCAACACACTCAGCAGTTGAGTTGTTAGTTTATCCGTATTCTCTCTAAGTTCTTGTTATAAAATCATAAATTTAAATATTAAAAATTCTCATACAAGGTAGCTTACCGTTTCAATTTTATAATTTTATATTTATAAAAAAATCATATTTGAAAAAACTGTGGGAGGCATTTCTATTTGGGGACTGAGTGTATTCAACAAAGACACTTTCCAAGATCAATTAAAAGTCATCGGTATGATGAATTTTGCCTAGGAGGTTTCTTAGTATTTCTTTACTTTAAGGTAAAATACAAATCTTGATATTTTACCCTGAATATATAGGCTCCTGAAACTCGCACGGTATCTTTTTTTCAAAAGCATATTTGAGGGAGTTTCTCAAGAACTGTATTCCTTTAGGATAGGCTGTTTCCCGCATACGCTCTTGGTTCACTTGAGTTATTGAATAAATCGGGCATTTCGAGTAGAAAAAACGATAAATATCTCCAGATTTTTTGACTGATCCTCATCTTTGAGTTAGCTTTCGTTCAAAATCTATCATCCAATGGTCAAATATAAACGTCCCTTTTTTAAAATTTTCCAAATTGTATGTTAATTATTTTATAATATTCTGCATGTATGAATTTTTGGTTTACATCGTTATTTCCTCTTAGTTGCTATTGGATAAAGGTTGTTCGCAGCTCTACTAGTATATGTGCGTACTATATTAAACTATTTGAGTGTCAGATGAGTCAGCTGCTCAAGTTACGGGTGATGGACCACGTCGTCGACGGTCTAGTCCAAGACCATGAGCGTGGGAGATGATGAGTTCCTTTGGGACCTCAATTCCAAGGTTGGACGCGTTTGGGAATTAGTGGGGGTTGACATACGTTTATCCATACACAGCATTGTCTCTTGGACTTACCGCAGCCCTCCGGGTTGGATAAGGTGAGGGATTTGGATCTGAGGCTGTGGGACTTCTGAAGGGCGGACTTAGGTACTTGGTTAGTACATGATTCCCCTCAACCATTCAGATGTTCATTGCCGCCGCGTCGAGGTCTGATACGGGTAGGGTATTCCATCACTTGACTGCAGCAAAGTGTGTATTTAACATAGAACAGGGACCGGATAAAATGGTTAATTTTGGAAGAAAACCGGATTCAAAGGAGAATAAAGGCACAGTAAGCGTGAAATCAATCGCAAAGTTATCTTTACATATCACAGTACGCTGAAGTAGAAAGATAACTGAACCTTCTTTGAATATCGGACCGAGGAAAATCCGGGCCCTAATAATAAGCGGCCCGGAGCCTTGCCTAAATGGGCCAAATTTCGAAATTGAACAACGTGCAGTTAAATTATGCCCTATTCATGAAAAATGTCAGATAAGGAATAGAAAGGGTCACAGTTAATGGCAATCCTAATTTGGAAGTCACTGGAAGCGAGAGATAATGCTCATGATTAAAAATCCTTTTTTCCTAACAAATTTCGTGGTTATAACAGCAGAAAACATCACGTACCGAAAGTAGAAAGATAAGGAATTCCAATAATCACCAATTTACCGGATGACTGGTGACCTAACACCTCCTACCACACGCCCTAGTGACGAATTGCAGGAGATTTCGATGTGCGAGTAGTACATTATGTATTCAATGTGAGAAATACGTTACAGATAAAAATTTCTTGAAAAGACTATGTTTATAATAACAAAAGTTAAGTGAAGTTCATATTAGTCGAAAAATATAAAGCTTCTAGTACGAGTACGTAATCAAGGTTAATTTTAGTAATTTTGTCTTCTATAGATTGATATTGTTTTATTTATGGTGCTAATATTACTAAGTTTCCTAGGTATTCAGGGCTCATTAATAAATATTGAATTATAATACGTTACTGATAAGTAAAGATAATTCTAAGATTTTGGTAACGGAGAAATTTTGGTTTTGTGATGAAGAAAGAAATAAAATGAAAAATAAGCATGTTTTTAGTTTCAAAATCACGTGAAAACATTAAAAAAATCAATATGTAAATTTATTTATTTTCTATAACTCTCTCCAACATCTCCATATTATGCGTTATATTAACACCGATAATGGGTATTTGTATTTCTATTACGATTTGTATAGAGTTCCTCACTTTTGATTTCACAAAACCGGAATCTCCGAACATACTGACGGGACCTGCAAGACTTACCGAACTGAACGAATTGGGATGCGGGATTAGAGGGAGGCGAGAGGAAAGAGGGATTTTAAGCCATAGGAGGAGTACGTAAGTTGTTCATGGTTTGCGTTGCGTGTCTTATATTTGAAATTATTATCTCAAATATGGCACACTCGACAAATTCTCGAGGATTAAATTGAATTAAAACATTCTGGGAGGGCAATTTTTGCGTTTGCTGAAAGGGTCACGTAGGATAGCTCGCGGTTGCCTCTTAGGCGTGCCAGACCGCCGAGGTACAGAGCGTGCAATATTTAAGGGAAAGATGAACATTGCAAGTAGAAGGGAAGAATGTCATGGCGACGTTAGTTTTTAATTAGTTATATCCTCATTGTTTTAGGATGTGATGTTTTTTGTTTATCTTGAATTTTTTTTCACCAGCACACTATCAGTAACCATGATCACGTAATGATTACCTGTTCTAGTCCATCAGGTCTGATCGAACTTTCATAACTACTTTACTTTTTGGCGTATTGTCCAGCAACACTTGTTCCCTTTTGGCATATCCAACATATGGCAGAAATTCATTTTATTCATTAATATTATTTTAAATTATGAAGGGGCATTTCTTATTTTTGCACAAAATGTTTTCATTACAACACATTTACTGACAATTCTTATAACTTTTTACTTAAATATTGATTTTATTTTTGCGTTTTAACGTCTTTGAATTGATAAAGTTATGAGGATCTTTGTGCTAGTCGATTTGCTCCTCTTCATTCCGATTCCATAGCATTGCTCATCAAATCCTCTACTAGCTAGCGGTACACGCGAAGCTACCGTCACAGCATGGAAATGCCTTCGGCAGCTCATTCTCACAGTCGATGCGCGGTACTACACACACTTCCCATAGTATTGAGTTCTAGTATGCCCAAGGGCAGCCAATAATGGTGAAAGATGGGGGCATAGGGATGATCAAGAGAATGCGGGGAATGGCGCTGGGGAAGGAAGGGAGATTGCTCTTACGAACCGTCTATTTGACAGGCGCTTTCTTAAACGTCTTGTAGTATATATTGCTGTAAGTAATTGCTTTTTCCTAAAATTGATCCTTCATCGTAAAACTCAACTGATTGAGACAGCTTTTTTCTGCCAAATATTTTCATCGCCTATTTCGGCACAAACATACTCCTGTTGAGTATTTATTGACAAAATACAAAAGTGTTTCTAAGGTGATGGAAGAATTTAAAAATGCATCGAATTGCGAAATAGTAGGTCTTGTGCAGCGTCTCAGGTGTGATGAAATTATTTCATTGTGAGATAACTAATATGCAATTGAAAATTCTCCCGTAAAATAATTGTTTAACGAATTACCCCGAACACACCAATTGCGACATGACTAAATACAAACTTGGTTCGGCGCAAAAAAACTGATAATTTACTTGAACAGTACCGACATTATGGAAGTGCTGTTCCGTGATCCGGTATACATTTCAACATCCCTCAAAGGATTTTTAGCGATTAGTATTTTTAGAACATGAATAGTGTTATTTCTAATATGCCCAGAACATTAGATTATTAGCCGAAGATAAGATCTTCAGTTGAGACAGTAAAACTGTGACATTCTTGCAAAAAAAGTGTCTAAATTGGAGTCTCCTGATAACCTAAACACTGAAAAAATGACAAGTAAAGCTTTTCTGGATAAAGGAATCTCTGTACCCTCAAATCTATAGCTTCGGCGCTGTGAATTTGAGCCGATCATATTGAGAAAATATTAATTGATCACCTAACACGGTGAAAACGTACTCAGCGGAATTTTGTTGGAGCAACATAGTTTCATTAAACGATGTTGAAAGATTGTTCAGATTAAAATTTAGGAATTATATTATTTTATGTAATTCAGGCTACATATTAAATACACCTCGAACTCAAGTCATTGTATCCTTTAGAGACAGATTTAGTTTTCTGAGAAGCATTAGTATAAAAACTTTAAATAAAATAAATAGATAGATACCTCCTGATCCCATAATTGATATAAACAAATACAATTACAGTTATTTGAAAACTTCGAATGGCATTCGCTCGAGTCAAAAAGATTACAGTCTTGACGTAAACCTATTGTGAAAAATTGATAAACTGCATTTTAACCACTATACTGAGGTACTTGGGAGAATCACGATAAATAACCAGATAGTTGTTGTCGAACAAAATCCGTGAGGACATTATTTTGCGACATGATTGCGATTTTGCATGTATGGCTGGTGACCCAACACCCACCGCCACACGCTCTTGCGGTGGCTTGCGGGATATTATATAGATGTAGATTGCTCCCATACACATTCCGTGATCATCCCAGTGCTTGTAACTCAGCAGACATGAACAAACTGCTTGAAAATGTAATATTATCTGATGGCTATCTAAAGTTCATTATGAAAAAAAGTTCTTCTTCAATGGCTGGTGAGCTAACATCCCCTTTGGATTCTAGGATAATACGCATGTTTTGGGAGATCGCCGTTTATAATATCTACTGTGCAAGTGTCTTCCAGATGTGCTAAAAATGTGCGAAATGATGGGTAAATTATGGATAGGAAACTTTAAAAAAATTAAGAGAGGAAGGCAAATACCACTTATAAGACGTGTGCTAGGAGAAATAGTCTCTTTCCACGTCTAACTTCTTTTAAATGCAGTTTTTAGAAAATAGACTCACCCAGACCGAAAACTGGTTTCTGTGCACTGCCCATGAACTTCCTCCTGTACTATTCAATGACACTTGGTAGTGTTATTGCCATCTGATGAATAATATTGATCATTGAACAATTATTTTTTTATTGATGCAATTTGGTCAGGAAAATTATAAGTTTTAGCGCTGACTAATTACAGGTAATTTCATAGAAAAATAAATAAATCAGGTCATGGAAACAAGCGGGGTGAGAGCTTCTAAAGAAACAAAGTAGTAAGGAATACGCGTGAGGACGACGAGGTGAAGGAAAAAAAAGGCTGCAGTCAATTCAAGTTCTCATACAATACCCGCTTAAAATTCAATGCAATATACTAATCATTATCGCTTGAGGCATGCATGGTGTCTTTTCCACTCAGCGTAATTATCCTTTCCGGCAATTTATCTTTTTAGTGCTCGAGCACATGCAGAATGCACATTTACTCAAAAAGAAATTGTGTACGATAGGTAAAGAATATGAAGGCTAAGGAGTGCGCTCATGGTAATGAATATAATGCTGTAAAAACACATTTGTTACTATCAAAAGCTAATTTATAAGGTTTTCAATGTGTGACATTTTATTATTCATGGCATTTTTATTTATCTAACAAGAAAAAATCATCCTAAAGATATCCATCCCTGTAAATTTATGAGTGGACGGTTTGATTTGTCATTTCATATTTTGAACTCGCAAATTGTTGCGCTATACATGTGAATATATTTGTGTTTGAAGTATAAGTTTCCGGGGAGAATAGAAGAAGAAAGTTAAGATGGGAGGTTTGGTGTAGTACAAAAAGTATATATGCACAGCGAAATATATTTCCATGGATTGCAGCTCTTCGTTCATAGAGCCACAGGGTTCTCTCTTCTTTGCAATTTTACCAGCGATCTATTGAATGGACTCTCTTTTGAAATGCAGGTGATGGAACCAGAAACTTATATTTGATGTCTTTTCATTGCGGAATATTTCTGGTCTTGTGGTTTCTTCAGAACATTCGAAATTATCCAAATGTGGTTTCATGGCCAGACTATTTGTATTTTTCATCCAAATTGGTTCAAAATTCACGCTTACTGCATTTTTTTCGTTAAATTTACAAGAAATAATCATCCTTCTTCACTCTCCAAATTCCAGTCAATACCTCCACAAGAGAAAAATGTATAGCATAATCCCAAAGATTTCCCATGTTGGCGACCCGACATTTTTGTTTGCTATAGTTCACATTCAAAGGAGCAACCAGCTGCCATTCTTACAATTCCTCGACCTGCCCACGCTTCTCTTCTCACACTCCAGACTTTCACCCTCCTCCCCCTTTCATCTTTTTCTACGATCTTTGCGCCTTCCCCTTAGACATAAAAAAATATGAAAAATAAAAATCTGGGTCGACCAAGCAATAAACCGCGCTTTATGGATCCAATCTTCGACTGTCTTTCCGGAGGGGTTGTGTATGCTGGCGGGTGGAGAGAAACGGGCAGGGCCACGGAGCTGGGGAAGTCGAATTTTTATTTTAATATATTTTTCTCATCCTCTCATTCGCATTCCTATCTGTCTCCTCCTTTATTTTTCTTCATAAATATGTAGACATCTCTTTTGAGTGGGATTTAGACAGAACTCATAAACGATTCTCATTACATATTCTGTACGGTTAAAAGATTACATGGCTTTAGTTTCTGTCGACGAGTAACGTATGATAAGCAGTGGTAGCTTAGGCGATATTTATAAGAAGCAAATAATTTTATATTACGAACATCGAATTTTTTATTGACTGATGCGCCATTAAAGTAATTTAACGTAATGACTCAGACAACATTATTTAAAAAACCTTCATGATGACGCGTTACGTCAAAGCTAGTCGGTTTCAAATAAATTTAGTGTAGCTATAACGTTTTTTCTTGTGGGATGTAATCATTCTGTACATATCACCGTCTAAACTTGCATCGTAATAAACGTCGCACTGGAATAATCTAATACATATTCCATAGCCGTTAGTAAAATTAAAAACTATTAATGAACAGTAACTCCTCCGCTAGAGCGTGTCATGCCCGGATAAGTCTTTCACTTCCCCGGATGTGACGTAATCTATCGGTGAGACTTCATTTATGGATAATGTTAGACGAATGGAATATGCTTCCCCTAAAGAGTCAATAGAGTACATTATTTATTATTGGGGCAGTGGACAGCCGCTGATCAAGCTACTCAGCGGATAACAAAATTGAATCTGCATTGGATTTTTATTTAAAGCTGATGCGACGATCGTGTGGGAACTGTAAATCAACTTAATTCATGCAGTGCACTCCCTGGAAGTACACCTTACTTTTTCGCCTTATCTGCTGGGACCATATCGCCACTATTGAGAACGAGTTCATGGAAGGAATGGAAAGGGAAGTAAAAGTCCAGACGTCGCAGAGGAATGCCATTTTATAGCGGAAATCTCCAGAACTGTCGTGATCTCCTTATTTTTTCAGTCCCATATTTTTTCTTTGGCCTTTTAGTTTATTTTTTGTTTTGACCCGAGGGAGGCGAGAGAATACTTTCTTGTTCCATCCAACAAGAGTCTTTCCTTTTCCATCTTTTCCTCCATCCATCGTCTTATGCCCCTTAACCACCTATCACCACCCCCTCATGCTTTTTTTTTTGTTTTGACTTTGGAAATAGCATAGCGGTGTTTTTGGTATTGCGTGCATCGAAAAACAATCGCTTTATCGGAATTGAAGTTCTTACTCACTAGTAATATTTTAGTTTTACAACATCGTTTTTGAGTCGGCAAAATCCATACTAGAGGCACTTTGGGTGCATCGGTGACCGCATTTATCTCCAAACCGATCGGATTTGCACTCTTTTGTTGTATAGAATGCTTTCGTATGAATGGTTTAACCACTACGATTTTTAGGTACTTGGCTGCGAATACATTTATTCAAGTAGACCATAATATTTTCACATAACTACGTACTTTTGGTAGTATTCGTTAAATTCTATTTTAATATTCTGTCCCGCTGCATTGCATATTAATTATACAAAAAAATGCACCGTCCTTAGAATAAGAAAGGAATTAGAAGGAGAAAATGTAGTAATTACATATTAAATAATCCTATGGCGGATTAGGGTAGTAGTTCGTCAAAACGGATTCAATCGAGTAACGATTATCACGAAAAAAGATTCAAGAATTATTTCTTTTGTTTTTCTAATGATACTCCTAATTCCAAAAAACTGCAGGAGATGCCGCAGCAGTACTTTTAACGGAGTCATCCGTCAATATGAATTTCAATGCAACAATTTCAGAGTGTAAAAACCATTAGCCTTGACTGGGATCCGGCGTCCCGGTCAAGGAGGATGATTTTTACACTCTGAAATTCTTGCATTGAAATGAGATATCTGTCTATCATTAGATACCTTGGATACAGGGATCGTATTTTGGCTGATATACTATATATATAGATAAATCCAAATTAAAGAGAGTTATTCTCTATGTACGGAACTTTTTAGGAAATTTCAGATGATACCTTTAAAACAATGGCCTTCCTATCATGAGTGTGTTTTCACAGGCTGCATCGGTAAAATCTACCTTTCAAACTAATGGCTGGCCCTCGAACCATGCACCTTCCTCACCTATGAAAATTAGCCCTCGGATGGATTAGGGAGATAATGGTAAAACGCTAGGAAGTCGTACACGTTAACTCCTCTTCAACACCAGCTATAGGAAACTATGTACTTATATTCATTGGACTGTTAGAACGGTATACAATTTATAGTTTATACGATTTAATGTTACTTCATCTATTTTTATCAATCACATGATATCAGCTCAGCTATGAATATGTCATTTATTGAAATGGGAACTTAATGGGAAAACGCGATTTATTCTTCAAACGTCAATCGGGATAGGATGTACATGAAGAGGTCATGCTCTCACAAAGCTATCTGTAGTAATTAATCGTTATTGGATTCACAGAAAACTGGCAGCAACGCAAAGAATAAAATAAATTTGAAATGATAGTAGAATACTAGAGTAGTAGAATTTTGGATTCGCTGACATATGTACATCCTTAACATATTGATTCACTATTTTGGATATTAGTTTCTTATTTTTTCTAATATTTGAGTCATGAGTTAACTGGAGTTAAATACATACTTTGCATGGGTTCGTTCAGCGGCCTCTTTTCGGCAACCCCTTGAAGTGGTTGAATATGTGTAGGTACTGAAGGGTACTGAATTTTTTTTCAATATCCTACTTTGTTTTTGAGATTTATTATGGTAAGCCTGAATAGGTTTCTTCTTGGATAAATTTTGCATGAAGTGTATCGTGAGATCTTCAGCCGCGGATTCCTAATATTTGTGATACATCCATTTGAATAATTTCAAATTTTAATGGATCGAACTGTTCTTTTAACTTTGTGGAATTGGAATAATTATTTGGTGATTCAATGTTTCGTTCAAATTTGTTTAGGGCATGTTGCATGTGTTTTATCTTTTGACAAATAAAACTTTTATATTTCCTTCCCAATGCTACATTATTGCTAAGTGCAATGAGTATGCGTTAGAAAAACCATACAAACATGCTCGAAAAATATACAATCTGAAGTTATTTCATGCACGACATAACGAGTGTATGCCTTCCAAAGGTTTCATTGCAACGAAAATCGAAGGACAATTATTCGATTAAGATCAGCATAGTAATTCTTTTTCAGAACTAATCTAACAAAAACTTCCAAATGCTGGATTTGTCTGAAGTCATTACTTATTTAAGTTAATCATTTGATATCTACTATAATAGGAAATAAAGATCTGATTGCAAATACAACTGATTTTATTGGTGTATTGAGATACACTTATCACTGTCCGTAATGGTTCAATCAAAAAGAAAATATCCTCTTTTCCATGGCAGGGATTATAAATAAATCTTTCCCGATAGTCATCTCGTAAATTCAAAGGCTCCTCAAATAAATTTGTTGGCTAGATGTATTACTATGCTCTTGAATTAATCTCCCAAATAGAAAATAAAAAGAAGCTGGGGTAACGATTGCAGGTTCTCGAAATCAGGATTGATGGGAAACGTCGGGAGGGGAAAAATGTTCAGTGTTCGGGCTGAATAAAACGTCCACAGAGGTTGGGTGTTGCCTATTGATTGCTATAGGTGAAAGAGGGGCTATCGTGCCGGGAGGGAGGGAGAGAGAGAGAGACTGGGAGATGTACGAGGGAAGACTGGAATGGTGCATTGATATGCACACGCTGCTACGTAATAGAGCTTGCTGCCACACCGCTGTAACCTTCCTACCTTCATCTTCCTCCCCCTGCGCAGTCCTTTCTTCCAGCCCGACCTACTTTCTCCACGAGCGGGGAGCGCACACTGTACTCCGCGCGCTCTCTTGTGCAGTCACAGATTTCCACCAGATTCACCGCTCCCCTCCAATCCCATCTTTTGTTTCCCCATCCCTCCATCCCATCCCTACTCCCTCTTGTTCTCTCCTTTCTTCTCTTTCATTCTCGCTCTACCTCCTGGTTCACCCTCTCCTCCCACCCCACAAACACCTATACTCCCCCTCATTGTCCCTTTTCTCTCTTTAGCCGAAATATCGAGCCATTCTGCTTCTGGGAGAGCGCCACCTCTGTCTGCTTCACTATCTATTTTTTCGGAGTGTTGAGAGAGAAAGAGATTAGAATGAAGGGGGAAACTGCGAGTGCTAGGGGAAGGGCTTGATTTTTAAAAAGGGGTGTTTCCACGGAAGAGAGAAAATGGAATTGAAAGGAAGAGGTGGTAAAGGGAAGGATAAAAAAATAGCAAAACAAAATATAGGGAAAAAGGCAGCTGAGTGTTATGCAAAAGAAAGGATAGTTACAAAAATAGGACAGTTACAAAAATAGGAGTTTTAGTGAATAACAAAAAATCGACTTGATTGGAGGCAAAGTTTAATGTGAAAAATATTGAGTAATGCCTTATAAAAGGTGGAAAAGGATTCTTTTCTCTTTCATGGTTCATAGGATGACATAGTTTAAAAACATGAGGACATTTCTGTACTACGTGGGGCCGTCGGCGTAGTCCTTGTCTCGTTTTCTTATTCTTTTACCCCCGCCAGGAAGTAGAGGTACTGGAATTCGTCTAAATAATTATGCTATCGGGGCAAAAATAAATATCATTAAGATAATCTTCACTCTGTTTCATGGTTCTAGTAGTTATTTTTAAGTGGAAACCTATTTGAAGTGTACTTTAGAAATATGATTTTTGCCTTACTGGGCACTTTGGGAGTGCTTAAATACTCGTATCATTATCAATTTTAAATAGTTGTTCTTCTCGAAAATATTTTCGCCATAACTTATGAATAAAAAAATAAGGGAAACACAATACTGTGTCATCATGGAGAATTTTCCATAACGTAAAGGATTCCCTGTATAAGAGAGGGCTGTCTACGCTTTGGATGTGTAATTTATGGCGCAAAATATTGGCACTGGTTAGGAAAAATAAAAAAGGCGCTGGCGAAGACGCTTTTTCATCAAATATTCTTTTGTGATCCAATATTCTACAGGAATACACTGAAGAAATATGCCCAGAGCTTTATTTTTAACTATTACATTCCAAATTTATCTCTTTTACACAGTAAGGTTCCTTTGTTTAGCAATTATTGAAATGTAAAATCTAGAAATAATACCTCAGTTATGTTTGACGATCGAAAGGAATAATAAGGGTTGCTATTATTTTGATGTGAATAAAAAAATGAAGATATAACAAGTATATGTGATTTTATCAATTCTTAATTCAAGTTTGTAATGGTTAACCTACATGCCGTTTCTGTGGTATTTTTTCTTTTCTATTCTATGTCCTAGATGGATTGAAATAATTATAAACGCTGGATACTGAAAATGGAAATGCAGAAATCAACAAACTTCTATGTAGTACATTCAAACAAGATATTAGAGAGAGCCCCATTAAACGTCCTCTCTGCAATGGGACTCGTTTACAGGTTATTCTGTAGTATTAATTGTTTGATCTCACCAAACAATACATTACCTGGTTCCTGGCCCTTATCTTTATCTTTGTTTTGCACTGTAAATGTAATTATATATAATAAAATGCTGAAAAATATAGTGAATCTCAGCCGTAAAAAAGCACAAGTCAACGCACAATTAATACGAAAGATAAGATGGCCCTGGAAATTCGGAGGCTGAACACTTGATTAAACATATTACATTAGTATTATCGTAGCTATTTTGACAGAATAACCCAATAATAGAATTCTAACGGAATAATTCACGTCATCCGAAAAGAATGCTGAAAAATAGAGGGATATACTGCCGCCGAGCAGATCGAATTAAGAGTTGAATTGCCCCTAGCTCACATCATGGTTACAACAACTAGTGATTTGATATACATTCAGGGTGAATACAATATAATCCATTCTCTCAAGATGACCAAACCAGCTTACCACACTTCTTTCATACCTGCCTCTTATCGGTGTATTCTTTCCACATTCATTCACAACCCATTTAATTCTCACCTTATCTCTCCTATTTACTCGAGTTGTTCATGGCCACAACACTCATCCTGGCATACGCAAGTTTAGTTTCCTTGAAATGTGAGAAGATGTACCCTTTCATGCGCTTCTAGTTTTACCAGCTCAAACAACCATTCATATTTTGGTATATGTAGTCCTCACCCTACCGACAACCTTTCTGCCGGAATTCGCACGCCTATTTATCCTTTTAGTACCAATCCTACCGTCTGTCGCGAACAAACTACTATTTGATACATTCTGCTAATTTCCCACTTATTTAACCATATCACAATTTATCCTCATGTGCATGCATAATTCATATTATATGTATCATACCATTCTTCTTTCTTTTTGGACGCTTTTACTTATCCTCAATTTATATTCTCTCAGTTACCTCAATGAAGCTATCCAAGGTTTCTTGTAAATATGGTGAGATCTCAGTCGGCGGTGTACATCTTCAGTCCTACCTTATTCTTGCCTATTTGATGACCAGTATAGTTTAATGCTCTGTTTTATTTGTACCCGAAGTTTTTCTTTAAATTCCAGACGCTCCTTATCCTCCCTGGCTTAATGAATCCGCTCAACAATAATGTGCGATGAATGTACTCGAGTGAATTGTGCCTTTCGGTGCACTAGCTGTCTCGTAATTTTTCAAAAAATGCAAAGATATTACGTATGATGTTAAATCTTTTTACATGCTTAATGAGTAGTGCCAAGAGTAGAATAAACATAAACGTATTCTATTCTACCCTCCGCATCCATCTCTCTCTTTTTTGTCTATAAAAGATAAAATACCCATTGTGACATTGTGCAACTTTGTTTCGCGCGTCATAATTTATTTTAGATCAATCTTTCAACGCACTATTCACCCTTATAATCACCTTAATGTTTTATGGCATTTGTTGACT